>JAZFAV010000010.1:19275000-20475000 GCA_037954035.1 Rosalia funebris
GATTCTTCTTATTTATAAATTGAATTAAACTATGCATGGCTTCTTATTTTAAAGTGATATATTTCTACCGTTATAAAATAAATGTGTAGGAATATTGATAATTGGAATAATATAGAGAATATATTAAAATGTGCAAAATTAATCCAAATTTGGGAAAATAGCCAAGTCTGACACTTTAAATGTTTAAATTTGCTCATGGGTGACATACTAAGGCAGCTTTTGTACAACACTTGAAATAGATTTGCAATCACAGAAAGGCATTATCAAATGTATAATGTCAAAAATTTAACAATAGCTATAAAAACCATTCAAAGGTTGGATATCTATCCTTGCATGAAACATTATTCTTATGGAAAAATAGATTCAATAATATACTCTAAATAAGTAACATAAATATGGCATTATATTATTCACATGACATATAAGTACTGCGGAGGAATCGCAGATGACGGGCAACTATTATTTATCGACCAAAAAGTCCACTGGGGTACTCTTGGCAAAAATTGAAAGAGAAATTTAGGAATTCATGGAAGAGACGTTATTTTCTTGAAGAATATAATACTATATATAATATTAAAATTAAATGTATAATAGCGGAAAACCTCTGTAGAATAAGAGCATTTTATTACATACAGTGAAATATTAAAATGTATGCATTACATTCGCAATAATTCGCGTAATACAATATAATGGACAACAGTTCTTTTCCCAACAAGAATTTCCCATAAGATTTTACTTCTGACTCGGTCAACTTTTCGTCAAATGGTTACTGTCTTTGATTGCTGAACAACAAAATATACATTTTGAGAATTTTTACTTTAAACTTGATTTTTGATAAATAGTGTCAAGATACGGTGGGCATTCAATCCAATGCACGACACAGTGGTAATAAATATCGCGCGCCTCTCCCCGAGTATACAAAGGTTTCTAAGTTAAGTAAGGAAGGTTTCTAAGGTTTCTAAGTGAGGAAGGGTTTGTTAATTTCTATATATAATCGTTCCTTCTGCAATATGAGGCTTTCAGGGAATGATTTATGTATGTGTAAAACTATTTTGATTAAAAAAAATATTTCATACGTAATGTTGTTTATTCCTGCTATTTATTATAATGATGATCCGTTATATATATTTCTAATTCTACAATATTTCTAGACATTTATACAATATTTTAGTGAAAAACCTTTAGTGTTACTGACTATTTATCCAGTGAGTTAAAAATTAACACAGACAAAGTTGACTAAAAACACTATATCTACATAATTGTATCATATTTATATGAGTGATGAAAATTGTTTGAACATATTTGCGGATTTCAAAAAATAAAACCCGCCACAGGATATTAAGGATATTAGGATATGCCATTACATGTAGGATAATGTCTCAGAAGAATTTTAAGCAATTGTCCTTTTATTTCTAATCGAAGCCATAAAATACATAATAGAATGTAATATTCAACATACTATTATCTGGATTATAACTCAAAACTGCACGTATTGTTTATTAACCGGTAATATTACTTCTATGGCTTTCTTAATTCGTTATAAATCAATAGGATAATATACTCTTTTTTTAATAACGTAGCTAACTTGGAATGTCGTAAAATAGTTATTCAATACCTATTTGAATTCTAAATTTCCAGGAATGTGAGGGTACTGACGATTAATGCGTTTTAATGATAATGCATAAATTCCACCTTAGTGCATCTCTTACTTACATATATAGCAAATAGCTGAATGAAGATTTTATTTTCTCCTTGACTAGTACTCAATAAGTGCTAAAGTATATAGGGTATATAATTAAAAAAATCCTTGACACTCCTGTCAACGATTTGCACAGTTGTGCGAATCTGTGTAAGAAATAACAAAAAATATACACAGAGGGTGGTGTTTATATACCTGATTACAAAGATATTTGTTATTAAAAAATATTCATAAATATAACACATAGTACAACTCATATTAAGAATATTGGACTTGAAGTATAATATTAATTTATATATTGCATATCATGGGAAGAGAAACTTTGGATATAGATAGAACTGAATAATACTCGTACACTCTACAATTAAAACAAAGTGTCCATTATTATTATGTGTTACTGTTTGCTTGAAGTAATACTATTTGGTATCCACCACTTATTGAAATTACATGCAGCAAATTACTGTTTAGAGGAAAGTGTCATCTCTATGATATCCTTCTTATTTTTAGAAAGTGGGGCTTTTATAAATATATTGAAAGAATCTGATGAAGTTTTGGCTTTATTACAAGTAGTTCTTTAGATTAACTACCAAATTATATTTACAGCTTTATTATTGTTTATAGGTTATTATCGAATTATTCTACTCTATAAAATTGTATGTGAATTAGTGGAACGATGAATTTTCGAGAGTACTATTGAATTTTCAAAACTTTAAGTGCTTCACACTTTTGTTACCCTTGTCGACATTAAAATTAATGCTTTGGTATTTTAATGTCAATAATATGCATGAGGGTGAGTCATTTTCACAACAATTAAAAGGAAATGGTGTTAATTATTAACAAAAATTATATTCAATCTAAATAATGAATGCAATATGACCATATGACATATTAATTAAGATTTGAAAAGCATCGCCTCAAAAGACTTATTACAAAGATAATTCAATATACCTCAAACATAATGTTTGGATTTAAATCTCCCCTACATAAACCCCTCTCTCGCCCACGTAAAATTATTAGTATCACAAAATTTTGACTTGTGTGAATACTAATTCTTGATATAGAACACCAGCTTATCATATCTTAGATGATGCAAAATTAAACCATGACATACAATTGATATAATTTACTGTCCCATGTTGAAATCTATAATGAAAAATTAATAGACATACATTTATTCATGTAATTCGCATTTATGACATCAGGCGTAATAAAATATTAGTTAATTTATATCCCACATATTTACACATCGCGTATAATCAAATACTAAACATCTGATTCCTCTTTTTCAATAAGTAAACAATGAGAAAAGTATATCAATACAAGACAACAAATAACTACATTAATATAACACGGTGAACATTATTGTAACCTATATTAGTAGACGATAAAATAAAATATATCCAAGTTGCAACCACCTACTATAGACTTTTTTAAATTTTTATTAACAATTCGTTTTGAGGTTTAAACGCTTTTAATTGAAGACTACGGAGATTACGAGAAAATTGGGAGACCAAAATGATTTTTAAATTAGTTATATGTTTATCAATAACCGAAATAATTTGGAACAAATGTATAATATAATGACTAATGTATAATATAATGGTTAACTTTTTTCGTATTTATAAATGAGTATTGTAAATATTTGTAAATGGCAATAAAGTAATACATTTCATTTAATACCATGCAAAACACATGTAATTTTTTAAATAAATTATGCAAGACAAATATAATTATAATATCTTATAAGAAAAATTATGTGGACTATGTATAATTACTAAACACATTGTATAATTATGATAATATATTTCTAATATATATTCTTTATAAGATCTTGCAAAAAAACAGTTAATTTTTTTTTTAGTTATTTTCAGAAACCGTTTCGAAAGATTATTCTTTTCTTTTGGTAAATGTCGTGCTCATGTCTTAAAACTGTATTGTTACGAATTCTATACGCATCAATTGTAAATAGAATTCTAAACAATTTGCAGATATATACGAGTACATATTTTCTAGTAGTATAAAGCAGAATAATGATAAACGTTTTGTGAAAGTGCGAGATGCATTTTAAACTGTTTTCATTCTTCTCGTTCTTATCGAGAAATCACTTTCACTTTTTTCAAAATTGACTGTCTGTTTCTTCTATTTACTGCAATCTGAAGGAATTTTAATACACTGTATATCAGCATATGTAATATGCAGATTACTTATTTATAAATTTACTTCTCAAGTAATTTTAAAATAGATTTCTGTCATATTCGAGTCGGACAAATCTGTACAAAATAAATTACACTGTGTATTACGCTACAGTCCTAAAATTCCGGCATTTCAATTTCCCCAAAGAACACAATCACTTCCCAGGATAACGTAAAATGCGTATTCACAGCACACCAGGACGACGTGTATCCATATCCGGAAAAGGCACCATATAAAAACTTTTCAGCGCTTTCTGCGATCGGAGGTTCAGCGGCCGCCTAAGATGTACCCGCGCGAGAGCGATCGTGAAAAAATGAAGATGTACCTACCATTTTACTCCTGCCCGACTCCGATTGTAGGCAGATGTGACAGCACACGACACAAAACAATAATAACGGCTATTTTGTTAGAGGGGCTCTTTTATATTATCAAAATGAAGGTAAGCAGGTTGCAAAACTTACCTCCTACAATTTGAGTACATTTTGCTGCCGAAAGTGCCGCCAGATGTACCCTACCGGATGCCTATATCATCTCTCCGACTTTAAATATTCCGGGTGAAATCCGGGTTCTGTTTTGTATATCTTTGATTCAGATATTCCATTAATTATAAATTGATACACATAATATGTATATGAATGTGTAATATCATCAATAAGTAATATGTAAAGTAGTAAGTAATGTGTAAAGTATTTAAGTACACGGGCGGCCTGAACTACATTGTATGTCAACAGTCTGCCACTATGGAACTGCCTATGGGAAACACGTGCCGTTTTTTTTTTCGTTCATTTTTTGGAAATAACAAATAGGAAAATAGGAAAGAAATTAAAAATATTGTTAAAAATATATTGTGTAGTTTTTCTTACGTTACCACAGGATATAACGTATATTCAGGAGCTATAGTGAACATGGATATTGACGGACACACAAATATGCATATATATATATATATATATATATATATATATATATATATATATATATATATATATATATATATATATATATATATATATATAAATAATGGAGTGCAATGGAACTGCATTTAAAGGAAATTCACGTAAAACTCTAAAAATCGTTAAATAGTATAGATAAGCTGAGAAAAATATTTAATTTAGGACTTTAGAGTGTCTGAGGTATGTTACAGTATTGAAGAAGTTTCAAAATGTCGTTACCGCTTGTTTCAGGAAGAAATTAGAACTGACCTATAAGGAGCACTTGATTCAATTTAGAACCGCCTATTTGGATTTGATATCTCAATCACGTCAAAAGTATATACAGTTTTTCATCATGTCGAAGAATTGTGGACTAGACACCAAAGGGGTTTGGGCTTTCATAGCAAATAAGCTATGAAATCAGTACATTTTAATTTTACAGCTACTTGGAATAAATATAAGGTATCCCATAATCATCCTGAATATGCCGAGAAATTACTGAAGGCTATGTGCGAATATAATAATAAACATGTGTAATAGGACAAATATGAGCTGTTGATTTGCAGTACATTTGATGTTATTATTATATATTTTTTTTTGCTAAGTTATAGAGTATTATCAATTTATATTGCAGTAAACAATTATTTTTTAGACAAAATACAAACTGTTTAGTTATTGTGTATAAATGATGTTACATTCAAATAAAGGCATCATTGCAAAGTGCAATAATATATCAAAAGAATACATACTGTTGTCAATTGTTTTTCCGCTAGGTAATCATATATATTATGTATATATGTGCATATTTGTGTGCCCGTCAATATCCCATGTTCACTATATGGATATCACCATGCTCCTGAATTTACATTATATGCCATGGTAATGTAAGAACAACGCCACAAAATATTTTTAAAATATTTTTTGATTTATTTCTTATTTTCCTATTTGTTATTGCCAAAAAATGAACGAGAAGAAAAACCGGACGTGTTCTGATTTCCCCGCATTATTTTCAAGACCTTTCAATCTAACGTGTGACATAGTGATATACTTTTGAGGTGAAATTTAGTTCAAGAAACCCATAATGATTTATTGAGTAACCAATATGTAATATGTAAAGAGATATTTAAGAGTGTTTATATATTATGCATATCGTCTTAAAAATCTCTTCACACCAATTGCCCTTTAAATAAAATTTCGGGTATTTCTTAGGTCAAATATTGATTCAAGTATTAAGCATTAGCTTCCCCATATATTCCTTAAATTTTTAATCTTTATATTGTCTTATTAAGATAAATCCATATTTATCATATGACTATCATTTTCATGATTCTAAAAATTCACATGCACTTCTTTTACGAGGAAATTGATTTGATGACAGCTAAATGAATGGTATAGCAAACCTAATTTGTTATTTCACTATTGCTTTTTGCGAAAGTGTCGTATTCTGAAATATAAGAACAGGTAAGTACAGAGTTAAATAAGAATAATTTGAAATTAAATTACCACTTGTTGTCAGATTTTCTAAAATGTTCTAGCGAAGACCAATAGTAGTATAGCTATGTCACTACCAGGCCACCCTCGGATTTGTCCGCGGACATTTGATGTGGATGGCATGTGGTCATTGTTGATCTGAAGAACTCTATGGTGATATTAGGAAAAAAAAAACAAGATGTCATTAAACAGGTTACCATACTTGTTTTAAACCGGTACATACCTGTTTTACACCTGTACAGACCTGTTCTATACCTATACCAAGAGTTCTTCAGATCAACAATAACCACATGCCATCCGCATCAAATGTCCGCGGACAAATCCGAGGGTGGACTGGTAGTGACATAGCTATACTACTACCAATATATAACAAAATATATTGTAGTACCTAATACAAATAAAATTATATATTTTAAAATAAATAAAGAGGCTATATAATAGTAGCATATTAATAATTTTATAAAAAAACTCCGTTATTTTACCATTAAAAACATATAACAAATATAAAATATTTTAATAAGGTATTTAAGAGATTGATACGACTTCTTTTCAATTTGCGAAAGTGTCGTATTCTGAAATATAAGAACGGGTAAGTACAGAATTAAATAAGAATAGTTTGAAATTAAATTACCACTTACATTTTCTACAATGTTCTAGCGAAGACCAATATGTAACAAAATATATTGTAGTACCTAATACAAATAAAATTATATATTTTAAAATAAATAAAGAGGCTTTATAATAGTAGTTTATTAATAATTTTATAAAAAACTTCATTATTTTACCATTAAAAACATATAAGAAATATAAAATATTTTAATAAGGTATTTAAGAGATTGATACGACTTCTTTTCAGTTTTCAATTAGATTCAGTAATACTAAGAGTCAATTTATTTATACCCCAAACATGAACTCTATCTAAATTCTGTTTCATAATAATACTATACAAAATATGAAGTATAGTACAGCTGTAATAATAACCGGGATATCATTAATAAAGATGTTAAATAAAAATAGTCCCTGAGAAAACCATAAATATTTAATTCTTTAATAGAATTAGCCATTTATTCAAATCATCAAAGTAATTAACAACAATAACAGTTTTCTAACATTGTGCCACAACAAAGACCATCCCAAATAGACTTGTGTCAACTTCTTTTATTAAAATTTCAATTTTACTTGTATTAATAGTGTTATATACTGTTCTTCGCAAGAATATTTTAGAAAATCAAAGTGGTAATTTAATTTCAAATTTATTCTTATTTAATTCTGTACTTATTTGGTTTTATATAATCAAAATACGTCAGTTTCACATAAAACAGTAGTGAAATTGCAAATTAAGTTTTCTAGCAAATCAATTTCCTCATAAAATGATAAAAGAAGTAAATGTGAATTTTTAGAAACATGAAGATAATTTAATCATGTGATAAATATGGATTTATATAGGACATTATAAAGGTTAAAAATTCAAGAAATACATGAGTAAGCAATTGCTTAATGCAATAAATACAATACTTCAAGACAATATGTGATAATTTATTCAGTTACCTATTTCAATCCGGAATTGCGATTAATATACGCAATATTGTCAAATTGAGGTCCTATTTAATGTAATAGCGTGGCATTTAATTGAAGCCGTTAAGATAATACCATGTTCGATGCTACACAAAACTCAATACCATTCGAGTTGTAAAAGTTACGACTATAATATCGATTAACATTTTAAATTTGATGCAAACATTCTCACGTTACAGCCATTATAAATTCTAAAGGACAAACTTCGTGGTGTGGTAATGAATGAAAAACACAAACAGAACTAGAAGTGCAGAGGAATCTTATCACATGAATCTCAGTCAGTTAATCAGTGTCATATACAGAATGAAATACATATAAAAAGTAATTATATTATACTTAATTTATATTTTTAATAATTATCTATAATTAAAATATCTGTACCTGTAAAAAGGATTTGTTCTTCCATTTAATAACTAAATATGCAATTAGGTTTTGTTCTTCCATTTAATAACTAAATATGCAATTAGGTTTATTTTAGATATAGTATTCTAGTTCTATTTAATATTCCATGTGACTTATGTCAATGGCAATTTGACGTATGTCAATGGCAATTTATTATCCATTCAAAAATAATTAAATGGGATTTTACTAAAGTTAAATATAATCTCGTTTGTGCATTAATCAGGGATTAATGGCAGAGAATCATTAGTGATAATGCCAATATGTTCTTGTTGTGACAGCTGCAGGAAAAATATGGCGTCCTAGGAATCCAAACGAAAATAAAACTGCAACCGGCGAGATTGCTTTCCTGCAGAAAGAAGGTAAATGTGTTCAATAGGGAAAAAATGTTGTCACCAAATTAATATCCGAATTAGAATATTCACATATTTACAGATATCTGTAACTCAATGGTATGGAAATCAATTGATAACTGACTCATAGTAGGAAAACTGATTCTTGAAAGACAGTTTCTCTTCATAGAATATTTTTCGATAGTATTTTAGTGTTTTGTGGGAAACTACGTCAGTGTTAACTTCACACCAAAGATATGAAGCAGGAAAACTGATAGCAGGATGAATTCATAGCAGGAAAACTGATTCTTGAAAGGGAGTTTCTCTTCGTAGAATATTTTTGGATAGTATTTTGGTGTTTTGTGGAAAACTACGTCAGTGTTATGGTCCCACCAAAGGTTCACTAAGAATATTTTTTGTCTCATGATAGGTTGTAATTGTAGGATTTGGTTGTTTAAAACTATGGTTAAAGTTTATTTCGAAAAAGTAAATTGCACGGGGTTTTTAGGTTCTTCTTTCAAGTAAATAATGGTTAAAATTATACCAAGATATTGGTGCAACTTGGTATTACATTATTCCGTATTTGTGAGTCTCACAAAATTCACACATGCGTATGTAGACATAGTTACTAAATTACGAAAAAAAGTGTATAGATGGAAAAAATCTATAGTGACAGATCATTTTAAGTATTTGGTGTTACAAATGTTGGATTTCGGCCATATACAAGAAGTATATAACTAGGAAGAAATTTATCAAAAATATGGTAACTGTTATATGTCAAAGGATTGTAATTCTGAGGAATATTGTTACATATGTAAATTGTAGCAATTATAATAAAACTATTTTGGTTTAATTTAATTGTCGTGTAACCATACTATTTTTGGTTTAGCTTATCTGATGTTTCAGAATTATGTAAGTAGTTTAAAATAAAAAAAATAGACAAATAAAAGATTTAATAATATTAGGCAATATTGGTAGTGGATCCATTCTTTCAAGTTCTGTGGAGTTTTCAGTAATGGTTACACAAAATTCTTTCGACATATGTATTGGCACTGAAATACGGCTGTCTGATATTCTTTCAAATTGAGTTATTCTTCCGAGGTACAACTTTTATTGTTGCGACAGAAACCATCTACAGTTGTGGACAGATAATTAAAAACGATATATTAGATAAAAAATTACTTATAGTTATTTTAAGTTATTATAAGAGAACACCAAGACACCTTATGTATCCAACTATAAATCACCCAAAAAATCATAGGAATGGATATTACCTTCCGCCCAGGTATTTATACTAGTTATTAATCTAAATCACTTTCTCATGACATTTCTCTGGACATGAAATTAGAAACACGAATTCCCGTTCATATTCTCTTATATCCATGACTGCTATGACGTTCATTTATTAGTTGTAAAAGATAAGTTGAAGTTAATATTGTACTATGTAATAATGGGAAAACAAAAAAGTTGCGATGAAAGTATCCGAAAAGCAGTTTTCCAATTACGAGAAAAAATTGGTCCTATCAAAAAATTGCAGATAATTTAAACTGTTCCAAGAAAATGGTATTTGAGGCAATTCAACATTATAAAGTTCATCACATAATACAGAATGTGCCACGTAAAACTAGACCCAGGAAAACAACAAAAAAAAAACGGACGAGAGAATTATACGACTTGCCAAACCAATCCGTTTCTAACGTCTCGTGAAATTCAGCAAGAAATTTTTGCAAATAACCATTGATAATCAAGAAACAACGTCAAGCACGACTTCGGTTCGCCCGGGAGCATGAAGACTCGGGTATAGACCAGTGGAAAAATATGCTTCGGTCAGACGAAACGAAGTTGAATTTGGTGGAATCAGATAGAAAATTGTATGTGCGATACCCACGAAACAAAGAATACCTCCCAAATACACAAAAGGCACTATGAAGCATGAAGGAGGACGAATTATGTTATGGGGATGTGTTTCATGGAAAGGTATTGGTCCGTTGTGTGAGACAAAAGGAATCATGGATAAGCACAAATACATTGAAATTTTGGAAAGTCATATACTCCCTTATCTTGATGAAAATTTGCCGATAACGTGATTGTTCCAACATGATAACGATCCGAAACATTCGGCCAAAATCATTCAAAAATGGCTTGAGAACAACCACATTACAGTTTTAAAATAGCCTGCTGACAGTCCGGATTTAAATCCTATTGAATATTTATGGCAGAAACTAAAAACACAAATAAAAACACAAAACTGTAAAAACTTGCACGATTTAGCTGTGAGAAGTGAAAAAGTATGGAAGTCCATTTCTCTCAAAGAATGTAAGAAACTTGTGGAATCAATGCCTCGAAGAGGCCTTGCAGTGATAAAATCCAAAGGATATGCTACAAAATATTGATTATATGTACTCTCTAAATAAACTGACGTTTCTTGCATTAGATGTCCAGTGTTTTATGATGGTGTAAATATGTTAAGTTCTGTTGAAGTTGTTTCCCCTATTACTTTTCTGTTTATTTGCTTAGATATGTTACAAAATATCATTTCTTACGTCAGTGATCCATTATTGTTAATATACTTTGCTGTAATAATAACATTCAATTCAATTTCTTTTAAAACTAATGCCGTTTCTAATTAGTTGGCTACTACTGTAGGTGGAGTCATTGGAGTTTATGGAAACATTCTTTATCTTGTAAGTTATAATTTTTGATCAACATAAATAGGGTAATTATTTAGAACATATGTAGCTAAAAGTTAAATTTGGTTATAGTACTTTGACATTGAGTGTAGTATACCGACCTCGTAGATGAAATATTGATACAGCTGTTGAATATTTTGACAATATTTTGTCTATTTGTATGCCTTTGTATGAACATGTTATGTTGTTAGGCGATATGAATATATTTTTTTTATCTAAATAATAAAATAAACCAATGCTTTGATATTTACGATATGGCACGATTATTTAACAAATCCAGTAGAATTACTGAGTATAGAGAAACATGATTGGATCCAATATTTACAAGCATGAAATGTACTATTAATGAAATACTAAATGCTATATTTACTGACCATCAATTGGTTTATTGCGAAATATAGTTCAATGTAGGCGAACAAAGGCAGAAAATTATAATTTTTGGTGATCAAAAATATAATATAGATAAAGATGAAATAGGAAAAGAGAAATAGATAATATAATATATAATATTCCAACAAAATATATTAAGAAATATTCCTCCTACACATTTATCAAATCAAAATGAAATCAATAACTCCTTAATTTTGGTATTTCAAAATAGTCATGTCACATGTTCGTAGAACAGCATTAGAATAATAACTTTCTAAACCTTAATTAAAAATGTAGTTTTCAACTGAAATAGACATAAAGACATCATATCTGAAATAAAATCAAATGCTCGAGGCGGAGATGGTATTATCTTTCATATGATAGAGCTATGTCCAGCTGTAATTGGACTACACATTATTCATATCATTAATTGTTGTCTAGAGAAAGGATATTTTCCCGAATCTTGGAAGACGGCGTCTTTAACATCTCTTCCTAAGTTTTATAACCCCGTGAACAAGAACGCATTGCGGCCAATTAGTGTTTACCAACTTTGTAAAGAATTCTAGAAAAACATATATATGAGCAAATAAATAACTACGTTATAAAGCATGATTTATTTCCTCTACATTAGTCGAGATTTAGAGAGGGGTACATTGTAGCAAGTTCCTTAGCAAACATGAGAATATATTGTGCCTGTATATAAGATGGAGTAATTCTTATTTTAGTTTTAAATTTCACAAAAACATTCAACATAATTAATTACTATGAATTACTTATTCCAAAATGCAATTTTGGTATGTTATCGTTACAACTTCACTATAACTACTTGGAATGTGGATATCAGCAAGTATTTGTAGATAGCAAAATATCTACTCCTTGAAAAATTGTATCAGGTTGTACCTCAAGGTGCAGTTGTAAGACCTTTATTATTTTTAATATCTATTTTAGATCTACTAAGTCGTTATTGAAAGCAATGACAATTTTTTGTAGATGATACTCAATGTATCATCATTTTATAGTTGAAAATATTCGACAAGCTTCAGATGTTATATACAATAATCTTTCAAAAACTATTATAATGCAATATTGCATAATCTAGTAGTATTAAATCTAGTAGTAGTAAATGTCCAGTACAATGTAAATTAATGTTACCAATTTATGCACTAAAACAAATAACATTCTTTTAAAATCAAACAAATACATGTATTCATATTGAAAACCAAGATATACTTTTTATTAACAGTAAAAAAAACTTAGGAGTATATTTTGATGAAAACTTGAACTTCATAGACCACTTAAACATACTATGAAGGACTGTTATGTAACATTAAAGTTATATACAATAAAATGCTTAATATATGATCCGCCAATATGAAAATGATACTTTGTTAAAGCCTTATTAAATTATGGCAATACAATAACTTTTTAAATAAAATACAACAGATTCAAAATACCTGCTGCCGATTAATCGCCAACCTAAGGAAGTACTTATCATATCAACTGCTTTTCACAATTTACATTGTCCAGAAATTCAAAAATAAGTCACATATAAATTTGATTTCCTCACTTTTTCTTTTCATTCGATATATTTAAAAGACAAACTTGTATATCGAAAAACTTTTTATAACTTAAATTGCCTCGCCATAGGAGAGCTTTATTCCGGTGATCCTTCACATATAATTCTATTAATTCGGACAATTTTCTAGATCTAGATCTAGATCTAGAATAAAACAGTAATCGCAACGAAAAAAAAAAAGAATTGCCTCAAGAGACATTTACTAAACTTACAAAACTCATAAAAAGCTACAAAAAATTGAAATATCTACACAAGTTTGTATTTTGTTTTAATTTTTCTTTTATTAGGTTAAGTTACATTATAGGAGCTAATTATGAATAGCCACTGGGCTAGATTTCTATCCGATGTAAATTTTTACTTTGTAAGTTTTACATTACAGGCGTTTATTATTATTATTATTGACTTTAAAGTGAAAAAAGCACTTTCTCAAAAAATTGTTGAAAAACATTCACTCACTGCTGAAATTATTATGAAAGCTAAAGGCAAACAATGGGCGAGAGAATTTATTCTATCCCAGTTCGGTCCATTTTATCCACTTGTTCTATAAGGTCATATATTCGTAACAATGATTTCCTTTTATATGATCTGCAGCATAACCCTCTTTTGTATTGATTTAACTTTCTTTCAAAGAAGTTACAGACTTTCAATATTAGGTCTTAGGTTCTTGGTCATTAAGCCTGTTGCCGAGATACCTATTGAAGTAATTTTTTTCTGTGTAGATTCCAGGTATCCTTAATTTCTAAGGGGATGTTTACGTATTTTCTAGTTTCTTCGGCTGCTTTAAGACAAGGTACAAGTATATATTTAGAATGTGTCCTCTTCCATACTGTTAGTATTATTAGTACTGGTTCAGGAATTTCATGGTATTTTAAATAGCCAAAAAATCATACATAAAGGTGCATGTTAGTTTAATTCGATGAGTTCAAACTGACCTTATATTGAAAAGCCTATCTCAGACTATTAAAAAAGTTATAATAATACAAAATATCCAATAACTTGATGCTTTTTCATTTACATATTATAAAAACTGTAGTAAATAAAATAGCTATAAAAATTATAAAATACAATGAATTTGTAATAATTTTATTGTTTCGACGCATGTATTTAAAAAGAAGAAGTGCATTTACCGATTATGTATTTCCCAATTATGTATTTGTTGTTATCTACTAATTGCTAATTTTATAATACCTGCAGTTATTGATTTATATTATTTACATTTCGATTTATATTTTAATAATTTTCTTCACTGCAGACAAATAATAACAACACTAAATGTAATAATACCTGTTTGGCTGCTACTAATTTTGCATCATTAATATTTATATCTAAAGATGCATCTATAAATATATGGATATAGTTTTTTCTGGAAAAAGAATTTAAAATGTCTTGTAGTTTTAGATTTTAACATGACCATACAATTTATTGGAAACAATTTTACCTAAAATTTCTAAGAAGTACATATAAATTTTATATATTGCGAAATATTCGAGTTATTTTAGATAGTGCTTCATCGTTATTTATCCCTCTACAACAATTTCCTTTAAACTAAATGTTTAAAGGAAATTATATCTCTTTCAATATTTCAAGTGATACGTGTTTTGAATCTATTCAAAATCCTACTGAAGTTTTCATGAAAGAAAATTACCGGCGAATTTGTTATTCTGTAGCTCTTGACAATGAAACGTCCACTTTTATAAATTATGAGCAAATATACAGGGCTTTCATAAACTAATGAATAAATTCGTTAAAAATCTAAGAATTAACTTTTGGAAAAAACTCTCGAACCTGTCAAATTTGATTTTCAATTTGAAGTTTTTGTAAATATAATTAGTACATACAGTGTGATTCGTGTAGGAGGTATGACGTTATCTATATTTTTTAATGGCAACCCTTTTTTATCACGGAATGTGAAAGAGCACATTTTTTTACATATGCTATAGTAATAATTACATTAGCGTGAGTATAAGTTAGATAAACAAAAATGAAGGAAACCGGTTGTACTATTTCAAAATACAAAATTTATTCGCAATAACTATTTAAAAATCAACTGAAACAAATATTTAAATTGTGCACAGTGCACCCCTGTTAGAATTTATTCATTACTTAATCTAAAAATATAACAAAATAAGTTCGTGTGTAACAAGTAACCATGTGTCAGTTACATAGATTCAAGTCAATTTTCAATAGAGAATGTGAGTGAGAAATATCCCTGTAATTACTGAGAATAATTTTCAATTCATAGGAATTGGGATTGACTAACAGTTGGTATTTGTAAGGTCCTATGGCACACGTATATCACAGAAATATTATTATTGCATTGTTCAAAATTAAAATGTATAAAACAGATTTCTATATAAATAGGAATATTTACGAATCAATTAAAGAGGTGAAGGGAATCTTAGTCGTCGATTTATTTGAAATATCATTCTTATAATATTCACATCGTCTATAAGTAAAACCATAATGACAAACCTGCCCTTGCGGCTTTTTATTAATCAGTTTTCACGATCTTAAATAACACCTATATGAACATATATAACATATTATGTTTACAACTAAAACAAACAAACGTATTCCTTAGATTTATTCCCAATGTTAGAAAAAAATCTTTTAATAAAAGCCCCCATGTAATTAAAAATTTACCATATATTTTGGAGTATCACTTGCCATTTGATCTAAATAAGTATTTATAGCTGAATCTGAAACTACAGTATGGAAATAATGGAAATAAAACATGTTCTCCAATAGGACGATATACCTAGCTCCATAAGTCTCAGGACAAGTTTTATAGATGTTACGACATGTATTTCCTAACAACTTGATGTAGAAATTTAAACCTTCAATGTTCATAATGTTTTTCTATGAAATATTTATAAGGAAATGCATTTTACAGAGGTATACAGTTTATAAAGAGACGTAACAAAACAATTTTTTTGCAATGAAACTGGCTTTAAGTATTAATATGCTTTTAGTGTACTTTAGTGTATTCATATAAATTGGAAAATTTGGTTTATTACTTACGTAAATTAAGAACTTGATGTCACCTAGAATTAATATTTTATCTGTACAAGATAATATATTAACAGTGGATTTATAGTAAATGCATAAACAATTATTCCCACTATTTTAGCAAAAAAACATTAAGAGACCAAACACAAAAAGATTATGAATCCCCAGAAGATTATTCAAACTTTACCTAAGATCAGTATTAACTATCTCCTAAGAAGGCCAACTTGGTTGACGAAATTCCCATCCAGCGATATATGCTCTTTCGGTATTTGTAGAAAAGTAGTCTGCTGCCTTTGTTACTACAGCTAAGATTGCGATTCTTCTCCAGCTAATCTAGTGTATTTTTAACCAGTAGAATGGGGTATTTCATTACTTACAATTTTATTGAATAATGATGGGTCTAGATTTAATGTCCACCTTTTAATCTTTAGTGGACGTGATTCACCATATTCTTTTTGTATTTATTTTAGAATAACATGTATGTACATGTATTTTATATCACTTTTTATTAGAATAACTCTTTAAAAACTATTTTTATTTTATTTTACGATTTTGACATCTATTTATGTCGAAAAAGGAGTAACCTCTTTTTATACTTTAAACTTGAGGACTTATTCGATGATTACTTGAGAATTACTTATTAATGATTCGAGGATTACTTCAAGGTATACTAATGAAATTACTGAAGATTACTTGAAAGTACTTGTCAGCCTCTCAGAGATTACTCAATACTGATTCGAGGATTACTGAATGCTTATCTGACTGTTTCTGAATTTAAAACCATACTGTTGCTGAGGCAGCAGGAAGGTTCCTGTTTTTCTCGAAAGCTTTGCAAGTCACAATAAATGTGATAAATAATATAATGTAATTTTATGATAATGCACAAAAAGATTTAGTTAGATGATAACCGCAATGACTTTAGGTATACTCTCTTTCTTAGACATAACATCATGTATGTGAATGGCCTAAATTATAATATTGTTTCTAAGTCTAAAATAACCATAAGGAAGGATTTTATATAACATGTATATAATACAAGACAAAAGCATCCTGCGCAGTTATTCATTGTAAACTCAAGCACTTAAAATGTCTGAAGCCTAAGTCTTTCTGTAGTCAATGTAGAATATGTTATTTAGTTTTTAATTTTATTTCATTATAAAATGTTTACACAAGGACAGACACATTTGTAGAGAAGTTTTATTTCCCAATAGTAATGGAATGAAAACAGAAACTTTAACTATTCCTAAAATGCTTTGAAGAAAAAGGTTCTGCAAATTAAAGACCAAGATTAGGCAGGCCTACTTTGTCGGAGAACGATAGTATTTTCTAGAATAAAATAAAAATAGTTATTGTATAATGAGCTATATGTGGATGATAGATTCATTAGCAGGGATTGATGATGCATGATACACTATGACAGTATAGTCGTACAATATAGAGTTTATATTTTATTCCCTATATATTTATAAACAGAAAACCCTATTTTTAAAAATTCAGTACATACCAGATAATTTACAAGACAATGTAAATTATATAATGTACCTAATTGACGGAAGTATTGATATATATATATATATATATATATATATATATATATATATATATATATATATATATACATTTTTTTTTTCAAAAAAACAAAGCTCTGGACTAATCGATGGTTAAATATTGTAGACCTTTTTCACCTCCATTTAATCATCTACTATACTTTCTACATGTCTTCTATTTGTTGTGATAAGATTAATAAAAGACTGTATCTTTTTATGTTTAGCATTATCACTACATCATCATATTAAATATCATTCTTTTAGAAAAAAAATGTTTTCATTTACGTTTAATTTATTTATACTTGTATTTATATAAGGTGACTCAAAGCTATAAGAAAGTTTTTTAACACAATTTACACATAACATATACTGTATACTGCATTTTAATTGAATCATCATAGTGAGTTTCAGATTTCTTCAAGTTTGAGGATTCAATCTACACTTTGTATTTAAACTAGAAGAAGTCAGAAGAAGAGATTTAGGCTAGGTGAAGATAAAGACGAAAGTCGTAGTGACCAAATACTGAAGTATTTGTATTGAAGTATTTGAGTCGATCAAATACTGAAATCAAAGTATTGTTCTGAATCGCAGGAACACTCAATATATTTCTCTAAACCATAAATTTATCTATTCTGAAACTTTTCTTCTCATTTACTGTGAATGTTCCATTTTTTCCTACGTTAATTAATTCCTGCATTAAATACAAGAAATCGATCAACAGTAGAAGATGTTTATAGATTTAGAAAATATTTTTTCTTAAAACAAAGGAAGGTATATCTACAAGCTTTTGCCCCTATTTATCTTCAGTTGTAGTGCAGTTGCAGCATTAACCATTTATATTCAATATATTGAATAAAAACACTTAATATTTCTATAGCTTCTGTTGATTATCAAATAACCCGAGATTCAGCTCTAACCACAATCGATATGTTTATTTGTAAAACTTGGTATAAGAAATATTTTATATAAATAGCAAATTCCGTTTCATCACCCGTTTGGGATCAATTTGTAATGAGGAATTTGTCTTAATACTGTATTCTCATTAATTAAATAAATTATACAACTTTCCTCATTATAAGTTATATAACGATGTACAAATGTAATAACAGAAGTCTTACTACCCTTTCAATATACCAATATACCTCTCTTGTAACTGTCTGAATTGCATAAGGGTGCGAAATTTCTGAACTTAATTTGTTACTACTATATTGCCCCTCTTTTTATCTATTTGTTTTTACCAAGATGTGTCAAATGATACCTCTTTACAATTAGATGTAAATATGATAACTTGAGAAGTATTTTATTAAGAAAAATCTTTTTTTTAAAAAGTTTAAAAAGAAAGAAAACTGAAGAAACTTTTTATTAAACAATTTTAAGAGGTATTTTAATTCGCTTCTTACTATAAAATAATTAAAAAAATATTTTGTCTCCCCTGGCCATGACCGTAATGTAAACTATTCAAGTATTCTAATTTTTTTTCCAACGTAGGTAGCTTAAATTTAAATGTTAGAAAATAATTTATAATATTTATTAATAACTAATACATTTAAATATTTAATAATAGAAACGCTCCCATTTGCATATCCTTTTTGGTAATTCTATACTGATATAATGACATTAGAAATATTTATTACAAAAATTATGCCTCTTAATGGTAACAATATTTTATTTTGTCATGAAAAAGGTATAGGGTGGTATACTAAGACTAATATAGTCTTAGTATATCACCCATATAGTACTTCATTCTCTTGAGTGAATTAATAATTATCAAGCTTTATTCCATAATATAATATAAATGCTTATTCCATAATATCATATAAATGCTTTTTTGAAGAATTTACTCTCTGATCTACCCATAAGCTTGTACAATTTATATTGTGTTGAATGATTTGATCATTCAACACAATATCAAGTCATTTGTGTGCCACTAATGTTTTTTTCTACATGGTATCTATAGCTGTAGTCAGTTGCCTCCAAAGATAACGAATTAATTTTTTATTAGGATATGAAGATATCAACAATAATTATCTTGGTCAAAAGTGGTCATGAAGTGGAAAACATCTGTCTCAGCTTATCTGATCTTTTGTTAAATAATACTTATTTCAGTGATGAAGCAACATTTTTTCTTAAGGCTTTGTAAATAAACATAACTGTAAGTACTAGGACAATGAAAATTCACATGCATTTCGAGAGGATCGCACTCAATTTATTCAAAAAACGTCTGGAACGGAATTCTGGGAAATTAAATAATACGACTTGTTTTCATTGAAGGCAATTTAACTGGTGAATTGTTCTTAAATTTATTGGAAAATGAAATCGACCCTCTCAGAACATAGTCCTAGAAAACTATGTCGGTGAAGAAGAATTTACACTTTTAATAGGATGAAACACTATCGCACTACGCATTATATGTTCGACAATAGCACATCAGAGGTTTCCCAACAAATAAATTGGTAGAAGAAGTGGTCTGGAATAATAGGCAACATCTCCAAATACTATTCCACTGGATTTCTTCTTCTGGGAATATGTGAAGACAGTTGTATACAAAACCTCACCCAAAAATATTTAAGACCTAAGAAACAGCATATCTACACATACAGGCCAATTATTCCATTAATTTCTTTTATTTTATTTAAGTTACTAAACCACGAAGTTATTAAACTTGAATAAACATATATGACTAGAAATTTCACTAATACCTCCGGAAGTGTATCTTCATTAGAATAGTGAGTATCATCTTTTGCCTTATATTGTAGAATTTTCACTTATGGGTTGCAGCAAAGTAACAATATCTTCACTTAAATTTGTATTTTCAATTAATAGTTCCAGAGAAAATTCATTACATATGTATATACTGATTCCTATTGTTCTTTTATAATATTCAGTGTTATAATAGAAAATAGCTACTAATATCTGAAGAAGAAGCGACGGTAAATAAGACGTATCAATACATCTTCGCTTCTCAACCTCCTTTCTAGGTCAAGTTCGATCGGCATTTCAACACGGCAATAAAACAGTAGTCTTCTATAAAACTTTAAAGGATATGCGAAAATAGATAGCAGTTATGCAGATAATTAACTCTGCATCTGTTTTGTTTGTAAATAATAAAAAAGTGTGAGAAGCAATGAATTATTGTATTTTTAATTTGGGCTCCTCAACAAGGCTTCTCAAACGAAACAACGAATATGAAGTTTATGATCGTAAAATATTTAACATTTAACGAAATCGTGAATAACGCTACTTGATGATAAATCAATAGCAACATTAATAAATAATATTTATGACATTTTCTCAATAAATAAAAAATCATTAAAATAATTAAATTTCTCCTCAGATTAGCAACGATTTTCAAATTGTTACATAGAATATGAACATCAATCAACAGTAGTTGTGCTGCTAAAGAGGCACATAATTCTCTAAATTTTTATATTAAAAGGCATCCCGGCAATTGAATATTTTTTTGTTTTCGAAAGATCAGAGGACACTGCAGATATATAATTAGTCGGCATTCAGATTCCATTATTACTTTTCCGCACTGCACTATACGTGTGTCGTTGTCGTTATCGTCGGCATTTATTTTTGGTAGCACGATAACTCAACTAAATCGTGTTGGATCGATCGGGTTTTGACTGATTCTGATCGCGGACGTGTTCGCAACACCTATTGATTTTGAAGTAGATAGGACACACCTCACCCTGTCCACGGGTCATGAGAAAGCACGATGGTGGAATATTTGAGAAATAATTTTGTTAGCACGATAACTCATCTAAATTGTGTCAGATCGATCGGGTTTTGACTGATTCTGATCGGCGACGTCTCCCAGACGACACCTACTGATTTTGAGGTGGATGGAGCATACCCTACCATGTTCATGGGTCATGAGGAAGCACAATGGTGGACTATTTGCGAATTTGTTTTTGTTAGCACCATAATTCAATTAAATCGTGTCGGATCGATCGGGTTTCGACTTATTCTGATTAGGGATATCTAGCAGACGACATCCATAGATTGTGAGGTAGATAGGACACACCCCACCCTGTCCATGGGTCATGAGAAAGCAAGATGGTGGAATATTTGAAGAAAGTAAAGTGGGTGCGTGCGTGCGTGCGCGCGCGTGCGGGTGCGGGTGCGTGTGCGTGTGCGTGTGCGTGTGCGTGTGCGTGTGTGTGTGTGTGTGTGTGTGTGTGTGTGTGTGTGTGTGTGTGTGTGTGTGTGTGTGTGTGTGTGTGTGTGTGTGTGTGTGTGTGTGTCATTGTCGTTGTCGTCGGCATTTATTCTTGTTAGCAGGATAACTCGACTAAATCGTGTCGGATCGATCGGGTTTTGACTGATTCTGATCAAGGGCGTCTCCCAGACGACACCTATTGATTTTCAAGTAAATAGAATACACCCCACCCTGTCCATGGGTCATGAGAAAGCACGATGGTGGACTATTTGAGAATTTTTTTTTATCACGATCACTCAATTAAATCGTGTCAGATCGATCGGGTTTCAACTGATTCTCATCGGGGACGTCTCCCAAACGACACTTATTGATTTGAGGTGGATAGGATACACCCCACCCTGTCCATGGGTCATGAGAAATCACGATGGTGGACTATTTGAGAAAAATTGAAAAAAGTAAAACTTCCGCATAAAACACATATTCTGCATTTATGTTGGTTGCACATATGTTGGTTTATTGTTTCTCGGCTACTAAATTTCGAGATAGAGATGTTCTACGTGCGGAAAAGTCAGTTTTAATGTTTTAAAACTATTTATTATCGAACTTTTCAACATTCTAATAAATTTCAATAACCAATCTACTACGAAGCTACCAACTTGTGTATATGAAGCTATTAACCTTGTAGAGAAAATATAAAAATCGTGGGTCTGAATATCTACAATAAATGTGAACTTCGTTTACATGTTATTCTTTGATAAGTATAACAGAATGTTAGTTGAATAATTTTTAACAATAAATTTTTAAGAAATTTTGTACCACCATACACTATAGACTAGATGCCTAAACTATAATGCCCAATAGTGACAATTAATTGCCTTTGAGTTGTAACTTTGTCATTGTATTTTTTAAATTGAAACTGCTTTTCCAACAAAAATGTCAATAAAAACAAAGTGTGAATATAAATAATTAATTTAACTAAATTGAAGTATTGATGGTCATTGGATATGGCGACATCTCAAGAGGAGGCTTGTCTCACATTTAATCAATAACATTCTGTAGACCACCTATTTCAATATCAACAGCAAGTAGAATAGTTCTAAACTTTCCCCAATCTGGTAGTCTAAAATTTACGTCGACATTACACATGAAGTCATTTAAAACACTAAATTACATTAACACTTCTACCAGGAAATTTTGGGCCTAAATAATAATGTCTACCATTCCACACAAAGTTATTAAGAAAAAACACATTCAACCCTTATAATGTATGTACATCAGATACCAGATCATCATATACAATTTTGTGAAGATATGTTACGTTCTAATGAAAATTCAACTTCTTGAAGTTTGTTCTTTTTGTTGACGAAGCTACTTTTTTCTTGACTGGAACAGTATATCATCATAACTGTAGATGCTGATGCTGATCAAGAAATTCTTAATCATTGATGAATTATCAAAAGTCCCGAATCTAGCATGAAAGTGAAGCAAGTGTATTTGCCAGGATAGTAGAAAGTCGTCTTTTAGAACCTGCTTTGAATATTTGTCAAATATTCAAAGAAGTAGGTCTTTTGAATGTTTACGTTTCGACTTAGTTCCAGCTTTAGCGGTTCTTTATGCAAATAATGGGGGTGATGATATTCCCACTAATGAATTTTCAGGCAACAAGCCAGAACTCTTCCTGATGTTATTGGTATTTATGTCTGAATATTTCTGAAAGCTACCTACTTTAGCAGATGAGTCGGGTGATGAGGACTAGCTGAGGCGGCTACGTTGACCTGATTTGACTACCTTTGATTTCTTCTTGTAGTGTTCATTAAAATCGCGATTGTATTTGGATAAAACAAATAGTTTAAATAATATAAGCCACGGATTTAAATCGGAAACATCAACCCAGAAATGTTTAAAGGAGGACACCTTGAAGAACATTAAAGTTTCTCTCGAAAATAAACTAGTATTTGGTTTATTGGTATTTTTTCTGGAAAAAAAACATACATCTTATAAACAGTAAATAGGAAACCCTAATACCAAAATACTTCAAAAATCTTAATGTACTAACATTTGTTAAAAAAAGATTAGTTGCAAATTAAGAGATACTACGATTACATCACTACTAAAATAATGTGTTTTCCACTTTTCAAGAAATCATTTAATAAAAAAATATATCAATATTGTGGGAAATGTTATTACCACGTTGTATAATATCTGTATTAATTAGTAAATACAACCATAAACAACCAACCCTGTAAACAGTTTAAAATTTAGCCGTTATAAAGATGATGACTATATTTTCGTAAAACTATAATTTGGTACATAATTAACCAGTTTTGTCATTAATTATACAGATTAACTACCTACTTTACCTGAAAATGCTTTAATTACTCGTTATTTATAGTTGTTTATAGGAAATTTAGAGAATGCAGTGTTATATAAAAGACACAAAAGAAAGCTATAACAAAACCCTCTACAAAAACTTTATATATTTTTTAGTATGCTAAAATATTTTATTTTGTCTAGACTTTAGTTTATTTTTTACCCAAACTTATACAATATAATACACGTTAGGATACCGATAATACAATTTTGGATGTTCTGAATATATATTTATCAGTTGGATTAAGAAAACGAATTACTTTTATATCCAAAAGTGTAATTATTTATACAAACTAAATAACCTTCACTCAGTGGCGTAACACAGCATTCCACAGAACACAGGCCCGGCGAATCAAAGTTCCCAAGCCGAGCCTCAAGATCTTCTAGCTTAGAGCTTAAAAAAAATTGATTTCCTTAAAATATACTTGATGTAGTCCAATATCAAGTGCGATCAACCTACATCGAAAATATATTAGACTCTTTGACGGTCGCAACAGAAAAATTGAGTGCTTTTTAACAGCCCATAATTATACAAAATAAAAATAATTGTGTTGCTACTAATATCACTTACATGTATTTCTGTTTGATATTTATGTTGCTAATAGTTATTTTCTGTCGATTATTGATTGTTTTTACTTTTCCGCACTCCACTATACTAGCGGAAAAGTAATGTAATCATGTAAAGAAAAAGTGAATAAACAATTTTTTTTGGGTTTATTTTTCGTTTTTCATCCTAAAAACAAAAAAAATGGTTTTTAAAAAATGTTTGCCGTGTGTGTGTCGTCGTTGTCGTCGGCATTAAAATTTCTTGTTAGCCTGATAACTCAAATAAATCGTGTCGGATCGATCGGGTTTTGACTGATCCTGATCAGGGACGTCTCCCAGATGACACCTATTGATTTTGAGGTGGATAGCACACACCACCTCCTCCCTTGGGTCTATTGAGAAATTTCTTTTGTTATCACGATAACTCAACTAAATCGTGTCGGATCGATCGGGTTTTGACTAAATGCCTGATCGGAGACGTCTCCCAGACGACACCTATTGATTTTGAGGTGTATAGGATATACCCCACCCTTTCCATGAGTCATGAGAGCACGATGGTGGACTATTTGAGAAATTTGTTTTGTTAATACGATAACTCAACTAAATCGTGTCGGATCGATCGGGTTTTGACTGATTCTGATCGGGAACGTCTCCCAGATAACACCTATTGATTTTGAGGTGGATAGGACACATCCCCACCCTGTTCAGTGGTCATGAGAAAGCACGAGGGTAGACTATTTGAAAAAAGTAAAACTGTCGCATAAAACAGATATTCTGCGTTTATGTGTTGGTTTATTTTTTCTCGGTTACTCAATTTCGAGATAGAGGTGTTCTACGTGCGGAAAAGTCCGTTTTAATGTTTTAAAACTGTTTATTTTCTATCTGTTTTGTACCCTTGTTATATTCCAATTTTTTATTTATTAATTTTTTTTCTTTTTTCCACAGACCACTCCCCTTTTATTTATTAGAACCAAATATACTACTCTAAATACTTATATAAATATTATTACAAATAAATCATGTACGGAATATTGGATGAGATTATGGGAATAAGTCCAATGAAATGCCATAGGAACATAATCCACGAAATAGCGTAGGAACACAAGCTTGTAACTATATTATTACGCCACTGTCGTCCCTATTTATTATTCATTTGCGTTTAAATTCCAGATTAGCATGGTTTAACTACACTTTTCCTTTCACTTTTTTCATGGAACACACAGAGTCAACAAATTCTTAGGTTATATCAAAATTTATGGATCAATATTTTATTCATATACAGTAGAATTTTACTGAACAGCAACTATGTGACCTCACATTTATAACACTGGTATTTATATCCATCTTCATAAAACAGCTTTGAATTCTTCTATATCTACTTTGAAAAATATATTTTCCGTATATGACACCACTATAATTAGTCTAAATTCCGCTAATAAGACCATGGTATTTCAACAAATGTGATTTTTTCATAATAATATTTTTTAATGAATAGAAACATATGGAACGATGGTAACATATACCCTTACTTCATTATTAATTCATGTTACATTTATAATACGGCTGAATATTCCAGACTATATTATAAACAAATTGCAATTAAGTCAAAGTAGAGCTGGAGTCATAATTAGGAGAATTTAAATATGTTCCAAAATAATAATTGCATGCTGCAGAATACTAAACGAGTTTTCTATTGTTCGTATGTCATTAATATGTTATGCTATTGAATATAACGTTGATTGATTATATTGGTGTTTGAATGATGATTCAGACACCAATATAACCATATCTGTAAATAAACCTTTTCATGTCTGCAAAATAATCTGTGTAGTATATGACATACTAAAGCTACGTTTTCCTTCGCAAATATATGATAGGGATGTCTTTAACTCTTCCTCTTAAAAACTGGATGGAGTCAGCCGTTACTTTTTAATAGTTGATCATAATGATACAGTAAAACACTTAACTTTATTACCATTACAGATTTCCCTTTTCTTTCTCTTAACTTTAAAAATAACCTTTTTTTGTTGCGAATACAAAATCGTCAATTCCACTAAATTGTTTTCAGTTATTTCGAACTGACTGCGATACAAGAACCTATCACAAATAAAATCACGTATTCAACAGTAATTCTTACGTTTAAAAGAACATTATTCACCATAGTAACTATGGTGGCAATATTTAGTACTTTTCTAATATATATTAGGTAAGGACGTGGTCCTTCATTTACTTCTAAATAGAGCATAGAAACATGTACTACGTTGTTTAATTGTTGGTCAGTCGTTTCTTCCACAATAGCTGCAGAATCATTTCTCTGCTTGATTTCATATATTTTTGTGTCAGTTGTATAACGAATAGAAGACATGGGTTACGATGTCAGACATTGCTCGTTCTAATGTGTCTTTAGTAATTAATTTAATAATTACTAGCCCGACATTGTTTTTACGAATCTCTCCTTAATCTCATATATATTGTATCGTAAGAAATGCATATAATTGTCTGTTATTTAGGTACAATTTCACATACATTTTTACTGAGAATACATCCAAAACTAGCCTTAAAAACCAGGATATATGCATAATGTTGTCAAAAATCAAGAGAAACATTCAAAGGCAGTTTATACATCCTATATAATATCTCTAAAATCCAAATAAATCAATATATATATATATATATATATATATATATATATATATATATATATATATATATATATATATATATATATATATATATATATATATATATATGTATATATATATATATATATATCTCACATATTCAGCTGGAACATTAATGTTGTCTTCATAACGCAAAGATATCCTATATTTTCAATTTCATAAAAATACATGTTATAGATTTAAATTAAAATATTTTTTCAAGTACGGTCATACTCATATTGTTTACAGTATGGACTATTCAAATTCCAGAAAAACGGTATGATCACAATGTATATACGTATATCAAAAAGTCCATCTGATAGAAATACATTTATAAATCCACAGTTCACACTAGCGCAATATTTTCTAAAGCATGGATGTTTTGTTAAGCGTATCTCCAGGCTATAAAGATATACATTAGTTGAAACTTTGATTCTTGTTCTATGAGCATAAAGTAAATAAAATAACTTGCAGTGTGACGCTAATTTACATTTGCCACATTCCAGACTTATCCAGGGTAACATCAAGATATTTGACAAGGGTAACATCAGGATACTTTACTCTGTTGAACGAACATCATCTCCGTTCCACATTGTATGTTTAAGGGAAATACATACCTACGGACGTATCTCTTGTCGATCCCAATGAAGTGGTATTTCTTTTACCTCGTAATAATTAAAGAAATGGGGTATTTTAGCAGTTGCACTTGTTTAAATTCAATAACGCCTCCTGGAAGTACCTCGTTACTATATTAAACCCTCGCTGGAATGCTAAAATTATCGCTGTCATCTATATGGAATGCCTTAACTATCTATTTCTTCTAGAGAAGTTGGTAGATAAGGATCATGAAAAGATCCTTATCTACCAACTACCAAAGAACAAAAACATGATTTTCTATGATATGCATATTTCCGTAGACCTAAATTCAGGAGGGTGCAACGGTTATCTTTACTCTGACCCGTCACTCTTCTAGATAGAATAACTAACTTATGATTAAGGCCACAATTATCGAGTTTCCCATATCTACTATCTTAGCAAGTAAAGTGTCCCGTTCTGTGGTCTCATATCTGATGCTTTGACTATATTAAGAACAGCCCTAGTGGCATTGTTGAGGCTAAAATTAATCTCATGACGAGCAATATTTTGGTTTGTTTATTTGCTATGCTGATAAAAATGTTCTACTATTTATTCATCGCGAGAAATGCCAATGATTAATCTACAACTATCTATCAATAGTAATAGTTCAATGATCAATCTATAAAGATAGGTCAGAACTATAACTGTATTGACAATAAAGATCAGGAAATTTTAACATGTAAAATTAATCAGTGCATTTTTAATTAAGGTTTATTTTTTAATTAGTTGTAAAGTTAGGTTGTAAATGACTGTATATATCATTTATTTTAGTAGCTCATTATTTACATTTATAACTATATATTTTCACTTATACGAATATTTTAAAACTATTCACACATTTTTGTCATTTTTCGAATGTATTAAAATCTGTAAAAAAATATTTGCTTTAGGTATGTAATATTTTTAAATATTAATATATAAGTTCATCTAAAATCTATTGCTTTAAGAAATGCTACACAATTAAAATCAGTTTCTCAACAATTCAATACATACGAATGTATTTATCAATTTTTTCACACGTTTTATTAAACATCTTTCTGTAGAATTAATAATAATATATTATATGAATACTGATATATCTTTATTAATTTTTATACAGTTTCTGCACATCCCAATTAAAATATTAGTGTTATCAGGCATACAGACTAGTCACTCAACAATATTACTGTTACAACTTTTCGTGGGGTATTGTCCTTCGCGTGATTTAGTATCACTAAATCAACAAACATTATCGTTGTTAATACTCAGCCTGTATTTGGTATTTTAGACTATTACTTAAATAAACCTATATGTTGGCCCTTGATACAAAATAAAAGAGGCCAAATTAATGCTACATTCTTGATATATAAATATAGTATAAACACTAAAGAATTAATATTTGACGCTTATTATAAATAAGTATCTCGATGACTACATTTTTTATTTATTGACAATATTATTATTACTATGTACTTATTATGTATTTTATAGTAAAGCTAGAAATAAGAACCGTATCTTATTTTCACTCGGATTGCATAATACTTACATTGCCGTGATAATGATTTATCACTTATAGCAATAACCTTTATTAAATTACTATGAAGTTATTAAAATATTCATCGGTAATCTACACATTTTCCAAATAGTCAAAATGGATATGCGATAACAAATTATTGCTGCACATTTAAATTTGCCTTACGAATTACTATTCTGCTTCTAGTCATATTTAAAAATAATATAAAAGTTAATTATAATCATTATGTTAAAATGTTACATTCAAATTAACACAGCTATTAACTAATAAAATTTTAAAATAAGCTTTCTCTTATTAACGTTTTATAAATTGCATATTTCGAAAGCTCCTTTTTAAATTTTGATGTCCAAACAGATGTTTTATAGTTTTTAATATCGAATTATATTTATGAACTTAAAGGAAATATTCTATGTTCTGAAAAGTCAGACACTTATATTCATTACAGATTGATTTCATTAAATTCTGCACCTATTACTCTCAAGGAAATGTTGTTGTCTTTGAAATAATTAAAATATCTACAATAGTAACCTTAAAAAGCTATAATTCGTAAAACATTACTGCTACCTTCTATATTAAAATAAAATTTAATAAAACCCTACTACTGCTTTTCTATAGTAACAATTTTTTACTTAAAGAATTGAGTATAAACTATCTGGAGAAGTTAAAACTTAAGTACAAAGTTATTCTGTATCTTTCCAAGAGTTACCTGGACCAACTTTGATGCAAAAGTTGAATTCTTTGTAAATGCCTATTTACATGCAATTAGTAGAATCTATTTAGAGTCTTAGGAAAAACAGTAAATAATAAACGGTGGAACAAAATGTAACGATAACTTTAAATCATAGAAAACGATATAAATCCTAATCATAACAATATTTCTTCTAACAACCCGCCCGTTTTCCGTAATTGACTTCAAATATCTAAGAAAATATATTGTTCTTGTATGTGATGATTTTAAATTAAATTTTAGGGAACAATGAGTTGTATGTATTTCCTGATATATACGACATAACTAAAGTTACAATATTAATGTCACAATTATTTTTCCACAAATTACTGATTCAGCCATCACTGAAAATTCGAAATTTGTTGTTTGCGTATTCCTTGAATTTATTGAACCCAACTTGATTATCACATTAATCAAGATCATAATAACGGTTAAAAATACTAAGATCATTAAGATCAACAAAATTATCAAAATCAACAAATGTGTCTTGAAAATCTTTAAAATGGTGAAAACTAAAATACTCCTACAGCCTAGTATCTCCTACCATTTAAGCATGATATATATATGATAAACATAACTTATTTTCTCTAAAAATAGGTTATTCTATTACTTCTAGTAATAGAATAATACATTTTCTGTATTATACATCTTCGCTGCATATTTTAATCAAAGTTTGATCTTTATATGTTCGTGTAAATAAATTATTTATTGAGTTCCTAATAGGGCAACCATTTAGAGGACAGTAACTGAACATAAAATTTAAAAAGGTATAAAAGAGATATTATTAATTTAACAGTGACTGTTAAATTAAACATGAATATTTACTCATTACAAATATTATACTCGTTAGATGTGTAACCTTTTACATAACATCGTATTTGTGAAGAAAATATAAACCATACAAATTTTACAACAGTATTAAAAACGTGAGCAAAAGAAATGTGAAGAATTAAGTGTGTAATTACCTCAAACTACCGGTTCATAATAAATATTGCAAATTACAGAAGCATTGCAAGAACTGCTGAGCTTTTGTATGATACGTAATCCTCTCATTGGTGGTTTATTAATGAGAGGAGAGCAGAATAGTTACCTAGATTGTATAATAATCTATAGAATAGATTTAAGGAGCATATTTTCCTCCGATAAAAAAGCTCCTATATTTTATTGATTGAGTATTTAAAGTATGAAGGAACAATCTCTGATGTGTTCGTATTTCTGGGTATACCCCGGTACGCTTAAATGGCACAAACTTTAAAAATGTGCTTTGTACAGCTTCCAGTGTTATAGACCGAGTCTCATGTATGAGGAAAAAACGTTTTAGTATTGACCTAATAAAATTATTTTTATTAGAGATCTTTACGTTTTTAATGTCTACTAAATAGAACTACTCTATCTCTACTTAATACTCTACCAATCTAAATTTGTAATGTATTGCAGTCATTTAAGTTCGTTATTACATTGTACACTTTTAGGTTACCACCATACAGGAGATGGCTACATGTAATAAATTCAATTATGATTTATTTTTAATAAATGTAAGAGTTGCCCCCACGTTTAACCCCTGGTGTACACCAGTGGTACACCTGATCTGGTTTATAGAGGTTATGCGTTATACCCTATAGTTTATTATTTGTAAGGTGTAAAATAATTCCAGTTGTGATGTGGTAGCACCAAGTTTCCTTGATTTGTCAATAGATAAACTATATCAAAACTAAAATAAGAAATATTATAATTTTATAGTACATTCTTTTCATTTTACCAAATAGTGGATTTCTTCAATTAGAATTTCTTGTTATTTCTTCTGTAACTTTTTAACTGTAACATATTTTTTTAAATATTTCAGCTTATTAACTGTAACATCGTTTCTAAAATATATTAAATTTGAGTATACACTGTATCGCTCGAGTATAAATATTTTATTGAAACAACCAATCTATTTTATTTCAAACATACATAAAATAACGTATCTTTGACCCTATACAAACTGAGGCAATATATCTTTAGTGTTAAGTTTAGTGCTAGGCATAAATTATAATAACAATAATTCCGGCATTTGTCTAAATGCCAGCAAAGCTTTCCTCAAAATGTCATATGTCAAAGAGTAACGGCGTTAATTTTTTTATAATTTTACTACGCTAGCACTTGCCTTTTATAGAATACACTTTTGTTACTATTGGAAAGTAGGTAAATTATTAGAATAGGTCATAAATGTATACAGGGTGTGTTATTTTTCTCTGAGCTATATTCAATAATGTAATCAACATACAATATAATCAATAATCTGTAGAAATCAGAATTATTGCCAACTTTATAATTATATACCTCTTTTTAACTTTTTACTTATAACGTGATCATTCTAGTTAATTTGTTAAGTCTTTCAAAAGAATATTTGAATATTGTATTACAATTTTCGAAAACATTTTCTACTGGTTACAAAATCAGGGATAAACACTCAGGGATTGTGTATCATTATTAAACTGAAACCATTTACTCATATGTATGTTAATCAAATAGAAGATAAATAAAGTCAAGTTATTACATAGATAATTTTAATAAATGTGCAAAAGGTTCGAGGTTCGACGAATACAAAAATATCGATCTATAAATAATTAAAAACTCTTTATGCGTTAGAGTTGATTTGAAATTTAAGTCAACAGCTTTAGTCGATACTTGGAATGTCTATTAGCATAATTCATGCTCACTTTAATTTTCTGAAGATTTATCAAGACGTGTAAAAATAAATTTATAAAGTATGTCATACATTCGACAGATCAAGGCAAACATTGACAGATTTCAATTAATATGACAAATTAATTCACGTTATAGAAATAAATAAACTGGGCAGAAAAACAACGCCGTGTGAGTTTGCTTCAATTTAATTTTTTTTATTACATAATAATAATAATAACTCTATTGAATATAATAATATATAATAATAATAAATGTATTAAATATAATACGAATTAGGTAATAATAATTAACAGAGAGAAAGAAAAAAAAAACAGCAGTTATTATGATGAAAAATTTCGTTACAGAACATACATATATAAAACTGCACTGTTTAATACATAATAGAACAGAAAATATGTCTTTATATACACATGTATGATGATGCTATGCATATAACTTAATAAACACCGAAAAATGAAGAAAACAAATGACCGAATTTTCATAAAACCAATGATAAAGTTTTACAGCAGTTTAAGATGTCTAAACCTTCAGATAAAGATACAATAAAATAACCTTAAGGGTTATAGCAGTTTAGGGGCTGAGTTCATTGTAAAATGGATATCTAAGAAATACCTACATATATGCTCTACGTTTTCAGATGCGAAAAATTACAGACTACATTGAACGGTTTCGTCGATGGATAATAAATTTTATTATCATTAAAATATAATTCTTCACTTGGAAGATATTCTAAACCAGGGTTCGGCAATAAGCGAACCGCGGAAGGTATAAAATTGGACCGTCTACCTTTCTATCTATTTCTATCATGGGCATCGGTGCATGAGCCAACAGAAAAAACCAGCAGAAGTGGCCTTGTATATGCTGCATACTTAGTAAGCATCAAAAATCATTTTCAAACTCGGAGATCGTAAAAAATATGATTGTTAAAAGTGAGCACAGCACTTTTTGAAGAAAAGAAGGACACTTCTGCTGCTATTCAAGGTATTCCATTATCGGCAAGAAGCAATACGAGTACAAGTCACAAGAAGAACAGAAATTTTGGCTACAGAAAATAAAAGCAGCTTGCTAGAACTTTTGTACCCAGTTAGGCCCTTGCACTTGATGAATCTTGCGACATTGCTGATGCTAAACAAACGTCCATTTTTATGAGAATCTTCGATATTCAAAATAAAGTATTTATAGAAAAGTTGTTAGCAATAATGACTTTTAAAGGCAATACTCGTGGAGAAGACTTGTTCCACACTTTTGATGACACAATCAAATATTAGTTATGATAAAATGTCCCTTTCTACTGACGGTGCTCCAGCGATGATAGGTAAAGAAAAGGGGCTAGTAAAGAGAATTGGGGAAGAAAAAGCTGAGTTACTACCTTATCACTGCATAATTCACCGAACAACCCTTTGCAGCAAAAAGTACTACACTAAAGAACACAATGGACAATTTGGTCGAGTTGATCAATTTTATGATGTCTCGCTCTGCTCTTCAGCACAGACATTTCAAAGAGTTTCTGTCTGAATGTGACTCGGCGTATTCTGACTTACTGCAACACAACAATGTTCGTTGGTTAAGTAAGGGTCAAGTAATCAAACGTCTTTGGCTAATAAAAGAAGTGATTGCATTTTTAGGAAACTTGAATACCGAGGAAGTAAAGAAGAATTTAGATTTCCTTGAAAATGAGAGTATCATGTTAAATGTGGCTTTTCTAAAAGACATTATCAAGTATTTAAATGCTCTTAACACTGAGTTATAGGGAGAAGGAAAGTTAATATGTGACCTGCTTCAAAATATAACTGTTTTTCTTCGATAGCTCGACATATTTAAACATGACATTGAAAATCAAGAATTTATTCATTTTGCAAAAATTCTGGACTGATCTATTATAGATACTGTAGTATTCTCAAGTTTTCTATCCGACCTTAAGAAGGAATTTGCAGCAAGATTCTAAGACTTTGCAGAAATTCCAACCGGAAAATGGAATGATGTAGCTGTGAAGATGTTCAGTCTTTCAAAGCCTCAACTTCAAATAGAAATAATAGACCTACAACAGGATTTTTTGCAAATGTACAAATCTACATCCACCGAAAAATTTTGAGTTAGACATGTTTCGGATAAGTAAACAAATTGTAACAAACTAGCTATCAATCTAATTACCATGTTTGGGTCCACGTACATATGTGAGAGCTTTTTTTCTAAAATAAACTTCTTAAAAAATAAATATCGATCGAGGATTACCGATGCCCGCCTAGAAGACGCTCTGTGCATTAGGTCTTCTACGCGTGAACCAAACTATAAAAAATTATCTCAGGACCGGAAGTGTCATTTTTCGCATTAATTTAGTAGAAGTAAATTAATTAATACGAGCAATATTTAATTATGTTCTATTATGGCTTCTTTAATAAACATGAAGATAATTATTATAGATAGATTTCATTAACCACGATCCTCTTTTGGCATACAAATTTGTTTTTAATTTTTTTTTTCTGGACTCTCGATTGAACCATTATAATTATCTGGACCCCACTTGAAATTAATTGCCGACCCCTGTTCTAAACTGTGCACATAATCGTATAATATATGGGGATTTTCGTGATATATTCATGCAAAAAATATATTTTAAAAGTAATGATTTTTATTAAATTTTAATGAAACTAACGGAATATTATTCCATATATGCAAGCAATTGATATTCAAAAAAAAAAAAACTTTTTAATTTGAGTGATCCCTATATTTTGATGATGCCTATTTGTTTTCGAATCTAGTTGCTGTAGTCTATGATAATATATTTTTCGATTTTTCATTACATTAATTTCTGGATGTATATTCATATTCATATTCTTTTCCTCATGTAAATTGTAATTTATATATCATTCCATCGAAGTATAAGTACCTTGATTTTATTCATCATTATCATATCGGTTTATAACGTCCTTGGCCGTCTTCTGATTCCTAATCTACATTCCTCTCTAGTTCTCCACATGTCCTCGTCCAGGCCTCTCCCCCGAATTTCATTATCAATGCCCTCTCTCCAGCTTTTTCGTGGTCTTCCTCGCCTTCTTGTGGTTTCCAGTTTAAAAATTTTTTGGGTATTCTGTCATTTGACATTCGCTGAACATGCCCGTACCATACGAGTTGTTTGGTTCTTATATCATCTACAATGTCATGTGTTATTCCCATCATATTTACTATTCTCTCATTTGTCACCCTTTCTCTCTTTGATTTTCAAACTGACCTCCTCCAGAAGTCCATTTCTGTGGTTTTTATGATTCTTTCTGTTCTTTCATTTATTGGCCATACTTCACAACTATAGGTTACTATACTTTTAATTATTGAATTATATATTCTTCTTTTATTTTCTTTTGTTATTTGTTTATCCCATAGAATGATGTTCAACATTGTAATTGCTCTCCTTCCTTGAGTGTTTCTTTCCAAAATCGCTTCATCAAGTGTCCCGTCGTTTGATACTTTCATGCCTAGATACTTATATTCATTGCAGTGTTTGATGTTTTGCCCGGTTGACAGAAGTAGATCTTGTTGTTGTCCCCTAATACGCATGTATTCCATTTTCTTCACATTAACTTCTAAACCCCATTTTTCATACTCCTCGATAAGTTTGCGTGTCATATATTCCATGTCATCGATATCTTGCGCAATAATAACTTGGTCATCCGCAAAGGATAATGTGTATAGTGTTGATGTATCATCTATTGGTATGCCCATATTGTGACATTTGCTTTTCCAAATCATCAATGCGCGTTCTAGATATATCTTAAATAGTGTAGGAGATAGGCAGCATCCTTGTTTAAGTCTCTTAGTTACTATAAATCCCGTTGTTATATTGTGTCCTATTTTTATTCTAGATCTGGTATTATCATACTATTTTTATTTAGAGAATAAATATTCTCCTTTTCTAATTGTAAGTGATGATGTGATATCGTGACAGTGGTAAAGAGTTTGGACATATTCATACCATTCATACAAGTATTTGGTTCATCTAATAATAATCTCAGCCAGATATGAAAATGTGTAAGGATAATCTGCCTTTTAAGTAAGCATCATTTTACTATCTATGCTACTCTGAATGCTGGTCCGTATCTAGTAACGGTTCAAGATTTCACACAATATAGTATCATTATAGTATTCAAGATAGTAGTAAAGAACTAGTCTTTTCCGTACTACCACTTACTAGTATCTCTGAAGTTCCCTTCCATATGTTAAGAGAATGCTTCAATTGGTGAAAATTGTTGAATAGGTAGATACTCTTTTCACAGAAGATGTAATGTAGACGAAGGAGGCATAAGCAACAATTATATTTAAGGTAAACAATAACAATGGATGAAAATTGAGTGCTTTTATCCTAACCTTCCAACGAGATCATATCCAATATTGGCTAACGATTGGCAATCAACCACCACATGTTCCTCATGGAGAGAAAATAGTATTTGCTAAAATCGCAGAGTATGCGACACTTACATTTCGGTTTAAGAACTAGCGGAACAGTAAAAACAAAGTCGGTTCTGTACACTTTTGTGTATTCGACAGAGGAAGAGAATGGGACTTTTTTGTGTAAGTCAGTTTTTTAAGGGGTGAATACTCTTCTGTTTATATTAGTGTTCAGGAGACAAAGAAACGGAAAATATTCACGAAACTATTCCTACAAAACATCTTCGATTTGAGTGTTTTATAATTATTTCTCTTTATTTTTCGTTAAAGATTCCAACACAGAAACAATTTCTTGAATTCTCTTGTATATTTTTTTTTTTGTTTTTATTAGTAAGATATTAAAATATAATGTGAAATCTTATGATGTCATAAGATAAGACATATTAAACATTTGCATAAACAAAACTTTTATATATAAATTGCAATTATTGCACTTGTTTTTAATATCTGATTTAAATTTATACTTTCTTCTTCTTTCTTATATGTATTATTCATTTCATCGTTATTTGCCAAATAAAAAACTCTCTTATCTTGCCGATAAACGGAACAGTCTACCTGAGCCTAGTCATAAAAACAGGCCACGGTATGTTTTGAGATTTTTTATTTGGTAAATAGCGATAAATTAAACTATAAGCAATTTGCTTGTTTTTCTTCATCTCTCTGCCTGGTAAGAGGCAATATTCCGGTTCTATGAGCATTGTGCTTTTTACCATAGGTAGGGTGCTGGCCTGACCTAGGAACCCTCCTCGTTTATCCGGGCTTGGGACCGGCAGCTGCAGTTACCAAGCTACTCAATCCACCCGGCAACCAACCCCAGGCGGACTATTAATATAAGTAAAAATTCCAACAACATGTTTACAGAATTCCGTTTATATACTCCAGCGGCGGCTCGTGACGAAAACTTTGGGGGTGTCACAAAGTTTTTTTTTACTTGTGTTACATACAAGTACAAAATATTCATATTTTAAAATGATAATAAATATACTTAATTTTGTTTTTGTTGGTAATGTTTACCTACCATTTTGCAGGATATTTCTTGCATGTATATCTAACAAAACGGGTAGTTTTGTTAGATATATATCCTGCATGCAAGAAATATCCTGCAAATCTAACGGGTGTAGACTATAAAGTACCTAGTTTATATTAACTTGATAATAACCAATATGTTAGTTTTATACAACCAATACAATGTTTAAATAGAAAATCCATTCTCCTTTCTTTGAGTTCTGCAAATTTATTGATAACTAAGTTATTAAAATCGGAAATCTCTTGCACCAATTTTTTTTCTATTGACGGCATGGCTAACCCAGACAATGGATCTTCATTCATAGTGCTTCTTAAAAATATTTTAATTCGTTTTAATGTCGAAAAATTTCTTTCTGCTTCTGCAGTGGACATCGGAATTGTTACTATAATTTGCAGCAGATCATAGGTTGCTGAAAGAACTTTCTGTAGATTATTTTCGATAATGAATTTCAGGCAATGTACAGCTCCATATAGACCAGATTCTAAAATCTGGTCTTTGATAAATTATTTCTAGTTCAGTTTGAAGTCTATAGCAATCCACTATACCAATTTTCACCCAACAGGATTATGGAGTTTCCAGAGCAAACAGTATGCAGGTAAAACAAAACAAACTGTTTCTTATTTCACTATCGCACAGTCAATCATATTTTTCATATAGTTCTATTTTAAGTTGTCGGTATTGGACCGCCGCTGTATTGTCGGATTGGGCCGCCCGATATTTTTAACCTTAAGTTTTTCTTCTAGTGTTAATTTTCTAAAAAGTTCACATTATATTTATACTTTTCTTCAGAAGAACATCCCGCTACCGTATTCATTTTTCAGGATTATTTATAAATGTTGTAAATAAAATATTGAAATGGCCAAAAACTCATACGCGCCAAATCGTCAATACTATCGACGGGACACATACATTGTATTATTCAACCTGTTAAACGCATGTCTGGTAAAACCCACAAATATGTGCACATGTGCAGTGCACTAATAAAATCATATCGGCACATTAAATGTGTACCATATGGGACAAAAAGGAGCGATTTTTAGCACCAATTAGCTGAACAGAGAGGTACATAAAAAAGCATGCCCTTATCGACGGCACATTCAACTAAATCACAGACCTATTGAAATAGGTACGTTGCCGGCTGTTGCGTGATATCATTAAGCGAAGGAAATTTGGTTTTGCCAAATTGCTCGTGAAATCTGTAATTCTGAGGATTTTGCTTTATTATTACTTAAAAAATGGAAAGGAGCATATTCGTGAGACGTTAATTAAATAGTTAGTATTTAAATCAAGAATAGGAAATAAATCATGATTAGGTGTGATTTTTTATTTTCTTCGTTTTCTTTTTCTTTAGGGTGGCACGTGCTCATGTATAGGAGCCGCCACTGATCTACTCTGACGAGCTTCTTATTTACCACTATTTAATGGAATAGTAATTTTTGGTGATTATTTATTAAGGGTTGAAATTTTCAGGCAAATGCGTTTAATAGTATCGGATTATTTTGCGTTTATAGCAACAAAAGTTACTTTATTATACTTACAATAATTGAACAATATTTTGTATGTACTCTAAACAGGAGTGTACAAAAAAAAAGCAAGAAAAAAAGGTACAGATGAGGATGACAATTTATTCTTTAGGACTCGTATTTCACTCGTTATTTACGAATTTAGCAATACCATCTTCGGTATTGCTAAATACGGCAATACCAGGTTCGTGATTTTTCCAAATACGACGAGAGGGGAAGTGTTACAGCAAGGCAATATCCGCAGTTATAACTGACGTGGTAGCAGAACTTCAGAACATAGAAAAAGAATCTTCTCTTCCATGACAATTCCAATTCCCACAAAATTCGCATTGTATCATAGTTTCTTTTTTTTTTTGCAGAACCAACTCCCTTATTTTCAGACATTAGCCTTTCCGGACTGTGGCTGTTTCTATGTTTTAACACTTTCATTAACTGACAATCAATTTTTTACTCGTGAGATTTTTGTACTACATTGGAAGTTCCAATTAACATGGGAATGATCAAAGGATTCTACAGAGCGTACAGAAGTTAGGGAAGACGTGATGAATTGAGCTTTGCCAGCAGAGGTAATACTTGTAGTAATATATGACTGTTATTCTGTTACAATGTCCTTTCCGCATACAGACCGCCTACGAATTATATGTAAAGATGTGCAACAAATATGTAAAATCATTATTTTCTTTGTTTCTAAAAATCTCCAAAATTTCAATTGCAGAGGCCAAAGAGTTATTCAAATATCAAACATTATTATAATGAAATATTCACGGAAATATTAGTTCTTTTGTCACAATAAATAATGTAGTTTTAAACCACTTTAAATTCCAGGAGAAGATGAAAACACTTGACACTTTTGGCTAAGGAAGCCTTCGCTCTGTTTGTTCACATAAGTAATGCCAAAAGAGAAACTCCAGTTAATGTGAAATATAAACAGAACGACTATACCGCACTGGTGGTCTCTAACCTTTCTTATGTAGTTCACATGCTAATTATACGCAAAATAACAAGTAGATGATATAATACGAAATGCTTTCTGATTTTCGAGAAAAATAGTCATTGAATGGAGGGAGGTACTTTGTAATAGTTGTTCGTTATATAAAATAATATATTGAAATGCCCTATGGCCTATTGATTCAAATTAATGGTACCATCTTTAAGACACTTAAAGTAATGACATTGAATAGTAGCAATTCATAAGCTCAAATGAATTAAGTTTATAGATTTACATAATTTTACACGTCAACAAATATTTGGCTATAGCTGGGTTAGGAAATTTGTATTTTTTAAAGTAATTGTAGTTTAAATAGTGGAGAAAATATGGATGTAATAGACTGTATGATAATAAATAATAAAAGACAAAAAACAATACTGGATAATCATTAAAACGATAAAATTATATATTTTTTATATGATGAATTTTAAATCTCTATTTTTAACTTTTATTTCAATCTATATTGAACTGTATTCAGCGTGACTGATTTATTTAATTTTTAGTTATATTTACCATGTTGTGATAACCTCAATTATTTGATAATTTATTATATTCTACATTTAGTTAAATAAACCTTTTTGTATATATTTAGAATTTCTATATTCTACAGGTTACCACTTCAGAAAATATAGCTGTATAAAAATGAGATCTATTGTGAAGTTAATACGGATTCGTGCTTCAGCATCTTCAGAAAATCTATAAAAGAAAGCTGTAGAAGAATGAGCTATATTATAAGTTATTACGGTTTCATGTTCTATCGTCATTAGAAAGTCTATAAAGAAAATCCGTAGAAGGATGAACTCTATTATGAAGTTCATCATTAGAAAATCTATAAAAGAAAGTTGTAGAAAAATGAATTCTGTTATGAAGTTATTATGCATTAATTCATCATCATTAGAAAATCTATAAAAGAAAGATGTAGAAGAATGAGCTTTATTATGAAGTTATGACGGATTTATGCTTCACCGTCATTAGAACATCTACAAAAGAAGCCTATAGAAGAATGAGCTCTATTATGAAGTTGTTACGGATATGCTTCATCGTCATTAGAAAATCTATAAAAGAAGGTTGTAGAAGAATGAATTCTGTTATGAAGTTATTATGGATTAATTCATCATCATTAGAAAATCTATAAAAGAAAGATATAGAAGAATGAGCTCTATTATGAAATTATTACGGATTTATGCTTCATCGTCATTAGAACATCTACAAAAGAAGCCTATAGAAGAATGAGCTCTATTATGAAGTTATTACGGATATGCTTCATCGTCATTAGAAAATCTATAAAAGAAGATTGTAGAAGAATTAATTCTGTTATGAACTTATTAAGGAGTCACGCTTCATTGTCATTAAAAGAAACCTGTGGAAGAATGATTTAACTCTGCTATTTTTTGTAAGGTTATCTTAAATTCAAGGATATAGATATTAACATACCAAATACGATTGAGACATTAAAAAACAAAATTCGAAGAAATTATGATTACCCCTGTAATACTAAATAACGTTTTATAAATATTTTAATTTGCACATGGAAATTATTAAGAGCAGATAATTTGCATAGTTAATTTCAGGTTTTTGTTTGTATTATTTAATTACTATTTCTCATAGCAAAATATATTCTTTGTCTTTCAAAATATTTGTTATACATATAACCTACGATACAATTTGAATTATCATCACTGTGATATACGTAAAGAATGTGCTTTCTTATATGGCATCATCACATAAAAATGTTGCTAGTTAAAAAAACACTGTTAATGACATCATAACTACAACAATTGTCAGAAAATATTATACTAAAGTTTGATCTAAAAATAGACCTGTCTGAGCATTATTCTATAACTTGTCCGGTAACAATTTTGTTCCAACATTTGCATGCTCACTGTATAAAAGTGGATGTAAAACTGGTGCAAATAAGAGTAACAAAAGAGTTAGTTAAATGATGACATAATTTATTCACATAAATTTTCTAATTATTTAAAGATGCCGAAGGTAGCTGCATAGGAATTCTCCAAATTTCTCTATATCTGATTTCCTCTTTACGTAAACATACAAGTTTTCTTGTTGCTTCTGCTGGTTAGTCCAATTGATGGTGATTGATTATACAATACATTCAAAATGTAGTTTCATCTACTACAACTACAAACAAGATTTACATTATATTTTGGGGTGAAATTCTAGGTAGAATTTCACACTAAATTCACAATGAATTTGGTATGAAGTTCGCCGATAATTTTGTGAACAAGACAATTCAAGCACACTGTGAATCAACGCAGATAAATCATAATTCCTATTTTGTTCCAGTATCATCTGCGTAATCTTAAATGTTTTTGATATTGTTAATCATTTCTGTAAAATTGCTAGAAACTCAGCTCCAATAAAACCTTCTTAGAGTATTCTTCATCACTAAAACTGCACTACTCAGGGATGTGAAGTAATAGGAGGAGTTTTGAGTCAAATTAAAATTGTGTCAGTTCATTTTTAGTTCCGTGTAATTGACACACGTTTCTTATAACCGTTTTCATTTCTGAAAACTCATTTCGTATTTCGGGTGACGAATTTATAAAATGTCAAGGTTTTCGTTGGTTTAAAACCAACCAAGAACAATATGTGATTGGCCGAATATGCAAAAATATTTTAATTTAGACGTTGTGTAATATCTAATATATTATGATTAACGCTAAATTAGATAAAAACAAATTAGACACCATCACTTTCTTCACAACGCCATCAGAACCATAGCAGACCTTGACATGGTAATATATTTAATGCAACTTTTTTCTAATATGCAAGAATGAAAAATGGTCTCTCTAAGTTTAAATGGTCATCGTAAATGTCATTTCATCGTGAATATCTGAAAAGACAGTCCATTTTTATATAACGTGAGCTTAAAGCTCAGTCGAGATCTTCGAAAAGTATTTTTAATAAGGTTTGTATGTTGTATTAATATTTACAGAAATAATTTTATGTCGTCAATAAAAAGCATAATAAAATATAATCACTTAATCAATTAACCTTCATAGAATTGTTAGTATTAACTATTGTGTGATACAAGGTATATATTCCGAGTAGTACATACTGAATTGAATAGAAGAAAAATTTGTAAATTTGAGAATGGCATTCATCTGCATATATCGAATACGAAACCCATTTTCGACGATGAAAATAAACTGTGTATAATGGTAGACATTGGAAAGACGCCATACACATTTACATAATATGTTACAGTCAATGATGATATTACTTAGTACAAACGTCTATACTGTCTTCTCTAAAAAAATATTCCCATAAATCCCATATAAAATTCATTTACTACAAGAACTTAACGAACTTATTAATGATGTACTAGATTTCTAATTCAATTTCTTGGCTGAATAATTAACAAGATGTTCTCTGATGATGGTAATTATAATGAAATTAATCGAAACATTTATTACAAGCAGAATGGAGCTACGCCCTATTTTCTGTGGAAGTAGAGATCGTCCGGTAGACGTCCCTAATCAGAATCAGTCGTAACCCGATCGATCCGACACAATTTAATTGAGTGATCGTGCTAACAGAAACAATTTCTCAAATAGTCCACCATTGTGCTTTCTCATGACCCATGAACATAGTACAGTGTATTCTATCTACTTCAATATCAATAGGTGTCATCTGAGAGACGTCCCCGATCAGAATCAGTCAAAACCCGATCGATCCGACACGATTTAGTTGAGTTATCGTGGTAACAAGAAATTTTATTAATGCCGACGACAACGACAACGACGACACACATACACACACAGGACACACACACACACACAGACACAGACACAGACACAGAAGACACAGACACAGACACAGACACAGACACAGACACAGACACACACACACACAGACACACACACACACAGACACAGACACAGACACAGACACAGACACAGACACAGACACAGACACAGACACAGACACAGACACAGACACAGACACAGACACAGACACAGACACAGACACAGGCACAGGCACAGACACAGACACAGACACAGATACAGACACACACACACACACACACACACACACACACACACACACACACACACACACACACACACACACACACACACACACACACAGACACAGACACAGACACAGACACAGACACAGACACAGACACAGACACACACACACACACACACAAACACACAAACACACACACACAAAATGGTTCAAAAACTATTTTTTTTAGTTTTTAGGTCGAAAAATTATCCCTAAAAAACATTCTTTTTACGCAATGACATTACTTTTCCGCGTATAGTGGAGTGCGGAATAATAATAGTCCACCATTGTGCTTTCTCATGATCCATGAACATGGTAGAATGTGTTCTATCCATCTCAAAATCAATAGGTGTCGTCCCGGAGACGTCCACGATCAGAATCAATCAAGACCCGATCGATTCGACACGATTTAGTTGAGTTATCGTGCTAACAAGAATAAATGCCGGCGACAACGGCCACTCAATTTCGAAATAGAGATGTTTTACGTGCGGAAAAGTCCGTTTGAAGATTTTAAAACTGTTTATTTTTTTTTTTTTGTTTTTATGCCAAAAGACGAAAAAGAAATCTGTTCATTCAGTATTTTAGAACTAAACCTTAAATTACATAAATATTTATTTATCCTGCACATATGTTCAACAGTTTTTAATATAGTAGGAAGTAATGTAAAGGGGAAGAATAACGTATATAGAAAATGTTTAGAAGATTAACAGATTAATATGATTTATGAAGACACAATTAGAGAGAAATAAATAAATATCATAACTACAACATTCAAAGATATCTAAGGGAAAAAACTATCTTGCATGTATTTGAGGTAAATGACTAATGTATTAATGTAAAGTTAATGTCGTTTGCCGATTTCTTTTCGATACTATTTAAATATTAAATTGCAATAAAGTGGACAAATTAACAATGTGTGAACATGAATGTCAGTATTAAATTTTACCATTTTAGGAAATATACTTGAGGTTATAAACAAATTAATAATTTAAATATAAAGGAACTTTCAAATGTTAATGTTAATAGTCTCATTCCAAGTTTTATCGTCGTTAGTTTAAATTGGTAACCTTTAATTCAATACTGGCGAATAAAAAAAATAAACCTCCAAGCGATACAATACACCTTCAGTAAACTATCTGAATTAACTGAAGCCTTCAGTTAATTCAGATCATTTAGATGTTTCTATAACAATTTTGTTGTTCTTGGGATTGAAATAAACTAAAGAGACTATTATGTTTCAAAATAGACTTAGGGGTAAAGTATACATAAGAACGCACAAACAGATTTTGGATGAAGGACGGTCTCATGTCGCATTGCATTAATGAATCTACTGCATGCCTGATCCTCAATGAATGGAACCAATATTAGTTCAAGCCTTACATAAGTATATGTTGATAAGTGGTATGTTTAAATGAAATTGTCGACTCTCTCAAAACATAATGTTTGTCTGCCTCCATGTAACTGTATGACTCTCTCTTTTTCTGCTTTGAATTTTTTGAGGGAAGATCTAATATTCTGTGTAGCTAAGCAGTTATTAAGCTATGTTAAAATTATCTATATATTCGTAGTACAGCGAATCATATAAACATATAACGTTTATTCAACAACATCTATCGTCTAATTTTCACAGAAAAAAAATATTTCTATTGGAGTGTATACACTTTTATTATAGGAATAATTTACATTATAATTTATTAACAATATATTAAAATTACAGATACACATTAGTAGTTTAATTTTTTTCTTTTGCCATAGTACTAGATTAGCCTAATGCCATATAAGTATTATCAGAAAACTCATTGTTAATAAATTCCGGAAAATTCTGAATGGAACTCATTTTATACATTTATTTGTTGTTTCTTTATCAAGCAAGTGAAACAAAAATATGTTTCAGATAGTGTCCCGCATAACGTTTACAATATATTGAAACTAAAAATTACATATACCAAACTCATCATTTCATAGTGAGAATATTAGTAAGAAATTTAATTGCTGCCAAGTACGGTATATTATCAACACAGTCCATCACATGGAAATATAATATATTTTTCTAGAATCGAATAATATCTACTTTCTCTGCTCAATTTCAGATCCCAAAATTCCTTATTATTTTAGTTCGTTGCTAAGCAACTACCAGAAAATAGTACAAGAAATTTATTTTTCCGACCTATGCCGGGAAAATAACTTCCCTTGCCGATTTCTTATCTAGATTTCAGAAAATAAATAAATACTTGCAGATAAACCAACTCACATTAAAAATGCATTTTTTAATATATAAAACATTTATTTAGTGGCGTATTGAACGTTTAATATAATTATTTATTCATTTTTTCTAGGTATGTATAACACAGTTTGTATAACTATGAAAATTGGTTGAACTTTACTTGAAAAATCAGCGACATTATTGTTATTAATCCTTATTTCTTGTTCGAAAATATTATTACTATTATTAGCAGATTTATGTTTGCTCTTTCCTAAATATTGTATTTGTATAACAAAACAAGTTGTGTTACATAGATCTTACATACATATCTTCTTAACACTAAGTATTTTTAAACTGCAACACTACTCTTCAAGCACATATTAAAATACTTAACAAATACTTTTTATTTTTATAATGGAAACAAAAAATGGTTTTACAACAAAAAATTAGATACATTAATAAATAAAATAGTATATCCAGTCAGTATAATATACTGAGCTTAACATTTTTTTAAATCTCATGCTTAGAAATGATTGACCTTAGTAACCCATAAATTTTATATTTTCCATAATGAAGACATGACCGTTTCTGATAATATTGAAAATGAATATGTATTTAACCGTATTTATTGTTTTTTATTTAACATTTGGTCTTTACCAAAAATGGCAAATTGTACTATAAATAATACGTCACTAGGTGACGAGATTTACTAATACGAGTATATATTCCTACACAAACCCACTCATCTTCATCATGGGGAGAGGAATTAAAATTCCTTTTCAGTTGGTTTACATAAATAAATAAATTAGAATTTTGTTAAACTGTTTTTACAAATGTGTATCCTCCAACCTTGATTTATACAGTACTGGTATACAGTCTGAATTCATGGAATTCTATATAAAATTTGTAACCAATTAGTATCTAATTTCATTTACTACACCTATTATATATATATATATATATATATATATATATATATATATATATATATATATATATATATATTCCATTCATTGAGGATCAAGCATGCAGTAGATTCATTAATGCAATGCGACATGAGACCGTCCTTCATCCAAAATCTGTTTGTGCGTTCTTATGTATACTTTACCCCTAAGTCTATTTTGAAACATAATAGTCTTTTTAGTTTATTTCAATCCCAAGAACAACAAAATTGTTATAGAAACATCTAAATGATCTGAATTAACTGAAGGCTTCAGTTAATTCAGATATTCAGATAGTTTACTGAAGGTGTATTGTATCGCTTGGAGGTTTATTTTTTTTATTCGCCAGTATTGAATTAAAGGTTACCAATTTAAACTAACGACGATAAAACTTGGAATGAGACTATTAACATTAACATTTGAAAGTTCCTTTATATTTAAATTATTAATTTGTTTATAACCTCAAGTATATTTCCTAAAATGGTAAAATTTAATACTGACATTCATGTTCACACATTGTTAATTTGTGCACTTTATTGCAATTTAATATTTAAATAGTATCGAAAAGAAATCGGCAAACGACATTAACTTTACATTAATACATTAGTCATTTACCTCAAATACATGCAAGACAGTTTTTTCCCTTAGATATCTTTGAATGTTGTAGTTATGATATTTATTTATTTCTCTCTAATTGTGTCTTCATAAATCATATTAATCTGTTAATCTTCTAAACATTTTCTATATACGTTATTCTTCCCCTTTACATTACTTCCTACTATATTAAAAACTGTTGAACATATGTGCAGGATAAATAAATATTTATGTAATTTAAGGTTTAGTTCTAAAATACTGAATGAACAGATTTCTATGCCACCTTCAATGCATCGAGAGTAGAATAGATGCATTGAAGTTATCCCTTCCAAATTTTTACTTTTCCGCACTCTACTATACGCGGAAAAGTAATGTAATCGTGCAAAAAAAAATTCTAGAGTTTCTTTTTCGTCTTTCGGCATAAAAACAAAAAAAAAAAATAAACAGTTTTAAAATCTTCAAACGGACTTTTCCGCACGTAGAACATCTCTATTTCGAAATTGAGTGGCCGTTGTCGTCCGCATTTATTCTTGTTAGCACGATAACTCAACTAAATCGTGTCGAATCGATCGGGTTTTGATTGATTCTGATCGTGGACGTCTCCGGGACGACACCTATTGATTTTGAGATGGATAGAACACATTCTACCATGTTCATGGATCATGAGAAAGCACAATGGTGGACTATTATTATTCCGCACTCCACTATACGCGGAAAAGTAATGTCATTGCGTAAAAAGAATGTTTTTTAGGGATAATTTTTCGACCTAAAAACTAAAAAAAATAGTTTTTGAACCATTTTGTGTGTGTGTGTGTGTTTGTGTGTGTGTTTGTGTGTGTGTTTGTGTGTGTGTGTGTGTGTCTGTGTCTGTGTCTGTGCCTGTGTATGTACCTGTGTATGTGTCTGTACCTGTGTATGTGTCTGTGTCTGTGTCTGTGTGTGTGTCTGTGTGTGTGTCTGTGTCTGTGTCTGTGTCTGTGTGTGTGTGTGTGTATTATATCTATATATATATATATATATATATATATATATATATATATATATATATATATATATATATATATATATATATATATATATATATATATATATATATATTTATAGATAGATATAATTTTGGCAAAATATTTTTGCCAAATTGTATTATTTATTCAGGAGGTATATTAAATATGACAAAAACTAATATTATTTTTCGTTTATTCATATGGAGAATATTCATTCAAAATAAATATTCAGAGATACAACGTCTCCTATAATGTAAGTATAATATTTAAATTTTTGCATTATGTAGGTGCTATCTACTCTGAACATACTACTATCAGGTACACGCCCATATCGCACATTAGTGTATATTCCGAACACACCAAGATTAATGACACTAATCTATTTTGACAGTTCTAGGCTTCAAAATAAAGAGATAAGAAAGTAAATAAAAGAAAAAGACTAATAGTTCTTTTATTAAAACGTAAGTGAATATATTCATAAATATTTATCTTTTTTTATTCAATTTATTATACGAAGCCAAATTAATTGTTTGTAAATAAAATGTATCTTAAATCTGTTTATATTTTAACATAACTTACACAAAGCCTGTTCTGTTATATTATTTTGTTAAAATTTTAGAATGGAGGAAGATGATCATGATGAACTATTGCAATGCACAGATGACGAATCTCTTTCTGAACCAGAAGATCAATGCCTCCCTATAGACAAGCCCGAAGAGAACTATAGACATACCCTGACTTACTTTAATCATACTAAGCTCGAATTTCTAACAACCAAACTAACTTTAATTTTCTCCTCAACTGTAATGTTGATATTGCTTCCCCTTTATTTGGACGCAATAAATGTCCAAGGCAATGCATACTCAATGATTTTAACAAATACATCAATATCAACAATACTCTTTGTAATCACTATGGTGATAGCCAAGTGCTTTTGTGAGAAATATAGAAATATAAAGATATGTAGCTTTCCTGTAAAGTTTTCAAGGCTTATTTTACTCTCGAGCGTATATTTTATTTGTGCTTTCATGATTATTTATGCCTTAGACAGAAAGAGGGTCATTTGCCACCTACAGGATCCCGTCAAAGGGATTGTGCTGGTATTTTCTCTTCTTTACTACTTCTTCTTTTGTAGAAAACGTAAGTACATTCAATATCATTTATAATATTTAGACAATAATATATTTATATAGAATATACTATTCTTCTTTACTGTGAATATTATGTTAGATTATTGTCTTCTATAACAATATAACAATAATGGTTTTAGTTGCAGTCTTTTACTGTATATATACCTTGTTTATTCAACAAAAAACTATTGTACATTATCTACCAACAACTAAAGTATATTATGAAGTATTACAAGTATTTGACTATATTTATTCTAACATGAATAAATATATTTATTATTTATAATACAATAAAACAATTATTTTCAATCAGTACACCAATTTGTCAGTCTTGCGTTACTAATATAATTACTACCTAACTAAGTTTACTTTGTGTTGTCCAATTTGACAAAATTATTTAGATCATAGTATAAAAAAAGAGGGTCAGTATTACTCTGTTCTGTCAGTGTTCAATTTGGACTATGTCCAACAGATACAGAGGACTGTGACTATTTTGATGAACTCAATCTGAAGTAACGTCTAGAACGATATCTTTCTTCAACAAAATATCAGTTATATGTATTTTTTGCAGTAATGGGCCTTCAGAGAATATTTTCCGCAACCACAATAATTGTAGGCCTTTTTATTGCTGTTGATTATGGGCTTTGTGATGAATTTAGATGTAGAGGTTATGAACGTGAAAAGATATCAGACGATACTGGTTCCTGGAATTGGACTATTCATGCAATCTGGACTACAGTTTATATTGCCGGCTTGGCTTTGTTTGCAGCATATTTTACTTTACTGGATAGATATATTTTGAGTAGCAATGAAATGGTAATTTTCAATCAACTAAGGCTTTGATTAAGTTTAATTTCATTATGAAATTGAACAATCAAATAATTATGTTTATTTTCTAGGAATTTCACAATATCGACATTCCGTCAACTTTCCTGCGAACAGTCTCTAGATCTGTTTCATTTCCTAATACAAGCAGTGTTGCTCCCGCACAATTTATCGGAAATACCGTTAACGAAAATTCACATTTAACCAAAAAACATTCAGTTGTACATTTAGCAATGTGGATCCATATTATAGGCCTGGTTTTCACTTTGTTACTGTTCTGGACTGATTTAATCCCCACTATTGGCAAGGTAAGTTGAAGATAAAATCTAACTTTCTAGGATTAAATAAATATACTATACACTATCTACAATACTATTTACAAAAGCTGAAAGGAGCTAGAGCAAGTAATACCCATTAGAAATGTCCATAAGATTCCTATCTAATAAGTGTACAGAATATATAGTGTTCATTATGCAGTAAACATTTCCTGCTGTATGATGATAATAATTACTTCATTTTCATTTGAATGCTGTATTGTTTAAGAGAGAGAGAGATAGAGAGAAAGTGGGAGAAGTTGTGATATTCTGATATAATGTACAGTGGCTGGCAAAAGTCTTGATACATCAATGTATTGAGTAAACGTTTATTTATACTATCTAAATGTGTAGATCGGCGCGAAATATTATTAAGAGTATATTGTATAGTTGATTATCTAGTACACGCAGAAAACTGTCCATGTAGTCCAACTGTGTAATAAAATTACCGGCAACCGATGCACGTAATGAGTCAGAATTACATGGCAAAAGTGTTGATACAGTAGGATAGTCGAGTATGAGTCAGTATGAGTCGGACGCAACAAGTAGATTCATGTTGTAGAGGATACACTGCATGCACTGCCCTTGTGCTCTAGAATACACGATTATTCTATAAAATAAGCTTATTCATTAACGCTAACAAAATGGCAAGAACAAAAGTCCCACTTGCTGAATAATTATTATTAATTTTCATACCAAAGGAAAAAGTTATTCAGAAATAGCAAATTTAGTAAGGAGAAGTAGGTCAACTATCCAAAAAATAGTGAATAGATGAAAAAACAAAAATTGTATTGAAAATAAACCCAGGTCAGGATGCCCAAAAAAATTAACAGAAAGGGATGAGCGCCGAATTAAAAATGTATAAAATAAAATCACCAAATTTCCGCCCCTAACCTTAGTGAAGAATTAGAACAGTTATACAATAAGTGTGTACATCCCAGTACAATAAGTAGAGCTATTCGGTGAAACAATTATAGATCACGAATAGTGCAAAAAAGATCGAGAGGCCCGAATTTTATTCGCCAAAGAATATTGCACAAAGACTATAGAATTTTGGGAAAAAATTCTATTTACAGATGAGTCGAAATTCAATATATTCGGCTCAGATGGGAAGATTGACGTATGGAGGAAGCCCAATGATGGATTTAATCCTCATTATACACAAAAAACTGTCAAACACGGGGGAGGAGGGGTCATGGGATGGGGTTCCATCTCGGCTACCGGCGTTGGAAAGTTAGTTTTCATCAAAGGCATAATGAATCATTGAGTATATTTGCAATTTTTACAGAATAACCTGCGATTGAGTACGGACAAATTGAGTATTCAGGACAATTACTATTTTCAACAAGACCGAGACCCCAAACATACAGCTAATGTAGTGAGCCAGTGGTTGATTTATAATACACCACACTTATTAAACATCGCTGCTCAAAGCCCGGACTTAAATCCGAATGAGCTTTTATGGAATGAATTAGAGAAACGGCTAAGAAAACATGTTACTTCTAATAAGCAGCAGTTAAAGCAGCATATCCTGAACGAGTGGAATAATATAGACTGTATTTAACATATAAGTCGGAAATCGAGAAAGGAACCACCAAACCGCCAAGCAGTTATCAAAGTAGTTCCTGAATAGCGAGGCTATTACATGATCGCTATAGGAAACAACTACTCCTCGGGCTAAAGCCCCGCCAGGCATTGAATTATACCTAAAAGCGATCCTCGACCCCTTTCTCGTGTTTCTGCGCGATCAGATAAGGTTTCAAAAAATAAAACCCGCCACAGGTAGGATTTGTAATCTGTCCCCGATTGGAACCGAACGACATACAGATGTTTCTTTGATAGACTGTATCTTTGTACAGCTGTTTTTTTGATAGACTGTAATAACAATAAAACATTCATTTTATGCCAAGAAGGCTTTCCGAAGTTATACAACTGAAAGGATACCCTACCAAGTAAAGAGTATTTTATTTTAAGTTTCCAGTACTGTACCAAGACTTTTGCCGTGTTACTTTTGAGTAATATTTTGATTTTTTATTTAATATCTCCTTTACATAACAAGTTTTGTTTATATTTTTTTTACATGTTTTTAAAGACAAACTAATAAATTTATTCATATAATATATAAATCTTTTTATTACTGTTACAAGGCGTGCATTATAAGTTCCTTTTCAAATTACACTGGTGTACCAAGACTTACCGGCCACTGTATATCAACATATAAGGATAGAACAGGAAGGCAATGTTCTACAAAATTGATGAATACTGTACCGTGTTTCATCTACTATATTAAGTGTAAAATGTATTTTGTTCCTATAGAATCTCCTCTTTTTTCTAGATTCTGTTAATTAACAAATCACATAGAAAAACTAATTTTTAAATCAGTTTGATATAATTGATAGAGTGAAAATAAAATACCCTTCCAGTGAAGTAAAATTATTCAGAGCATTTGGTAACACGGGTAGATGAATTTCACAGTTTTAAATTCTTTTATATTTTGAATAATATTGATTCCTCATTATTTTCCCTATTGCTTGTATAACATTTGTTTATTTTAAAAACATTTTATATTCAATTAAGTTTGAACATCTTTTAGTTAAGGTTAAGAACTTATTATCAAGTAACAATATTACCCCATATTTTTAAATAACGTAATATATTTTGCTATTTTAGGGTTCAGATGCAGCACAATTTTGGAATTACACAATTAATGGCATAATATGCCACTTCCAAAAACCAGTTCCACCAAACGTTGACCAGTCATCTTGCGGGAACGTGTTTTTATTCTCCTGGATTTTCATGTGTTCTTATGTATTATTTGTGGTGATGTCTATAAAATTTTTGATTCTTTCCCAGTCGGCCGTATACACTATAGCGTCGATGACCACATCTCTACCATTGGTTGGAATTTGGTGGTCTTTGTTCCATATTGCTCCTAACACTAACGGTAAAGTATTAGAAGTTTGAAAATAAAATAACGTTTTGAACCCTTTCATTTTCATTTAAGGACTATTGGTCTGGTCTCCATCTTTAACAGGTGAACTGATCTGTGCACTACTTGGGCTACCCATCATAATGATCGGATTGTTTTTGCTCTGTAAGGCACATTTCAAAGATTATCAGTGGTCTCGACTCTCGACAACTCATATTATACCGAGCAACCACTTCGCCTGAAATTTTAAGTGAGATTAAAATATTTCATTATATTTTAAGCAGATATGTAGCTTTGTTGCTGTTATTTTAAATTAAGTTCAATTGGTGATAGCATTGTGATTTAGGTTAAACAAGTTTCAACACAATTAAACGTGAAGCCAAATTTTTGTTAGCATGTAACAGCTAATATTTCTTTAACCGCAAAGACTGATTTTCCTGTAGAATATACAAAGTATTGCTTCAAAGTAAGTTTTCATAACCTTACATATTTCTGGTTATATAATGACTCATCCTTCGCTTTCAGTTGATATTTCTAGCATATGTATCTTGCTTATAGGAAAATATATTTGCAACAAATGAAACTTATGTAATAATAGTCAGGTTAATAACAATTAATGGCAGTGTTTAATGAATGGGAACCTGAAGAAAATTGAAGCAGTTTTGATAGAAATTTATCAAATTATATTGTTTAATTAATTCTGGTGCAATTTTTATAAAAAAAATTTAATAGAATATAAAAAAATCTCTAAAAACTACTTCAATTTCTGGCAATTATAATATACCTCTCGCCAGTAGTTAAATAGCTCAACAACAGATGTCATAAATATCTGTAGCTGTTGACTGCCCTATGCATTCTGTGGTGGAAAACTAGAAAATTATATATATTTTTTATATATAAGATGTACATCTACTTTTTACAGCTTGTAGTACTTACTATAAGAGAAAGAATTGAACTAATTCATTGCTAACTCTAATGCGTAAAAGGTAAACAAGACTTTTGTTAAAGTTTTTATTCAGAGAGAAAGTACAAGTGGCAACATATAAGTTACTATTTTTACTCTATAGGCTGATCAGGCTATTTTAAAAGTAATAACAATGAAATCAGAGCAGCACTAGTCAAAAACAGTAACACCTTAATTGTAATATTGTGTCATATCAACCTTATCACTTATTTTTCTTAAATATCACCTTTAAGATACAGCATAAAATTACTTTTTTGAAGACAGACTAACAGAGAAAACGTTGACTGGCTGAAGTAAACTGTATAACTTGATATTCAAATTATAATTTTTAGATTAAAGAGAGGATGTGAAGTGTTCTCCCTTGGTAAACTGAACATTGGTTAGACAAATAAAATTACTTTCCTCTAATCAGACCACTCATTAAACACGGCCAAGTCTAAACATTTAATTTAACCTAAGACATATATTAAATGAGTCTTATGTAACATGAGAGGTTATGTTCTCGTTCTTAGGCATTGGCATTAAATTAGCTATACCTAGATTCCACGAGATCAGATGACAGTTGAAAGATGATAACCAAAGAATTGCATAGTCTGATGATTTTTAGTTGTTATTAATGATTCAGATTGGTATTAGTTGTTTAGTTCAGTGGCGGTTCATCTGTGTAAGTAGCTGAGTAATTACCTCACCAGTAAGAACAAAGACAGAAAACAGTGTAAGAAATGATTATTACATAAGTTTGTTGTTTTAATATCTAGAATTAATTTCCCTTAAAACTGTAACTCCAAATCTATAATTATTATCTAGTATTTTAATATTGTATTAATAAAATTTCAAATTAATAGAACTGCTAAAAATGTAGTAGTATGCGTTTGTAATATTGTGCTACATTTTAAATTCATATAATTATATATTCACACTTTTCTAATGCATGTAAGGCCAAAGTTAAAGAACGAATGGTTGCAAATTCCAAAGATGATGAATGAGATGCATAACTCGTTATTTTGATTTAACAGACCACAGTATTAAAAATATAGCTATCTATAGTCTGGTTTAAAAATTGTAGGCAGTAAGTAATTCGCAACATGTGGACCAGACAAGGCAAACAAACAAGGCGCGTGCCTTGTCTCGCGCGCGACTAGAGAGCAGAGATCACAGAGTGCAGGGAGTGGTCTTTACAATTTCCACTTAAAACATACACAAGAATTGTTGAATCGTATTACCAACTCATAAAAATAGTATTCTGTACCTTACTGCCCACTATTTTGAAACCGGAGTATAACATGTTGCCAGGTAAAAGGGCAATGAGATTTGTAGCATCTTGAGGCATCCTCTTATTTACCTCCAAACCAATCAGATTTGATCACAAATAACTTGTACAATTAATAGTTCATTGTTCCCTCCTAGAGGGCATGTGTTTCCAAAATTTCACATAATGGAATATTTTGTTGTCCAAGAAAGTTCATTTTCAATATACTTTTAGCATGAACCACCCCTGGTTGAATCGTATACCACTAGGAAAATTTTTAGGTTTTAATCAGGAGTCTGCCAAATATTAAATGTGTTATTTCAATTGACATCTGATCGCATTGAATTTAATATATTGCATTCTCATTACCATTTTAATAATGTTTTATTCCCAATTATGTACTATTTGGAAGAACTCTTACATCTCAATTACTGCATCGTTAACCCTTTCATTTAAAAATTCAAGATCAGCGAAGGTTTCTTGGAATATAATAGTTTATAATGAGGTTTTTGTCAATTTTGTCTACATTTGTTTCATAAAACTGCACTATGTAACTATAACTTTATTCCTGGTTCTTGAAATGTTTAAAATGTTATACTTGAGTTATTTCATCATCATTAGGTCATCAGTCCTAAGACTGGTTGGACGCTAACCTCCAGCTTCTCCTATCTTGTGCTAACCTACGTATTTCGCTAATTGTGCTACAACCTACACTTGAGTTATTTATAAAAATATTATATTCCTAAGACCACTTCGAGGTATTTTAGATATTCCAGTATTTTTTAACTAGCTGCTAACTGGTTGTGAATAAAACACTCCTTTAAACCATGTCACTTCCTTTAAAAAAAAAAATGAATTCCTCATGAAGTCTCTTAAATTTAATTCTGATTTTTGGAACACAACAAATGATCCCTTGTAGCTTTATATTATTAGATCATGTTTTTTTTTTTTTTTTTAATAAAATTTTACAAAATTAAATTATTAACATAACTCACTTTTTTTTTTTAAGTTTTTTTCTTTCCTTTTTTCCAACCCATATGTATGTATTATACACAGTGATCGATAATAAACCATAATGAATTTCCTACTAGAAATCTTAAGCAATTAAATCTTTTTTAGATTCCTGAGAAATTTAAAATAGGAAAATATTTCATCCTGAAATTTCTTTTTGCAATATATAGATAGGTATATTTACAATACTAAAAAACCAAAAAAAAAACTTGTTATTTTGAGCAAAGAATTCATTACCAACTCTAATCTCAAGCTTTATCAATATTGTCCTCTCCAATCATTTAATAGTACATAATTTGGGATTAATTATGAATGCAAACTATAAAGATAACAGGGAATAACTTCAAGCTATTTTGACCATTACTTTTTTAAATTCAAATTTGTTATTCTAGGTTACTTTAGATGTTTTAGCTTTGATGACGTTGAGTAGCTACCTCTAATAGATAAATCAAGTATTACTCTCTTGTTAGATTTTAGGATTTTGAAGCGTTCTATGTAAGATATATATATTATATATATTAAATACAATAACTCAATTTTTAAAGAGCCAGTAAAGTATGCCAATGAAGTTGAGCATTAATTATATATATATATATATATATATATATATATATATATATATATATATATATATATATATATATATATATATATATATATATATATGCGATGGAATATGCAAGAAAAGAACTTGATATTTTCTGGCGCTAATCAAGTTTTCCCTTAAATTAGCCTAATAGGAATTTACATAACTAATCCAAACAAAATGATTTAAAAATAAATAATATACAGGGGTGTACAGATATGATGTGTAAATAAATGAAATGTGGTCCGCATTAGAAACCTTGTTGAACAGAGCTTCCATTGAAATAAAGAAGAGTATATATTTAATTTTCTTATCTCTAATATAGTTGAAGTGCATACTTTTAATTTCCTAAATATGTTTTCGATTTTTGTCATTTTTCAAAACTGGGTACTCACAAACAGTCTAAATACACATACATAATGTTCTTGTGACGTCCAAGATAAGGTACAAAGTATCTGCCAAAGTATTGTTATATATGTATACACGCTTTAGCAGTATTCAATTGTTGTCATTCTAATCATTATTAACTATTATATTTAACCTAATATTAAGCGTGATGTAAGAAGTAATTATCGTATCTTATGTGCTGATAATCACTGACTGTAATCTCTGTTAGTTATTTAGTGCCATATATACTAATCAATATATTAATAAAAAATATATTTAAGGCATATTTATGTTAACTATATTAAGTCCGGTAATAAAACTGTCTCATTTTTAGCATAAATCCTTTATGTTAATGTATTCAAATTTATTTCATATAATTACAAATGGTGTATTGAGTATTATAGAGTTTATCCATTATGCTGAAATTAAAAGACATCTACACGTGTAAAAAAATAACAATAGTTATCTATCAATCATATTATAATTTTTTAGGATTAATATATCCATTTCTCTATAAGTTGTTATATGAAGTAACTTGTTAAGTAGGAACTTATGAAGTACATATTATTATCATGTTTTACTTAAAAGTTAACACCTCATTATTTGATAAACTGTGTTGGAGGAAGCTAATTTAAATGTATTAAAAATAATTAGTTTTATATATTGTTGGATGTTAGGAAGTAGGATATTATACCACTATAATAATAATGTATATTTTATCGGATTGTATTTTATATGCCTTTAAGAGATGTGCCAACAAGTCCTACTTTTTAGTGACATACCAAACCAAAGTTTATAAAATTTTAAATCCGTCTAGGTACTATCAACGAATAAATAATCAAAATAGAAAACAATTTCCAGTCTAAAAGCAGTACAAATAATAGGCTTTCTATTGTTTTAATCTTGAAAAGATAAGATTAGATTATATTCAGAAAAACATACCTATTTGATATGATAACATATTATGTAACTCATGTAAACGCCTCTGTTTATTTTACAGTATTTAGATGTTCTTATCTTCATGAAAAAATATAAGCATTTCTATTTTTATTTTAAAAATGAAGGGTATAACTCAACACTAGAAAAAATTAGATGTAATATATTATTTGTCAGGATTGTTCTATAATAGTTGTATTTGCTATAATACGGATTCATATATATTATCCTAAGATCGTAATATATATATATATATATATATATATATATATATATATATATATATATATATATATATATATATATATATATATATATATATATATATATAACAAGCTACGATCATTTAAGAAGTTTGCTTTTTACGTAAAATTAAAAATGTTGCTCAATATAATAAAGATTGTCATAAATTATTGTGTGTTAATAATAAATAAATTTTATGGTATTAGTGTTTTTTTTACACAAACAATATTACTAATCCTGTTGCTATTTAAGACAAAACCCCCAGTTTGTTAGGGTACATATTTTAAGGGTTGTGTAAAACCCTCAAAGCAATCCAAAAGCAGGCAATATCATTCACACGTATGTATTAATGACAAGTAATATTTATACTTAAAATACATAGATAAGAAAATGAAGATAAAACATTTTTCATAGTAATGAAAATTATAATTCGTATAATATTTTATAATTATCAAAAATATAAAAATTTGCCTGTCTATCCTTAACCCTATACTTTATTTAACATTGAGATTATTTGAATGTTGACTAGATGATTAAACAATCAAATTTTATATTGATTCAGTTACTGTATTTCATAGATTAAATATATGATTAGATAGAAATATGAATTTCCTGCATAAATTATTATTATTACACAAAATACTGATAATTTTGTCAACCATATAAATAAAGCCGTAATCATAAGACATGATAGATAACCATAGGGGGAGAACTGATATACTAAAAAACCCATATATAACTTTTATTGTCAAGTGGTTGATACATTATGTGTGATAATTGCATTTATGCATTTTTCTATCAAATATTCCAAGAAATCGTGTCAACTAATAGTAAAAGAATTGTAAAAAGTTCAAAAATAATGACGGCCCTATATGAACTATTAATTTCCAGTTGCATAACGATATTATTGATTTTTGCTCGTACATGAAACCACGAAAAGAAGTTTTACTTTGATGTTATTAAAAATATGTCATAATTAGGCTATATATTATTTGGGATCATTAAACTAGATTTAAAATTTGAATAAAATAATGCAAATGCAGCCAACTTAACATATTAATATGCACATGCACTTTGTCAATGGTGGCTCCTATCAGCTGGAGATGCGCGTGCGCACGGTATCGAGTGTGATCTCCGGACAGTGCGCGTACGTGCTCTAAGCGCTGGCTTCACCCTATGCTAAATTAATGCAAAGTTTGTTATTTGTTTGTTGATATTAACCTAAAATACAGTAGTACAGTGCAAAATGGATGTGAAAAGTGTTGATGGTGAGCCAGGGCACCTTTTGAAACCTATACGCTGGCTAACGACGCGATATTAACCTCATTTAGGTATGTAGACTTGATGACAGTTTCTATGTATGTCCTTGGTAGTAGGGTGTAATATTTACGGTATATTTTGGATTGGATTGCAGGTGCTTTGATGTATAGCACACGTCAATTGTTTACAAATGATTCCTATATAGATTTCTGATATTTTTACGGTTTTCGAGGACGTTGGAACAGACGTTGAACAACTTGAGGCTGTCATTTTAGGCGGAATAAGTCGACTTTCTGTCTTGCTCGTTTTGGTTTCAGTCATCAGGTGAAATGTAGAATCATATTTTATTGATGTTCATGTGAAAGGATATTATTAGGGTAGATTCCGTGTAACATTGTTATCATCAGAATGTTTGGCTTGGCTGATCGGGTGTTTTATCAGGACTGTGCGGGTGACACGGCTTCTAAATATCGACCTAATGCCTCTATTGAACCTATTCTAGTCATTCTACAATTCCCCGACCAACGGGATTGGGTATAAAGCGGACGGGTTGTTGAAGCAAATTTTAGGATATACAGGTAAAATGTTATCAGAAACGAAAAATAATTAGAATAAAACTTTAAGTTGGATTCGTCCATAAGCGCCTGTTCAATGAACATGTCTTGCTTAATTTACGTTACATTAGTCCCGTATTTTACAACTTAAAGAACATTTTGACCTTCAGCGACAATTTAAAATTTACAAGAATATACGGATTAAAAACATACAGTATTAAATATCAACCTTATTAACGTTGTACAATACATTCTGGTAAAATCAACGTGTAGATAAATCCTCTTAAGGATAATCTTGTATGTCTACAACTATTTAGTATTGAATAATTATGATATAAATGCGTATACCTACCTACCTGTTTCCAGTTTTAAGTGAGACCAATTTGTATACCTGCCAGAATTCTCTCCTTATTTTATTTGGGAAGTACATATACTAAGTTATACTAGGAATGATTAGTATTGCTAAATGCACATTTTTCTGAAAATTTTATAACTTATATACAACTTGCTTAGACCCAATTGGTGAACAAAAATATTGTTAATAAAATTTTACGCTTTTAGATATTGGTATGGGCCTCAAGAAATATTTTCAGATTAATGACCCACCAATAACAATAATTATGGCGATTATTTGCATTTAAGAAAAAGAGTATTTGACAAAATACGTTAAATTTGTAATGTGGATTATAAATTACGTAAATTACCGAAAAATAATAAATGCCTATCACAATCCATTTCATTTCAGAGACAGCAATCTTGATAAAAAATATCAGTCACTCTGGTAAACAAAATATATATTTTACTCTTCTACTCGTAGATGTTGGGTATGGGCTTCAAGGAATGTTTTATATTAGTGTTCTAGCAATAACGATAATTACTGATTAAGTACCATTGGAAAAACAAATAGGTCAAAACGCGGTAAATATGTGTATTTAAGTATGAATTACGTAATCAACGATATCTCCGGAAAATGGCAGAGCTCCATCAAAATCCAATTCCAAAAACAGCAATCTTGATGAACAAAAATATATTGATGAATAAAAAATTTTACTCTCCTGGATGATGGATATGGTTGGCATTCGAGAAATATTTTTAGATTAATATTCCACCAATAACGATAATTATGAGTAGGTGCCATTGAAGTAAAGAAGAATTTGTCAAAATAGGTACGGTAAATTTGGATGATTAATTACATAATCATTTATATCCTTCAGAATTTATAAATGTCTGTGCCAAAATCCATTCCTTCTATTAAGGTCCTGTGCTCACTTAAATTAGTGTGCTTAGACTTGTCTATTTAGGTAAAAATATAGTTAAATACTGGTTCTTCTAATGTACGACGTAGCAGACAGTTTGCTTATACTCAATTTAGACTTTAGACTAATATAATCCAAAATCGCTATTTCTGTCCTTTTGTATTTCATATTGAGGGCAACCACCACAAAATATTGTATACAAAATAACATTTTTGTAATAAATTATCCCAGATGCTTCCCAATTATATAAAAAATTTACTTAAATTGATTTAAACAAATATATTTCGGCAATTCCCTTAAATTCAATATAGTCCACTGAAATTCCCTCTTCCATAGAGTGTATATCAAAGTTATGGTTTAGTGCAATACATAAAATAAATAGATCAAAGCCATTACTGCCTCTAAATATTCGTTTGTCCCTATTTCTTGCAACTGCCATTGTTCCTTCAGTGATCCATAAAAGATATAATTTGTTTCATCCCTAACTTTTCTATAAATTTGAACTTTATTTGAGTTGATTTCATTTGGAATAAATTTTAAAATTCCTTTATAATTGAACGAAGAAATATGTCGAAATAAGGATTATATAAAATATTCACTCACCTCTCAGATTACAACTTCATATATTACCACCTTCTACTATAGAGTACTGAAATTCAAAGAATGTAATAAGTAATGTAAATAGTAACAAAATATATACAAAAATTATATAAAGTATATAACAATGTATATATAACAATCATATATGTAGGTGTACGTGCATGAATGCAGCACTAAATATTAATAGAATACGTAAGTATTATATTTTGTTTGTATAATTCTACATATGTTGTAACTGATCCTGTTTAATTTATATATATTTTTCTTAAGTGTATATTTTTTTTCGTATTTTAACATTCATATATAGCATATATGTCAGTGTAGATGATGCCATCTACACACATAAATAAGGGAGTTATGATGTATTTTAATGAAAAAACATATTCTACAATTTGAATAATAAAAGCAATGATAGGGGCAATAAGAACCAAACTAAATTTATATGTATTCAGATAGTTTCTAATGACCCTCGTAATGGATTTAATACTTTAACTGCAAACAGAGCATTATGGAATGCATTAATGGAGTTTTATAATAGTAATTTATATAAAAACGTAAATACACATCAAGGAAAGTAAATCATGTAAATAAATTAGATATGCAAAAGTCAAACTGTTTACATGGATTAGAAACATTCTAGGACAAGGGATTATGCGTGGAGGTGCAAAAGTTGTTTATTTTAATGAAAATACTCAATTCTGAATAATTACATAAAGTTTGTCTGTAAAATCGAAAGCGGAGGAGCTAGTTAGAAATAATTGGATAGATCAAATTGGAAATGACCTGTTTACAATAATTAACAATTACATCTCTACATTCTTTTATTCAGGTAACACCATTGTAATTGCCTTCATGTCATGGATTAAACCCGGCTGAAGGGCACAGAGTGCATTAGTGGTAGTTTGAACAACTCGAGCACTAACAACTAGGAAATCATTTAGCCACATACTCGTTCTTCACTTGGTTGCATAAACAATTAAGCAAAGATATTAAGATCGCAGTATCTAATGGCCTAAATTTGGGACATTAGTGCACGCTTCTGGAAATAAATTGCAACAACGTTTAGGAAACCCCAAGATAAAATTGAAAATAACGAAAAGTTCGGGATTTATGTAATAAGTTTCCAAGACTGCAGTCTTGTAAAAAGTATATTGGGCAAACGAGCAGAGCAATTGTAACTAGCTTTAAGATGCACATGGCCTATTTAAAATATGGAAGATTAGAAATCTGCTATTGCCCAACATGCTTTCGAACACAATCATAGGGTAAACTCCAGTAACATAGAGTTAGTAAAAAGTATAACGAACAACAGATTATTAGATGCCATGGAAAGTATTCACATAGCTAAATGGGATAATAGCATGAACAAGGATAAGGGTCCTATATTTAACAGTCTGCTATTTTCATTGATAGGGTAAATGATGACAATATGGTAAATGAATGTTTATCTCATCACGGTTCACTAACCATGAATGGAAACAGTTTAGTTAAGTGAACAGTGCATGAAGTCCGAAAATATTTGCAACGGTTTATTGAACCTGAAAAAAATTTTTGTATAAGTAGAAATTGGAAGACAGTGTAACTACAATTATAAAACTTGACTGAGATTAGCTCATAATAAAGAAACCTTGAACTAAGGATAAATGTTAGATCCATAAGCTGGTGAATGACAATAATGAAACCGTAAACACGAATATAAAAATATAATTGGTTTTCAGATATTGCAATAGGGTGTTAAAACCAAGAGTAAAACGTAAGCAAATGTTTAACTTAGTTAATTGCATCGACTCCTGAGTTATAGATCGTTGTAATGACATGTAAGAAGACTTCATTCTGGGGTAATAACAGTAATAGTAATATCAGACTTATACAATGACCTTTTATTAATCTTGAAACCATTTAATTGTATGGTATATTCATAGGATATCATCCAATGTCTTACACTGTTAACAATTACAGAAGGTTTGCCTTTTGTTATTTACTTTTCTAACTTTCTAACTTTAACTTATCCTAATAGCATAAAGCAGCTTCTGTAGAGACGTATGTAGTTATTTGAAATAATAAAGGGATACAGGTATCTGGTGAACTTTTTTTTTAATTTTTTTATTGTATTGTAATTGTATTTTTTTCTGATGTACACAAAATGTAATTTGTATTTAATTGGACTGTAATGAGATTCTATTCTCTACTTTTCTAGTCTCGAAAGAGATATTTTCTATTTTTCATTTGTGAGCTTCCACCATTTTTAAAGATGCATAACGTTTCAAAAAAGATGCATAACGTTTCAAAAAAGATGCTTCCGTTAGATCCGTTATATCGTGTTAACGGTATAACATAAGTTGTATCATAGGTTATCTTTATTAAGTTAAAGTAGTAATAGGTATTAAAGGCCACATGATCCATCTTAAATTTACTGTAAAAATCAATTTAACTTTTTTTGGAAGAAATTAAGTGACTGTTATTTTTAAAAACTAATATTTTTTGACGTTTCAAATATGTTTTCAGCCAAGGAATGTATACCTTTGATTGAAATCTTTTTATATAATTTCCGTATTAATTTCACTCAAAAATGAATTAATCCCAACCCTTTGAGACAGGGTCAAAAATGAATTGAGTGAGGGCAGGAGTGAACTCTTTGAGGGCAGGCTCAGCAGAGGAGAATCTGAATCGCAGGTTCTTATGGAGAGGCGCATATTGAATTCAGCGCTGGTGCACCCGGGACAAAGGCTCTGTTCTCGCTCCGACCTGTTGTGTTACAACACAACGTCCTATGACGCCTAGCGCGTCTTCGTTTCTTCGAATATTCTCCATGATGAAACTCCAAAACGGAAAATCTCATATCTTTAGTGTAAAATAATCCGGTGTTGTACGATACCAGTCACCCGGATTATATACGGACAAAAAATAAAGACCAGATATGGGAGGAAATCGCCAAAAAATTAAACATGGCCTTTTTGAAAGATCTTTTTACAATTTAGCACAATCATCTTCCGTGGTCATTGATGTAAATAACTTTATGTCATCTGCATACAGGAGAACATTAACTTAAATTTCATGACAACTTAATATATAATATGAATAGTAGAGGTCTAAGAACCGAGCCTCGAGAAACACCTGCAGTTGCCCTAACTTGAGCAGATGCAAATCCATGGGAATTCACGTTCACTATTTTATTTAAAAAAATAATAATAATAAAGTTGCCGAAAGTTAAGCAGTTTCTTCGTTAGTTAAAGTTCGGCAGTTTCAGCAATAAAAAAAAAAAAAGATTGAGCCTATTGCAGGCTTTCGACATCTATGTTACATTAACTGGGCCACCCTGGTCTATTGTTTTAATAACTGTGTTATACATAGACTTATTTCGTGTACAAATTAACAGCCCTTTACCATTGAATGATTGAAATCAGCCTTGCCATTTAATGTTATTTTAAAATTGTATATACAGAAGGGCTTCCGCTCTTTCCAAACGATTGCTTGCACATGCATGTTTGTCGCGGGCTTTCAATTTTACGAAACACATCGTTACATAATACGATTTCAGTTAATTTGAGTAGAGCAATTTTTTCTGCCAGGGCCATACGTAAGTGGTCGTCATGAAAAACGATCAGTCAATCCAAAATGATGGATTATTTTAAGAATGGGTCGCCGAAAGCTGAAAGGAAAGCAGTGTTGGGTATACGTTTTTATGATGCATACGAATGCACACGGTAAAAGCAATTGTGTGTCACGTGATATAATTGTCGATGCGGGATTAAAATGTGGAAGGGCATTTATTTTGTTTTTTTTTTTTTTTTGTTTTGTATTGTCATATTGTCAGGAATAGGAAAATGTGATGAGAAACTGTTGATACATTCTCACGAAATATAGGCAACAGTGGATTAGTTTTTAGAGTTATTTATGCTCTTGGTTTTAACATGGTCGCGCCCTCTATTGACCAAAAGCATTATCAACTCTAAAATTAATTCATTATTGCCTATATACATATAATGGAAGCATCAATATTATATTCTTCCAAAATGGTCTGGACTCATGATATACATTCCTCTTTCAATCAACTATTCTACCGAGTCTCTCATTAAGTATGTGAAATTATTGCCAGCCATGGAAAATAAATATACCAACTGCATAATTTTGGTAAGATTTATTAGCGCAAGCTTTTGTGAGTAATTTGTAAGGGTGAGTAAAATCAATTATGAATTAACAACGTGATATGTTCTAAAGGGGATACTGAATTTAAAGATATTCATCAAAGGGAACAGTGTATCAGTCGAACTCGCCAACGTACTCCAAATGAAATATGGGGCCAAGCATTCGCATAAGATAGAAAATCAATAAAATAGGCTTCCCTGTGAACGCCATGAAACTATAGAGATACGCACAATATAATAAATAGCTGTAAGGAAAGTGGAATGTGTAATACTAAACTAAAATGTTTATTATATTTAAACATTTAAATTGCACGTATTTGCAACAATAAATATTTTATGTAATAATTTAGATCGAGATTATACAACAGATTTCCTCGTACACGAATACAAACCTTGCCGAAATATTTTTTTATCTCTAGGCTTTGGAAAAAGAGGCATTGCATGTTGTAGGTAAGATGGTAACATTTTTTACGATTGGGGGGGGGGGGTCAATGCTTCCATTTACTTCCATCTAGACTCGTGTATTTCGAAAATCTCAAAAAGAAAAAAAGAAAATGAAAATTTGCATATAGCGAAGAGTTAGTTAAAGGTTAATTTGCAGGAATATTTTATAATTTCTTTTTTCCAAAGGAATACCACATTAGAATAAATACGCAAATGTGGAAGAAAGAAATGTGTTTTTATAAAATACAAATAAAATTTTACTTTACCTATTTTCATGGTGCAAATTATTTAATACATGTACAGGGACATCCAGATTAATTATATATTATTACCCACTTCTTGTGATGCCTACAAACATTTCAAGTCATACAGTTGGCAACAATTATATATGTAGATAAGATAAGATGTAAATCTAAACTTAAATAATAAAGTTTCCAAAAACAAGAAATTATTGTGTTATTAATAAGAATTATTTTTACTTAATTTTAAAGACTTCAACAGGAATCTATTAACCATATTTTTAATGTGTATGATGAAGTTAATGACTAATTGTATTTTTTAAGGAAGCGACTAAGATTTTTGAGTGAATTTGAAATGATTATTAACAAAATAATAAATACAATTTTCATACAAAGAAATACATTTGATTGACAGCAGAAGGTACGGCATTCTTTACATTAAATCCTCAAAATGCGTCCTTATTTTAATAAACAGAACATAATTATTAATAGTATTTTATTAATTTTCTATAATACTTCTAATTTTGTTAGAATTGAATATATTTTAGTGGATTAATTGAATATTTTAATGGTTTAAATAGAAACCTAATGGTATCAAATCGGATGCTTGCAATTCGCTATCTTCAAACATTTTCGGTGGTCTTCCACGTTCTTCGTTTCTCACGTCAAAATTGCCACTTTTGAATTTTTTAAACGACTCAAAGCACTGTGATTTACCAAGAGCATGCTCACCGTGGGCTTCGACAAGCATTCGATGCTATACTGCAGCAGTTTTCTTCAAATGGTAACAGAAAATCAATGCTGTCCGCAAATCGTAGTTTCCAGGCACACAATTTAACATGTTCAACGCTATTAAAAACGATGTTGTATTAAACTTGTATTGTTGTGAGATAAAAACCTTCAAAAAAAGAAAATAGCGCCAATGACGTGTTATGACGGTAACTACATAAGCAGCTGGGCCATATGGGCAAATTCCTACTTCATATTTACATACCTGGTATAATAGATGCCTTCAAAATTTAGAATAAACTTTTACACTTTTTAGTAACTGCTGCTTTCTGAACGAAGTCACTGATAATAATAAATCTCTAATTGTTTGCTGAAGTGTTGAACTTTGGATAATTTAAGTGTAGGTACATACACATTCGCTGTGTAAGGAACAAATTAGTCGCCCGCCGAATACCTGCTTTATTAATTACTAATTTGCATTCATGGGTTCCAATTTAGTAAACAATATTACAATGCCAGCTTGTTCGCTCAAACGAAAAACAAACATGCTGTGAAAGGTGAACAATATTTTGTATATTCTTTTATATTGTTAAATACTGGGACCGGATGGGAACCGTCGACCACCTCTGGTTTTGTTTTCGACTTGAAAACAAATACCAGTTCCATTAAACAGCGAAACAGTAATAATGTACTCTTTGTGTTTTTCACTGACTGTGTTGACATTATCGGGAGATACATAAATACTTTTTTTAAGGATTCAACTATACATGATTCACTTCTTGTGTTGTTTATTCTTGTGATTGACGGTTAGTTAAACTAATAAAAGCATGTTTTTGTTCTTACGTTTCATTTTTTTCATAATCATCGTCAGGGAACTGCAGTTCTCATAATAAAATAAGGGCTATGTTGTAACTACTTACATTCGTTGTTTGTATAAAACTTGTTTTATAACTAAATGTAACTAAATTGAAAGACATTTCTGTCTTGTGTGGTGCACGGTTGTTTATGTTATAGATGATAAGGGTTGTTTATGTATTTGCTTAACAGATATTTCCTTTAACTAGTGTCAGTAATGTAATTAGTTAGATATGTGTTTTAGATGTTTTAATGTTAATCCATGAATATATGTATATAAGAATTATAAAGGATGATCCAACCATAACGCACGATAGTAATTGTAAATAAAACAAAAAGTTTTCAGGGAATTATCTTAATATTTTTTATTGTGATAGAAGGATCTATGACAATTATGTGTGAAACAAAATATCGGCCAAATGCTCGCCACGGCTTCGGTGGCATACCTCTATCCGATGGTCCATATTTTCAATGACTCTGAGACATAATTGAGGTTCAATGTCGTTAATGTGCCGAATTATCTCATCCTTTAGCTCTTGAATTATTCTTAGCTTATTGACGTACACTTTTTCTTTTAAATATCTCCAAAGAAAGAAGTCCAACGGTGTCAAATCACTTGATCGTGGCGGCCAATTAACATCGCCACGACGTGAGATAACACGGCCATTGAATTTCTCGCGCAAAAGTGCCTTTGTTTCGTTGGCTGTGTGGCAAGTGGCACCATCCTGTTGGAACCACATATCGTCCAGGTCCATATCTTCAATTTCTGGCCACAAGAAGTCCGTTATCATCTCGCGATAGCGAACACCATTCACGGTAACTGCTTGGCCGACCTCATTTTCGAAGAAGTACGGCCCGATGACGCCGCCACCCCATAAACCGCACCAAACAGTCACTCTTTGTGGATGCATCGGCTTTTCAACAATCACTCGTGGATTCTCATTTGCCCAAATGCGGCAATTCTGCTTGTTAACGAATCCACTGAAGTGAAAGTGTGCCTCGTCGCTGAATATGATTTTCTTTGTAAAGTCACCATTCTCTTCTGTCTGTTCAACCAACCATTCGGCGTATTGACGACACTTGAAGTGGTCAGTAGGCTTCAGCTCTTGAGTCAATTGAACCTTGTAAGCGTGTAAATTCAAATCTTTATTCAAAATTCGCATCAATGATGTTCGTGAGATGTTCAATTGTTGGGCACGACGACGAGTCGAGGTTGACGGCTCTTCTGCTACACTATCGCGAACAACAGCAATGTTTTCCGAAGAACGAACTGGGCGAGCATGCACAGGTGTTTTCACATTTCCTACAGACCCGGTTTGCTGAAATTTGCGCACAATTCTCCCGATTGTGGACACATTTGGTCGATTATGCTGACCAAAAAAGTCACGAAGTGCACGAAATGCATTTTGATTTGAACGCCCATTTTCGTAAAAGGCTTCAACAATCTTAACGCGCTGCTCAATTGTGTACCTCTCCATGGTTGAATTTGTCAAACACTGAAACAAAGAAATGTTAAATTAAGTTGGGCAAAAAACTTGACGTTAAGGTGTGACTCACAATTAACATCGTGCATTATGGTTGGACCACCTTTTATATTACGCCTTTCTAATTAAATTGAACATATTAAAATACATTTCACTTAAATTGTCTATATTAGTATGGTTTTTAACTATGTTGTAATTTGTAGCATTTGTTCGTCGGTAGTAGTTTTTTTTTTGCCCTAAAATATATACACTATTATAGTGAAGAGTATGATTTTCTAGTGAGTGTTTTCCAAGTGCTGTCCAATTTTCATTTGACGTTTCGGTATTATATATTTTTTAAGTTTTATTTGGACACACAGAAATCGACTTCCTTCCCCTAAAGCCCCAGACCGCGGAAAGGAAGGGGCTTCATATGTTTTGCTTTCTCGTTGTAATTTAGATATATCTAAATTACAACGAGAAAGTTTTGGAATTTTCTTTTTAGTCTTGCAAAGTTTATGTGCTATAATAATATTGTGTTCCCGTAATATATTTGATATATATTTCAGATACTTACATTTGGTTGTCTGATATATGTAATAGATAAAGGAATTTGGTTCGAGAACTGTTTTAAGGCAAATCAAAGCAATATGTACACAAAATATACGCAACGCAAGAGAACCAAAAGACGATGACGAAAAATACACAAAATGCTAATTCAAAGACATAATCACAACGCAGTAATATAGATAAGTGGATTATACTCTGCTAAATCAATTATAAAGGTGTAACACATAATTTTTATATATATCCATGCATTGCAAATCAAAATGTATCAAACTCATGTCTTAGTTACGGTTCACACTACTTCATTAAATAAACAAAAACAACCCTTATCATATATAACATAAACAAACACACACCACACCAGACAGAAATGCATTCACCACAGATATGTGGTGTATGTTTGTATAGTATTTCAGGTAGCCACAAAGCACAAGACAACCTTTCAATTTATAAAAACAGCGTGTACATATAGTGGACACATTTCACAATGCCTCGAGATAATATTTTTCATTTAAGATTGTTTTCTATGATTTTAGTTAATGTTTCATTTTCTTAAAGTATTTTTTACTTTTGTATGTACGTTAAATATTGGTTATACTGGGTGATTGATTAATACCGGATATTAGAAAGACTGAACATCCTATATATAATCGGGTTTTGCAAAAGTTGTCCACGACTATAGGACAATAAAGTTAATGAATATTCAATGACAATATTTTCTAGATTCATTTCCAAAAAATACCAGATCGAGACCTCAATCTTTTTTGTTCAAGTAGAATACTGTTTCTTTACTCCATTTTTTTAATTCTACACGTTATTTTAGAGAAATTTTCAATAGAATTTCCACAAATGTAAAGTGTGTAAGTCAACGGTTACCTACATATTATACAGTATCCCTGCCATTTTTGAAGCAAAAATACCTCGAATAATACTCATGTTGGGAATATGGATAGAAGTATTGACACGTATATCACCGTTTCATATATGTACCAGTTGTAGTTCAGATTTAGAACTTTCGAAAAACGTTCCGTTATTCGACAAAATACTGACAGTCTTTTAAATTTAACAGCAGATTTTATATCAATGCAAGCAGAATTGAATTGCGTGTTCGACAATTCAAAATATACAATATAATTTAATTTGAAAAAACACTTTAACCGCTTTAAGAATGCCATATTGTCTGTTATGTAAATTATGAAGATCCTGTATGTATTTTATCGACTCTCTCTTCTATTGAAGCTGCTCTAAATCTGAACAACTTATGTATATAAATACTGATATTTTCTGATTTATAATTCGCGAAAATGTAATTCTAAGAATTGATATACAAATGTCAAAATTTTCATAAAGATTGAAATATCTCAAATCCGGATTTTTTTAGTACAAAACATATTAAAAATTATTCAGATAAGTACAGAAGATTAAATTATCGATAATTTCCCATATAATCGAAAGACACATAGTTAAATATTTCTATATTTACTAAACGGCTGTTTTCGTGTGTGTGTCACGAAATTTTTAGGTCGATGGACGAAATGCTTTTCGTTCGAGTTTCGGCATTGTGACAAAATCGATATAGTAAATCGACCCTTGCGAACAACGTGGTAACTTTCTTTTTTGATCCGAAGCCTCTAGAGGCATGCTCCAGAGGTGCCTTCGATATTCCTCATATCGAATTATTGCGATTTGCTTATTTGTTTTAATATTAAAAGGCAACTAACTGCCCCTAAAACGTGTTTTTTAAATTAAATTTCATGTGAACATGAAAAACTTTTAGTGAACATGTTACTTGAAAAATCCTGAATAAGTGCATATATACACGAGGAATAATTTAATCACTGGTTTAAACAATCTTTGATATTAATTTTAATACGTAAAAGGGAATGTAACACTAATGACGAAAGGTATTATATAGGATGGTAATAACTTAAAATTATTCATCAACAGAACATTTATCAAGAAATATCTTCAATTGAAATTTGTAAAAGAAGATAATCTTTCACTGAAAGGAGTATACAGTGAGTTTTCAGTAAAGGCCGAAAGACAACATTCTGCGAGGAAGATAGTATTGTGAGAGAACATATTTATTATTATAAATACGTGAGATATTTATCATATATTCATATGTCAAAACATGAATATCCTACTAGAAAAAAGGACTTACTATTATTTTCCAAAACTAGGGGTTATTAGGGCAAATATATTCCCGTATAGCATTGGATATATCCCCGTCCAGCTCCCTTTATATCTCAACAATCTAAGAATACCAGTAAAACAGTTTACATCTGACGATAAATTGAACGTAACATTATAGGAATGTTTCTGCAGACTATCTCGAGAATTATTTTCCAAAGAAATGCGGCAGTTACAAGAAAACTGGAATAAGTATGTAGCTATGAAAGGAAATAGCATTTTATTTATGGCCTTTCTTCCGCGGTTAAGTAGATTTTAATTAGCCCTTTTATCATTGCATAAAATTTTATTTTGTAATGTTCGTGCTTTATTTAATCTTATGTTTCACTGCTTCCTATTGTATAACAAATACAACAATGACAGGTATGTAAATATGAAACAGGAATTTTTTGTATAGAGAATACACGTTTATTGTATGAAAATGATAAAAAATATTTTATTCAAAGTATTGCCCATTGCTAGCTATACACTTTTCCCCATCTCTCTGACAATTTGTAGATTTCATGCCAAAACAATTCTCGCTTTTTTGAGGCAAACCAGTCATCGAGCTATTTTCGTACATTATCGTAAGAAATGAAGCCCTGCTCAGCAAGTGCGTGTCCCATCGATGTAAATAAGTAGTAATTGGACGGAGCCAAGTCTGGCGAATAAGCCACATGCGAAAGCATTTCCCGACTAAACGCCTCAATCGTTTCCTTGACCGGTTTTGCTGTGTGTGATGGCACATTATCATGAAGCAACATCACTTTGTGTTGCCTATTTTAATATTCTGGTCGTTTTTCATGTAAATCTCGATTCAAATTGATCATTTGTTTGTCGGTAGCGTTCAGTATTAACGGTTTGGTTAGGTTTTAGCAGTTCATAATAGATCACACCCTTCTGATCCCACCAAACTCAGCATTGTCTTCCGTCCATAGCGATTTGGCATTGCAGTCGATGTCGATGGTTCGCCTGGAGTTACCCATGATCTCTTACGCTTAGGATTCTCGAAATATATCCACTTTTCATCGTCAGTCACAATTCGATGGAGAAATATACCTGGCGAGCAGCATTTCGCAAATGGTTTCTCGGTTTTTCAGCTGTCTTTCATTCAGTTCATGTGAAACCCATTTTCCTACCTTTTTGGATTTTTCTCATGGTTTTCAAACGTATGGAGACGGCTTCTCGTGTCAAATTTAATTGATCCCCGAGTTTTTGTTGCGTTTGAGCGTCATTCTCACCCAACAATGCTTGCAATTCGCTATCTTCAAACTTTTTCGGTGGCCTTCCACGTTCTTAGTTTCTCACGTCAAAATTGCCACTTCAGTTTTTGAAACCACTCAAAGCACTGTGATTGACCAAAAGCATGTTCATCGTAGACTTTGACAAGTTCTGCCATCTTTGCCATACAATGTTAGTAATGCGAATGCCGACCCTCTGCAATTTTAAATGTAAACTCGTTATAATAGCAAGGTATATATATTTTTTATGTTTTACTTGGCATGTACTTCAAAATTATATAAAACAATTAATAATAATTACATAATAAACAATAATTTCTTAATTACATGAAACGGAACAACAAATATGTATTAAATTGTTGTAGAAAACATTTATTTCTTGCTTTTTAGTACTTTTTTTCAAGTCGTTTTTTTAAACTTATTATGTCAACAATATTACTGATTACAACATAGTATACTAGTATACTATTACTAATTACTAAAACAGTATCACTAGTTTTCCATGCTTATGAGAATTCGTAATTATGAACTACCCTTTCTATAATAATTTGGATGGCGGTGGACTATTTGGGCTTGGGCCCATGTGCCTTACCTCTCCTTAACCCTACTTATATCTTCTTAAGAAGCTATTTTCCAGGGACTTAATGACGCCTTTCACGATTGGAGTTGTCTAACTGTCGGGTTTTCGGGGTTTCTACAATCCTCTTTTACCTGATAGTAGTCAGTTTATTATTAGTGCTTATTGAAATGTTTCGAATTTTATTCCTGTACCCTTGTTTAAATTGCTTGTGTCGTGCAGTGGAGTAACTAATTTCTGAACAAGTGCATCAAGTGCGGCAAATTATAGCAATGGTTAAAATGTATGTACATATATATTTGTTATGTAATGTATATATTAATTACTCGTAGTTGCATGTTAGTGTGGCAAACTACATTTTTTCTATGTATCATAATTTCAAATTTTTTAAAGGGCTGTAAGGATATTGTAATAAATACCACGTAATTCTACGTTTAAAAATATTTCCATTATACATTAGTCGATTCACGATTATGAACTTTAAACAAAGGGAAACATCTCTGGGAGTCTGTAGAGTGTTTTAGGAGTAAATTTAAACATAATTTTTTAATTTAAGTTGAAACTTCAAGTTTTAATTCATTTTGAATAATACAGAATAATTTTCACATTATCAGGTATAATTTACAATTCCTTTTCATCAAATGTTCCCTCAGCGAACTCTTATAATTTCTGAATTAATTTAATTTAAATTTGTGCTTAAAATTGTTATTTGGTTCTAGTAAAGCTTTAGTATATTCCTATTCGTCATTTTATCATCAACTTTTTTTTGTACTACTTTTACAGATAGATAATGCATTTTTTAGCATCTTACTTTTAGTTCATGATATTTTATTAGTTTAAATTACAGAAAAGGGAGGTAACAATTTTTGTCAAAATAGACATTTTGAATTTCCTTTTCGAATTTGAATGTCCTGATAAGAGAAAAGAGGCCTTTTTATTGTATTTAAAAATAATACGTTGATAGAATATTTCATTTAGTACCGTTGTAGAGTTTATAAAAGTCAAATGTTTATTCCTCATTGACAACATGAATGAATGACTTGTCGTGTTCTCCTATAGAGCTTATTGCAAAAATATCATTTGTACTGTAGTTCGGGATATGTTTTTGGGGGTTCGTGTCCCAACGGGGAAAGTTGAACAACCTGACTGTGGATGTGTTCGTCTTCACCTATATGTGTGTCTTTGTTTCCCCTACCTCATCTTTCTGTGGTCTCAGATTACCTAAAAATTAAAAATGAACAAAGCTAAAATCATGCAAATTGAAGCTCTAATTTATCAGTCATAGAAGATGCGCGTACACTTCTACTATATTATCAACTTGTCTATTGTAGGTATACTTCTCTACGAATTGTAGGAGCATTTAGTTACAAATTTTGCATTTTGTGAGTGGTATTTAGCAAAGGAGTTTAAAACTTATAATTTCTACCATACAATTGCAAACTTAAAATCAAGTACATTATACTGGAATGGGTTGGAACCTTTGGTGTGAAAATCACTGACGTAGTTTTCCATAAAACACCAAAACACTATACACTGCACTCGACGCGCAAAGTTGGCATCATCTGGAGATGTTTAGACTGTTGAGTTTTAATAATCTTCAGATGATGCCAACTTTGTTGGCGGAACACGCGTCCGAGTGTAGTGTTTTGTGGAAAACTACGTCAGTGTTACATTACATTATGTAGTTTAAAAGAAAGTCGAAGGATGTAAAAATCGAAAGAACCTTAAAAGAAATTATGTTTCAATATACTCATCAACCACAATAAATATATAAAGGATAAGAAACAAAATGAAAGTGATCTGAAGAACTTAAATAACCGTGTAGAAATATCTGGACCTAAATTACATACAGAATAATTGAAACTAAATAAGTCAGAAGTATTTTTAAAGAATAAATGTAAAATTACGTTATACTCTAATTGAAAAATTATATTGATCAGATGTTCTTTGCTTCGATTAAAATTGAGAGCCAATACAATGTTGACCCCATGACACTGAGACAGATTTTTGCTGTTTCTACAATTATTTGTTATATAATAATATTCTATTCTCAGTCTCAAATTACTGAGTTACACGGATTTGTCAAGGGCAGATCTACGAATTTGGTATGTTACACAGTTATTGCATCTTCATTAAATGCAGCCTTCCAGGTGGATGTCATTTATATCGATACCAAACTTTTCGAAATTCTCGAAATACAAGTTTTACATTTTATTTTACTCAAAAAGCTCAGCAACTTTGGATTGTCAGGCAGTTTTGCTATTTTTTTTTATCATATTTAGATAGTAGAAGTCTAGCAGTTCAATATCGTGGTTTTAGTTCTGTTGAAATATTTGCAACATCGGGCGTTTCACTAAGATCTATTTTGAGGCCCCATCTATTTATCATGTTATAAACATGATCGGGATGAATATCATCGAGAGTTTATAGGTTAAATTACTTGGAGTGCAATAGCACGTATATAGGACAAACGGGACGTAAATTTAGAACTAGGTACCTTGATCACAATAGATCCTTCAGGTTACAGAAAACAGATTCTGCTTTTGCTAATCATATCTTAGAAAGTGGACATAATTTCCCAGATCCTACACTATGCCAGCAAAGGTTTAAAACTTAATTAGTTAGAAGCAATAGAAATCTATAACTACAACCATAGTGATAACCCCCTGTATAATAGTTCTTAATAATATTCCTGGAAATTCCCACAATTTTATGGTCGGTATTGCACCATTTATAAAACACGTTTTCTTGTAAACCTTAATTACCTGTTTATTGTCATAACACTTAGTCTCTGTATTGGGATAGTATATATTATAGGAACAGAATTTTTGTATTTTATTCTTAGTTGAATTATCGTTTTGAAAATGACATAAAATCGTCGAAACTACAGTCACGTTTCTGTGTAAATATAGTGGTATAAAACTTAGTAAGTAATTGTTTTACTCATTTCCGTGGTGGACTGTTAATAGTGTCAGTAATGGAAATTAATAATGAAATGCTCTACATCTACATAGACGAACTGTTCTTTAGTTTAGCTACTTTTTAACAGCCTTTATAATATATCAAGATAATTTATGAGATATACATATATACAATCTTTATTCGATCAATCTACAACTATAGTCCCTACATTAGTTAATCATACCTCGTATATTAACGTAAATAGGGTGCTTAGTAGCTTGTTCCTTAATACTACTCGAATGGCTACCTAAAATAGTTTTGTATGTATGTATTTTATTAAAAAATTAAGAATAACGGTTCTTATTTTTTATAAATACTCAACTTCTGCATTTTACATTTTTGTTAAGTTTTTGGTTAGTTAGGCCATTAATATCTGACTTCTTGTTTACTTTGTTGTCCGTTGTTTTTACTTTATGGCAAGCTGTTTTGATTCAATATCTTGGTATTTTTATTTCTAGTTCCGCTGCAGTGCATTCGTTTTGTTTAGTGCAAGTAACCAAATAACGTTTCAATATTACAGGACGTTGACCCCCGAATCTGGGAGCCATGGACTACGAGACTACATCGAGTTCCTTTATAGCACGTCATAAGCTTACGTGCTCGGCGTTATAAAAATGTTTTACTGATTTTTTTAAAGTTTATTTAGTAGCACTGTGTTGGTTTATCGATATTTGGATAATACATAGAAAATTAAATTAAATCGTCTCTTAAATATAAATTTAATTACCTCAAATGCGGAATAATGTACACCCCAGAATTATAAAAAGCGGTGTAGCGACAAAACCGTATATTTCATATACAGCGTGTCCTATAAAATGAGGAGTAGTATTTGTATATTTTTGGCTGTTTTGTTTTCAGGAAACCCCAGAAACACGACAATCGGTATTTCAAATTTTGCTCTGGGCATATTTACAGTTGTTTTTTTTTACTACAATTTTCGCTGTGTTGTGTGCTTTTTTTATTTAACTTACCTTTTCTTAGAAACTCCCTTTTAAAACCAGTTTATGGTATATAGCTTTACTGTTTTGTCTGTGTTTATCTGTATTCTTTATTTGAGAAAGTTTTGAACAGAGTCATTTACAGAGAATAGGGACATTCGAAATTTGTTAGGTTATAGCAGCCATGTTGTCAAAGCAATATGGTCTTGTGGTTTGACAGCCATGCTATCAAATTTGTTGCGAATTTTTCAGTAATGTATGGCAACTCACCATGGAGGGTTATAGCGTTCAACAACATGTGCAAATCATCATATTTTATTTTCAAAATCACTGCTCCATTCGAAGAAACATTCCGCGCACTACGTGATTTTTATCCTCGCCATAACTGCCCCACGGAGTCGACTATTCGACGTTCGGTGGCCAAATTCGTGTCAACCGGTTTGATAAATAATCAGCCAACACCCGTACGTCACCGAAACGGAAGGTCTATCGAAAACATCGCTGTTGTGCGTGAGAGTGTATGGGAAAGCACGAGGCAGTCAATTTCTCGTCGTTCACAAGAACTTTGCCTTTCTGCGGCTTCAACTTGGCGAATTTGGCATCGGGACTTGGGTCTGCATCCGTATAAAATCTAACTGACCCAGGAACTTAATGTAAACGACTATAGACAACGCCGTGTGTTATCTGATTGGACTCTGGAGCAATTGGAAGTTGACCCAAATTTCGCCAAAAAAATCACCTTTAGCGAGGGGGCCCATTTTTGAATGAATGTATATGTGAACAAGCAAAATTGTCGGATTTGGGACGATACCAATCCACACGAGATACACCAACACCAAATGCATCCCGAGAAAGTCACTGTTTGGTGCGGATTTTGGTTTGGCGGAATCATCGGTCCGTACTTCTTCCAAAACCAAACTGGCATTGCCATAACCATCAACGGCGGGCACTACAGGTCGATGATAAGCAACTGCTTGTGGCCTAAACTGGATGATATGGATACCGCCAACATGTGATTCTAACAGGTCGGCGCTATGTGCCACATAGCACATGCCACGTTGGACATTTTGCACGAGCAATTTGAGGACATAGTTATGTCGCACGGCGACTGGCCACCGGGATCGTGCGATTGAACGCCTTTAGACTTCTTCCTTTGGAGTTATCTTAAATCGCAGGTCTATGCGAATAAACCGTAAACAATTGATGCCCTCACAGCAACACACGAACGCCATCCAGCAAATTCAGCCAGTTTTATGCCACAAAGTCATTGAAAATTGTACCTCCCGAATAGGTGCCATCAAGCAAAGCCGCGGCGTACATTTGAACGACGTTATATTCCATAGTTAATGCCATAAAATATTCTTTCAAATAAAAAAAATCGAGTGGATATCTCACACACAACTTGCTTTATTTACATTTAAAAATTGTCCTTATTGAAATACCCTTTATATCAGAAGCATGTCTCTCTCATACATTAAAATAATCATTTCCATTGCGCTGAGTATATATCTGATAAATAAAATACGTTAGGGACGTTGTTTTATATTGCGCTAACATACAATCAAATGTCGATATAGACATTACAGTGCGGAAGCTATATAGTTCAATTAAATTAAACATATTAAATTGTAGGTCATATAGATTACCTGACTTGCATGTTGCTTTTATATTCGTCTAGTCGCATATTTGGAGTGATATATGTATATATATATATATATATATATGTATTACTTGCTTCTATATTTATTACCAATTTATAAATCTAATTTAAAATTATACATTAAGTAATGTTAGGAATATAATATACTCCCTTACAAGTATTTTATTTATTCGTGTCTCATCGAGAAGCATATTTTAACTGAAATTTAACTATATTTTATTTCTATGCAAAATGGGTTTGTCAGTGTAAAACATGCAAAATGTAAAAATTCAGCGTAGGCCGCGAAAAGCGAGGGAAAATTGATGTTAAAATATTCAGTCATTTATTACTAGAGTTCTTCATTTATACGTAGATTGTAGGAGAAACTAATGCAATTTATTAAAGACTTTTCACACAAATATACTCTCTGTTCAACATTGAGTACAAAACGATACCCACCAACCACAAAAAATAAATGTTTGAGAAATGAAATTCTATTTTGGGCCTGCAATATTTTTGATTGCAACTTAACAACTGACTATATTCATTTCGTTGGCATTGTTTCAGTATTTGCAATACATTTTCTTAATCAAAATGTTCTAGATACCCCTTCAGATGAATTGTTCCAATTCTTCAAGACTTTTCGTGATCCATTTTTTTTTTCTGAAATTACCTACACAATATTTTTCAGACAAAGAAGGGGCGGACACCAAGCGTCAATTGACCAGAAATTTGTTCTGATTTATGTTAGACGGTTGTTATTGGGTTTTTTAAATGTTGAATTTGTGCAAACAGGTCGAATACCATCGATATTTTGCAACACAGCATCGACAAAAATAACACTATAGTACACCAGCTACGATTCAAAAAGTAATGCATTTACTTAACGAGCGAATTATGCGTTATCAAAGTGTTAATGGTAGTCACTTTATTGCTCTATTTAGTAGCAGTAACATTTATTACACTAATTTGCAAGAAACAACTTACTTTTTTCTTATTTCATTCATAACAACTACAAACAATTTTTTTTGTCTTTGTCCTAAAATTTATTTTACGATTTTTCTATTCATTATGCTCCAAAATAAAGGAAAAATACCAATATTTCATATAGTTTGCTTTTGTGATAGTTATGATAATAATACATTTTTTGAGTTATCGTAGAAATATTAAATAGTTCTGGTATATTTAAAAAAATCGCCAAAAAATAAAGGGGTTGTAACTTTCACAGTGTCTACAGATGTCACTTAAGTGATAAACAACAATTGACTGTTTTTTAAAAGACTCAAAGAGGTTAAAATGTCGTCGAGAAAGTGTAAATATGATGCTGATGCATTTTGTTGTATATGTGGTATATTTATTTAAGTACGAGATATAAAATTTTATTTAAACGCATGTGAAAAGCTTTGTGAAGCCTATAAAGCCTATTTCAACTGCCCTGTTTGGAATCTAGACAAGCCCTGGGCTCCAAATGTTGCCTGGGCTTGTCCACATGTGTGAACCTATTGCTGAACCTGAAAGTGTATTAATACCGCCTTTACACATCAAATTAGGGCTTATGAAACGATTCGTAAAAAAGCTAGATAAAGAATCTGAAGCTTTTATATTTTTAAACACTTTTCCAAAGTTGTCAGAAGCAAAGGTTAAATTGGTCCACAAATAAAAACAATTTTTGCCGGTGAAGAATTTCTGAAATTACTTACTAGTGCTCAAAAAAAAGGTTGGAATAGTTTTAAAGCAGTAGTCTCTGTTTTTTTTAGGGAATAACAAAGTTGAAAGTTACCAAGAGCTAGTTGAAAACATGTTAGAAAACTAAAACCATGGGTTGCAGAATGTCTCTAAAAGTATATATGCTGCATACTCATTTAAATAAATTTGAAAGAACATGGAGGCGTACTCAGCAGAACAGGTTTAGTGAGAGAAAGTACTTATGAACATGAAAGAAAAAGTAAAAGGGTTCACTTTTAAACTTTTTTCCACTATTTAGTAATTTGATATGATAGTAAAAGTTGATAAAAATCATATAGAAATATATTCGTTTCGATTTATCGATAAATAAAAATTTAAACTATGGATTTTTCAAAATACTGTTCAACCGTTGTCCTGAATACAAAAGCAAACGTTTTCAGGCCATATATTTTTTTTCATCTAACTGTCGATCAATCTATCGAAATTTTATACCATCTTATCAAAGTCAAAATTCATGTTGACCTGTGATAATTGATGTAGAATTTTTTCTTTTCTTCCTTATCAAAAAAAAATTATGCAAGGCCATATATAAAAATACATTTATTATATATTGTTATATGCATTTTACATTTTCTTTTATTAATACAATTCGGACACATTTATCATTAGAATGTATTTAAACCTAAAATATAAATCTAAAAATATTTTTCATATTCTTATAAACACATATTATATAGCATATTTGACTTGTTTTTTACGATACTCATCAAATATTCATTTATCTGAAATGTAAACCCACATTGAATATTCACAGTATGAGATGAAGCTGCCAAGACGATAGAATTGCTAAAACATTTTGTGAAAAAATGTTTCATCTACTAAATAGTTATTTTCTTAACAAGTGCTGAAAGTGGTATTTTTACGCCGATTGCCGTTGACCGATCGACGAAAAGCAATTTGGTCAAATGTAGAAAAGATGCTTTTGCCGCGTGTCAGAAACGGCATTTTTTCTATTAGCGTAAGGAAAACAAGAAATAAGTAACACGAATATTTATTCGAATGGAACAACACCAATATTTATTTTAATGATATAGAAATATATATCATCTAATATTATTTGTTGTTAATATTTTTATTAAATGTACAGTTGAAGGCATAAATTCAAATAAAAGATTCTTTCCCGCATGAAGAGCAAAGTGTGAAGAAAGAAGTGTATCTTTCTGCGGAAAAGTAGTAGGTATTCCGCACCCTCGTAGAAAAATAAATTTATGAAGCGTCTTACATAAATGTACAATCAAGTTCAAGTTGTTTTCCACTTTCCTGAAGTTTTCGTAGCATAAATTATGAATGTCTATTAGGTTATCAATTTTATTTGACATGTTTTGAAATGTAGTCCATAATTCATGATTATGAATTAGTTACATGTTTGTGAAAGATGATAATCGATATTTATGAGACGAATTAAGATATGTTTTGTTTTAATATTTTTTTCTCGCGCGTTGGTTCAGTGAAATGAGTAACACAGTTCGTTGAAGAAAAGGTAACTGAGAAAAAAACAGTTTCTATAAATGTATATTTTATAGACAGGATGAACAACTTTAAATTGAAATATAAATTTAATAAATTCTGTAAAAGGTGGTCCAACCAAAACGCACGATGTTAATTGTAAATAAAACAAAAAGTTTTCAGAGAATTATCTTAATATTTTTTATTATGATAGAAGGATCTATGACAATTATGTGTGAAACAATATATCGGCCAAATGCTCGCTACGGCTTCGGTGGCATACCTCTATCCGATGGTCCATATTTTCAATGACTCTGAGACATAATTGAGGTTCAATGTCGTTAATGTGTCGAATTATCTCATCCTTTAGCTCTTGAATTGTTCTTGGCTTATTGACGTACACTTTTTCTTTTAAATATCCCCAAAGAAAGAAGTCCAACGGTGTCAAATCACATGATCGTGGCGGCCAATTAACATCGCCACGACGTGAGATAACACGGCCATTGAATTTCTCGCGCAAAAGTGCCATTGTTTCGTTGGCTGTGTGGCAAGTGGCACCATCCTGTTGGAACCACATATCGTCCAGGTCCATATCCTCAATTTCTGGCCACAAGAAGTCCGTTATCATCTCGCGATAGCGAACACCATTCACGGCAACTGCTTGGCCGACCTTATCGCGAACAACAGCAATGCTCTCCGCAGAACGAACTGGGCGAGCATGCACAGGTGTTTTCACATTTCCTACAGACCCATTTGCTGAAATTTGCGCACAATTCTCCCGATTGTGGAGACATTTGGTTGATTATGCTGACCAAAAAATTCACGAAGTGCACGAAATGCATTTTGATTTAAACGCCCATTTTCGTAAAAGGCTTCAACAATCTTAACGCGCTGCTCAATTGTGTACCTCTCCATGGTTGAATTTGTCAAACACTGAAACAAAGAAATGTCAAATTAAGTTGGGCAAAAAACTTGACGTTAAGGTGTGACTCACAATTAACATCGTGCATTATGGTTGGACCACCCTATATATTTTTTTCCTTTGCTATACATGTATTTGTTGAGGTCTATAAATATAGTCTTTCAATAGGGTCCCTCGAAATTTGTTAAGTTATAGCGGCCATGTTGTTAAAGCAACATCTGTCAAACTGTTGTGAATTGTTCAGTAATGTATGGCAAATCAGCATGGAAATATAGCGTTCAAGGACGTGCGCAAATCATCAAATTTTATTTTCAAAATCAGTGCTCCATTCGAGAAACGTTTCGCTCACTACGTGATTTTTATCTTCGCCACAACCGTCCCGCCGAGTCGACTATTCGACGTTTACTAGCCAAATTCGAGTCAACCGGTTTGATAAATAATCAGCCAACACCCGTACGTCACCAAAACGCAAGGTCTGCTGAAAACATCGCTGCTGTGCGTGTGAGTGTAGGGAAAACCTGAGGCAGTCAATTTCTCGTCGTTCACAAGAACTTGGCCTTTCTGCGACTTCAGCTTGGCGAGATTTGTGTCAGGACTTGGGTCTGCACCCGTATAAAATCCAACTAACCCAGGAATTTAAGGTAAGCGACCATAGACAACGCCGTGTGTTCGCTTATTGGGCTCTGGAGCAGTTCGAAGTTCACCCAAATTTCGTCAAAAATATCATCTTTAGCAAGGAAGCCAATTTTTGGATGAATGGATATGTGAACAAGCAAAATTGTCGGATTTGGGACGATACCAATCCACACGAGATACACCAGCACCAAATGCATCTCAAGAAAGTTACTGTTCGATGCGGATTTTGATCTGGCGGAATCATCGGTCCGTAACTCTTCCAAAGCGAAACTGGCATTGCCACAACCGCCAACGACGAGCACTACAGATCGATGACAAGCAGCTTCTTGTGGCCTAAACTGGATGTTATAGATCTGAGGATATCTGATACACAACTTGTTTTATTTACGTTTAAAAATCGAGCGTCTTTATTGAAAGACTTATATATAAAACAGATATATCTATTATCTACGTAATTTATGGTTTTTAAGTAAAATTCTGATACACGTATTTTTTTATTCTAAAATGGTGTTATTTAAGCAGAATTTTATACATGCCCTTTCAAGGCATTGAAATAACAGTTACAAATTTTAGATAAACTAAAAGTATGTGTTGGTCCTCTTAATGATCTATCTATTCAACAATATGAGATTTTTCAATTTCTCTAATTTTTATAGTGAAATTGTTCTTAACTTTATTCTAAACAATATTTTAAAGTGAAACAAACATCGAAAGATTATACATCACTTGATGCGCGTTCTGCCAACCAACTTGGAACCATTCAGGAAACGATTAAAGCTTGTCATCGTAGACGTTAGCTTTCTTAGCAACCAGTAGCTGTGTAACGAGTAATTTGACTAATGCCTCCCATTATTGGTTTCTTAACACATTTCGATGTTTCCTGTTATTTACTATCGGTATTAAAAATAAACGAGCCAGGTCAAATCGGGAGAAATGAGTGGTCACTTAATTTCACCGCGTCTACAAATTCACCTATTAGAAATGATGAACTATCCTGATTTATGTTTTGATTTACTCTTCGGAAGTACCTTGTCTGTAAACTCTAATATCTACATATAAACAAGTACGATTGTCATGTGAACTTCAAATACAACAAATCACGTTTCGACTACCTGTCCCGTAATTGCTATTTCTATTGGGCGATAAATTATTCAGTTCATTCATTCAATCGATAATGTACGTATTGTGAAATGTTTGTTTTTATTATGAATGGTTGTGAGGTAGACAACTTATTCTCTAAAACCGGCTCGAAGCTTGAATAGTTTGGTACTATATGATATCTGTAGTATAAATGTATCCAAATACAATTTTTTTCCGGGGCCGGTCCAGGAAAATGTACACTAAGAAAACAATTTATGTGCTCTGCATAATATTTGGTTGTCTTTATAGAAAGACAAATTTAAGTATAGTGTGATAGTTATTCATTTAAAACAGTGGTTTGGTATATTTAACAATTTAAATGAATTCGCATGATACTAATTACTTTAATAATATTAAATTGTTTCAAATCAATATAATTACCTAAAGATGAAATATTCTAAATACAATTATTATTAAGAGTTATTGTTGATTACTTAAAAACTGAAAAATTTTAAAGTTCTTTTATTTAACCTTAATTTGTACAACGTAGATGTTCTAAATTATTACTAAGATAATGCATTTTACCTTAAAGTGATTGCAAACTTAGTCCATCAATAATATACTCCTCTGTAATTTGATCTAAAAGCCTTGTACGATGATTTTTCTCTGAGTTATCGTCGGTCAAAGCAGAAAAGTCAGTTTTGTCTTTTTTCATTTCTTTTTCTTACAATAATTAACATTTTTTTGATAAAATAAATATGGATATTACAAAAAAAAACATTCAATTTAAATTTTTTTTACATCCGTTTATTTTTGTGCCTAGCGTATTTTGATGGCTTTGCCTTTAGTGACTTAATAGAGGCTTTAAGATATGCCAGCAGTTAAAGTCAAAGTAGCCTTAGTAGCGTACTGGGCGAGTAATGACTTTTTATATTATTCTGTTTTGACTATTTTGTACCCTTTGTATTAAAAAAAATCGAAAAATCTATAAAATAAATATTTTTTACGGTTTTCCTTCTAAAATGACAGCAGATATTTTAAGGTATGCTTATATTTAAAATCAAATTAGCCTAAATTCTACTGGACAAGTAATGTTTTTTTATGTTATTCTGCTCTGAATACTTTATACTCGTATATTAAAGAAATCGAAAAATCTACAAAATAAACATTTGGACGGCTTTGCCTTTAGAGTAACTTAGCAATTCCTTTAAGGTATCGCTATACTTAAGATAAAAGAAACCTAAATCCTACTGAACTTGCAATGATTTTTTATATAATTCTGCTCTGAATATTTTGTATCCTTTGCACTAAGAAATTCGAGAAATCTATAAAATAAATGTTTCGACGGCTTTGCCTTTAGAGTGGCTTAATAGAGACTTTCAAGTATGCCTATGCGTAATGATTTTTTGTATTATTCTGCTCTGAATATTTTGTACTCAAAATTCAGCACATTTTCCAGTCATTTATAAAAATATTTTTAATAAACATGTTTAATGTTTGTTTCTTAGTAAAAATAACGCCATGTTTACTAGCCTGAAATGACGACAGCCATGTTGGTGTTAATTTTTATCAATTACACCGGTGTTAAGTTTTATTTCAGAAATAGTGTAATTTTCCACTACTTTTAACGTATGAAAAGGGGCGACGTAATTAAAGATGTTAGTCTTAAAGCTATAAAATTATAAGAACAACAATACGTTTAAGTTAATGGTTTCTTGCAAGAAACGGCTGAGATTCCAAGGGGAAAATGATAAACCACGAATTTCTTGTGTAAAAGTAGCCTTTGTGTGCCATACCTTTGATGACAATAAAGTCAGAGCAGTATCTGTTTTATGATGAGAATAATTTTTATATGATAACAGTACAAACTAAAAGTATCACGACAATTAATTTTCTGCTTATACAAATTCCATTCGAGTCACATGTATTCTCCCAAAAAGAACATTTTTTTACCATCTGGCAGCGCTGTGTTAAATGAGTTTTAAACGGCCGTTGACTATCAAATTTATAACGTGCTTAAAATTTAATCGAGGCTGTAATTTCGTTTGTGGTGTTTCGCTTTTAAAAACACGAATGTTGACACACTTTCCGTTGCAACTATCTCCGCTTTTACTGTTGCAATTAAGCCCGATGTTAAGGGCCTGTGCGAGGCGATGATAACGGGGTTCTCGCGAAACGCCATAATTGGGAAATTGTATGGTGGATCATTACAGTTACAAGTTCAGTATTCACTTGCATGTATCCTGCGGCTTATGAAAACCAGGAAACCAAAGTTATCGTTTTTCACTCACCTGTCGATGGCGGCCTTGACTATTTGCTATTACATAATATAATACTATAATAGTAAATACGAGTATGTGGCGAAATTCGTGTCGGTGAAATATGTTAAGAATGTATAGTTTGGGTTTTTCTTTAAGGCAAGAAAGATATGTACAATTATTGTTTTTATAAGACACCGTTCTTGAACAAGCTATAGGCAATTTGAATTCTATTCGTTTTATTTGTTACGTTGTAAGAGAGAAACAAATTCTTCTAAAAGCTTCTTATGCTCTTTCTTTTTATAAAAAAATTCTATCAAACGAAACAAATCTGCAAAGGAAACTTCATATGGGCTACTTTAATTAGATTTATGTGTTCATAGTAGATACTTTATCATTTGTAAATACTTCATTCGCGCACTAGATATATCTATAGGGTGTCTCCGTTGGAACTATAGGATTTGAGTTACGCGGCATTTGTATCTTGTCAAAGATACAAGGGCGTCACATTTACATAAGGGCGTCAATATTTAACGACTATCATCTACAAACCATATGACGTCCAACATGCCGTGATTCAATCACAATTCAACAGTTCAACAACGAATAGTTTGTTTACAACTGTTTTATGAAAGTGAGCAATCCTTTATAGTTGCATTAAGAAAAATTCGCACAAAATTAGGACAAAATGAAGCGCATACAGAGTTAAATATTGACGCCCGTAACTTAATCAAGAAATTTAAAGAAACGGGTTCTGGTATTGATAAGGCAACACTAATACGTCCTCGTCCTGATCAGTCAGATGAAAATATTGAAATATTGTTGCAATAAGAGAAGTTAAAGTGTACGCCGTATCCAAACACATTATTTCGACGTCGTGCACAAAAATTGAATATGTCAAGAGCCAGCACGCATCGGATCTTAAAGAAAAAGTCTGCATCTGTCAACATACAAAATTCAGTTGACACAACAATTAAAAGTTACAGGCCATTTACAACATCGTACATTTGTTAATTGGGTGTTAGAAAAGAAAGAAGGTGATGCTGATGTTTGCAACAAAATTTTGTTAAGCGTGAAGCACATTTTCGTCTTGACGGCTACGGCAGAAAACAAATTCTAACAGAGTCGCCCTATACAAGCCTCTATTTGGTATTACATGTTAATTACGGGTTTTCAACCATCACATATTCGTTTAATTCTAAAATTTATATTATATTATATTGATACAGATGAAATTCAAAAGAAGTTTAGAGAGGATGGCACTGTTACAGATCATCTGAGCCGGACGTACCAGACTTGTGAACGATGAAAATAATTTAAACTACATATTTGTTTGCGGATGAAGATGACGTGCCTGATTTGTGTCGAATTCTCAAGAGCAAAAAGTTAACCCATACAAAGTTAAACTAGTACAAGAATTAAGTAGGGAGGACGCAGATCGACGAATTTAATTCCGTGAGAAAATGTTGCTGATAATGCATATGAATCCCAATATTTTAAGAAACTCAATTTCATTTTACATGAAGCGACGTTTCCTTTAAATGTCGTGAATACACAAAACTGAAAACTGATAAGAAAAGAAACTGGTAAGCTGAATTAGGCGATTGAGATACACACTCAATGAGCGAAATTGTAGGAGGTAGAGTTTTTGGAATCGTATTTTTTTGAAGAAGTTTGATTCGAGAATCCCCGTATAAGGCAAGCAATATTTAGACAAAGTGCTTTGTAGGTTGGTTGAAGAAGACTTCTGAAATGGTATCATGAGCACCCTATTTAATCTCATTGACTTTCCTTTGGAGGTACTTTAAAAGTAAAGTTTATTTTATAAAACCAAGAAATCTGAGTGAAATTAGGAAACAAATACGATCCCACTTAAGAACAATAGATCCGGATGTTTTAAATAATGTGTGGATAGAAAATTCATATCCTTTAGAATTGTGCTTAAGACAGAACGGTCACAATTTAATCAGTTTTTATCACACGATGGTTGTTATGACAAATACCATGGGAAGGATTGCAAGAAAAATACGAATTAAATGAATAACTTTAAAACAGCTTTGTGTTTCAAAGATGAAAACAATAAATAAATAGAAGGGAAGGAAGTTAGAAACATTACTCATTTGTTCTGTGTGTTATTTTCAAAATACAACCAACGTCGATCCATGAAGAGAAATCCGATGATACCGACAATCAATGACGATACAGAAAAGTGAATATTATTAAAATATAACTCGTCAAATAGTGTTAAATTACCGAATATAAGCCTTAAGAAATTTCCACATTATTACGTATAGTATAGCTGGAAAGAAAAACGTCAAAGTACATAATTTTGCATTGAAAATTATTCTGCAACCATATTCGATGTAATGCACTGAATCAATTGTATGAAAATCATAACAACTTGTTATTGTTCTTATTGCGATAATTTCCAGTAGAATATAACGTTTATATTTAATAAATGCTTATGCAACGCCAACGGTAAGAAATTTATAATTAATAATTAATAAGCAGTTTATTTTCACTATAAATGCAGGCGAAAATATTACATTAAAATATTCATAATAATTAATGGTTATGAAAATTGATTATTATTATCGAATGATTAGTTACGGAATTAATAGGGATTGTAGTAATGAACTTCGGTTACGCAGAAAGCAGCTTAAACAGATTCCAGTGATCCACTTTCTCGGCCTAAAGGCCGACCGTAGCTTGTCGCGAGAGTAGCCGTGAATTTAGTTGAAATCCGAATACATATAAAACCAGATGTGAATGAATCTAATATATATGTATCTTCAAATATAAATGAAGTAAATAGGGAATAATTGTACATATGTCGCAACATAAATAATATAAAATATCGAAACATGATCAATCTCATTTAGATTACCAAAATGTATCTTCTTTTTTCGAAGATGTATCATTTTAAATTTACGTTATTTGAATATAAGTGTTTCGAAAACGTTTTACAGAATTAAAAATATATAAATGTTGTTAATGCACTTTCAAACGATTGAAACACAAATTAGAATCAGTTCGGTATTAAACAAATTTCAGTGGCTTACAATACCGTTCAATAATGAAAAATGCTCTATGGCATAGCTAGCTTTCATTGATTCTAGAATTTCATTGATTTGCGTTGATCGTATATATTTTGTTTTAATATTAATAATTGGGCTTTGGTCTGATATATTGCCAGTAGAACACTACCTCAAACATACATTTTATGATTATTGTTGATGCAATACTGAGGAAATTGTAACCTAATGACATAAAGCCTAAATTTTATGTTAAAAAGAGAAGTTCTATATCTTCCATGATATATATGTAATAACAAATGGAAAATTCTATGTGCGTACATTTATTAACAAACTAATTATTTAGAATTATTTAATTTAAATCATATACGATGGAGTACCCAAAAATTATTTATTTAAATTTAAGATAACTTCTTGAAACATCAATCCCTTTCGAAATACCCCATGCCCCTCCCTTTCGAAATGCCACCCATTAAATGAAGTGCATCTGTCCCAATCGTTTTTCCACCGATCGAAACATTTTCTATACTCTTCTGAATTAATGCCGATAAGTGCCATCGCGATTTTTTTTAACCTCTTTTACATCCTGAAAAACGATTTTCCTTTAGGGTTTTCTTCATTCTTGGGAATAAGAAAGTCGCAGGAGCTAGGTAGGGCGAGCAAGGAGATGTGAAACCTTTGACTTGCCGTTTTTTTTGTCAAAAACTGGTTGATTTTCAATGCTATGTGGGCAGGCGTATTGTCATGATGAAAAAACCAGTCCCTTGATCGCCACAATTCAAGTCGTTTTTATCTCACTGTCTCACGCAATCGCTTTAGCACTTCCAGATAGTACTTTTGGTTGCGACTCCATTAATATCGAGAAATCAAACCATCATGTACTTCATATTTGATTTCACTTGCTGTACTTTTTTTGGTTTGAGCGAGGAAGATGGCTTCCACTGACTGGACTGCTGTTTTGTTTCGGGATCATAGCCATACCACCAAGATTAATATCCTGTGATGACTTTTGACAAAAAATCAGGGTCAGTCTGTGTCCGTTCTTTCAGTTCTTGGCAAACTCTAAGACGGTTTTATCTCTGGTCATCATCATCAGAGAGTAATAATGTGGAACAAACTTTACCGCAACGCGTCTCATGTTCAAATTTTCAGTTAGGATTTTTTAGAATGAACTCTAGGAAATTTCAGTTATTTTCTCCAATTCGTCGATTGTTCTGTCATGATCATGATGGCATCGCGCACTTTTTCAATATTTTTTGGTCTGTTCCGGACGCTGAGGTGCGACCCGAACGAGGTTCATCTTTAAGTGACATTTGACTGCTGAACCGGGCAAACCACTCGTAAATTCTTGTCTGGCTTAGAGATTCTTTCCCATAAACTTCCCGAAACTGAATCTACCGCTGTGTCTTCTAACAGGAAACATAATTTGATGTTGGTGCTTTACTCCTTAAAGTTTGCCGTCGCAAAATGTGTCGCATCACCCGGTCCGCTGCGATGGTTTCACATGAATGATACTTGGCCAACTGAGCAGGGGAGTGTCTAGTAAACGCACCTAGCGGAAGAGGACAGCACTGCCAACTCCACTTATCTACAGAAAATAATTCGGTTTTTTTTTGAGTATCCCCTCGTACCGTAAGAGAAATTCTGCTGAAATGATTCGTAGTCGTTATATATGACAAAAGTTTTATTTTGATTTGGATTGTTTCCGAAACTACCGAGAGATGGCGCATTGTTTACGTTCTACAGTTTTACTACTGTAGAACGTAGCGGTGTCTATGAGATGTAAAGCCTCGTTTTGTCAAAGGAATACTCGCTTACACTACACTAACGAGACTCAATAAGGTCGAAACCGGTCTGCAGTTAGCGGTATCCTGCGATAGAGGACGCTTTGCATCTTCCTTGTGATTTTCGAGCAATCCAAATCATTGTATTTTGGTTCTATGTTGGAACAAAATACGGCATATAGCCGGGGGAGTAGCTGTTTTGGCTTAATTTGTTTTATCCTTAATGTTTAAGGGATTTACAAATGAATTGGAGTAAACAAAACTTCATCTCGCGACAGTTTATAAAACTACCATCTAGAAACTTTGTGTTATAAATAAAAATCTATACTGTTCTGAAAGCCATCGAAAACTCGCTCAATATCGTCAGTAGTCTCGCCGACCAATTTTGCCATAATTAAATGGTTTACTGTCTTGGGATTTTTCGCATAACAGTGATCCTTCTTGCAGAGAAAAATATCACACGGCCATTTGAACACATGTCATTTCAAAGACATCCTTACAACTGTGTGGTGCTGCACCGTTTTACGTGAGGTAAAATTCTCAAACCAAGCATATTTTCCTATCATGTGGGAAGAATTTCGTTTCGAGGAGTTGTTTATAGTCTCATAAGTTACTGCCAAATCGAGTTATTGCAAGTACATTGTTTTTATTGGGATCAGCGCTACTATTACTCTCAAGGCATGCAGAGGTTTAACCGTGGATACGTTAGGATTTTGTGCCTTTCAATAATTCGGTAGCTATAATTTTGTTCACATTCATCCATTTAGCCCAAAATGTGGTTCTCATCAAGCTCTCCGCCATCAAACAGTTTCAAAAGGTTTTTGAAAATTCTCCACGTGTCGCAACACCAAACGGACCGTATCGCCATAGCCCATGTTGAAGATTTTAAGTGCCTAGCAATCCTATGCAAGGATGATTTGGATATATTTAGTGGTTGAGCTACTTTTCAAATAGAAACATTCAGATTGTCTTTGAAATACTTTCTAATTATTTCCATGTTTTCGTCTATAGCTACCGAGGTAGAGGGACCTGGTATATTGTGCCTGCGGAGAGTGCCATATTGGACGAATTGATAGTTTTACGAAAAATGAGGATGATTATTTTTTATGGACTCTTACTGCGATTACGAAGGGGGGAGACAGCTGTTTCAGCTGCTTCCTATGGGACACTCTGTATGTGTGTATAGGCCACATCCGGTATATTATACACCATAATCCTTCATTGACTAAGAAGTAGGTCACGCACTGTTAAAATTGGACCACATGTACGTTGTTTATTCTTTTACGCAAGACACCAGAATTCAAAAGTGCACGTCTGGAGACAACTCAATTTTCTTAAATACGCTTATTTATGTATATAAATTAAAATTTTTAAAATACGCTGTTGATGTATTTATTTTGCCGGCACGTAGACTGGGATGTTTCATTTTATATTATCAGTGAAAAAAATATGTTTTTCTTGTCGTTTCGATTAGTTTCCTTATTAGAGTTATTACAAATCAAATAACTGTATTTAAGCAAATGTGTTATCGCAAAAAAAATAATGGCAAAATATAAAAATTAAAGTAATTGCAAGCTCAATACATAAGGAACTAGATAATGTGCAAACGGTTAACAAGAGGCCTTTTGCCGTCTGTCTTCAGAATGGACAATTCAAAGTGTTGTTCACTTTGAATTGTCCATTCAAAGTGAAGTCCATTTCAGTGTAATTATTTTATTGTTTGAATTAAAATAAATATTTTGTATGTATGTTATCTATTTCACTTTTTTTTAATTATTCCTTATTCTTTTTTTTTTTTGGGACTGGATTAGATTATGTCCAACCTTCAAAATATTTTACTTTTCCGCACTCAACTATACTAGCGGAAAAGTAATGTAATCGTGTAAAGAAAAATGAAAAAAACAATTTTTTCGTTTATTTTTCGTTTTCGGCCTAAAAACAAAAAAAATGGTTTTTAAAAAATTTTGTCTGTGTGTGTGTGTGTCGTCGGCAATCAAATTTCTTGTTAGCACCATAACTCAACTAAATCATGTCGGATCGATCGGGTTTTGACTGATTCTGATCGGAACGTCTCCCAGACGACACCTATTGATTTTGAAGTGGATAGAACACATTCTGCCATGTTCATGGGTCATGAGAAAGCAGAATGGTGGACTATTTGAGATTTTTTTTTGTTAGTACGATCACTCAATTAAATCGTGTCGGATCGATCGGGTTTCGACTGATTCTGATTAGGAACGTCTACCAGACGACATCTATTGATTTTGAGGTGGATAGGACACACCACACCCTGTTATGGGTCATGAGAGAGCACGAGGATGGACTATTTGAAAAACGTAAAACTGTCGCATAAAACAGATATTCTGCATTTATGTGTTGGTTTATTTTTTCACTCAATTTAGACATAGAGATGTTCGATGTGCGGAAAACCCCGTTTTAAGGTTTTAAAACTGTTTATTTAATATTGTGTTATAAATTTTTTTAATTAATTTACTTTCCTTATTTACATTCTTTTTCGAGAAAATTCATCATCAAAACATTAATCTTCATGGATGCAGTTTTGCATCCATATGGAAAACTGCAGTTATGCATTCGACAATTTAAAAAACTACAAAAAATAATGTTTCACAGAAATCCTTTTTATGTTCTACTATGAATATATGTTAAATGTTCTAAATGCTCAAAAAATAAGAAATACATAATTTAATATTGGAATCGCAGTCAGAATATATAAAATCCTTAAGTTTTCTGACATTTAAATTCTTTAAACCACCATCAAAGTGCTATAAAATATTGCATATGGTTAGTGTAGATCACTTTAAAATTCTCACATTTACATAAATACCAACATTATTATCTTCACTTCACTATAATTGTGAAGCAAAACGAATATAATTAAAAAATAGAAGAAGAAAAAAACTAGAAGCTATTAAAATGGGTTACCCACTTTTGACCCACCCTTTACATATGTTGGATATATAGACTGTTAAGTAACTAAAACTTATATACACTAGTCATACTATAATATTTTAAGTATCCCTGATGATGGTTTAATAAATCGAAACGTCATGAATAATTAGTGCCTATTTTCCACTATGACGGAAATCTCAAATAGAATAACATCGTAAAATTAAATGAACAAGAGAAACAAAAAATACAAGATAATAATCGTTTCGAGACTGTCCTGTTTGTTTTTGTTGTACCCAAAAATTATGATCTGATTACATTACTAATTGTAACCAGGGAAACTACGGAAATTTTATGTAAAAAAATATATCCTTCAATAATATTGTGTGAAGTGTTGTTTAATTTTTAATTAACAAGTCTGGCTTTTCTTATTTATTAGACAGTTTCCACAGTTCCAATAGTTTTTGAAGATTATTAAATACACCAGCATATATGCTACATGACAATTCGGAACTATGTAGTGACGTTATAGAACATTGTGAAGAGATTTATTATCAGCTTGTTACAATATAAAAAACAGGCGATCACCTTTGCATGAGCACTGAAATATTAGATGTTACTCGATGTGCATTTCGTGATCAAAAGATGATTAAAACTAAAGTTTTAATGATTGCCTGATGTTGCTAACTTGATTATAGAAAATAGTCTCCTGATTTTTGTTGCAACGTAGTAGCAAGTATGTAATGATCGTTGATCATCTGTCGGTCAAACATTGCCGGATCTTATCCCGTTAAAATGGGATATTTATTTGAAACAAATATTTTATTTTACTTCAGTCATCGCTGGAACATTGTAGCCTTTCATATTTGTGACATACGTCAATTAACTTATCATTGGTAATCCTACATTAATTCTGATCAGTTTGGTCCTTGAAACACAGAAGGATTACAGGTACACTGCATCAAACACGATGAGAAGGGTCATCCTTACACGATGAAGCTTAATAAACTCGAACTTATTCAAAAATAATTAGTTCTATCTATTTCTTTATCAGATCAGATTGTTTATGTTATATACGAAATGTTTTTTTAAATTTATTTTAAGAGGAATCTCACAGATTCTAATAATAATTTGGCGATAGCAAGGATAAAGAGTGCTTATGCCTTGGCCGGGAATCGAACCCGGCTCTCCCAATTTCCGGTTGGTTGCTCTGACCGCTGAGCTATCGAGGCACACTCATTATCCTTGCTAATGCGCCAATTTAATGCGTCACTACAATAATATTAATGGCCATGTAGACATAGTTTACAGTATCTTATTTCTAAACTTCTGTAACTAATTTATCAGACGGAAATTGTAGATGATTATCTATGTCATATACGAGATGTTTTTTAATTTATTTTAAGAGAAAAATCACAGATTCTAATAAGGATATTAATAGTTATGTAAACATAGTTTACAGTACCTTATTTGTAAAACTCTGTAACAAACGGTTAACATCATTTTAACAAGATTAAAAGAAAGTAAGTTACACAGAAATTTCAATTGTTCCTATAAAAAATAATTTTGAAGTTGAATCGCCATATAAAAATGAATAAATGAAATATAAAACGCTATCATACTCGTAAATATAGTTATTGTTTTATTCCAGTCTTATTACACATACTACTGTTGGTAATTTCAGGCGTACAAAAGCTATTTTCATCTGTTTTCATTAGTGGTTTTATCATTCCCAGACAATACAGAATAGATCTAACATGAAAGATAGAAATGTTTCTAAAGTCTGCTAAAAGGTTAATTGTTTTAGAGTCTCTTATACATCCTAATGCTACGATATTATTCATAATGTAGTGAATTACAGATTTGCCTAATACTGATCGATAGCACATTCATTCTTGAGCGCTGGAAGTACGAAAATAATAGTTAAACTGTACTTGATCAACAGACTGAATTCTGTTTCAGCTCTCCCGCAAACTATCAAACCTCCTGGGAAGAGTTCTAATTGAAACAAGTGGTAATTATTACTCATCGTTATCTGTTTTCTTACCGCATGAAATATTTTAAGCTACTCAGAGTGTGGCAAAATCTAAAGTAATCAAACAAAATAAAAATAAATATTATTTATATATTATTTATATAGTGTTTTTGTAGTTTTACTAAATATTTATATGATATTTATTAATTACTACAACTATTTCGGTAAATGATAATATTGATATATACAGAGTGGATTGAATATTTGGAACGTATAAAATAAGTCCCAAAACTTTTTAATAAATATTCTGGGACATTGCGATTTTTAATAGAATTGGCTATACATATATGAATTTGTATGTTAATTTGTAGTTGAATCAATTAATAAATGTATACAATATGGCTACACTACAAGTATAATTAATGAGTTAATTTTTATATTCTTAAACGGCTACGACAATATTTAATATTTTGAAAGAACATCATTCAACTGTGGAATTAAAATTTTATTAAACTGCTTGAAAACATTTCCAAATAGATACAATGGAAATTTAGAATTAGTAGCATAATTCCTATCAGTGTTAGTATCATTAGGAAGTGATTTAAACTACCCAAAACTGAAGCAATTAAAAACAATATTTAATCAACTCCTGATGATGCCGGTTTCGTTGATGTTTTATCGTTAATATTATTACAAGAAATCAATTCCGCTTTACTTGTATATGGTGTCTCAGTTGGAACTATAGGATTTTAATTGCACGCCATTTGTGTTCTGTCAAAGGTAGGGCGTCAATATTTAACGACTGTCATCTACAAACCATACAATATTAACATGCTGCGATTAACAGTTCAGCAACGAATAGTTTGTGTACAGCTGTTTTATGAAAGTGAGCGATCATTTACAGTTGCATTAAGAAAAATTCGCCAAAATTATGGCAAAATGAAGCACTTAGAACAGTTCGTAACTTATTCAATATATGTGAAGAGAGGGGTTCTGTTATTGATAAGGCAACACCAATACGCCCTCGTCGTAGTCGGTCGGATGAAAATATTGCTGCAATAAGAGAAAATGTACGGGAGAGTATCCAAACATGTCAATTCAACGTCGTGCACAAGAATTGAATCTGTCAAGAGCCGTCACGCATCGGATTTTAAAGAAGATCTGCATCTATCAGCATACAAAATTTGGTTGACACAACGATTAAAAGTTACAGACCATTTACAACGTCGTACATTTGTTAATTAGGTGTTAGAAGAGAAAGAAGGTGATGCTGATTTTTGCAACAAAATATTGTTAAGCGATGAAGCACATTTTCATCTTGTCAGCAAACTAAATTGTTGAATTTGGGGTGCTGAAAATCCAAATGCCGTTCATGAAAAAGAAATGGTTCCACATATTGGAGTGATGGAGTAATTGGACCATACTTCGTTGAAAATGAAAATGTGTTTGAAAATATTAACGTCAGATAGTTTGTAGATGACAGTCGTTAAATATTGACACCTCATCTTTGACAGAATACAAATGGCACGCAATTCAAATCCTATAGTTCCAACTGAGACACCCTATATATGATAGTTTATCTTGTGGTCCTACCTATTCTATTATAATTAAGTTTGTTACGTAACACGTTGAGAAATTTAAACGGGAATTTATAAACCCTGTTTCCAGTATTACAAAGTTTGATATGAGTTCCATTCTTTGTAAAGTATTCTTAACACCTGCCTTAATTAAAAAAAATATATATATATATATATATATATATATATATGCATGTCATGATTTACAACCTTTAAGCAAAACTAGCACCTGTTGTAAAAGATTATTTATGTGGTGTGAATTAAAAACATTTTTTCTTAATAATATGCAAAATAATTGTTAAAATCTTTGTACCAAAACCGCTAATACAGGCGATTCTTTCGATAGTTTTTGAGAGGTTCACTACATGCCCGTTTATACCAAACTTAGATGTAGTGACGTAACTACTGGTGTTGCACAGAAAACAGGCCCGACGAATTAACGACCTCAAGCCACTCCTCAGAAGATCCTATTATTCCCATTCAGTTGTGAGACAATTTATTGGACTTAAATTAAAATTAAATAAAATAGCGCCATATGGCCTTGTCGATTTTGCCAAAAGATCGTGTACACCAGTCAATGCAAGCGTCGCACTATTTGTTGACCGATAATAAAAACCATAAAATAATTTAGGTTTGTTAGCCACTGGTGTTATACGTACTTACATTGCATATTATGCTTTCTTAAATAATCAATTTCGAGCTGTGTGATATTTCCATCTAGATTAAACTTTCAACAATTTTCTTTCCTACAATCCTTGTTTCGGTATTATCGGCAGAAAGATGATTTTCTAAACGAAGTTTAATAAAAGAAAAAATATTAAAGATACACAATGGAGCAACAAAGATTACGCGACCATGCATTAGTTCCAATTGAAAATGATATTGCTCGAACAATGGGCTTACAAAGATATACAGAGACATTCAGATTGATTGAAGGTGACCTCGCACAGATAATATATTAAAGTTATTAACACTGATTTATATTCCATTAAAATTACTCTCGTATAAAGCAGCTCATGCTTTTATTATTATCACCAGTCCGATGACTTGATTTTAGGGATACTCAAAATGCAATGTAAACTTTTTATTGAAAACAGATACGGTAAGTGTTCATGGTGATGAAAATGCATACGTTTATAGAAAAAATATGACAGATTCACGTAATTATTCTATGCAAAGTTTACAAAAAATTAAGTAAAACGCATTTTTTCCTAGGGATATTTGGAAGATCAAAGTCTTATTCATAGTGACTTTTGTTTGTCACATAACTTGGAAGCACTGGCTATGTCAGTTCAATGGTTTTCAATTGTGACTGTCAATGGTTTGCATCCACATTTAAATCGATCTTTCATTAAAGTCTATTTTTGAAATAAATCAGTGTTTTTAACGCAGGAGATAAATTGTGTCAATTGTCAGTTGTGTGGTGGTTAAGTTCATAAAGTCCATGTATACATTTACACATTCAAAAGATGAGAAGGATTTGGAAGTACTGTACCCATTTTTGGTTCTTATATTTCGAGAAATTTCCAAATTGGAAAGAAATCTACTATGGAATTTTTGGACAATATGCACGACTTTTTGAGGCAAGATTTCGAAATACTGGTGGTATTTACAAGTGTAAATCACTTGGAAGAAAGATGGTTTTGTCAGAAGAATCTCTGGGAGCTACTAGTGAACATGTAACTGCTAGTCCAACCATACCTTGACGCCGTTTGCTACTCAAGAAGATAAATAGGTATTTGTTTAACGTATCTTGAAAACTAAAGAAAAAATGTTTCGAGGAATCATATAATTCCGTACACAGAGTGGTAAAAAAGTTACATACGTATAAATAAAGTCGAATAATCCACAGATAGAATGCACGGAATCGTATAATGAAACAGAAAGCTCTTAGTTTGCGAAAGAATTTTTCAGCTGCTTCTATCCGAATCGAAGTACTACATAAACTTTCTTGGCAAAGTATAGGAAAAACTTGCGACTTACGAGAGGAATTTTTGACACCGACAACTACGGAAACTCCTTCATAATATATAACTGAGTGATACACCATACACCCCTCTGCAAAGATATTTTCCTGCAAGGTTTCATCTTAGTGTGAACAGGAAGACGAAACCTTGCAGCGTGCATTTTGTGACTGTTCTGCCCTTTCGACTACCGAAGAATCTATTTTGACAGCCTAAGTGGGATGGAATTTTTTGAGAGGATGCACAAAAGGCTTAGTGGGGCCTTTTGTGCATCAAGTCCTGTTGTCCTTGAGTGGATTGTTCTACCATTTCCGGATTAAAAAAATACAATTGGCCAACAACTTTCTTTGTCATACACAATTAAAATATGTTTGATAAATTCCAATTAAAAAGTCATTATATTAAAAAAGATTAATATTAACAACGCCAAATGATTACAGTATGTTTTTAAATTGTTTTCTAAACTTTATTATTTATATTTATAGGTTATGTCACTCTAGATCATTGTTGCCAACTGTATAACTTGAAAATGTTAGACAGGAATCCCAAAACATGTGAGCGGCATATACAACATATTTAATGAGCTGTCAGTCTGGATCTCTATGTAGTAGATACTTTCAGCTTCATGAAAGCGAAAAATAATTTTATAAGTTTAGATTTTATGTCCATGGTGCTAATAATTGTTTTGTAGATTTTGTAGAAATTTTTATTGTTTTTTCTATTTTCTTGTTACATTCTATCTTATTTTATATTTATTCACTAAATATGTTTTAAATTTAATGATATTTTTTCCAAGCACATCTTTCCTTTTGTTTATTATGACCAAACTTTACACATAACTTATATAAGTATTATTATAAAAAAAATATGTGTATTCGATTTTGGTTTAGTTATGCCACTGTTTAGATATACGAGGTTTCGAGGGTTGAAGAGAGGGTTAAGATCCACTAGATTGGAACTAGGTATGAGAGAAAACGCGGCTTAAATGGAATAACAAATGGACGTCGTGAAATTCGAACAAAAAAAAAATCAGTTCACGGAAACAATAATAGTAGCTTCGTATGTCCTTCGACTATACGAGAAAGTAATAATTTATGAAATTACGTATGTACTTACACCTTTCTCGCACGTTTCTCGTACAGCTGTAAATCAAAGCGCGGTGAACGATTAAATTGTGTGTAATTTCTCAATGTCTTATTCTTAAGGCGATAAGAATTCTAAACTATGTTCGGAGAATTCCCCGAATGATTTCCATATATTTATGGAGAATTGTCTGTTAAATTATGTAGTCGTATGAATATGTTGTTGTGTCACCGAACTTCGTTACTTTGTTTATGTTTGCTATAAAAAAACTAACATGTTTCAGCTTAATTATAAAATATAATGTGAACGTATGACGTATGTTTGTATTATGTATAAAATTGCTACAAATCCCTATTTTTTTATGAAGAACTTAAAACCCCATTTGGTTTTTAATACTTCAATGTATGCCCATATAAACTTGGCCACAATGGAGTTCTAAACACTTGTGCACATTGTGTTCGTCAAGTATATTCAACACATTTAATTGTTCATCCTACAAAAAGAAACTATTTCTCGCTTTCATTGTCAGTTCTAAAATAAAAGTTTATATATTTACAGTAGTTACTTTAGTTACTTGGTAATGATGACCGGCAACCAACATTAGAATGATGACCGTTTGTACAAAACAAAAAATTCATGCCATTTTATTTTTCTTATAATTTGCCCTTATAACACTTTTACGGCGCATGGAGTCAATGGGTATACATTTACTAACAAATAAAAATACGACTCACGAATTTGTAGTACATGCATTTTTTTTTCTGAAATAATCCCAGTAATTACATGCATTTGGTCATGTTGTAAAAGGTGGTCCAACCAAAACGCACGATGTTAATTGTAAATAAAACAAAAAGTTTTCAGAGAATTATCTTAATATATTTTATTATGATAGAAGAATCTATGACAATTATGTGTGAAACAAAATATCGGCCAATTGCTCGCCACGGCTTTGGTCGCATACCTCTATCCGATGGTCCATATTTTCAATGACTCTGAGACATAATTGAGGTTCAATGTCGTTAATGTGCCGAATTATCTCATGCTTTAGCTCTTGAATTGTTCTTGGCTTATTGACGTACACTTTTTCTTTTAAATATCCCCAAAGAAAGAAGTCCAACGGTGTCAAATCACATGATCGTAGCGGCCAATTAACATCGCCACGACGTGAGATAACATGGCCATTGAATTTCTCGCGCAAAAGTGCCATTGTTTCGTTGGCTGTGTGGCAAGTGGCACCATCCTGTTGGAACCACATATCGTCCAGGTTCATATCCTCAATTTCTGGCCACAAGAAGTCCGTTATCATCTCGCGATAGCGAACACCATTCACGGTATGTGCTTGGCCGACCTCATTTTCGAAGAAGTACGGCCCGATGACGCCGCCACCCCATAAACCTCACCAAACAGTCACTCTTTGTGGATGCATCGGCTTTTCAACAATTATTCGTGGATTCTCATTTGCCCAAATCCGGTAATTCTGCTTGTTAACGAATCCACTGAGGTGAAAGTGTGCCTCGTCGCTGAAGATGATTTTCTTTGTAAAGTCACCATTCACTTCTGTCTGTTCAACCAACCATTCGGCGTATTGACGACGCTTGAAATGGTCATTAGGCTTCAGCTCTTGAGTCAATTGAACCTTGTAAATTCAAAACTTTATTCAAAATTCGCATCAGTGATGTTCGTGAGATGTTCAATTATTGGGCACGACGACGAGTCGAGGTTGACGGCTCTTCTACTACACTATCGCGAACAACAGCAATGTTTTCCGCAGAACGAACTGGGCGAGCATGCACGGGTGTTTTCACATTTCCTACAGACTCGGTTTGCTGAAATTTGTGGACACATTTGGTCGATTATGCTGACCAAAAAAGTCACGAAGTGCACGAAATGCATTTTGATTTGAACGCCCATTTTCGTAAAAGGCTTCAACAATCTTAACGCGCTGCTCAATTGTGTACCTCTCCATGGTTGAATTTGTCAAATACTGAAACAAAGAAATGTCAAATTAAGTTGGGCAAAAAACTTGACGTTAAGGTGTGACTCACAATTAACATCGTGCATTATGGTTGGACCACCCTTTATAATATATTTAATATGTGACAGGATATTTTTTAGTTGTAATTATAACTATTTTTTATGGTCTGTTTATTATTGTCTATTCAGTATTGACTTTGTTTAGCGTCCTACATTGCATAACAAAATTCTCAATAACAAAAAATTAAATAATAATAGACTTGAATAACTTTATCTGTGTAACGAAATCGAGTTTAAACATTTCTAAATAATTATTATAGGTCTATCTATAGGCTGATAGTGTTATCTTACATACTCTATGACAATTAAGAAAATTTCTGTTTTCGCTTTGACGATGCAATTGCACTTTTCCTAATATAATGCTTATGTATTCATGAATTTTATACACTTAGTTTAGATATTCTGTAGTCTATGACATTGGCCCAAATTCTTTGCCTTTATCTATCTTCTCAGTAGACTATTTAAGTAACGAGTTAAGTTATTCAGGCCATGTCATTATATTAACATTATGTAATAACTAGTGGCGTTACATATTTATTTTGAAAAGCGATGGTAAAGTCTACTCCGTTTAACATTATTTTTTAAAAATTGTATTGGTTTCGCTACGAACCAAAATGCTTTACCATAGGTGGATAATATTCTTTTTTCAGTTATAATTCTATTAAATTACTCAGTTAAATAAATTATGTAGATCAGAAAATATATATAATATATTTTAATATATGTATGTATTATGCATGATTTAAGATCAAGTTCATTTTGTTCAAGGCTATATTGGAATATCACGTTACGTTACAAACAAAATATCATGAACTATCCTTGAAGATCCCATAACAGTTCGTATAATAATTTGATAAAGAAGCTCTTCAGGTACGTTTTGCTCTGTCAAAATCCATTCCATTTTTTTATCTGTCCAATAGTACTCACTTCGAAATATACACAATGATTTATGTACATTAATTAAATCGCTTCACAAACATAAGTCTAATGGACATAAGTCTGACAATCATGAAGGCCATTCAAGGGCCTCGTCCAATTCAATGACTTGGGAATTAGGCCTAAATTACGGTGGAACACATACCGAATAATATGTAGAAAATGTTGTAGTATTTTATTTTACAGATCGATTGATATCGATTTGCTTATTATCTGGCACAGCAGTTAGTTTTCTATACTTAACTTGTACTTAACGGAAAGCTTCCTTATACTTAACATAAGTCTAGAATTATGTCTAGCAGTGATTCTCAACCTTTTTTTCGTCACGGTACACTTTTAATAATGTAAAAATTTGGCAGCACACTAACAAGATAAATTAAAAGAATTTTATTTGGTTCATTGCTTGATGTATCTATATTCTGTAAAATTACTATAGGATAATAATTTTCAATGAAAAATATAAATGAAAATTGCATTACAAACTAAACAAAATGTTTATTTAATGATAAATTACATTTAATGCGAAATTTGAGCTTGGTGTTTTATTATAACTTCATTTATACTTGGGCGTAAAAATAAGAATGCTACTCTCATTTCTCTCAAAACGAGAAAACGATCCAGACTTTTAAATATGAATCGTTTTTTCGTTTTTATGTTGGTCAAAGCCGAAAATCCGAGGTCGCACACATAAAATGTGGAAAATTGTCATAACACACTTAAGGTTTTTGTGATATTGTCGGATAATCGTATCTAAGATTAATCCAGAACGAACTAATTGATTTTTATGAATGTTTTGAAATTAAATTTCTGTTGTTATTACACACTGAAATTAGTTCTTCCTCTTCTTTCAAAGTTAATTCATACACCGACGTGTCATTTATCACAAATGAATTTCGAATCCAGTCAAATTTGTTTATTTTCAAATTTGGAAAGTAATGAACAATTCTTTGCTCTAGTATTATCAAATGATCAATAACTATTTTGTGAACGATTTTATAACAGTCTTTTGGAACTGATTCAAACTTTTCTAAACTACCTTCTTGTGCTTTATCCTCCCACAAAGTAATTTTTTTTTAAATTCCAATAATTTATCGGTTGAGTTTGAAATATTTCCTTTCGGTTTTTGCATACTTGTATTTGTTATTAAAAATAACAAAAATATCAGATAAGCTAGTTTAGCACACCATATTTTGTCACCCAACAAATCAACAAAATCATTATTATCTTATTCAAAAATATATTTATTTCGTTTTTCAATTCAAACACACGGGATGAAGTTTTCTTCTGGACAACCACTTAACTTCCATATGCAATTACTTAACTTCCATATGCAATTACAACGATTCATATTTAGACTTCATAGTCTGGCATAATTAACTAAATAGGCGACTTTTTAATGGTCTTGATTTTATATAATTAAACATTTTGACACATTGTTCCAGCACTATTTTCAATTCTGATGGTGATTATTTTGTAATGAGTGTTTCCCGATGTAAAACAAAACAATAGGTAACTAATATATCTGTATTATGTTCCCTTACATGTGCTACAAATCCTTTTATAGATCCAGTCATAGACGGAGCACCGTCTGTGCTATAATATATAATAAATAATTCTCATTTCGGGAGGGGCCACTGCCTGGCAGTGGCGACACACTTCAAGAATCTCGGGACACTGGTTGAGAATCACTGGTCTAGATGGTCGTCTCAGCTTACGTTAGGTGTAATATCTATTTAAATAAACCCAATAAAATTGAAGATTTAAAATTTGAATGAATATGGCAGTAATAAGGGAAAATTAATGTTTTATATTGCAAATTTTATCAAACGGGTATAATTTTGGACATCTATTTTAAAATACTACTAATTTTTGTATAGTCAACTTCGAATCGAAAATAATGTGGCCCAAAACTTGTACTTTTATCGCATAATTTCGTACACACTTTCTGGTATGTAAATTTGTATTTCTACGGAAAAGAACAATCATGTGTATAAACTGTTTCTGCAATAGACTCATTTGAAATAGAATCATATATCTCATTCCTATTCATAAAAGCTATCGACTCAAATTTAAAAAGTTAGATAAGTCGAAATGTTGAAACTCGAAAATTCTGTGTAAAAAGAACTTTAGACTCATAGACAGTATTTTGTATGTTAATTAAAATAAAGAAGGTATACTTGTTATTAACATGTGGATTATCAAATTTCCTATGGAAATAAAAAGATACTTTAAATAAATATCATGCGTAAGATGTATAACAATGTTCAATAAGAAACAATAGCTAAAATTTTGCTTTCAAAGATAACGATGTTTTCATGAGTTAAACGTACTCTAACATTTTGTAATATGTAGTGTTATTCTAAAAAGTATATATGAATATATGTACATTCAGTGGCGGCCGGTGCAATTTTTATCTGGGGGTGCAATCGATAAAGTAATAACACGAAAAATTAAAATAAACTTACCTATGTCCAAGCCTGAGGATATTTATATAGGAAATCCATTCGTATGTTTTTGGAATTCCCAAAAACGTCAATTACAAGATTATTAAAATCTGGAATCGCTGAAGTTAGCACTTTCTCCATACGTATCGTGCAAAGTGAATTTAGTCTGTGTTGCGCTATTGTATTTCTCAAAAAGTTTCTCAAAATTCTTTTAAGCGTCGAAAAACAGCGTTCACTTTCAACACTTGTCATGGGTATGGTACAAATTAATTTTAATAATAAAACAGTTTCACTAAAACAGTCCGTCAGGTTTCGATCTATAAATAATTGCTAAGCAACTTGCTGGTTCACGAAAATCTTCCCTGCTGTATATAACCGTTAATTCACATTTCAATTTAACTTTGTCCAAAAATCCATAAGTTTTCGTTACATTGTCAAAATCTTGAATGGGGATTGTTTCTCATAGTCACTAGATTTATTGGGGGAAAATAGTTTCGACGCTCTGAACTCAAATCTGTCTTTAGTTTGGTTAATTAATATATCACACACTTCCTTTGTTTGTGCAGAAAATGATATGTCATTATGGGATCGCCTTGTATTTTTTTCATGCGATTTTGAGTAACTAGTTGTACGGGTTTTGATAATTGCGTCTTCAAAATTATTCAAATAACTGCCTATCTTGACAGCACCCAATGATCGAGACTGAAACTCTTTAAAAATTATTTCACAATGAGGCATGACCTTGGCGAAAAATACGAGCCAGTATTTAAAGTAATCATTATTTAAATAACCCAATAACATTTGAGCCCGATTTTTTGTATTGTAATCATTTCCCGCAGTGTCAAAAATACATTTTAAGCATTCTTTTAAAAGTTCAGCATCTTCAGAAACGGTTCGTACAGTTCACATGAATATCGCTATCGCGTGCAATGCACGCAAGTCTCATAAGATACGTATATAATATCTCCTGTTTCACGCGCCCGAGTCCTCTCTTTCTAACACATGGTTGAACGGTCCTCTGATGTGTGCAATAGGAAAATTGAACTCCCTATGTATTTAAGTTGCAGATTTAATATCCCGTAGATAAATCTGATAAATTCTAGGGCTGGCGAATCTCGCGACATCTAACAAGCTGTAAGCCAGACTGTTAGATATCGGAACATTCTATGTATGATATGATAATGTAATAAACTAAAATAGCATAGTAAACACCTAATAGGTATTTTTAGGAATTTTTAAGGGCACTGCACAAATACACCTACAATAAAACCGCCACTGTGTACATTAATACAAAATTAGGTTACTTTATTCCACATATTGCATCATTTCTATATTCTGTTGGTCCTGTATATTATTTACCCTATTCCTTATAGGGCAATATTGATCTCCTTTAACGGGGTCCAAATTATTTGGTTAACAAATAACGAGATGAGAATCAGTTGCCTTTGAATTCAATATCGAATAATACTTAACTAGGTATATGAAACGAAAATAATATGACCCAAAGCTTCTACTTACCATATACATATGTATCGTATAATTTCGTACTCTTTCTGGTATGCCAATTTTTTTTCTACTGAAAAGAACAATAATGTTAACTGTCTCTACGATAAAATAAACCATAACTTTCATACGTATTCACTTTAATTCGATTCATTCTTCAATATTAGGAATTTTGACTTTACTATACTTTTTTATTGTTTAATTTCGTAAAAGCTACTGACCCTAATTTAAAAAGTTAGAGCTAAAATGTTTGAACTCGAAAATTCTTTGTAAAAGTAATTTTTGGATTCGATTTATCTTCGTTACAATTAAGATATATATTTTAAGAAGTTTCCTATGGAATTAAAAAGAGATTAAGTTTTAAATAAATATCACGCGTAATATTTATGACAATATGCAACATTAGTATAAAATTAGAGTAATTTATTTGACATTGCATCATTGCCACCCGTTTTATTGGTTCTGAATATTATTTACGCTATTTCTTATAGGAATAACATAAATCTAATCAATCTGCTTTAACAGTGTCCATTATTTGGTTAAATAATAAGATGAGACTCAGTTGCTTTTGGCTTCACTATCGAATAATACTGAATTAGATATAGCATACTTTTCTATACCTGTTAAAATAAAATTAAAACTGCCACATCAACCTTTTAGTTCCAAACATTTCTTTAAAACTCGGAATAGGTGTGTTTATTTCCTTTCTAACGGAAAAGTATCTAGGAAACATGTATGTGGGACACGTGTACACTGCACCACTCATTTCCGTTAGAATTGTTGGTAGTTCATAATGTAACACTTCTGACAGTAATTGCTTGTTTCGTTATTTTTATAACGGTTAATGATGGGTGCACTGTAACGAATCACCACAAGTTTTAGTGGCCGTAGGTTAGTATTCTAAGCAACCCCTTTGGTTTTGTTTTTTCAGGTGCTTCTGTAAGTTATTAAGCGGTTCTGTAACTTACTAGATGCTATAAGCACTTCAGATGAAGTATTAAGAACTATTTTCAGTTAGATATTTTTTTATAAAATTTTTGATCATGAAATATGTAATTTATTCTGAGAATTTTTGTACAAAATTTACAAAAATTACTGATTCAAAGGCAAATTCGATATTCAAATGTCGAGATTCAAAATGTGATTGGTCGGTAGATTTAAATGTTGAATATGTTAAATATTGAAAATTACTCAGTAACATATAAGTCGGAAATCGATAAAGGAACTACCAAACCGCCAGGCGGCGGTTCAAAATAGTTCCCGAATAGCAAGGCTATTTCATAATCGATATAGAAAACAACTACTCCTCGGGCTAAAGCCCCGCCAGGCATTGAATTGTACCTAAAAGTGACCCTCGACCCCTTTCTCGTGTTTCTGCATGATCAGATAAGGTTTAAAAAAATAAAACCCGCCACAGGTAGGATTCGACATTTGTCCCGGATTGGAACCGAACGATATACAGCTGTTTCAAGCTTATTAGTTGTCATCAGTGCCATACACAGTACGCCGATCCAGGACAAATGCCGAATGAAATTTGTGGAGTATACATCTTTATCGATACGATCTATGTCAGTAACATATAAGTCGGGGAATTGGAAATTACTGTCGAATTGAAGTAATCGATTAAATGCCCCACATATGTAATTATGACTTGAACTATAATGCATCAATTTATTTATTTATTTATTTTTTTTATTTAGGTCTATGCTGAAATTTCACTTTGCTGTCGTGGTAGAATTTTACCACCCACTGTTGTGAATTTTCATACAAATAATGGAGTAAAATCAACAGTTGTGATAACCTTGCGTCAGCAACTATTTGATGTAAATTTGAAATCAGTATTCGATATCCATTTTACACTTACACCTTTTATGATTTTTATATACACAACTAATCTCTACTGTCTATATTGTTTAACAGAGAAAAATGAAAAACCTTTGAAATGAAATACGCTGGATTGCATTTTCTCTTTGTTGCCCACATTATACTAATGAATATTGGAATATGTATATGTAGTGGTGTAAGTTTAGGAAATATTCATGAAGTCTTCCTTTAAATAGGGGAATTCATTTTGTATTGAAAATAAAAATTGAATGTAATGGTAACGGTACTTATACCGTTACCATTACATTCAATTTTTATTTTCAACCCACATAATTATGTAATAATGTTTAAATATTATTACTATATATGTAATAATATTTAATAAAATGTGATTCAGGTAACTCGTTCATTAAAAGTTTATCAATTACCCATTGGAACATTTTTTTGAAAATTCAGGGTCTGGGGTTTTCGAAAAAATTCTATTTAACTCAAATATGTCCGGAATTTAATTTTCGACACATTCTGTTCTAGTAGTTCTGATTATACAGGAAATATCATATCGTTATAATTTTCTTATATTTTTTATTTTGTACGTAAAAATCTGCGTTTTTTAATTCATGTGGCACAGCGTATATGAAAAATTAATGGTTTTCAGATACTTTAACTTTCTCGAAAAATTTAGGTTTTGTAGTCTCTTAATCTTTACCACATAGGTATTCAATAAAGTAATATATTGTTGAGAAGCTATTTACGTATGCCTAAGATTAAGCTTACCTTTCTTGAAATACTATGAAATGATCATCAAGAGCCAAATTCCTCTCAGAAAATCTATAGGGTGTCCCAGCGAGAGGTAGCCGATTATGTTTGTATGGGCAAATAAATAACATTTCTACAATAATTTTGGGTTCAATTGCTTATTTAAACTATGCCATTAGACATGGAATACAATATCTTGTAAGTGACCGCCTGTGCTTCTCTGGCAGCAGTGGATTCTTTTGATGAAGTTTTCCATCACTTAGCAGCATAGCTGCTTAGCCCTATTAGCTTACATACTTAGCCCTATGTCTGCAATAACTTCGCTAATGTTATTTTTCAACTGTTCAATCGTAACGGGATTATTGGCATAGACTTTTCCTTTAACGTAGCCCCACAAGAAAAAGTCTAATGGGGTCCGCTTAGTAGGTGCGTCACGACGACCCATAATTGCACGTAATTTTCTTTGAGTGCTCACAATTGAACCATTACTTTCGTGATACGCTTTGACAATAAGTATGCGTTGCTGAACAGTATAGCGCTCCATTTTGTAATGGCATACTCCACGTAATAACTACGAAACATCAACTTCCAAAACCTGCCGCAAGAATAATGGCGACAAGTTTAAATCGGCTGCCTCTCGCTGGGACACCCTTTAATTCTTAATTGTTTTTAAATATAAATAGCTTTAAATCAGCGCCTTGGCTATGTTATTTTTGAAAGCAATGTAACCGCTTTTGAAAATCAATGGATGAAATTTAACTTCTGTAACCTTGAAACCTTTGTGTAGTATATGATGTGAATGAAAATGTTATTAAATACTTTTCGAGTAATGCACAAGATAATTTGAAAACGGTTTGAAAATACTGTTATATATTATGATATATTGTCAAATGATGAAATTTATATTTTCTAAAATAGAATGTACTAAAAATTGTTATTTTTTTTTTGTGTTGATTGTCTTTTGTGTTAAAAAAAATGTCTTGTGAATATTTTCATATTCACATATTTCAATATATTTTCATATGGTTGAGTTCTTTACAAAGACTTTTCCGAACATATTAATATCAATCAGCTATTTTATATCTTTCTTATAAAATAAAAACAGTTGACTGGTAATTGTATATGCATTCGTGCATATGCAATGAAACTTTTTTTATATAAATCAGGTAGAAATCTAGCCCTTATGAGTACGTCCAATTGTCAGTATGAGGTCTTTGTAGTTTGTTTTTGGAATCCAGCATTATACAATACTAGCCATACCCGTCACGCCTTGCTGTGCCGTTTACTAAATTTAAAGAAATACTAATATTTCCGTTATTGTGTATATCAATGTTCTGATATACCTCGTATATCGGAACATAGTTTTACTAACTCAGAAACCTTCGCGGGCATGCGTCCAACCATTCCCCAAAGTTTCATCCCAATCAGATGAACGGTTTAGGAAGGCATAAGAGACATACAGACAAACATTTATATATACAGTGCTATTCAAAAGTCCCCCCCCCCCCTCTTATCTTTTTAACGATTATACATAAACTAGTGAAATTTGGTAACTGAATGTTAAGGGTTGTAAACTTCCCTACTAGTGATGATAGATGACGTATGCGTCAAAGATGACGTCACAAGGTCATTGTGACCAATAATTTTAAATGGAACCCTATGGCAAGCGACACCTCTTTTAAAAGGTATCGAAAAAACGTATTCAATGATACTAATATTGTTTGTATTTATGGTAGTTTTGATGGATTAAATCAGTAATCAGTAAACTTGGATAATAATTTTAATTACAGATTCAAGAATCAGTACCTACTTATAGTAATTGTTCGAAGTGAGCTCCATCTACTTCCTGACAGTAAAACATCCTATTGCGAAACTCTTCTCGTACTTTTTCAAATGTGTCTGCAGAAATAGCCCTACATTCTGTAACAATACGTTGTTTTAAAACATCAATATTTTCAGGCTGAGTGGCGTAAACCTTCGATTTAAGATACCCCCACCGAAAAAATCTAAAGGTGTGAAGTCCGGTGATTGAGGCGGCCATTCCATTGAACCTCATCGTCCAATCCATCTACCAGGATATTCTTCATCCAAATACCGTCTTGCTGCACCGTAATAGGGTGGAGGAGCACCATCCTGTTGGAATGTTATTTCCAAAATGTCGAATTCATCTTGATTATCTTCCAAAATTTCAAGGATTAACGGTTCTATTGCATTTTGCAACATCTGCGGATACACCTCACCGGTTAAGTTGGTATTTAAAAAAACAGGCCCAACGATGTGGTTTCCCAGTATACCTGCCCAAACATTGACCTTCTCGGGATACTGAGTATGTGTTTCACGAAACATGTGAAGATTTGCGTCACTCCAATATCTCACGTTTTGTGTATTTACATTTCCATTTAGATAGAAAGTACTTTCGTCACTAAAACAAATTGTTTTGACATAGTCTGGCTGTTGGTTAATTTTAGTCTCCATATTTTCACAAAATTGCAGTCTTGTCGTCTGAGAGTTGATGAACCATTTTTAATTTGTATGGGTGAAATTTGTTTTTTTTTCAATACCCTGTGCACTGTACTTTGACTGACTTCACAGGTTGATGCAACTTAAGTTGTTGAAGAAGTAGGATTTACTATTACTTCTGCCAGTATATCAATTTTTTTCTCATCAGAAATTTGTGGTCTGCCAGATCGTTTTGCATCATTAATACTACCCGTTGTTTAAAACTTACGAAGAAGCTCTCTCAAATAAGTCCTCGAAACTGGGCGATCGGGAAACCTTTCATTAAAAATGCGTTCTGCTGCATGAATATTTTCTCCAGTTTCACCAAGTATTAGGATCGCTGCTACTTTATCACCTAAAACACGTACCATTTCTCTTCTTGAAGCACTTAAACGTTCAGCTCACAACAGTTTAACAAATTATTGAATGTACAAATATTTTAAAATTACCACAAGGTACTAAAACAGTTAAACATTCGATCAACAATACACAAACTATTAAATGTATAAAAACTTTGACAGCTAAAAAAACATCAAATTGGGGAGACTTGCAAAAACGTCAGATTATTTACTATCCAACTATCCAGTGGCGGAGCTTGAAGGGACTTTTGAATAGCACTGTATATATAGATGTTGGATTCCACATTTAGATTTAACATTTATTTCATTTCTTGTACATTTTGTACTTTCATATTTTTGTATTGAGTTACTATAATATATAACTAAAAATTTAGTTTCAGATTCATAAGTTAATGTTTCATCCCAAGCTTTGCTTAAGAATCTTTTTAATGTCTAAGTTAATATTTTCTAAAATATAATGCATACACCCCCTTTAAAATTCACCTTTAGGCCTTTGATTTTGGTAGTCGAATCATGACCTGTACGTCTTGTTCTGTTATATTGTGTAGCTATAATATTGCATTGCATAACTCAATATTGATTTTATTATTTATTGATATTTCATAAATGTATGCTAGCAAAACTTTTTATACATTATATAGATCTTCTGCTGCTTCCATTTATTATTACATATTAACTTAATTCGAAGACATTTTCTCACATTTAAAGGGTTCGAGTTCGACTGTATTTTCATTTTTAACGTACCAATTTTTTGACTCATGTAGCAAGAAATAGCTTTGCTCGTCTTATATTCTATTCCATGTGAAATATTAATTTTCTCACTATGGTTTTCCAAATTCAACATTCATTGTCGCACAATTAAAGAGTATTTGGATTGCAGGTATAGAAAAAATTGCTGTCAAAAGATTTGAAAATCCTTTATCTAACTCTGATAATGATTTGCAGCTTTCATCGTTCAACACAGGATCATTTTCAAAAGTTATTCAAGTAACTATTTCCAAATAACTTTTTCTTATACCTGTTTACGAAAATATTTTAATAATTTAAGTGTTTAATAAGCCCCTGTATAATTACGAAATAGTTGTATAGAGAATATTGCATGAATGACTGTATTACTGCGCTTCAAGGGCGTTCAACAGTGTAAAATATTGCTAAAATTACTACGAATGCTTAACTATTACCTTTAATGTCCATTAATAATAGAAGGTATTTAACCTTGACGTTTCAAGATTTGATTTAGAATTCACGTCTTATCGAAATTTTGCTAATAAATTACCCAGACTTGACGCTTCATACGATCAATACGAAAATTGGGCGTAAGCGAGGCATATTAAATTCTACCAATGCTACCCTCAGGAACTGAAACAAAATTCCAGTTCTGTTACGTCTTCTGAAAACCCGTACGCGAGTTTCGTTCGGAGGTTCTCTTATAATACAGGGTGATTTGCTTACAATACAGGGTTTCAGGATAGTTTCTGGCATAACTTCATAAGTACATACCTCAAATACTAAAACAATACAAAATACAACTTGTTAAAGTCCCCCGAAGAAAAAAACATTAACTGTTGTAATTAACATCTTTCTGCCTCTCCTCTGTGCTAATGGTAATATTTATAGTAACATACTCAACATCACATATAGTAAGTAGGTCATTGCACGTTCATAATGGGAAACAGTTTACCGCCTGTTCACGTGGTGTACAGGTATACATTGTTTACCAGGTATGTAAATTTGAAACAGGAATTTTTTGTATAGAAAATAGACGTTTATTGTATAGCTATACTAGCTACTATACTGTATAGCTATAGCTATACATTTTTCCCATCTCTCTGACAATTTGTGGATTCCATGCCAAAGAAATTCTTACTCTTTTGAGGCAAACCAGTCATCGAGCCATTTTGGTACATTTTTGTAAGAAGTGAAGACGCGCTTAGCAAGTGCGTGTCCCATGGATGCAAATAAGTAGTAATCGGACGGAGCCAAGTTTGGTGAGGAAGACGCATGCAAAAGTATTTCCCAACTAAACGCCTCAATCGTTTCCTTGGCCGGTTTTGCTATATGTACTGGCGCATTATCATGAAGCAAAGTCACTTTGTGTTGCCTTTTTGGATTTTCTGGTCTTTTTTCACGCAAATTGAAATCGATCATTTGTTGTCGGTAGTGTTCAGTATTAACGGTTTGGTCAGGTTTTAGTAGCTCATAATAGATCACACCCTTCTGATCCCACCAGATACAGAGTATTGTCTTCCGTTCATAGCGATTTGGCCTTGCAATCGATGTCGATGGTTCGCCTGGAGTTACCCATGATCTTTTACGCTTAGAATTCTCGAAATATATCCACTTTTCATCGTCAGTCACAATTCTATCGACAAATTACTTTCCTTTGTTTCCGGCGAGCAGCATTTCGCAAATGGTTTTTCGGTTGTCCTTCTGCTTTTTATTCAGTTCATGTGGAACTCATTTTCCCATCTTCTGGATCTTTCCCATGGCTTTCCAACGTATGGAGACGGCTTCTTGTGTCACATTTAATTGAACCGCGCGTTCTTGTTGCGTTTCATCCAACAATGCTATTCGCTGTCTTCGGTGGTCTTCCACGTTCTTCGTTTCTCGCATTAATATTGCCACTCTTGATTTTTAAAACCACTAAAAGCACTGTGATTTACCAAGAGCATGCTCACCGTAGGCTTCGACGAGCATTCGATGCGATTCTGCAGCGGTTTTCTTCAAATGGTAACAGAAAATCAATGCTGGCCGCAAATCGTAGTTTCCAGGCACAAAATTCGACATGATTGACGCTATTAAAAACAATGTTGTTGTATGAGACTTGTATTGTTGTGAGATAAAAACCTTTATCAGATGTCAAAACAAAAAAATGGCGCCAATGACGCGGTATGACGGTTAGCAGCTGGGCCATCCATGGGCAAATTCCCGTTAAATATTTACATACCTGATATGTCATTAATCAACTTTACACATGTCAACAATGTGGAGTTGACAGTTTCATGCCTATTTTAAAACATAAGAGGAAGTGGTTTTTATTTTCACAAAAAATATAACGCTGCGAAATTAACTGAAATGTGTACTTCACCCAATAATAAAGTTCTACTTTTCTCATGGTACGAAAAAATTGCTCCGATTATTTAAATGCATACCTATATATATTTAAAGCAACAGGTTACGGAATATTAACGTCATTTACGCTAGCTGTATTCATTCTGAACCTAAAAACTTATTGACCCCACCCAGTGGTGTTCTGTCGTAGAGGACATAAGGTTTTGTTTGAGGCTTATTGCCTTATAATTTAAGCTTTAGGTGTCTGAGAGTGAGGTCGATACCCTGCTAAAGTTATGCCAGAAACTATTCTAACGCCCTGTATATCCATGTTTTAAATGAAGCAGAAAAAAATATCCGTTAAAATTATATCTTGCCTCTATATCTATTGCAAAAATGTTGCACATACCACACGTGCCAACTTACGTTAAACAAATCACAGTTTACTGGTCGTTAAAAGCTATAAACTTATTGTATTTAATAATAATAATAAAACGTCGATATGGATAACAAAACTACAGTAACAATTACCAATTTTCACATCAGTATACTTGATGTTTGATTAAATTGAGAAGAGTTTAATACTCTTGATATTTGTATTTATTTTAAGGAATAAGGAAAGGTCCACCTTTTTTTTATGGGATAAAATTGATGAGAGAATTCCGTTTATTCAAATTTAAATTCTTTCATCAACATTTATAAAAACATTTCTTGATATGTAAATCATTGGCATAGACTGAATTTAAAGGAAATGTAAGGAATGAACGAAAATTGAAAAAGAAATTGGATACAGGGAAATAATTCGTTCCGAATTTAAACAAAATAATTACTACAGCAGATATCAAGTACAGAAAGATGTCAATTTTATAACATCTAATTGAATTCCAGTGTTTGCAATACTAAAGTTTATTTTTTTATTTTTCATACAAACAAAACGTGAAATTTTAGAATAAAACAAAACTATACCGAAATGTATTTTAATAAATATCCATCATAAGTTTAGAGTTCTTAAATGTGTAGTGACGCATTAAACTGGCGCCCTAGCAAGGATAATGAGTGTGCCTCGATAGCTCAGCGGTCAGAGCAACCAACCGGAAACTGGGAGAGCCGGGTTCGATTCCCGGTCAGGGCATATGCACTCTTTATCTTTGCTATCGCCAAAGTGGTGACCCCGACGTGATGTGATTCGTTCCAGTACACCGAACCTCTCTTACATCTCAAATTCGCGGATTCGATTCCCGTCCTATCCATCGTCCTATAGTCCCGGGGTTACCGAATAACGGTTCGTAAGAATGGCGAACGCGGTCACATTCCGTTAATTGTATCGAGACAAACCATGTCTCTAGGGGGGGAGTACTGTAGCGACGCGTTAAATTGGCGCATTAGCAAGGATAATAAGTGTGCCTCGATAGATCAGCGGTCAGAGCAACCAACCGGCAATTGGGAGACCCGGGTTCGATTCCCGGTCAAGGCATATGCACTTTTATCCTTGCTATCGCCAAAGTGGTAACCCCGAAGTGATGTGATTCGTTCCAGTACATCTAACCTCCCTTACATCTCAAATTCGCGGACTCAATTCCCGTCCTATCCATCGTCCTATAGTCTGCGGGTTACCGAACAACGGTTCGTAAGAATGGCGAACGCGGTCACATTCCGTTAAATTGTATCGAGACAAACCATGTCTCTAGGAAGGGAGTACTGTAGCGACGCGTTAAACTGGCGCATTAGCAAGGATAATGGGTGTGCCTCGATAGCTCAGCGGTCAGAGCAATCAACCGGAAATTAGGAGACCTGGGTTCGATTCCCGGTCAAGGCATAAGCACTCTTAATCCTTGCTATCGCCAAAGTGGTGACCCCGACATGATGTGATTCGTTCCAGTACATCGAACCTCCCTTACATCTCAAATTCGCGGATTCGATTCCCGTCCTATCCATCTCCCGATAGTCCGGGGGTTACCGAACAACGGTTCGTAAGAATGGCGAACGCGGTCACATTCCGTTAAATTGTATCGAGACAAACCATGTCTCTAGGGAGGGAGTACTATAGTGACGCATTAAACTGACGCATTAGCGGGGATAATGAGTGTGCCTCGATAGCTCAGAAGTCAGAACAACCAACCGGAAATTGGGAGACCCGGGTTCGATTCCCGGTCAAGGCATATGCACTTTTATCCTTGCTATCGCCAAAGTGGTGACCCCGACGTGATGTGATTCGTTCCAGTACATCGAACCTACCTTACATATCAAATACGCGGATTCGGATTCCCGTCCTATCCATCGCCCTATAGTCCGGGGGTTACCGAACAACGGTTCGTAAGAATGGTGAACGCGGCCACCACATTCCGTTAATTGTATCGAGACAAACCTGTCTCTAGGGGGGGAGTACTGTAGTGACGCATTAAACTGGCGCATTAGCAAGGATAATGAGTGTGCCTCGATAGCTCAGCGGTCAGAGCAACCAACCAGAAATTGGGAGAGCCGGGTTCGATTCCCGGTCAAGGCATATGCACTCTTTATCTTTGCTATCGCCAAAAATGTATGTATGCAGTATGTATACTTGAATTTAACATAATTTAGTTTGTGATGCCTCAATAAATTAATTTTTAACAATTGTTTTAATTTCAAATAATTGAAACCATGGTACAAACTTATTTAGTAGGAAATTTGGAAGTTTTATAGTAATTTACGGAATTTTAAAGTAATCCAATAGTTATTTTTCAAGTGTAAAAAAGACACGTTCCCAATATTTTTTACGACTGTGAGGAATATTAAAAAAATAAATAAAATAGATTTATAATCCACAAGAACTGGAACAAGTAGAACAACTTTATTGTACAGAGTTCCAAGCCTGGTTTTGTCTCTTACTGTCTGAAGTAGACATTAAATGATAAATGTAAATAAATATCAAATAAAAAGTTATGTAACTTAACATTAGCAACATTAGTTTAATAGTATTTAATTATGTACATTACGGATACAATTTCTTACTGAACTTTATTTCTCTATTGAAACTGAGTTTAATCGATAACTTTCTGAAAGTATTGGATTATTAGTACTAGTATATGGCCTAATGTCATAATTTTAAACAAAAAAAAACGTGTATAATGGAATTACATAATTATAATTACATTTAAAGAAATTAAAAAAAAATAGTATATAATAAGCCATAGGAACATAGTAGAAATAAGTTTTTATTTGATTATTAAAAGTAATTCCATGCCTTTCATTTAATTATGTTATTATTTTTCGATCTAGGATCATTTACATCTATCATCCTTGAATAGTCGGGATTATAAATTAGTAATAATATGTAATAATTGGTTGAAATCGTTAAGAGTACATTTAAATAAATAATGTAGAATTAATATGTTTGTTTATTACGAGTAGATAATGTAAATGTAAATAATTTGTAGAATAGCAGAATGTACAATATATTTTGAAGACAATTTATTGATTAAGCTATTGATCACACTATTGATTATTATACAGGCGATGCAACATGTTTTCTTTATTTTTAATATCATGGATACATTCTCAAGTACATCGATGCACTTACGAAATCTGAAAAGACTATAATGCATGCACTTCTAGTTAATTATCACATACATGTAAATCATTGGTGTACTTTTGTGCATCTAATTTTTTTTTAAATTAGTAAGTGACTTGACTACGTCGATTTAAATTCGAATGGAGTTTTGTGAATTGGATAGTAATGTGAGAAAAATCGAGCCGCAAATTTTAAGAAGTTATTTTAAGGGTTGATTAATCATGGAATTTTGTGTTAGCGGATCATTTTCGGGTTCTATTAAAATTCAATTAAGAAAAGACTTTTAACTCTTATTGAGCATAATTTTAGATTTAATTAGATTTTAGATGATAATCCAAGTTTAAGTGATATTCCATTTATTTCCAGTGATTGTTATTTCATTTTGTTTTCACGAAATCGTGTATCTTTGGAGTCGAAATATTGTTTTTCGTACTGTTTTTTTATATTATCAGAATAAACGGTACTCGAATTCTTCTTAAGTGGTACTGGAATAATGTCTTAGGGATAGGGGATTAATTTTAATTTATTTTCCAAAATAAAAGGTTTATTATAAATTTAACTATAATTGTTGTCTAATTTTTGTATTATTATAAACACCCTTAGAATGTATTAAAGTAGAAGTTCCAAAAGGGTTAAGAATTTTCTATTTAGAAATCTACGTCAAAGCTCATGTAGATTATCATAGCATTAAGGAATTCCCTATTTAGCGAAATGTTTGGTGTAAAAATATACAGTGGTGCAAGAATTAATGCAAGAAACTGTCCAAACTCTTGTTCTCTCATGTTGCTTTCTCTGACTTTTTAAATAGCTCAGTGAATTGCTGGTGTTGGTCCCATTATAACCTCTGATATGAGAAATAAAGGGCACTCAGTTTCCAAAGAAAATCAACGCGTGGGCAAGAATTGTTGGTCCCACGATTATAAGGCTATTTTTGATCCACTGCTTTGTTTTTTTATTAACCGCTAAAAAATATTTGTAGTTGCTACAACCGCATATAGTTTGCTCACTTGTAACACTGCATTCAAATAATGAAAACTCCCAAATACTAAAACAGTATGAAATGTAACCACGGTACCATTTTATATGGTACCATGAAACATTAATTTTGGTTGATTATTAAACAAACTTTCTCAATAAGTGGATATATAAGCGGAGCTATTGAGGTGCCATCTAGATTCCAGATCGACTACTAAATCCGCTGGACAATTTTTTTGAGGTCTTAAATCTTAAAGCCAAGACATCTTAAAAGGCCAGATACTATTGCAGCATTAACAGACAGAATTCGGAATGAATAAGACTAATTAACGCTGAAACGTTATACTCCTACAAAAATTTCAGTTTCGAGTTACACATTGCCAAGAGACGAATGGCAGACAATTTGAACACTCAATTGAATGGCTTTTGGTTGTATATTAATTACTATTTTTCATAACATTGTTCTGACTAATTGTAGTTGCTAAGATGGGTTCGATGGCGTCAATGATGACGGCGAAAACTATGTAAAAACAAAATAGTACTGTCCGTAACGGCTTTATTGATTTTCTTCCAACCTTTGCACGCTCACTGTATATTTAGTGTAGCTCATTCGATGTTGAATGTTTAATATTGCACGATATTGTGAACCTGTAACCAGTACCAGTTGATCACGAAAACAGGGGGTGCGTTCAATTTTTCCGGAAGCCTCTGATTTGCTTAAATACTTTCTTGAAAATATGTCCTAAATATTTATTGATTTTACTTTTTCTACACTGTGTTGACTATGTAAATGTTGTCAACCCTTGTACCTCAGGATTTGTTCAAACATGAGCTCAAATTGTTCCCAATTGTAGGCCTTTTTTTAAACTGTTTTCATAATGACATTTATTCCTCTTCTCTAAGTTTGATCATAAGTTGTTTTGTCTAAATATCTACATGCAACATTGTATGCGCTTAAATACATTTTAAATGTCTACAAGCAAAACGTACTTCGCTACAATTGAAATGTGACACGTATAGTAGACGTATAAATGTACATACGACGTACATGAAGTCAATAACTTCACCACGATTATGGCTTAATACGTGGGTCTGTATTGGGTGTCCATGCATTAGTCTAATAAAATTTACAATTTAAAGCAGCATTTTAGCTTTTTGTTTTAGCATTCGAACTGATGATGAATATCTTTGTTGCAGACAAGGAGACAACCGTACAGTATGGTGAACAGTGGTTCCTTCGACTCGGACGGGCAAGGGGATCGAAATGCGAAAGTCGGTTTTACGCAGCCACACAACGGTCCGGATAGCATGCAATCCTCGAGTCCCGTCACAGCCAGCGCTGCCACACCGTGTAAAACCGACTTCTCCCAAACAGCTGATAGTGACCTGCCCTCCGTCGCGCACGCGATCGAGCCGACGCCAACAAAAACAGAATTTAACAGTGATATGCCCGTCGAAAAATTCACGAACCTCTCCTCAATCGGCGGGTCCGCGGAGGAGAGTGAAAAACTGTCGTCGTCCCCTGCCGACGACGAGAAGACCAGCCTCTGCTGCAGTGTGCCCTTAGAGAAGGTCCAGGGGGTGCTCACGACGTATCACCCGCCCGCAACAAAGGCCGACGACGACGGGACGAGGGCGAAGCAGCCTGTGCGAAAGTTGTTGTGTTTATATTGTGACCGGTCGTTTGTTAGTGCAAATTTAAGGCAAAAACACGTCGAACGCATCCATTCCGTGAGGCAGAATCGACGGGTGAGTTCGCGTAGACAGAACCAACTCACTGTGACACCGTGCGTATACTGTGATAAACTTAACGGCACCGAAAACACGTTAAAAGATCTCTTCCAGCATCTTATCAACGAACATTCTAGCAAATACTTTGGCTGTCTTCCTTGTGAGGATCGGTTCCTTACTTCGTCGCTTCTCGCCGATCACAATGCGTCCAACCATCAGTCGATCAGGCCGGCGAAAAACGACAAGAACCTCGAGAAACCATCGGATAACAAGACCACCGCGAAGACGCCTTCCTTGGACCCAATGGGTAACCTTGAATTCGAGGAAAAAGACGAAGAAATTCCCGTTAAGATCACCAGAAGTAAAATGAGGCCAAAATCCGAAGAAGAAAGCGACAAACGTAAGAAAACCATAATCAATAAGAAAAAATCCACCAAGTTAAAAGAACTGCGAGCCAAGAAGCTATCCGTGAAGAGCTCGAGAATCGCGTTGAAGCGAAGGGAGAGCAAGAGACTTCAGGCGATAGCGAAATTAGCTGAGACGCAGAAGAAGAAGCGACCGAAACCAGCAGAGAGAAAACAGTCTAACACCAATAAAACCGAACAAGCCAGCAGTACAAAATCAACTGAAAAAACAAAGTCAAATTCGACATGTATAAATCCCTATCCTGAATTCGATCATTTTTACCGCGTTAAAAAAATTACGGATCATTCCATTGACAATTTAAAAATTAGTTCTCTAACGTTCGACGACGTATTTGATAAAGCGTTCTTTAATCGTATTAAGTGCAATATAGAAGAAAATCTATTACATCACATTGATGGCAAACTCTTCAAGAACGAAGAATCCGAAAATAGAATATCGAATTTCGAGAAGATCTCGAGCGTTCCCCAGGAGGTGCAGAACACGAATTCGGAGAATTACGGTTGTGAGCTGTCTCTAAACGCCGTTACCCCGGTGGCTTCTCTATCGCTCAATTCCCAATTCGGCGAGGATTTCGAATCTCAAATCGAATACGGTTCGAAACCCTCAAAGAAGAAGACCCAAACTAGAAAAGACGAGGTGCACTACAAGTACTTCACCAGACGCAAATACCAAGCCAGCATTTTGGAGCACAAAGAAAACAGAGATCTCAGCAAGTTAGATATGTGGACGCAATTAGTCATAAAAAAGCGTCAGCAGAAGATGCTGGACGACAAAAAGAGTGCCAAGGAGATTTTGGAATACACCACGTGCGATGAATACAAGAATAAACTCCGCCGAGAGGAGCTCAATAGGATCCTGGACAGGCGTGGACCTTTCGAGGATCTCAAGGAGGAGGCGAGCAAGAAGGCCGCCTTAGACAAATTAAACTTGGCCTCCGCGGATAACATAAGTCAGGAAAGCTTTACTGAAGTTAGAGAAGTATTAAACGAAATCCTGAATAGGGTATTCGCTGCTACGGAAGATATATACGTTGAAATTGAATCTGTGCAGGAAAGCGAAACGCGCGGTGACAGCAAGAAACAAGACGTCAGAGAGATTCCCGGCTATTTGAGCCTACGACGATCGTCCTCCTTGCCAAGTGATGGAGAAATCGACAAGTCGGACAGGATAGCACTGATCTGTTCGTCGCAGGAAACCGAAAACTTTGAACTACCTACTAACCAAGTCCGGGCGAAGAACGAACTAATAGAGCTGACGGGCGAGTGGGCGAGGTGCCGCATGTACATCTGCGCCGCGTGTGGCGCCAAACTTCCAAACATGAAATTCCTCCTAGAGCACAAGAGCCTTTACCACCAGAATGTTTGGGTGCAGCATTACGAATTCGTGGGGAACCAGAGCGAGCTGTACAGGCACCTGAGCATTCCCGCTTTGGGAAAGGTCGGCGCGGTCGAGGAGAGTGTGCAATGCAAAGTGTGGAGACGAAGTGACGCTAGGGTGTGCACCAAGTGCGGGAAACAGTGCAACGCCTTGGCGGAGTTACACAGACACATATTGGAGTGCGGCGGCGATTGGACTTGGATGTTGGCCAGGAAGAAGTGCAAGTACCGACCCTTCGGCGCCAAGTCGAGGCGGAAAAGGAGAGGTGAGTTCATAGGATCATGTTTGGAAACCCAAGACTTCTCTTCTTGGAGAGTTAAATGTCTCCGTCGTAGTGTTTCAGCTTCGAGACTTTTAAAATATACCCGAATGCCATCAAGAAAGAATGTAATGAGACGTTGTCCATATATTTCTCTGAAATATATACAATACTGGACGAATTCTTGAATTAATTAGTATTTTGCATAGAGGGTCCGATCATTTTGTGGCCAGAGACATAATTAATTCATGGAGGTATCTCATTACATTATTTCTTGATGGTACCTAAAGTTTCATCAAGTGTCACCCACTGTTAGAAATCACAATATATATATATATATATATATATATATATATATATATATATATATATATATATATATATATATATATATATATATATATATATATATTAGTACAATATCTGCATTAATACCATTTAAATGTGGTCCGTCATTATCGAAAATACTAGAATTATAATTTAAACTTAATCTTTTCTTCCACCCTCTATAATATACATTTCTTATAGAGGGTGGTACTTTGAGAAAAATACAAATAAAGCAAGTACAACTTACTTATACCTATGCAATTATTTTTAACAGGAAGTTTAAAGCTGTTCAAAATGCTCTCCATTCACTATCTCAGATTAACCAAAACAAATTGTTTTGATCGTTCGAAATTTTCGAATTTTTCATTTAGATTAAAATTCGTTACTGCAGATTCTCTAAATTATTTGGCTTATTAAAATAGACCCGCGAATTTTAATAACAGCACAAGTAGAAATCTAAGAGGGTCAAATCAGATGAACGTGGTAGCCATTCAATTGGTCCTCGTCGTCCTATCTATGTCTATGAAAGCATCGTCGAGAAATAACCGGACATCGATAGCAAAATGAGAAGGAACTCTGTATTATTGAAATAAAATCTTTGATTTCAATAATACAGTACAATGATTCAATGGAATCCTAATGAGGATTCCAACCCTTGCAGTTTACAAATACTGTGACGATGTCGCAGCTCAAACCCAAAGTCTGAAAGGAAATAAAATTTGTACATCAGTCAGTCTTTTCAAAAAATAATATTGATAATACAAAACAGTAAATATACAAAATATTCACATTGAATAAAACAAAAGTTGTAAATTCATTAAAATCTATACGGAGTGAGATGAAAAAAAATTCTATAGAAGTAAAATTTATGTATTTATTAAATGAGACACAAAAGAATTCTTTTTTTGACATAGTTGTCCCGATTATCCAAACAACTTTCTGGGTTCATGGCGTTAAATTATTTGACGTGTTGCAGACTGTAATAATTATCCATAAAATATAAATAACGGAATATCACAAACTCTTAAATTACTTATGCAATGACTCGACCCTAGTATAGTGTTTTTTTTTTTGAGGATTTCGAATTGTTCCCATGTGTACACTTTTTCTTCCCTTTTCTTTTTTTTTTTTCATTTTCTTCTCTTTTTCTTCTACTTGACAATGTGGACTTTTCCATCAACTCCATTTCTTAATAATTGTATTGTATATCTGATATAATAAATAGTACGTTGAAAACACAACAAATTGAATTTCTGATGATTAACAATGGGGACCCAGACCCTAACACGAGCTGTTGTGAATTACTTAATAAGTACTCGGATCGATATATTACGCAATCAACTGTTAACAAATCAGAAATTTTCCAAGATTTGGGATCACATGAGAGACACTACAAAATGTTATTATGCGCGACTATTAAGTTGCGATAATAACATTTTAAATAATTAGAATTTATTAATAAAATGGTCAAACTAAACATTTCAAAAGTACTAGGTATTTCAAGAAAAGTTGTACATATGTCAAGTCGATTACGTCATGAATATTAAACATTTCCAGTTAATCTGATATACTTCTTCCTTATATACATCTTTTTTTAAACTTTTCATTTTCAAAGCTACATATTTTTGTCTCCTAAATATAAACCTGAAATTTAAATATATGTTTCATATTCAATGAATACGAACACGCTCTTTAACCGTTTGATGTGTTTTTATAAGAATGAACATTCATTTCTATCTCACCTTATCTTAAAATACACAGTCGCAGTCTAATGCAAGTGCAGTGAAATTCAATGTCTAATAGTAAAAATCGAAAAAAAAAAATTGTTAATTTTTGCAAACTGCCACTCTCTTCACTTACACTATCAATTATTTTTTATTTATTATTCAAACGTTAAAAACGTCATCGGATTGGTTAAAAGTGTTTATTATTTGTTATACACGTTATTTTTATGAGGAAATATTGACTTAGAGACTTTTCCTTTCCAATGAAATTGTAAAGAGAAGTGGGGTAATGAGATATTTGGAATGGAAAACATTTATATATTAAGTAAATTCCAAGATTGGTTCTTAAACAGCCTGTTGAGTATAAGAGTTAGGCAAGAAGTAAGGGGAATGAACAGATGCCATAGGGAACAGATGCAAATATAAATTGATGTAAGAGCAACCCCTCAGACCACCCTATAGAATAGGCAGAAAAAAATGTTTATAAGAAAAATAATATACATAATTATTTAGTTATTATTCGATAAGGAAATTTAGCTTTTAAAGAATTTCGTCAATAAACAGTCTAATTTCTCTATGAAGGTGGAAAAAAAGGAAAAAAGTCCGCTCTTTTGTAATTGATTTTTTATATTACAAAAGAATATGAAAGGTAATATTTAAAGTACTACTACATTTAAAATATTTTACTCTTGGCGAAAACATATTGACTTATTAGATAAATATTTCAGAATTATTTTTCTGTAGTAATTTTTATTTGAAAAATAATTTTTTTTATTTCTGTTGCAACCAGTGGCGGCGCTAGCATTATTTTGCGGTTGGACGAAAATAGGTAGGATATATCTAGGTTGAGCGAGGGCGTTAAATATATTATTTTATGTGCGAATGTGATATAGTGATATATATATATATATATATATATATATATATATATATATATATATATATATATATATATATATATATATATATATATATAAAGAGGTTGGGCGAAAAGGGTTTTGCCTGGGCGCTCGCCCATGCCTGGCGCCGCCACTGATTGCAACGAAATCCTTTATCGGCCCTTTTGTGGATACGTGCCTGTTTTCATCAAACAATATACCAGGGACGACCCAGCCCGCCCGGGCATGAGACAGTATCACGCCAAAGAAAAATTATTACTTTTCCGCACTCAACTATACCAGAGCGGAAAAATAATATAATCGTGTAAAGAAAAATGGGAAAAAAAATTGTTTGCGTTTATTTTTCGTTTTTCTGCCTAAAAACAAAAAAAAATTGTTTTTTAAATTTTGTCTGCGTGTGTCGTTGTCGTCGTTGTTATTAAAATTTATTGTTAGCACGATAACTCAACTAAATCGTGTCGGATCGATCGGGTTGTGACTATTTCTGATCGGAGACCTCTACCAGACGACACCTATTGATTTTGAGGTGGATAGAACACACTCTACCACGTTCAAGGGTCATGAGAAAGCACAATAGTGGACTATTTGAGAATTTTTTTAATAGCACCATCACTCAATTAAATCGTGTCGGATCGATCGGGTTTCGATTGATTCTAATTAGGGACGTCTACCAAACGACATCTATTGATTTTGAGATGGATAGGACACCCCATCCTGTCCATGGGTCATGAAATAGCACGATGGTGGACTATTTAAGAAAAATAGAAAAAAATTAAACTATCGCATAAAACACATATTCTGGATTTATGTATTGGTTTATTTTTTCTCGGACACTCAATTTCGAGATAGAGATGTTCTACGTGCGGAAAAGTCCGTTTTAAAATTTTAAAACTTTATTTTTTCTTGGTTTGTTGATTTAATATCAAATTTTGTTTATTTGTTGTCTCAATTGTAATATTTACAATTGACGTTAAAGGCGATTAAATAGCCGCCGCATCCCCAAGCGGTTAGGTAACCCTGAGATATTTCAATCAACGTAGCTAGAAGTAATTTAATGCAATTCAGTTTAGCTTTGCCATCGTCTTTGATCACCGACATACAAGTATTATATAAATGTAGTAATATACAGAGTTTCAAGATAGTATAGCATAACTTTAGCAGAGTAGTGACACTACTACCAGACCTAAAACTTAAATTGTAAAACAGTATAGTAAAAACATTTCATATCCCCTACAACAGAACATCACTGAATAGGGTCAATGAATTGTTACGTTCAGGACGAATACAGTTAACGCAGTTGACGTTGATATTCCGTTGATGTTCATCTCCTGAACAGACGATGAAAAAATTTTCCCATTGTGAATATGCAACCTACTCACTGTATGTAAGATTGAGTATATTACTATGAATGTTACCAGTAGCCTAGAGGATACCTCGTGAGTTATTTTAATTTTTTTTTATTGCTTAGTATCTGGAGTTTGTATATATAAAGTTATGCCAGAAACTATACTGAAACCCTGTACATTATATAAATTATTAGTTTATGCGTAGTTACTTGTATACGGCGCTGCTACTGATTACAACCAATCAAATACAAGTTTTTGAACTGCCTGCGGTGTTACTTTGCCCAACGAGTGGTTTCTTATGTGGTAGTCTCGGGATTACTCGTGTTTCGCGTTTGTTATTAATTATTTAGAATATGTTTGTTTATATTTTTGCCAAGTTTCATTAAATAAACTCCTGCTAAATAATGGAAATAAATAAGAATCTACGCCGATATCGTAGACTTTAACCAAATGTTCGTGACTGAGGGAAGCATAGTGTAAAATAAATTATTTTGTTACATACAGTAATTGAAAATAATAAACAGTAGAAAAACATTGCATCTGCCAAAATTATGTTCCTAGTTCTTGTAAGTTACGTATTTTAACAAAATAAAATATTGCAGATTCAAGTTGGCATTAACATTCAAAATTGTTCCGCGAAGATGTATATAGAAATATGTTATTGACTAAGTCCGCAAAAAAAAAAAACATTAATTATGCCAGAAGTTAAATATATACAGGGTGAGGCACAGGAAGCTGAAGGTTTTTGATCGATGTTTACTGGCGACTGGTTTAGCTGATGTTGCGGGGGTTAAAAGAAATAATAGCATATCTGACACCATTTTAGTAGCCATGGAGCAGTGCATGGAACATCGTGTGTTCGTAATTGAAACTTTTTTTTTTAAGAACGATGAATCGATTATCAAAACTCAGCGATTATTTCGCATGCATTTTGGAATCCCAGGAACGTATAGATGCTTTAAAAATTTCAAACCGAAGCCTTCGCAGGATTCTGTACAAAAATTTTAACTTTCATCCATAAAAAATGGTGGTTGTTCAACAGCTAAGTGATGTGGACTTGATTCACCGTGTAAATTTTGCTCAGCAGATGCTTGAAATTTCGAATGAAGGAAATGTTCTGGACTTTATGCTTATGTCAGATGAGGCTTCTTAAAGTCAAATGAAGTAACAAGAAATCTTCGAAACCGACTAAATCAATGTTTGCAGAACGGTAGAACACATCTTACTGACGTTTAAAAAAATGAAATGACATAATAATGGGGTTAAAGAACAACAATACAGTGCTATTCAAAAGTCCCCTCCCCCCCTCGTATCTTTGGAACGATTATACATAAACTAGTGAAATTTGGTAACTGAATATTAAGGGTTGCAAACTTCCCTCGAGTAATGCACAAGATAATTTGAAAACGGTTTGAAAATACTGTTATATATTATGATATATTGTCAAATGATGAAATTTACATTTTCTAAAATAGAATGTACTAAAAATTGTTATTTTTTTTTTGTGTTGATTGTCTTTTGTGTTAAAAAAAATGTCTTGTGAATATTTTCATATTCACATACTTCAATATATTTTCATATGGTTGAGTTCTTTACAAAGACTTTTCCGAACATATTAATATCAATCAGCTATTTTATATCTTTCTTATAAAATAAAAACAGTTGACTGGTAATTGTATATGCATTCGTGCATATGCAATGAAACTTTTTTTATATAAATCAGGTAGAAATCTAGCCCTTATGAGTACGTCCAATTGTCAGTATGAGGTCTTTGTAGTTTGTTTTTAGAATCCAGCATTATACAATACTAGCCATACCCGTCACGCCTTGCTGTGCCGTTTACTAAATTTAAAGAAATACTAATATTTCCGTTATTGTGTATATCAATGTTCTGATATACCTCGTATATCGGAACATAGTTTTACTAACTCAGAAACCTTCGCGGGCATGCGTCCAACCATTCCCCAAAGTTTCATCGCAATCAGATGAACGGTTTAGGAAGGCATAAGAGAAATACAGACAAACATTTATATATACAGTGCTATTCAAAAGTCCCCCCCCCTCTTATCTTTTTAACGATTATACATAAACTAGTGAAATTTGGTAACTGAATATTAAGGGTTGTAAACTTCCGTACTAGTGATGATAGATGACGTATGCGTCAAAGATGACGTCACAAGGTCATTGTGACCAATAATTTTAAATGGAACCCTATGGCAAGCGACACCTCTTTTAAAAGGTATCGAAAAAACGTATTCAATGATACTAATATTGTGTCTGTTTACGGCAGTTTTGACAACTGACTTTCAAAACCGCAAAGCTGTGATGAATTAAATCAGTTAATAATAAAATTTAAAATTCAAGCTCCGCCACTGGATAGTTGGATAGTAAATAATCTGACGTTTTTGCAAGTCTCCCCAATTTGATGTTTTTTAGCTGTCAAAGTTTTTATACATTTAATAATTTGTGTATTGTTGATCGAACGTTTAACTGTTTTAGTACCTTGTGGTAATTTTAAAATATTTGTACATTCAATAATTTGTTAAACTGTTGTGAGCTGAACGTTTAAGTGCTTCAAGAAGAGAAATGGTACGTGTTTTAGGTGATAAAGTAGCAGCGATCCTAATACTTGGTGAAACAGGAGAAAATATTCATGCAGCAGAACACATTTTTAATGAAAGGTTTCCCGATCGCCCAGTTTCGAGGACTTATTTGAGAGAGCTTCTTCGTAAGTTTAAAACAACGGGTAGTATTAATGATGCAAAACGATCTGGCAGACCACAAATTTCTGATGAGAAAAAAATTGATATACTGGCAGAAGTAATAGTAAATCCTACTTCTTCAACAACTCAAGTTGCATCAACCTGTGAAGTCAGTCAAAGTACAGTGCACAGGGTGTTGAAAAAAAACAAATTTCACCCATACAAATTAAAAATGGTTCATCAACTCTCAGACGACGATCCAGACCGAAGACTTCAATTTTGTGAAAATATGGAAGCTAAAATTAACCAACAGCCAGACTATGTCAAAACAATTTGTTTTAGTGACGAAAGTACTTTCTATCTAAATGGAAATGTAAATACACAAAACGTGAGATATTGGGTGACGCAAATCCTCACATGTTTCGTGAAACACATACTCAGTATCCCGAGAAGGTCAATGTTTGGGCAGGTATACTGGGAAACCACATCGTTGGGCCTGTTTTTTTAAATACCAACTTAACCGGTGAGGTGTATCCGCAGATGTTGCAAAATGCAATAGAACCGTTAATCCTTGAAATTTTGGAAGATAATCAAGATGAATTCGACATTTTGGAAATAACATGCCAACAGGATGGTGCTCCTCCACACTATTACGGTGCAGTAAGACGGTATTTGGATGATGAATATCCTGGTAGATGGATTGGACGACGAGGTTCAATGGAATGGCCTCCTCGATCACCGGACCTCACACCTTTAGATTTTTTTCTGTGGGGGTATCTTAAATCGAAGGTTTACGCCACTCAGCCTGACAATATTGATGTTTTAAAACAACGTATTGTTACAGAATGTAGTGCTATTTCCGCAGACACATTTGAAAAAGTACGAGAAGAGTTTCGTAATAGGATGTTTTACTGTCAGGAAGTAGATGGAGCTCACTTCGAACAATTACTATAAGTAGGTACTGATTCTTGAATCTGTAATTAAAATTATTATCCAAGTTTACTGATTACTGATTTAATCCATCAAAACTACCATAAATACAAACAATATTAGTATCATTGAATACGTTTTTTCGATACCTTTCAAAAGAGGTGTCGCTTGCCATAGGGTTCCATTTAAAATTATTGGTCACAATGACCTTGTGACGTCATCTTTGACGCATACGTCATCTATCATCACTAGTAGGGAAGTTTACAACCCTTAATATTCAGTTACCAAATTTCACTAGTTTATGTATAATCGTTAAAAAGATAAGAGGGGGGGAGGGGACTTTTGAATAGCACTGTATTGTTGTTCTTTAACCCCATTATTATGTCATTTCATTTTTTTAAACGTCAGTAAGATGTGTTCTACCGTTCTGCAAACATTGATTTAGGGGGGGGGGAGGGGACTTTTGAATAGCACTGTATATCAATAAAAAGGTAAAGAGGAAAGGCTGTATTTCAATTCAAAAACCAGCAGGTTCCTATGCCCCACCTTGAACTTTATTCGATAACAACCATAATGATATGTACCATTGAAAAATAAAGTAATGACGCTATTGAAGTAATGATTATTATAAGTGAGTGTGTAAAAAGTTAATTAACCTTGAAACTAATTCACATTGCTAATATTTTAGGGAAACGTATCTAAAATGTCTCATTACAATCTTTCTCAATTATTTGGCGCTGTATACATTTTTAAAATTGTAAATATCTTGTACCTAGTTTAGATAAATATTTTAAATATGTATTATAAAGCAATTTGAAAACAGAATAGGAATAAGGGATACTAATGAGTTTTCAAAAAATAGTAGCCATCGATATTCAACGTTTTAAGTATATGTAACTCATCACGTAATTTTGTATGTACAAATTTTATGTGCTGCTTTATAGACATAGTAGGTAGAAAAATTGGTAACTTAATCAATAAAATAGAAATATACGGATAACACTTCTGTTTTATAATAAATCTCTTTAAAAAAAAACCTTGACAAAGTTGTACAAATTGTAACAACTCGGTCGATAACGTTTCTTGTTGCTTCAATTGGTAACAGCACATGTTATACAGCTTGTCAAGAATAAGAAAGAGTCTAAGATTCCCTATATATGCGTAGAAGAAAGAGTGGGGCAGCATTCGGGGGGGGGGGGGGGGGCAAGAATGCACTTTACGCGCGGCTAGGTCGAATCCTGTGTACATTCGATTCACTCTGCAAAAGTCTCAATGCGACTGAGTAAATATCAGGCGATTTGTGACACACCTCGTGGGCGGTCCGATATCGCAGTTTTAAGACTTGTTCCTATTAATGACGAGCTGTACATATTAGACACGTAATCTATGTATTTTACTGAAGAACAGTGAAAAACCCCGTGGTAGGAGGAACATTCAAGATGACATTGTTGTGAAATACGTGATTCCATTACAAATTAATTCCCAACATTGAAGAGAACTGATGCGAGGATAATTCACGAAATTAATTTTCATTGTTTAAAACGAAATTGAATTGAATTTCGTTTTTTATATGAAGTATTTTGTATAGAAGAAAAGGAGATAGCATTGTGGCAAAGAAATTATTTAGAAAAGTTAAGAGAACGTCATGTAATCGCTATAAGAAAATATATTACATAAATGAACACCAGTCTGATGAAAGCATGGCAAGGAGTATCCCGAGTAGGCGATAGGCATCTCCCACGGGCCTAAAAGCTGGAAGAGAACCGCGGTTAATAATAACTCACATCGGCACAAGTAATTCAGGTTTTTTGAAAAATGATCTAAATTGTTCAAATCGCGACGAACGGGAAATTATCACGAGAACCAATGGGGTTTTTGTAAAATTTGATTTGCCTTTATATTGTTTTACAGAAGACCTGGTGTAGTTCCCGTGATAAATAATGCACCTTATCATAATCGATGAGATATCAACATCAACATGGAGAAAAGAGGACATCATAGTGTGGATAAAAACATGGAGTTTGATAAACGTAGAGTTAAAAATGCAATTATTAAATATTTTGTAATGAGAAAAAAGAATACATTAAATATATACTGGATGACATCGCTAAAGCTCGTGATGTAACATACTTCGCTTACCACCAGCAACTGCGAACTCTAGACCTATATAACTAATTTGGGCACAAATTAGTTCTATAGGTAGTATAAAAATAGCATTAAATTACACCACTTTTATGATTACAAAATAAACATGTTTTGATTTTGCTTTAAATAATTTAAAAACGTTTTAGAATAATTTTGGTTTTGTTTCATTTTCTAATATTTGGCACCCTCTTACATGATACGCCTATGGTATAGCGTCCTCCGCTCATCGCACCCATCATGTGTAAAATATCCACATTGTTGAATCGCTTCATACTATTTTATAGTATCGTACTATAGATATTAACAAACTATAGATGTTCTGATCTATGGGATATTAAGGATCTATACAGAGTAAATTTCCAAAATACATATAATATATTACAAATCGCAAGAAGTATAAACGTATTTATTTAGAGGAAAATACTTTTACATAATAGTTTGCTATTTAAGATGTAATTTACATATATAAGACGCTATTAAAGATAGCTGAAATCCAATCTAAATACCCGATTATAGTTGGAACTCTTATGGAAATTATTGCAATTCTTAGTGTTACTATTAATCGACCTAGATCTTATTCTGTAGGTAGAACTTGAAATTCCTCCACCCTCCACTCGTTGAGAGTCCCCTAGGGCTTATATTATAGTTAGATAAACATCATTATATCCCAAGGCTTAACTATGCATTTGCCAAAAATTACCAAATGTTCACAGCAAACATATCGTTTTTAAAATGTAATTGATTTCCGAGGTAATTTCTTAGTATTACATACGATATTTACACATTATTATACTTGTATATTACAGTTCTACTACTGTAATTAAAACATCTAATTAAAATATGTTTCATGACAAATAGGTATTTAAAGACGGCTTGAATTTCTCCATTTTGTAGTCCAGGTTTTATGCAATTAAAAAATGTTTGTTTATCCTTTTTGTAGTTAAATTAACTTATTGTTTATTAATTTTAGTGCTATATTTTCCAAGGAATATATCCGTAACATGAAAGGAAATATAATGTCGAATTCCTTCTGTTTTGTTTCAAGTTATTATAAGCAAAGACACATCTACCTTCTTTATTCTCCGCCTACTATTTCTGAATAACGAATTACGTCCTATTCGATAGAAATAATTTTATTAATCGCGAGAACCATTTAGTAGTCCCATATTTCATGAGCCCCATATTGAAAACCATGAGCTTTCCCTTTCATTGCTGCAGCAACACCCTCGCAATTTTCTGATCGATTCTGTCTTTTGCACGGAGGAAACGTGATATATCTTTTTAGAGAGACGTGTTCACACAGAGCGAAAGGCAGAAGAGAAATTTTTTACGTATCAGTATTTTACGATCCTTTGGCTCCTATGAACAGTGATTACTTCAGCGAATTTTGAAAGTATTCAACTCATTTTTAATCTCTACATAGATTATTATATTACTCATAATTATATATAGTATACTAGTAATTGATTATATTGCATAGTAATCTTAAATAGTTTGTACTTATAAAATGGTCGCGGATAAATCGTACATAAAACCCCCGTCCCTGACTTTTACGTACATCGTACGTAAAAGTGAGGGACGGATCTAAAGGTGCGTCCACACATGCAACAACGAAGCGTATCGTAACGCCGCCCCGTGACAATTTAAAGGTCTCACAGCGTAACGTTGTCGCTCAATGTCAGAGCATTTCGTAGCTTGTCGGTGTTCAGCGTCACATCAAAGGCTTGTACCGCGGTGGCGTTACGCATCCCCCTTATATGTCTGGACGGGACTACAGCGACTACGGTGGATGGAACGGCGTGGTGTTATGAACCGATGCTACGCGTCGATGTTCTGTTGCGGGAGAAAAGTATGTGCCCTGTTGCGATATTGTGACACGATAGTAAGTTACGCATCGGCGTTACGATACGCTTCGGTGTTGCATGTTTGGACGCACCTTGAGACACCGCTCTGATATACACATAGATATGATAAATAATACATTGTCTATTATTTGTCGGATTTTTATAGTATTCAAAATAACAAGAACAAAACACAGGGCACTAATAATTTTTAGAGTCTCAGTATATTAGCATAATCTGTTCTAATTGTTCAGGAGTGAAACTTTGACGCATATCACTTAAAATCCATTTATATACGGGAAAAAACCTTTCAACGTCTACAGACGTAACGGAGGCAAATTTAAAATATATGTTATATAAGTCATATCAGTTTTTCAAGGTGGACATGTGTACGTTGGGTTGAGAAATGTCTACTTCATTATCTACGAAAAGGTCCACAATACCACACAGTGTTGTAAGTCCAGGATTATGTTGTAAAACTATTTTCAATTTAATTTTGATGCGTTCAGCATCGTGTCCTGTTAACAGTTGTATATCTAGGGGAAGTAGGTGTACACTCGAGGTTCTTTATTGACAAATAAATTCTTGAAAAATGACTGAATGTACATTAAATCCATTGTCATTGAATGTCTACTGAGCATGTGCGATGGAGGATGCCTCGTTTGCATTTAGTCATTCACCCTTTTTACATCATCAAAATGAACATAATGATAGCATTCCGCCTATAACCATGTGCCCCAACGCGTCACAATAGGCTGTGGTGGTAATGTGTGTTGACGAACACTACAACAAAGCTAAATGAATTGCTTGTACCTACATCGCATCCAATATCTCCATTTGACGCAACGGTATCTAGATTGATTTTATAACGTAACAAAAACAATTACATTGTAATCTTAAATGTATTAAATATTAGGGAAAAAAGTATAATGAAACCGTTTTTAGTTATAAAATTAATTTTCGGGAATTGCACTGGAACTCCAACTTTATATATACATATATCCAATGCAGATGCACGGTATATTGCATTGTATATCTGCATTGCATGCAATGCAATGCAGATATACTTAAGTACATATTTATGTATGTAAAAAATATATTTTTATACACGGTGATGATAATCTTACCACAATTTCTATAACTTAATCTTATTAAAGTAATTGTATCTCTTGTTACCACCTTTTCTTATATACTAAATGAGCAGCCAAAAACGGATTTCTAGGCTGCGGTTTTTCTTGTACTATATCTTGAAAATAGTCTATAGTTGTAGGTCTTCTTATATCGTTTTGTAGATTTTTCGTTTTCGATCATCATTAATCGCATCGCATAAGTACAATCAAGCTATATGTACAAATTATATAACGGGAAGGTCATTGGTACCTTATATTGAGAATACATAGAAAAACATGCAAACATATTCATCAATTCTGTACGATTGTTGTTTATATGCTGCCAACGACTTAAAATTATTTGGCAATACATATTTCATGTTTTAAAGACTATAACATTTAGATGGAGTCATTTAGATACTATAACATAACATTTAGATAGGGTCAAGCTTGGGGTATAAATAATAAATTGTGTCTTAATGGCACTAAATGTAATGTATCTATATCAAATAGAACATAATTCTAAACCAGAGACATTCACTGATAGACTCATTCAATAAAAGACTAATATCGAACCTCAATTGTACAATAAAAATATCTTGGAAATCTTATTAGAAATATCATACATTTTTCAAATGCTTCTAAGGTAGTTATAATGCAGTAGTAGGACCAAATTTAGAATATGCGTCTAAAATATGGCGTCTTCATTATCAGGTACACAGATTTAATAAAGAGTGTGCGAAGATTTTTTAAATATTGCATGTTGAAATTAGATGGGTATACCTACCGTACTCTTGGTTATCCCGAGTCTTAAGATTCTCATTAGTATCGTTTATCAATAGACTACGATCATATTCTTGGTATGCTGTGATTCTATGGCTCTCAGAAGAACTTCGCATCAAAATAATTTGTTTACTACCTATACCTAGAATAAAACTTATATTTAAAAAATTCTTCATATGTGCGTAACTTCACACTCACAGATATTTACAACTGCATAGTTTTCAGAAAATCGTATATTTGTAATACTATTTACACTCGTATGTAAGTGTATTTGTACGTGTCTGTATATTAGTTTCTTTTTCTCTTAGTTATTGATAAATATATTAGTAAATAATTACGCTATTTAGTTTTTTAATTATTTTGTTTAGTTTGTATTTATTTTTTCCTTCTTTTGTAAATGCTCTTATACCTGTAGAATTGTGTAATAAATAAATAGCAAAGGAAATCGATCCTCTAACGCCTTTTTTTGCAGTTATGCAAAAAATAGTGTTAGACATTAAGTACTTCATATCAGTCTACGTAATAATAATATTTAAATAATCGAAGCATACATTTACAATTATTAATATCCAAACTTTTCATTGGTCATCGAGTATTCATCGTACGACGATGAAATTTTTATCCTACAATCAATCTATTGCCATCTGCTGTTGTAACAGGTGTTATATGCCTAGAACCAACCGCACAATTAAATGGCGACAATATATAAATTTCAAGTTTTACAAACAAAATTCTCGTCTCAGTCTTTTCAGTTTTACGTACATATACCCAACGATTTTGCGACTCGGTTTTATGATCATAATAAGAGAATATAGAATCTATATCTACACTCAAGAAAGGTAAAATTGTCCTTTAATTTTGATCAACTTTCACTAATACTTCATGTTAATAGCCTCCAGTTATTTATGCAACTACTTATTTATGAATATGCCCATGAAAAATATATATTGTATTGCATGTAAATATTCAAATATTTTTGTTTTTCAATGCTTTGAATACCTCATATAAAGAAATTTACTACGGACTTTTTTCAGGTCTGATTCATAGAATTCACCATAAACGTAAGACTGAACCGACAGAGAAGAAGACGTACAAAAAGAGATTCGATGGCCCTCGGCAACGACCCAGTGACGGTAAGCTAATCTACCAGTTAATTTCTCTACCTATGACTGGCCTTTTTTTTACTACCAATTCATTTACAGCTGATACCATACAACGTATGTTAGCGAATCTACCAGCTAAAAGATCTACAAGAAAGCTTATCTCACTTTATGATGGCATATATCGTGCCAGAAAAAACACCCAGATGCAAAATATCAACCAAAAGAAAGTTAAATGTGGCAAAGTGATATACAAAACTTCCAGCAGGAAGGAAACCACCGAAAAAACCATCAATACGGCCACCACCGTTAAGAATCCCCAAAAAAATAACTTATCCGCTAACAGAAGATCTTTACGAACCTTGAATAAAGTTCTTGCTAGTAGAATCTTGGATACCAACGCGAAATTAACAGTGAAGAGAAAATTGAAGGTACTTAATGAGAAGCGGAGGACTAGACAATCACAGCAGAAGAAAGCAGAATTGAAAGAAACCGATGAAGAACAATTGGGCGATTTAAGTGTAACCTCTACAAATGCTTCTGAAAAACCTAAATTGAAGGGTGTCAAAAAAGAAAATGAACCTGTAGAATCCGAAGCGGCATCTAAAAGAACATCTCCTAGGTCTAGCCCGCAAAATGTAAAAAAGAAAATGACAGTAAAGAATCTGTTAACAGGCAACATAAGTATAAAATCATTCTTTCCTGTTAAAAAAAGGAAACTTAGAAAGGATATTGTGGGAAATCAAAGCGCCCCAGAGGCCACGCCAGAAATGAAAGACGTCGATATAAAAACAAGGAGCAAGAGAAAATCTAAGGAGACTTGCGAAACAGAAGACGAAAAAAAGGAAGTCTTAAATGTGAAGGCAGAACCCAAGAAAACTAAAAATGACACATTTAGCAACCTTATACGCTCGTTCAGTTTTCACAGTAAGAGTAGTGTAAAATCTACTTCTCAAGATAGTTCCACAGAACGAATTTCACATAAGAGAAGAGTAGTGGAGGAAGGAGACAAAATTTGCAAAAAACGTAAACTGAAACGAAGTGTTCGTTCTGTAATAAGTAAAGTAAAAAAGGCAAAAACCGATACCGCTAAGGACGCTATGAAATCAGAAGAACTTCCACTAAAACCAACCAATTCTACGAGTGCTTTTTTAGAGGAAAGCAAACAGGAGGGATTAGAGTTACCCGCTCGAGCAGAAAAAATAATCATCCCTTCTACCTTAGAAGTAAAAGAAAATATAGCTGACATATCAACACCTGCCCCTATTGTGATAACCTTCCATGAATCCAATGAGAACCCTCCTATTCCTGAAACAATCTTTAAGTTAGAGTCGAATAACGAGAAAAATCTACAAGCGAAAGGTGAACCCGACTTTGGCTATCAACTACTACGACCAACTCACGCAAACAGTTCCGCTATTATTGAAGACACAGGTATAAGTAACACAGAATTAACAGCTGCAGAAAAAGTCGAACGGACAATTGAAGGCAGCGAAGGAATTATTGGGAAGACCGATAAAACGCAACCTATCAGCATTGAAACTTCTGTGAAACCCAAAGTAGTCCCCCTGATATCCCCTAATATGAAAGGTAAAATTAGAAAACCAACGAGAGGCTTGAACGATTGTATTGCTATGTTAACGAACAAATTACAACAGAAAACTGTTGAGGAAACAAGTTCTAAGGTAGACAGCATAGTTAATTCAATAACACCAAATAGTATTGCTAAAACTCTGGCAGAAGCTATATCACCTAAGACAGAGTGTATATTGCGTATTCCAACTTTCAAAACTCAGAAAGTGTATCCTGAAGTGGAAGAAACTGCTCTAGATCTCAGCACAAAGTCCTTAAATTCGGAAAACCGCAAAGAGGAAATTGCCAGAACAGCAACTGTAACCAATGTAGATATGTGTCATACATTAAAGCAGCCACTTAAAGCCGTTCCCATTGAATTACCACAAATGAATAAAGTTTACAATTCGGTCGATAAGATAATTGAAGAAGTCGTTGAGAACAGAACACAAAAGTACCTTACTCTGCCACAAAGTACTTGGAACTCAGTAGACGAAACTATTCAAAAAGTTATAGAGAATGCGCATTGTTTAGCATCCCAGTTACCTTCGAGAAATACAATTGATGAAATAATAGACTTTGTGGTTGGATATGGTAATGAAAATTGTGGAATAAGTAACATAAAAGTTGCCTCCGAAGATCTTAATAAAGTGATTAAAAAACCTTGTAGAAAAATCGGCTCAATTAGAAGAGCAACAGGCAAGAAGCCCAGAGATGAATCCTTAAAGCGTGGTGAAAGCGTTGAGGATTTTAGCCCGAAAGTACTTACAGATGTCCTTAAGGAACAAATTTTATCTTCTCTTGTAATCGCCGCCGCTGAAAGGATGATTACAGAAGATTTAATACCTCAATGTAATTCAGATTCTGCTGTAAAGAGAACTGGGTCATACAAAAAGAAAAACGTAAAGAAATTAATTGATGAAAAAACTGATACTGCTTCCAAACAAAATACAATGAAAGTAAATACCATAGAAGGAACTAAATTGAGTATCGATCATTCATTTACAGTTAAGAGCCAAGGCCCCAATGTGGAAAACGTTGACAAAAATAACATAGGTCTTAAGGAAACTGAAAGAAACTTGAATTTCGGTAGCTTCGGCATAAGTGTAGGCGACAGTCCTGTATCGGATTTAAATAAAGCTTTTATCAGTTCACACGATACGTTAAATGGTAAAACTGGATCATTAAAAGACAGAAAAAAACCTAGAAAACTAGGTTGTATTCGCAGTAGATCACAACCTAAAAAAGGAGCTGAACACGCACAGAAACCAACAGAGAAAACATTACTAGAAACTGATATAGACGCCTTATCAGATGTCAAAGAAATTGATGTAGACTCTTCATCGCCTAAGGGATTTATTAGTCCTGACCTGATCTTGACCAAAGAGAGTGAATTGAAACAATTACTCAATGAAGATGAACCTCTTTTACTGGAAAATAAATTAATGACTCCTCAGCAGAAACTACACACTTTACCTAGTGATTCTGAAGATGATATACCACTAGCAGCATTGGTAAAACCTGAGGAAAATCCTAGAAACAAACAAGATATAGTTAATGATGAAATTAGTCTTAACAATGAAACGTTAACTCCAAGAATTAAGACAAACACTGATAGTGTTTCTCTGGAGACTGTTAAAGAAAACTATTTTATAGACAATCCTTCAGATTTGGCATATAAAGAAGTTACAACTAAATGTGATCAGAAATCTGGAAAAACCTCCCTGCTAGAGAAACATAAAGAAAAGATACATTTAGAAGATGACCCTAATCCACACGTTGACGATCAAGTTACTGTAATAGAATCTGAATCATTAGAAGATAGGATTCCAGCAAGCATTGATATTAGTAACATCAGTGAAACATGTATTGATCATGTTGAAAAAGAAGCAGTTGCTAAGCGTAGGGACAACAAAAAATCACAAAAGAGAAGATCTAAGTCGGATAGAAGGAAAGTGAGCAATTCAGTGCCTCAGCCAGAAATTGCCAGTAATAATATTAAAGTCAACGAGAAGCTTATAGATTCTGTTACATCTTTGGCAGAAATCTTGACAGATCCAAATGTATTACCTAATACAGTTCCAAATGATCTCAGTGTTAGTAATAAAATGCCAAAAAAGAAATCTAGATCTGTTAAAATAAACCGTTTAATAAAGTCTAAACTACTTGAAGTTCAACTTTGTGGAGATACTGATGCGATTACGAAAGATAATGCGGAAGTTAATCTATTAACAACTAATGACAGTAATCCTGCATTAGAAAATGAATCTAAATCAACAAAGGAATTAACTGAGGTAGATATACATCAACTCAATGCAAATGTTTCAAGACCAACTACCCCTAATGAGAATTCTAAAATGAATACATCTTGCACTGTTATGGAGGAAGAGAATCTTGCAGAAAAAACAGTATCGGCAGAGAAAGAATCTATACCACTGGAGGAGAGAACTACAACGGAATTTAAATTATCACCAACAGATAAGAATCACGAGTCATCTTCGGATTTAGATTCGGATACTCCTCTGACTACGATAATTGCAGGAAAGAAAACTGAAAATGTTTCTGCCTTAAAAACGCTCGATGTTGATGGACAAAAGAAACATATTACAGAAATCGATGAAGATTCGGATATTCCATTGACTATGATAATAGATGAAAAGAACAATGCTCAAAAAGTAAGGAAACGAAAATCACACTCTGCGAAGAGGAAGCTAGACACGAATACCTCATTCACTAAGAAATTAAACAGTCTAAACAAACCAACAGCAAAAAATGACTTAGCACCCAATAATAAGACTGCTAGTGATGAACATAAACACTTAAATGTTGAGAATAGTATTTCTGATTTCACAAGTGAGTCTGACGTGGATGCAGCACATTCAAGTGAAACAATAATTGATGATGAGGTACATCAGTCTGATAAAAATGACAGAGATCATATAGAGAGCCTTATGCAGAAAACGGATATTAAACAATTTTTAGAACCCGCACCGAAAAGGAGCATTTCCAAAAGGTCCAAGGCTTTAAAGAAGAAATGTAACACTGTATCTGATGAATCCATCTTTACAAACAGTCAAATACAGGATTACCTCGTTGTCAGCTTAGATGCAAATGCAATAGAAGGCTCATTTAAAACTACCGATGACTCTATGAAATTACTTGAAAATATAACATCATCAAATAAGCAAAAAAAGAAAGGCGTGAAAAAGAAACAAAATGATTCCAGCGTGAATGAAGAATCCAGTAGTTCAAACTTTAGTGATACAGCTACTGCTGATGAAAGAGAGGAAGGTAACTCACTACAACCCCAAGTTGAATTTGCACCGCCAAAAATTCGACGTGTAAAACCAATAAGAAAAAGGTCGAGGTCAATAAAAAGTAATAACTCGGCAGATGATTTGTCAACTGATTCTGTATTAAGTGATTCGTCACTTACTAGCGGTGAATTATCAGAAGAATCTAAAGATAAATCCTTAGAAATCCTACCCCTTTTTATGACACCTATAAATTTTAATAAAAGGAGATCAAGACCAAAAAGAAATCATATTCTGCCCCCAAAAGAAAATGTAAATATGTCGATATCTACTGGAAATGAAATTGAGGGTTTGATATTACCTCAATTGGAATACAATTCTAAGAAAAGTGATTTAATTAAGGTTATTGATAATTGCAAAGGAGCGATATATACATTTGATGGAAATTTCTCTACAGATAATGAAAAAATAATGTGTATAGACAATAATTTAACATCAGACTTAGCTCCATTACCTACTACTTACGTTACTGACAGTATCGTGTTAGGAGATAAACTACATAATACAGATTTTATTAAACCAGAAGTAAGTACAAAAATCAAAAGGTCGCGGTCACTCAAAAAAGAATTGATAGCAGACTCCGTAGATGGACTAAGTGTAGGCACCCAACATATTGGACCCCAATCTAGCCCTAAAAAATTAAATCAAAAGAAGTCACAATCTTTAAAACATGAGAGTACCAACAAGGTAGAACAGTTGGCAGTAACAGCCAACGCCATAAATGCATTGCTTACAAAAATTAGTGACGATCCAGTTGTCAACCTAGAAGTAAAATCTAAGAAAAAGGGCAGATCGAAGTCTCTTACAAATGCATTACATAAAGAGAAGGCACTTCTTGATATTGCAAATATTTCACTACTTACTACCATCTGTACTGACAATATATTTAGAAATTGTCCAGACGGTATATCTGCTGATAATATTGAACTCAATTTTAAAAGGCGACAGTCATTAAGAAAGTCTCAGAAAGAAAAAAATAAAGAAAGCCAAACCAAGACGCCCATTGGCGGAGAAGAAGAATCATCAAACGTAATTCTATCAAAAAGCATTAATCTCAGTTCCAGTACTGCTTCGGAGCACACCCGTTCTGATAAAACTCTAGGATCGGAGGACAACAAAAATGATGTTTCTGTTAAGATGCCTCCAGAGGAGATCTTGGCGCCTACAGTTCATATTGACAGATGTGTGGACGCAAATATTACCGACGAAAATGACAGCGAATTGGGAGAAACTCCGATAAGCGCCTTCCAGGAACCTCCCATAAAAATTATTATTAACAAACAAAAAACTAGGAGGAAATCTAAGAGTTTTAAGAAAGTCGATTTGAAGGGCCAAAATGATTTATTTGAAGACTTTGCTTTGGTCATTAAGAAACCTAAACGGATCATCCCTATCACAACTTACTCGCCTGTCGATAGTTTTGCCAAGGACATGTATCCAAAATACATAAAACATCCCATCGAACAACCACCGTCCCCCTTATCTTTACCACCACCTCCAATTTCATTGCCGTTGCCACCACCTAGTTCTATATTGTCACCTGAAGAGACGACAGAAGATTTGGATGCATCTGTGGAGGAAATGGATATGGAGCTGGATGAAATACCCATTGTTTCGAATATAATCGAAAGAGATAGTTCAAGTTTCACTAATGCTCCAGCTGTTACCAGTATGTTTACAAAGCAAAGTATAGACATTCCAAAGACAGTTCCTGTATTAGAACCTATTAACGAAAAACAAACCAATAAGAAAATGGGGAAAAATTCAAGGAACAAAACCTTTAGAGATACTCCAATTGAAGAAATAGACCAAGTTATCAATATTACTGAAAGCCCAATTGTGGAACACGTTCTTCAAATTCAATATCCTCCACTCCCTGAAAAAGAATTATCTGCAGCTCCCATGACTAACAAAGCTGGGGATATAGATGATATTACTGAAGATGTATTTCACCTTCCTGAAAAAGATGTACTGTTAAATACCGACGAAGAATTTTTATATGAAACTGATAGGCCTACTCGTAATAGAAATACTGACATAAGAACTAGCAAAAAAGCTAAAAATAAACAGAAGAACAGAGGTCTAGATGAATCCTTTGAAATAGCTCAAGATATTCATAAATTTGAATTAAAATCTGACAAATTAAGTGAGTTGTTAAGAGATGATGTAATAGATAAGAATTCCACAATTATAGAAGCAATTGAAAACTCATGTGATAATGCCAATGTTACTGTAAATACATTTGATATTGTTGTTCCTGATGAAATACAAACAAATGTGAGAACTTCAACTCTGATTAGCAAAACTTCTAATGAACTAAATAAATTAACCGCTGAAGAAAAAGCAGAAATTGATTTGCAAAAATCAGATTCCACTGAGAATGCCGAGACAAATCTGAATTTAAGTGATAATAAATGTAAGAAAAACAAAAAGAAGAAAACCAAATACAGTATTTGTGAGACTAGCTTATTAGAAGATGCTTCCAATATAAATTTATCAACACCAGTTGTAAACAAGGCAGCATTAAACAAGGAAAAGGATATAGATAGCATTTATACTTTTACTGAGTTAGAAGATCTGGAAATAGAGAAACCGATAGAGATACCAAGAAGGACCTCAAGAAAGCAGCAGAGAATGCCTTTAGAACCGAAGGAAAGCCAGCTTGTTCAGGAGAACAATATGACATACACTGACGAGATCTGTGATGTTAGTGTTATGCCAGATGTGGATGATCCTTTAACAGATCATAATAAAGAGAGCACTGTAATTATTGATGAGCCTACAATTAAACCACTGGGAAAGAGAAGATCAAGATCCACAAGGGATGTATTGGGCCAATTAAATTCGGGAGGAAAAGAAAGCACTGGTGAAATAAAAGAAAACAATATTGAAGTTGAACTCCTAGAAAATGGTAGAAGAAAATCTGTGAGAAGCGCCAAAGTAAAAGCATTAGAACACATTCATGATGATGCCCTCGCAGAATTGACAGAGAGTGAAAGAAATCGAGATTTAAGTAAAGATAAGATTGTTCCCTCTGAAGATAATGTAACCTCAGTGGATGAACTAACAAAGAAGAAATCGACTAGAAGACAAAGCAGGGCACAAAGAGCTCAAGAAATTTTGGAAAGTAATGAACAACCAAAAGAAAATGCTGAAAAGTATCCATCGGTTGATGGTTTGGAAGAATTAGACAAGAACATTGAAATGGAATTTGGAAAGGGCAAGGATTATACATCATATCAAGATGTAAATGTTTTAAATGATTCAAACAGTAAACGACCTAGTCGAAGACAAACTAAAGATGGTAAAGTGGGAAAGACAACTGAAGATATAGAACAACCTTTAATTGTCGCTTTAGAAAATTTACCAAACAATACTGAAAAGGAGATAGAAGATGAACTAATTTTGTCTGGTAAATCTACAATTGTTTCAAATACAGTTACCAAGAAAAAAGGTACCAAAAAACAGTGCAAATCGCAAAAGCCACAGAATCCTCTTGATGATTTTGACTTGCCAGAAGATATAGACAAGTCTACAGTAGCTGATCCCATAGAGAAAGAATCTTTGAATATGGAAAGTGATTTAATGAAAGAGGCAACTGTTCCTGAAGAAGACAGTGTTTCTTTAAATAAGAAAAGACCTAACCGAAAGACCAAGGCACACAAAGGCCAGAAACCATTTACAATTCCTCATTTATCAAATTACAACATTGAAACCCATACATTGGCACCAGATACTTTAACAAATTTAGAAAAAACAATTGAAAGTGAATTAGATCAAGGAAAGCCTTCAACTGAAGAGGTGGTGGTAGAAACAGATCAATCAAATGATAAATCGCTCGAGAAAAAAAAAGATCAAAATCACAAGAATCAAAAGTTACTGGACAATTTTGATTCCTCCTCAGAAATTGCTCAAAAATGCGCAGAGCTTATCGATTTTGCTGATAATATAGCCGGCCTTGAGGATTTGGAGAATAGTATTGAAAGAGAATTAAATTTGGAGTTGGAAGACAGGAAAAAGAGAAAACGATCTAAAAGTAAGCAACCACCAGAGCTTGTGGAACCTCCAAAGGAATCCAATCGGGAAGAAAATATGAAAAGTGAGTTCCTACTAGAAGAAGGTTTTCAAGAGCTAAGAAGAAGTAGAAGGGGCTCGAGAAAAATTACATCGTATAATGAAAATGATTTAATAGATCCACTTCTGGATGAAATAGATGGTAAAAGAAAAAGTCGTAAAAAAGAGAAACCTGAAGAGAACGTTGCTGATAGTAAAATTAATAAAAGAACGAAAGAATCTGATAAGAAATTAAATAGCGATGAACTCTTTGATCTATTGAAAGCTTCGACAAATGAAACCAATTCCGTTTCGAAAACATCTAGTTCATTTCCTAATAACTTGGAAGAAGATTCGTCGAGAGGTTTTAATGATGACAATTTTGACAATGTATTCGAAAATATACTTGAAAAAACTTTTCTCATGCAGAACACTGCTAGCAATAAAAACAAAGAAGGAAGCAACCACCACAAAATTTATGAATTCACAGAAAGCCCTGAAAGTACGGAACAAGTAAGAGATAATCAATTGCCATTGGAAACAACTTGCAAAACAACAAAGAAGCCGCCTAGAAGAAACACATTGTCTTTAAAATCACAAATGGATGAAAATTCTGAATCCACATTTCAAGGCTCTGGTCTGGATAACATATTTCCTGGACCTAATGTACTTGATTCACGAGACTCAAGTGTGGACAGTAAAAACAAACGTGTAAAAGATGATACAACAGATTCGCCAAGCAAATCAAATTACTGTGAAATTTGTAATAAATCTTTTATTAGGGTGGAAAATTTAATTAAACACAAACGCACTTTGACTCACATACAAAAATTATCTGAAATAGAGGCTAAAGAAGCTGCGGAGAAATCCAAACTAGTACATAATGAAAACGAAGCGTCTAAACCGCCATTCACTCAAGAATCTTCTAAAACCATAAGTGATATATCGAGGAATGAAATTAATATTAGCGACATTTTACAAGAATCCAATAAACCCAGCGGTCAGGAGTCTCCAATGGTACATTCATCCTTTGCGAACAATCATTCGCTGAAGTTGGCAGATATAATAAATGATGTCTTGAATAAACCTGTCCTGGAAGGGGACATGGAAAAATGTAACAGTTTCTCTGATATTATCATGCAGAACAATGCAGAGGCCCAACCAGAATATCGGAGATATAAAAGCCTGGGTGAACGCAAAAGTTTTGATTCAGAACCAACTGAACCCCCATCGTTACCCGTGACAGAGCCTTATATATCTAAAACTACTATCCTAGAGAAACAAATAAGTTTACTAGAAAACATTATCGAAAACCAGACTGGTGTGAATTACATTGATGATATTTCTATGTCATCGAATAACTCTTTAGAAAATAACACAAGAGAGAGCCCCTCGGAGCTGAGTCTGAAACAGGACGACTCTAGTAACATGCCCTATACGACAAATAACTCAATGAAACCTACTGCTAATGACGATAGTTTCCTGAAACCCTCACAGTATGAGGAAATCTCAGAGGATAGCGTAAATTTATGCAGCTATGAAGATCAAAAGTTAAGAAAAACGTTAAACAGAGATGAAGAACTATTTTTGGAATGCTGTAGCTTACTTAAGAGTGGTTCTGAGGTCTCGAGTTATTCAAATAAAAAATCACATGCGAAAATCATGAGCAACATGGGTTTAAGACAATGTGATGAACCAGAATGGCTAGAGAGGAAAAGTCTGGTGCAAAAGCCCTTGTATGATATCGGTAATGAATATTCGGATGATAATTCTAGGATTCCAACGCCATTAGGAGACAGTTATGATGATGATGCCTCTAATTCCAATACTATATCCTCCAATTGGAATATGAATAAGAAAGCTCCTGGATTTGAGGATAAACAGCAAACTGCCAATAAGAGTTTTTCGTTCGAAGAGGTTTTAAACGAATGTGTGACCGATAATAGGGAAGGGAATAAAAATACATTAAAATTTGGAGGAGTCTTAAATCAACTAGATCATAACATGCCATCAAATGAAATTAACAGGTATGATACTCATTCTCTTTTTGTGTATTATAAAGATCTATAATTATAAACATGTATTGAAGTCGGAACATCTCACGAAATACGTAAATTAATCCCTTAACTAAGTTAATCCTTTAATACTCATAAACGTTTCTCTGAATACTCAGTACTATTTTATCCTTCTTAAGAATCAACTTAATTCAAACTTAATGGGTCAAAATAGATTGGAAGGATTTCAATTTCCCTTTCACAGTTAAAGTGTTGGGATTAATTATATGGTTAAATGATACATCTAGAAAGTTCTAACAGTTCCAAATTCTATTTAAATGAGTAATAATGACATTATCTATAAATAAATTTAGTCATTTCAAATATGGCCCGTTTAAACAATTACTTGCAAATTAAGGTTTTGATTTCACAAAACATTAATTATACACGGTTGACCATTAGAGAGATTGACCATGTGTATGTTGCACTAATCTTTTAAGAGTACTTTCATTGATACAACTTTATATTATATAAACAATGAGATTATATCTTAAAATCTAAATCTTAAAACCAACTTAACCTAACTGTAAATAAAAACATAGAATTTAAAACATTTTCATCCATTGTTAGTTTCGGACACGAACAAATAAACTCAATAACCAAAGCCCTGACCGCAGTTATAAATTAGCAATAACAATTTCACTTTGTTAGTGATTACTATTGCTTCAACGCTAATTAATGGCTGGAACATGCTGTATGTTTCAAACATTTACCTATTAATTATTATTAGCTATTTAAGATTTTCTTTTGTCTTGATAGATTTATTCAGACAATTTTTTAAGCAGTTGCTGGCCAATGTTGGGCTCACCAGTCATAATTCAGTAATTATCCAAAACTACTCTGGGGAGGTATGCTATGAATGACGAGATATTGTAGCTATGTTCTAGTATGATACAAACTCCAGAAAGCAAGAAGAATTTGAATCTTCTTGCAGGGGAATAAATAGTATTTCACCATAACATATTTCTATGGATTTTTTGTGCACACACCCACTGATTTTGTTTTTCTTCAAAAGTGTAACAGCCAATTTAATAAGATATGTATCACTATTTGGTTAAAATATGCTCTGTTTCTTATATACTTTCTAGATGTAACATTTTGTAGACATATATTTATTTCAGGCAGATATGGTTTCTAGTTATTAATGTAGCAAATACTTTTTGTACTTTTTAGGGAACCTATTATTGAAATCTATGACGATGAACTACCTGAAAAGAAACAAGAAGATTGTAGCGATGGGTCAATAAATGACAGCAAAAAGATAATAACTAAAGGTGCCAGAAAAGTTTTTGAAGGGCTTAAAGTGTCAATACCTACAGAGGAATTAAATTTGGACGAGGTTCTTAATTGCAGTCCCAAACAGAAAAAAATCGATATACAAAATCCATTAGACAGCATTAAGTTGTCAGAAGAACCTACCTCACCACCAATTAAACCCTCAAGAACTGCAAGAAAATCAAAGCCGGTCAAGAATAAATCTCAAATTGGCAGCAATCTTTTGTTTAAAATGAATAAAAAGAAAGTGCTGTCGCCGACAAGTACAAAAAAGAAAGACGATGATCTTAAAGCACACGATATCTATGATTTTGAGGAGACCCAAGACAATACTGATGTATTCACCAAACCTGACTTTAAAACGTTTAGAAATATGAAATCCAATGATCCTCTTCCTGAACCTGAAAGTGATACCGAGAGCCATGATTACTTGGACTCTTTCAGTGTTGGAGCCCAGTCACTCACGTCCAGCATTTCTTCTTCTTCTTCCAAGAAACCAAAAACTCAGGAAAACATAACCAAAAAGAAATGCATGATTATGGGGAGGATATTCAAGAACCAAGCAAAATCTAAGCTTGATGACATAGATGAGGAAATGAGGAATATACCTGAAATAGATAATGGCAAACTAGTAGAAAATTATGTGGCTGATTGCAAGAAAATCATTAGGAATGAAGATGTAGCAAAGCCCAAGTTATCTGAGAAAGAAATAAACTTACTTTTCGATCAGTTATTGGAAAACAAATTCGACAACAATATGGCGCCACCTGAAGATACAAAAACTACCTCAAAACCCAAGTCTGAAGTGAAAAAGGCGGATAATAAGAAGAAAATAAAACCAAAAAACAAGAAACGGGCTCGAACTAATTCAGATTCTACGGATGACGAATTTAACATAAATAAGGTAACTAAAAAGAGAGCCTATCGTAAGAACGGCAAAGCGGAAGATAATTGCATAAACCTAGAACAAGAACTGAAAGAATGCATTGGAGTTGCTAGCCGAAAAAGTCAAAGAAAATGTACCAGTGGCAAACAAAACGTTTTGGTGGAGTACTGGAGCTCTGACGAATCTCAATTTGAAACACTATTGGAAACACAGAGAATAGAACCTAAGCACAATGGTAAAGTTATAGAGGAAAACACAGAACCTCAAGAAATTGAGACAGTCAGTGAGCCTCCTCCGGTTCCTGTGGAGGAGAATACAGTAGAAGTATTGAAGCCGATAATCGAAGTATCAGAAAAGCCTCACAAACCGAAGTGCATTGAAAAGAAACAGCAACAAAAAAGAAAATCTATAAACGAGAATAATCCGAAATCTGGCGGCAGTGGCAAGGCTATAGATATGGTCGCCTCAAATCGAAGAAAGAGGGCAGCAGCTAATCCGCTTTACCACTGGTCGAGCTCATCCGAAGACGAATCCCAGGACCTCATCGAGGTGAAACCCATTAGAGATGAGATAGAAGATGATGAAGATCGACCCATCCAGCACGGTTGGATAGTTGGTGATTCACCGAAGAAACTAGTTACAATGTTAGCTCAAGCTAAAGGCAAAAAAACTGACATTGACTGTGTTAAAGAACAGGGAAAGAAACGAACTAATGCAGTTAGTTGACGGTAACCAGTGAATGTTTTTTAGTTAGTGCATCTTTAATAAAAAACAGTAACTAGAGAATGAGGTATAAATGCGCATGTTGGAAGTGGTACTCGGTAACGCTGCAGTCAATTGTTATTTTTTGAAAATATAAATTGAAGGGAAATAGTTTTGGAAGGCAATAGAATCTCAGTATATCTTATTAAGGCCTTTAACAGTACAAGTTGTGGTAAGTTGCTAGTTGCTTAGGTGTTAATTTCAATAAAGGAAATTCAAAAATCGTCACTAAACGAGGGAGTATAGCTGGAGTGTAAAATTTCTTTGTCTAGAAATAATCAACCTGTAGTAGAGAAATATATCGTATCTCAAAGAGACAGTATTAATTTCAAAACTGATTTATATTCTGACAAATTAAAGGTATTTTTATACAGGAGTTTTATATTTTGATTATGGATAACTCAAAAGCTGCCCTAACATAACATGTATGTAACATAATATGTATTTTAATGAGGTTTTAAGTCGTTTAGGTGCATAGAAGAACAACTGACTGTAACGGAACCATGTCCTGTTCCAGTGGTGTATAGAATTCTGTTCTCTCCTAATAATGAACACTCTAAAAGTTAGTGCACTATAATATGTAAATTTATAACTTATGCTAGGGCAAAATTTATGGAAAATAAAAAACATTGTACATATTTCTTAGCTATAAGACCAAATTTTAATACTTCAAGGGGCAGCTTATGATGTATTACCTCTGAAGTCCATCATGTTAATATCATTTATTATGGCACTAAGATTTGTCGTATTTTTATACAGTTTGTTTTCGAGAAGAAATATTAGTTAATTTTTTATTTACCATCGAATTGGATATTTTTTTTGTTAATTTTAATATATATTTTGTTTTATATTCTACTTTGTTAATGCAATTGATTAGGTTTAAATAGCTGCCAATATTGCCATTTTTTATATAAACAAATTATGAGCAGAAATATATAAATAAATTTTGTTAAAGTTTGAGGACTATTTTTTATTGGAATTTGTATTAATTTCTATTAGTAATTGTGGTCTTATTTGTGTTCATAGTAAGTATATAGATATAATTTGTTTATACTTTATATTTGTGTAATTAGTCAATTCTAGAGATAATCGGTTATATTCAATGTTTCTTTCAATATGTTGCTTGCTGTTTACACTGCCAAGATGTGCCTTGGGCCATTGTACATTGGGTCGTGATAATTATCTTTCTTTTTTCTTTCTGTACATACTGTTGCAAATAGCATGTGTATTATAGTCGTATATATGGGAACAAAGTTAATCGGTAATTGTGTTTGTCAAACATGTATCAAGAAAATCTTTTTAATAAATGATTCCCCCATAGGTACATATTCTTTTTTCTTTTGGTTTTTGCAGCTGTCGAAATTAGACAATCTCGCCGCCACTGTCGATGTTCTTAGTGGGTGGACGTGATATTTGCAAGCAGCAGCCTAAATTTTTTAATGCACGCTGAATGAGCAGCGCGATGTTTATTGACACTTGGTCTAGAAGCTTTATGGAAAGTAGTTATACAGGGCGTCTATATGTCGAGTGCACATATTTTATGAAATAGTGTATCAAAAGAAATACAAGTGTTTTCTCTAGTAAAACTATTAGTGTATTTTGGTGAACAAAAATAATGCTTCAAGTATATTCAAGCAATTTTTCCAATGGAACCCAAAGTAATAATTTTTTATACATAAATTTTAAATAAAATTTTCATATAATTTTATAATAATAAAGTATGCAATTTTTAATATGATTAAACATTTAAAAATGTTTTAGTTGTATTTATTATGTCTGAATATTAATCTTTATCAAAAGAATTTCATAGTTTTTTTTGTATTTTTTTATTTTGGATGTTTTAAGTTAAGCAAAAGCTATATAGGTACCTACTGAATATGCCCTCAAAACTTCAAGTGGGTCTCTAATCACCTATTCTCAAATTATTGTGGTTAATAATTTGACAAATGTTTGAGGAAAATTCATTGAGAATTCATTCACAGAAAAACACACTCGCAAAATTCGCAGTGTAATTCGCGCTTTCAACTAGTATGGACGTCGAAGTAGCTACTGCTGTTGCCGCGGCGCTTTGTCAAATAGCGTACTATAATTACGTGTACATCAAGAATACAAAGCAAATAACGAAAATGTGGAAAAAAGGATTTTCGACCTAATTATCACGACAGCTCTTCACCAGAGAACACAACCAGACTGAATTCGCGCCGTCATGCGTCAGTGTGGATGCACTCGTGTTCGCGCCTCGTCAACGTACCGCGAACCCTTTGTCGCGGGTACAGAAAACCGACTCTGATCGGGAACGCCGCGAAGATGAAAAAGCCTCTACACTCGCGGTCGCGGCGCGAGTGTGGAGCCGGCTCCACACTCGCGCCGCGAAAACGCGCAAAAGCGAGTGCAGAGGCTTCGCGGCGTTCCCCGATCAGAGTCGGTTTTCTGTACCCACGACAAAGGGTTCGCGGTACGTTTACGAGGCGCGAATGCATCCACACTGACGGCGTGAATTTAGTCTGGTTGTGTTCTCTGGCAAAGAAGTGTGATAATTAGGTCGAAAATTCTTTTTTTCTTTATTTACTTTGTATTTTTAATGTACACGTAATTGTAGTACACTATTGCACAAAGCGCCGCGGCAGCAGCAGTACCTACTTCGACGTCCATACTAGTTGAGAACGCAAACTACACTGCGAATTTTGCGAGTGTGGAGGGGTATGTTTTTCGTTTAAAATTAGCGCGCTAATCGCAGCGTGAATTCACGTCGCGATTCGCGGCGCGAGTGTGGAGTGTGGCCATTAAAGAATAGCAAAACTATAATATGAAATCCATACGTATTTGATATGAATGACAGACCCGCCATCTCTTTTGCATAATATTAAGTTGTCAAGGTACCTCATCAAATATTCTTTTGCATTAGGTCAATATCGATTTAACAAAATGGGCCTTAAAAATATGTGAAATTAGCTAAATAAATATGTATATTCTTCGTTTATAGGGAACTTCTATCAGTATTTAGGTATGTTCCATTATGGGGGATTTACACATATCGATTTTCCATGCGATTTTTCACCGCATGGCAAACACCCACCATGTAAATAGTAAAACAACTAAGCAGTGACTAAAATCACAACCCCCAAAATAGACTAGCTTCCAATCTTTATCGTGCGACAAACTTTGCATTTGCAAACTATATGCGGTATTTTAGGCAGATATATAAATAGAGTAGCTTTATGAGGTAACAAGTCGCACGGCGAAAATCGACTCGTGTAAACGCCCCATCATTAGACATTTGAAGTAGTAATCAAGAAGACTAGAGAACAGGAGACATAACTCGAGTGGTGGGGGTAGCACGAAAAGCGTCCGCTCTGTGATCACGTGGTGTGCTTCATCATGGCAGTTATTGCGTAGAATCGAGTGAGGTTATTCTTGTTTGCTGTGTTTTGAGCGTTTCCAGTTTTTCTGTTGAATATGTCAAAAGCGTCGAGATACTGTTGCGTTGAGAATTGTTCCTGCAAAAGCCCTGATCGTGGCTCAATGGAACCCGAAATTTTGATAGTGTGAGAGAGAAACCGCGATAGACGAGGATAAACGGCATGCGCAGATCCCGCGCGCTTCTACGCGAGCCTGCCATATTGCCGACGTTTCTCGTGCCACCCCCACCACTGATTTTTCGAGGAGCTATGTCTCCTTACTCTGTAGTCTTCTTGGTAGCAATTATACTGAGGCCATATGCGCAAGATAGTTTTATTTTCCAGCTTCTAGCTTTTTCAGAGATATTATAAGCGCGTTCCATTTGAAGTTACTGCAATAACTAAAATATGTTGTCGGTCATTATTTGAAGCTAAATTCTTTTGCAACTTTTAAATACTTGTTTGAATTCTTTTCCGTGAATTATATTGACTGGATTATTGGTATTTTGCGTTTGTGACATGATACGATTATATTTAATATAAATAAAAAAGTGACTATTTCATTATTGAAAACTGTACAAGGGATAACGAAAACATTGCAATATATTATGCTGAATTAATATATAAAAGTCGACGTTATTGTATACGCAATAAGAATACTTTAGGTTTGTATGTTTAATTTCAATATAATTATACTACTACTCCAGACAAAGAATTCAATGAAAGGTCCTATGGAACAAAATATTTTCATTGCAATTGCATAGTTATGCATTAGCAGTACATAGTAAAACATGTTACTACTACTGCAAGAACTTGTTTTTTTCAGTATATTATAAACTGTTCAATGAAATAACTCATGAGGAGTAAAAATATACACGTATGATACACCAACAAATGCAAGTATTATCATATGGAATGTACTCACCACAGAACATCCAAAGTAAGTACTCACATTTATAATAAACATTTAGAAATTAGCTGCAATGTCAATTTACCTTATAAATTAAGAAAATTAAAAGTTATATTCTGACTATGTAATTTTAGATATACACGGAAATGACTAGAAAAAGGAGCTAATGCTTTTAAATTTGCTATAGTAAAAGCACACTTCAATGAAGGCTCACATAAGATTTGGTAACGTTAAAAATTGTCCAAAGTGTTACGCACGTGACCCCAGAAACGTTCTTCCATTTAGAGTTTAGTGAACAAATACTAATTATCTTCACTTGTTCACATAACTTGAAAATTTAAACCATGATTTTAACGTCAAACTCATATAATCAATTGAACATAATCAAAACTTACTCTGTTTAAGCTTTAAATAGAGAATAACTATGGTTCGAACATCAACCATTTGAATAAGTGAACATATTCAGATTTTCATTTTAAGCTCTAAGTAGAAAACGGCTCTGGCGCTAAGGCTTGATTTTATACCGGCTATGATATTAGCTTGATAATGACATTATTAAACCCTTAAAGGTATGTACATTAAGAATTTCATCATACAATTAATTATTCGGCAACAGTTGCTGTATGTTATCTAGTATTTATAACTGTGTCATAAATTTTTAATGACAAATTTGTATTGCAAAATGGTTTTTATTTTCTTCCTGCACTAGATCTGTTCGCACATGGAAGTGCACTATCAACTAACATGCTATTGTATTCAATTGTATGGCAATAGAGGGCGCCTCTCACAACTTGCTAAAATGCCAATTACCGGCAAAGTCGTTAAAAAGTCAAACATTTCGAAATGGCGTTTTATTGTGGGAAATTATTGTAAATTAAAACCATTTGGCCTGTCATAAAATTTTTAAGTGTTTACTATTTGAAACAAAGCAAAGTGGTGATTAAATAAATCTACTAATATTGGCTATAGTAAGGGACACTAGTAAGAACATAAGTTGCACTATTTTTTAAGGTTAGAGCAGGCAACTTTTCTGTTTTAAAATAGGAGAAATGCTGAATTCACCTAATATTAATGATTCTCCACGATCAAATAAAAATAATTTACATGGAACATTAAATGAAACTGCAAATGGTATACCTAGAAGTTTTCTACAGCCCAAGATAACCTCAACACCATTAATTAGACGAGAAAGTGTTTTTGCCACACCACCAAAACCACATGTTTTAAGCCCACGAAGGTATGATTTAATAACATAATTATCATAATCAAGATAACATATACATTAGGGAATGTTGATCTTGTTACTAGATATTATATTATGTTTTTGTAAGTAAGCAATTAATTATCAATATAACTTTGAGAAAGCTGATACCATGTTTTTTCTTAGATATTCTCTATCTGAAATAGTGACATCACCAAGAACAAACCGGAGAGATCTGTCAAAAGTACATGCTACTGGGCCGTTATTGGCCTCTACAAGGTATAATCTTAATGTTAGCACATACGAGGATACAAAAAGTCCAGGATTAGCAGGAAGAATTGTACAGTATAATGAAGAAACCGAAAAAGAGAAACAACGTCAAAGACTACCAACACATCAGGCCAAATATGGCAGTCCAGGAATTTTTCCTGTTGTACATCTATTTAAGAAGAAACTCCCACCTTTAGAACAAAAACCAAGAACCGTCACCGTTAGAATTGCATCTCCAGGTAAATTCTAATGTAAAAGTATACAGGGCTGTTAAATTAAATTTTATTTTTCATTTTTAGAGTTCGCAAAACAACACTCTCAAGAGTATAATCGTATACTTATGGAAGGCATCGTCAAAACCAATTCACCAAGTGCTAATAGACATGTGTTTTCCTCTCCAAGTGGCGAGGGAAGTAATTCTAGTACAAGAAGCGTATTAGAGGCTTTAAAGGAAATATCACGAAAAAGAATACATGCCAGTGAGGTAAAGAACAATCCATTATCTTAAAATCATATATTTTAGACACATTTATGTATCCAGAACAGATATGAATTGAACTGATTTACCTACATATTACTTAGGCTTCTTGAAATTCCTGTGGTGAACCGTATAGTAGATGGTGTAATATTGCACGATATGTTGAGTAGATGATTATTTAAACTACATATACATATTTTTCAAATAAATTGTAGCATTTGATATAATTATATTTATCTCTTAAGACACATTACGAATAGTTGTGACAGTAACTTAAGGTTTGTACTACACATGTTGGGAGTATACTCGGGTACATGAAATATATAAAAAAAAAAAAGAAACTTGGTACATCTCAAATTCCCTTGAATTTCACCCAAGCTCCCAAGCATATATGATACAGATTTCAAGTCCCTGTCATCACCAGAGTGAATAAACTGAAATTTGAATGATGTAGTTGTTGTTACAAGGAAAATTAAGGATCCACATTTATTGAAATTAATAATAATGAAGCAATTTAGTGCAAATTTAGTTTATAAATTGCTTGTCATTGATAGCCTTTCTTGTAAATTGTCAATGTTAACTAGTTTATGCTATGCCATCAATGTTTCATCATATAAAATTTGGTTAAACAGTGATGCAGTGCTGAAGTATTCACAATTTTATCTTGTAACGTTTGAATTTTAGAATTTATTTTTTTGGGTACTGATAGTATTCCAGTGATGGGTAGCTGAATTTAAATATATCATTTTATAAATATGTAGTTATAGAGTGAGATGTAAAAAGTAAATGATTTATCTGTATCTGTAGGGACTTGACATTTTATAACTCTCTGTGTTTGAGATAGTTGTAATACTGAAAGTTTATCTACAGTTGCTACAATTATCCTTATACTTTATTACAATCTGCCATTAAAATTATTTCATACATTGGTATTAAATTGACCTGATAATAGCTATTTTTAAGGGACCCACTCGCTCACAATTTATCAGCTGGTACTTACCTGTTCGGCAACTACCTTATTTTTGTCTATTTTTCACCACATCTATCCCACTAGCTGACTATCAATTAGTTCATATCTGATGTAAATTAAAACCGACTGACAGACCATCTGTTAACCTCTTACTATACATGATCGATAATTAATGTGTGTAAAAAAAATATTCGTTTCCATATTTGATTAGCTCTGAATTGACGATCGATGATAAATAGAATTTTGTAAAATAATCTGAATGTTTCAAGAAACTTTGTTATTTATAGGAATATGAATTAAATGAAGATAATGGTAAAAGAATAAGGACTGAAATTTTGAATGAAGCTGATTCAAATAAACGGCTTCGTGATGAATCACCTTTACTGGACTCCCCCAGCCCCAATAAATCCAATACTAAAAGGATATGTATGTATGATGAGTATGCAGCTTCCTGTTCATCCATGAATTATTCATTTAAAAAATCTGATCAGCCTAGCCTTAAAAGAAAATCGATAAGTATAAGTAAGTATAAAGAATAGATTTGTTAAAAACGTAATTGATATTGTTGTTTTATAGGTACACTCACAGAAAGCCCAAAAGAATTAGAACAAGTGAAATTAATAAACGCAGAAACACAAACAGTGCCTGATGAAGTTGATAAAAGTATGAATTTAAATGAAACCCCTATAGGGACACAAATTGAAACAAATGCAAATGATACAGATAGCGATGAACAAATTAAAAAGAAGGAAAGTCCCATACAAATTTTTGACGATGCTCCTCTGGAAAGGATAAGAAAAAATAGATTAGCAGCTCTCATGGGTAGCCTAACCGGTAAAGACCCCGTACTGACGCCAAAACCCGATTATGCATCTAAGTTAAATTCAAACAGTGATGCTGAACTGGATGATACTTCAAAGTCACAGGTTTCCAAAACATCCGATAAACCATTGATTTCAATTCTTTCGTCGCCTAAAAAGGACTCCCCTCAGCAGCGATCTAACAAACATGTGCATTTCAGTATACCAGAGAGCACATCACAACCTAACATTACCACATCACCGATCTCCAGTTTTCCAATAACTCACAGTTCTGCCTCCATTACATCTCCTATCTCTTCGACTTATGAAGCCAAAAGTTCTTTGGGATCAAATAAAAGCGAACAAAAACGTGAAATTCCAGCGCCACCCTCATCGCCAGTTGGTTTAACACCAACCTCTAGTGTTACAACTATGGCTATGCCTGTACCTGCATTTGGTAGTGGTAGTAACTCAAGTAGCGTAACATCTGTTGTGTCTAAAGAGTCATCTAGTTCTTTGTTGACTGCAGATATGTCAAAAAGTGATACTGCCGTTCCTAAATTTCAGTTTCAACTTTCTACTGCCTCTGGTATGGCACTGGGTACTACAACATCTACAATATTCTCTAGTTCCTCATCAGTAAATCAACCAAGTTTTATTTCCCCTGTGGTTAGTACTCCCGCTAGCGTCGCAAGCCCTCCAAAAATGGGTGGGTTTAAGTTTGATTTGAACAAACCAGCTGCTACATCAGCACCTGCATCCACCAGTAATAACTTAATAGTTGTCAAAACAACTGCCAATAGTCTTCCGATTTTCTCCTTTGCAACTCCAGCTCAAGCTGATGCAAACAAAGATAAATCGATTTTTGGAAAGGTTAATATTCCTAGTTCTACTAACGCACAGCCAACTTCAGGATCGGCACCAGAAAGCTTTTTCTTTGGTTGTAAAAGTACAACATCAGGGTTCCCTTCTGTTACCACTATTACTACTAGTGGCATATCCAGTGGTAATGCTTTTGGCACCACTACTACCGCGTCATCTTCATTTGTTGTGCCAGCTTCTAATATCTCTGCAGTACCAACATTCAAATTTGGGTCCGCTAATGCAGAAAATAAGTCAGCAGTCTCAAGCTTTGGGTCTCCAAACCCTGGTGGATTGAACTTTGTTTCTACCAATGTTTCATCTTCGGTACCAGCTTTTGGAACTAACACTTCTGCACCTGTGATGTCCAGCACCCTTGCAACATCGACACTGTCATTTGGTACTTCGAAAGCTCCTATTTTCTCTTTCGGTTCCACTACCACTACACCTAATGCCGGTAGTTTTAGAGTGACAACAACAAAACCTACTACTTTTGATTCAACCCCATTAACAACTTCTGCTTCGAGTGGATTTGGAGCTCCATCTACTGGTACTTTTGCAGCACCCAATCTTCAGCCATCAAACAATTTTGGTGTTGCTACTAGTGCCTCAACTCTAGGTTTTGGAATGCCTTCTACGACTGTAAGTGGCGGTTTTGGTACATCTTCCACGACCCCAATGTTTGGAACTAATAAATTGGCTTCTCCATTTGGAGCAACTACGACTAGTGCTACTGTGCCTTTTGGAACATCATCGATTTCCTCGTCTCAACCGTCTCCTTTTGGTAAGAGTACCTTGCCGGCCTTTGGACAAACAACAACTCAACCTTCATTTGGAGTCTCTACCACTACGATATCCTTTGGCACTGCAACTACATTTGGTGGAACAACTACAGCATCATCTTCAGTATTTGGGGTACCAAATAGTTCGTCTTCAACTTTTGGGAAATCTTCAGGTACTGGTAGTATTTTTGGTGGGGTGGCAAACACCCAAGCATCTGGTTTTGGTACTACAACTTCTAAACCACTGTTTGGAGGTGCAATACCTTTACCTTTTGGTAATCCAGCACCTGTAACTACAGCAGCTGCTTTTGGAAACACTTCAACACCTACTTTTAATTTTGGAGCAAAAACAACTGCTAGCAATTCTTTTGGTGGTTCGTTTGGTACTACTACGACTGCCAGTACTGGATTTGGAACGTCTACAACACCAGCCTTTGGTACTTCTAATACATTTGGAAATAGCTCTTCCAATTTTGGCACTAGCAACGCATTTGGAGGTTCTAGCACCCCAACCTTTGCAGCCCCTACTACTACCTCACAACCTGCTGGTTTTGGCAGTAATACAAATACAACTCCCACCTTTGGAAATTCCAATGCTGGTTTTGGCGCAGGTAGTAACAAAGCCCCAATGTTTGGTAGTTCAACTACTCCAGCTTTTGGATCTGCTCCTACTCCATCTTTTGGTACTCCAGCACCCACTGCTGGATTTGGTGCGCCAAATAATACCAGTGCGTTCGGCACTAATACAGCTGCATCAGCATTTGCGAAACCACAAACTGGGTTTGGTTCAACATCAAATAATACATTCGGAACAGGCGGCAGTTTTGGAACAAACCAGCTTCCGACACCAGGTTTTGGCGCCCCTAATCCTCCTAACACACAAGCTCCAATGTTTAATTTTGGTGCCACAGCTGCTCCGAAACCCGCAGGAGTATTCTCCTTTGGGGCGCCCTCATCAGGTGAACCCCTTAAACCTAGCTTTAATTTTACGGGTGGTAGTTGTACACCAGCTTTTGGCAGCACTGGTGCGCCTTCATTTGGTAGTACTCCACCAGCAGCCTTTGGAAATCCTGGGGTACCACAGTTCAGTGCACCTCAACCTGCTGCTGCAGGTATGTTCAGCATAGGATCTGGATCGACATCGGGAAGAACGAGGACACAATTGAGGGCCAAGAGAAGAACTTAGGTTCATTTTAGTTTTAAATTTAAGTTTATTAGTGTATTATAAACTGTAAGTACATAAAGTAGATAATGTTTAGTACTGTATAAGGAGTTTTATTTTGGTATGCGACGTAAGCATGATACTTGTTATTGTTTTTCAATTTGTATATATATTATATATTTTTTAAAATATTTATTAAAATTGTGATATGTAGTTAGATACATATATTTGTCATGCTTGCAGATGCATTAGGAGAATGTTTACTGAATTGTGTTAAGGATTATATATATAACCTTTTATATTTAACAATGTTTATAATTCTTTTAATAATTTTTGCCTTTATTTTTAAATATGAAAAAAAAAATAAAATGAAGTAAAGTATTACACATTCTATTTTCTACCCCAACCTTACCTATCACATTTTTCTCTAAAGGTTTTTTCAAATCTCTGCTTGTTTTTTGGAAAAATAAAATTGAAAATTGTTATATATTATCTAAACGATATGAGGTTCAATGTGAAATACAAAACACAGGAGACTATCAAATGTGAGATTGACATGATTTCATTCCTGCTAGGAATCATCATAGTAGTGTAGTTGGATGCCTTAAGTCTCAAGAAAATTAAACGGGCGTGTCTTACCAATTAGGAAGTGAACGTACATGTTAAACAGGATTGCGGCCATCTACCTGCTGAAAGCAATTCTGCGGAGGGTATCGAAGATACCACTCGGCATGTAATCTGCTCAACACAGCCAAATTGTAAATTTACATGATTCTTTGCTTTTAATGAAATTTTTAGTACATACTACAAAATATATTGAATGATCATAAGAGGTATGCTGGGGTATTTTCCATTTAGAGGTTAAAGTATACAAATTCTGATTATGGTCACTTGTTCACATGACTGACGTTTAAACCGTTTCTTCGACGACAGTTATGTGAACAAGTGAACATACAATTGTAGTCAGAATTTGTTCACTTTGAGGTCTAAATTAGGTATTCTGTGCCCTAAATGGAGGACGGCTGCGGTCAGTGACCTACGAATTCGCTGATATCATAACCTCAAAATTATATGTAAATAGGTGACTGATTTTATAGATTGCTATCAAACCTACGAAATGTTTTATACGAGGGTGAATCAAATATATTCGAGCCTTTTTTTTTTAGTTTTTTTTATTTGAACTTGAAAAAAAAAGAATAACAGCTCATTTTTCTACATAATCTCCTGATCAGGAAACACATTTTTCCTAGCGGTGTAGGTAATTTTGTAATGCCCTGCTCGTAGAATGAAGTTGGTTGTGTCTCTTGCCAATTGTGTACGTAGGCCTCAACCTCCTCATCGTTGTTGAATCTTTGCCCTCCCATGAATTCCTTGAGAGGATCAAAGAGGTGAAAGTCGCAGGGCGATAGGTCGGAACTATAGCGAGAGTGTTCAAGTATCTCCCAGCCCAATTCCTCAAATTTTTCTCTGGCCAGGGCTGCTGTATGGGGACGAGCATTGGAAGATTTACTTCTTTCATCGGTAGGTTACGTCGTTTGCGGCGATATGCAAGTCTAACTTCGCTTAAAATGTCGCAGCAGTACGCCGCATTAATGGTCCTGCGATCATGCAAAAAATCGAGGTGCAACAAGCCACACTGGTCAAAAAAAACTGTAGCCAAAACCTTGTCTGCTGACAGCCTTGACTTGGCTTTCACTGACCCAGCTTCCCTTTGACGTTTTCACTCCTTGCTCGCTTGTTTTGACTCAGGGGTATAGTGGTGCACCTACATTTCATCGCAGGTGATAACGTGAGTGAGAAACGAGTCTCCCTCTTCCAAAAATTTCGCTAGAAGACGCTCACACACCTGAAAACGATGCAATTTCTGCTCAGTTGTCAGAAGGCGAGGGACCCACCTTGCGTACACCTTACGAAACCCTAGCTCCTCTGTGATGATCGAAAAAGTGCTTCCATAACTTATTCCAACCTTAGATGCAATCTCATTGGTGGTCAGACGCCTGTCACCCTCAAGAAGTTGTTGAACGCTGACGATGTCGCTGGTGCGAGGTCGGCGGCCATGGCTCTCATTTTCAACTTTCACGACCCTCCACAAACTGTTTATGCCATGCAAACACTCTAGCTCGGGACCGTGTCTCTTCCTTGAACTGCGCAGTCAATCTCGTCAGAATTTCAGCTGGTTTTACACCTTCCGTGGGGAGAAACTTGATGATAACATGCTGCGCAATTGACGAAGGCACCCCCTGCTCAGATATCGTCACGACGGATACTGAAAGGAACGAGCGAGGTCGCCCACCTGCTCTCCCCCCTGCTGATATCCCTACCCGGCACCCCACGAAGCGGGAACCCTCACGCATTACTATTGCATACCCAGGACCAAGTCTCGTTTATATTTGATTCACCCTCGTATATTCTGTGATATGCAGTATACAATGGCCAAATATATACTATTAAAAAAAGTGCAAATAAGAGTAACAAACAAAAATATGAATATTAGTTTAAAATAGGTTGAACAAAATTCCTCAAGAATAATGGGAAACCAGTAACGTTGATAGGATTACAATTCTTTCATTTTTATACAAGACAAATGAGAATGGATTCCAATCCTTAGTATATTGGAACTTCCTAGTGTTGTGTATGAAATTTATACACGCTTCTATGTTCTGGTATATATACAGAAATTGTAGGGTTGCATTTAGTTTTTTAAATAGTAGTATAGCCCTCCATAATACATTAAAAAAATCTATTCGGTCGCCTCAGAGGTGTCAAATTGGGATTGTTTGGTCGACATACGATGAATTAGTCACTATCAATCCAAACGTCAAATTATAATGATGTAGACTTCTAAGTGTGGGAGCTCATGTTTTAATTATCACTAAGTACTGTAAAGGGTCACTGCATAATGCTACTGCAATTTATTTGAATAACCTCCTTGGCAGAAGTGTTGCAATCTCTAGAAAAATCATTTGTAGATATTTTCTGTTATCTAATAAACAGATATGGATTTTGTTGAAAATACCATAGCAAATTTTAACTATCTTTTTACCAAATTATTTAATTAGAATATCTTTTTCAACCAAATTGATGTCATGAAAATCACATATAAATTTGTTTACTGACTATAGGGTGGCAGGCCCTATATGGACCAGACTGTCCTATTCACAGTACTCAAGTGTTACACATTCAACTATCTCCACTAATTATAGGGTGTTTACATCTCCAACTTTTTTTTGTACGCTCAGAATCCATTATTTTTTTCATCATAAAAATTTGTCAATCTAATTATTAACTAATATTGTTAGAAAATTAGCTATACCTTCCCTTGTCCTATATCATAGGGCGAGAGAAGGAGCTTATAGAAAAACAGTTTGGTTTGTATCATTTATTTTTTCATACAAATATAAATATACATCAATAATATCCCCAAAATCCCTCCCATCATGCTCGGCTGTATTCTGTATATATCAGTTAACCAAGAACTATGGTTTTTTGTTCATTGCTGTACTTAGTCCTTGTAAACGTCAACTTTATATCGCCCTATGATCTAGTGTCACAAAAAATGCCATTCAATAGTTATTAATACATTCCTAAATAACGTTAATATATACAGAACAATGTTTTTAGCCAAATATGTGATTTATGAAAGAAAAAACACTAAATAAATAAGTTTCGAGTCTTAGGATTGACTAAAATAAATAATTTAATCATCATCATCGGGTAAGTCCTCATCCGTTGTATACTCAGATTCGCGATCATTATTCTCCGCAGGACCTTCTTCTTCGGAATCTTCGAACTCCCACTGCGGATGTTCCGTGATTTCTGCTGGTGCTTCCTTAACATCCAGTTTGATGTCTTTCTGCTGGTCGAAACCAAGGTAAGAATCCGACCTCAAACACACCGTGAACGTGAATACTCCGGTCCAATTTGGGGCAGTGAACTTAAGAAAACATAAATCTATTATTCCTTTACCAGGAGGCACCGTGTTGATCTCACCTTAAGATGAATACTTTCCCTCTCTACAAGACTAGTTACATGGTACGGAGCAGTGAGAAGGGTTCTGGACTTTCTGTCACAAATATACGTCCACCAATATTCTTGCTTGTCATCTGGGAATAATGGACTGTGAACTGAGTGGGAGCACTTTGATTTTCCTTCTAACGATTTTTCCCTTTCATGGATTTTGCGGAATTTCTCCCACTCCTTAAATGGAAAATAACTTAGAATATAACAGCATGCAATGCAAGAGATAAAAGAAAGCTATATAAAGGCTTATTATACAGGGCTGAGCAAACGTGTCATCAAGCATAACTGATTTCTCCAAAAATTATAAGTTGGACTAAGAAATATCCTTAACAAAAGTTTATGTACTATTTTAATCTATTTAGTGTCATATTGGTTTCCAACAGCTGCCCTACACTTCGCATAGCTTGTGTTAAAATAAAATCTAGAGGTGTGTTAATTTGCGAGGTTATATAATGGTGTTGATTAGATAATGAAGAAATTTCAGATAGTACATTAAAGTTGGGACATTTAAAAAAACTAAACTTTAAAATTTTCTGTCATAGATCATCTGTCATATTTAATTGGGATATTAAATCAACATTATACCTCCAAAAAGTATTTTAACAATGAAAACTTCATTAAATCTGACTATTGAACAGTACTAAAAAGTTACTGTGAGTAAATTCTCTTACCCTTATTATAAAAAATTAAAAAATCAAGAAAGGAGACAAAAATTGGTTATTTGATTAAAACATCTTGCAGTGATATACGGTTAGGTTTTCCACTTTAACGACTCATAGTAACATTTAAAGGTGTAAATACGTATGATTCAAAAATAGACTTCGTGAAAGTTAATTTTAATGTAAAAAATATGCTGCCGTAGGTTTTTATTTTGAAATTTTAATACTCCAAAATTATTTTATATAATCGATATTTCATATCGATAATCGACATCAAATTATTTTCAAAATTATAGCAGCAGGATCAATATAATTTCAGTAAATCAATTTGTAACTAAACAATCTCTATCTCGAAATTGAGTGGCCGAGAAAGAATAAACCAACACATAAATGCAGAATATGTTTTATGCGACAGTTTTACTTTTTTCAAATAGTTCACCCTCGTGCTTTCTTATGACCCATGAACGGGGTAGGGTATGTCCTATCCACCTCAAAATCAATAGATGTCGTCTGGTAGACGTCCCTAATCAGAATCAGTTGAAATTCGATCGATCCGACACAATTTAATTGAGTGATTGTGCTAACAAACAAATTTCTCAAATAGTTCCAAGGGAGGGGGCGGTGTGTGCTATCCACCTCAAAATCAATAGGTGTCGTCTGGGAGACGTCCCCGATCCGAATCAGTCAAAACCTGATCGATCAGACACGATTTAGTTGAGTTATCGTGCTAACAAGAATAAATGCCGACGACACACACACGCAGCAAAAAATTTTTAAAAACCATTTTTTTTTTTGGTTTTTAGACCGAAAAACGAAAAATAGACCCAAAAAAAATTTTGCTATTTCACTTTTTCTTTACACGATTACATTACTTTTCCGCTTATAGTGGACTGTGGAAAAGTAAAAAAAAAACATTAAAACTGGAAAAACTATTAAGGTTCCCTTGACCTATTCATGACTAGAAATCTAAAATAGACTTCTCTCCCCTGACCTATTAATATCATCAATATCATGAATAGAAGGCTAAAATAGACTTCTGTTGATTTATGAATACCATCAATAAAGTCTAACATCATCAAACAAAAAGAACGAAAAAATGACAATACCTGATCATCATCTTCATTATTGGATTTATGTACACCACTATCGTCTGAAGATTTATCATTCTCATTGGTATCTGCATCACTTTCATCTGATTCATCAGTGTCTTCTTCATCTTTGACTTCTTTCACTTTGGGTTTCTCTTTCTTCTTTTCAGATGGCGGATTAGGAGATTCCTCCACCTTTGGTTTGGGAACATTGGCAGGTTTATTGCCCTGCTTGCCCGACTTTTTGGTCTTTTTGCCGCCACCTAAAATACAATATAAAAAATAGTGGCAATATTTTATGTGCGTGAAGTACCGTACCTCTCTTTTGTTTGAGCCAAGCGGGCCGTTTGATAACAGCTTCTGTCTCTGGCTCCCCAGCACCTTCTTTCGCCTCTGTATTCTCTGTACCATTTTCCGTAATGTTCGTATTCTCCTTAATGGTATCATCACCAAACAATGTGCTCATATCTTTCCTTACTAACGTCACTGTAACGGTGACTATCGCACCTGCTGTAACTTCTGTGGGATTGTCATCGTCCATCACTAAAACAAATATCAATATACACTTGTATGGTCATGGTAGTAATAGCTTACCCTCCACTTGTATTTGAAAATCGATATAAGGCATTCTACCCAATACCTTCATGACGTTTTCATATTCTTCATTACTCAGACTACGCAATAAACTCCTTCGTTCTTCACCTTTTAGCTGAGCATACTGCTGCAAAGTCTTGACTTGTCTCTTCTTTGACATAAAGTATTTCAAGTTATCATCGTTTATGTAAGGTAATTGCAATAATGGTGACTTGTATTCCCAGAGACCTTGTACTATCATCGGACAGAGTTTCATACAATTTTCTATGGTCTCTAAAGTAGGTAATCTTTGAACTGAAAAAAAAATATATATAAAAAATTAGTTTATTAGTACTCTTAAGTCTTCGAACTATTATATATCTATGTTCGTTGGGATCCCCCATGGACGTACTTACTTCTTCTCGCATATGCAAGCAAAATCAATTGGTTGACACAGTTAACTTGCTCATTGATTAAATAAGGACATCTTCCTATAATATATCTCCTATCCAGCTCCAAGGTGTTTGGATTTAATGGTATACGACTCAAGTGTGCATGGATAATCGCTCTTGCTTTGATACTATATAGATAACATAAAGGCCTTTCTTTATTCTTCTCACCTAGGTTTACTAACTTTTTAATCAACTGAAAAAATATTAGTTATATTATATGGTTACTATTAATAACATATATGTATATATGTATATGGGGAATTACTAAAAGCCAACCTGGGGAACTTCTTCATTGTCTGATAATCGTTCTACTATTTCCGAATTATGCTTTTTATCAAATTCAAAACTAGCTGCTAGGATCATTATAACACGTTTTAGGGCCATGTTAGGTGTTTGATGAAAGAAAAAATAATACATTTGTGTAGTGTCTAGAAGCACTTGATCTCCAGTGAATTTAATACTCCTATACCACCACGTCCCAACCTAAAAATAATGAAAAAATGACAGACGTATAGGTACATATGCAGGTACGAATAGTAAAATATTCATCTCGGTTATTATTAGTGTTTATTATTTTTTTCATTTCATATTACTTACTACAATAGGAAGGGCTACCATAAATACGAGTGCATATAACCCGAGCACCCAAACACTGTTTTCTTTTTCTACAATCCATGATGGTAGGGCTATACCAAAACTCATTGCTCCTGGCCCATCTGGATTACCATATTTCTCCCAGTTCTTTCGGGCTTCGTCATCAGTTAATGCCTAAAAGATATTTTGTATTAAGTATAGAACAGATCTTTATAGACCAAAAAGAAGTTCAAAGTTTCTTAATATGCCCATTCTCATAATGTACATACTCGAAATATACATAGTAAATAGTAACAATATTATTAACTGCTGTTATAAAACTTATAAAGTAAGGAATTTGGCATAAACTATGCAATGATTTAGATTAAAATATTCTTAATAACAGAAGTGTAAAATAAAAAAGGAATATAGACTGTATAATCAAATGTTGCTTGTATTGCTTATATTGTGGACTTAAAATTAGCAGAAGTAACATTCAGAATTGTGGAAGTGTAAAATAGTCATTTATAAAAACGTATGTTCTATTTTTTAATAGAATATACTTATACAAATAAGTTATACAAATATAACTTGATGTCATGGTATTACATCTAATAAAATGAGTACACCAAAAATAATTTTAATAGATGTTATATTTTATTATTGTACAATAAATAATCTCAATCTCATTATTTAATCCATTAAATTGTATTAAAAGCTTTTTTTATTTGTCAATTAAAACTAATTCTTATTTGCTTCCTTTTTATTCATTAGGTGGTTTGAAATAAACTCATTTTTTTGCATTGATTGTGGTTATTTTTAATTTCCAATAAAACATAACCATGATTAATTTAAATATTCAATTTAGGAAGCTGTACACAATTGTTAATCAAAAATAATTTGACTTGTAATGAATAATACTCGATGTTACATAAAATATTAAACTAGAAAGTTATGGAATTAAATAATTCTCTATTTCTTTACTGTTTCGAAGAGTAAAATTTTATAATTTTATACTTAGAGATCCATACAGATAGAGGTATATATACAATTTTATAGGATGTGAACTGCCTATGATATAATACCTATTATGTATTAACATTAATTTGATACTTTATATAATTTTTTGTTCTATCATATATACTTCCAGAGTACTTATAAGGATACATGAACTCACCTGATAAGCTTTAGATAATTTCATAAATTCTTTTTCATTGCCAGTATCTTTATCAGGATGCAGAATTAGTGACAGCCTTCTGTATGCTTTTTTTATTTCACCTTGACTAGCACCTAAAGGTATCCCCAAAATTTCATATGGATCGAAATTTGCCATTTCATAATCAAACTGAGATACTTTATAAGCTAGTAGGATCAATATAACCCAACCAGCTATTATAATTAGTTTTATTATAAAGTTTCTTGGACCTTTCCAGGGTTCTGCGTTTTTCAAATACTCCCTTTTCGTATAACATCCTGGACATTTGCACTCTCTGTTTTCTTCTTCTGGATCTGAAATAAAATTATTCTACATTACAGCAAAATACACATATTTGGGATCTACTAAAAGTTAATTGGTTTATACAAAAATCTTACACTATGAAAATATATTTAAAAACTTAACCTTAGTTTACTGTAATTTTGAACTATCTCATAGTTAAACTACCAAAAAACTATCACATGATTTTATTTTAAAATATAAGACTTATAACTTCAAGAAAATAGTCTCGCATATATATCTGACAAAAAATTGGAAAAAAGGAATCGAAAAACATGTTTCCTTACCTCTCTTTTTTTTCCTAGGCCAGTAATAAAATGTCGCAGGAATCAATATTAAAGCTAGAAACGACAATAAGAAGTAGAAAAATGTCCCACCACTTTCATCATATTGAAATTTTTGACCCATTACAATAAACTGTTAATAGAAAATAATTCAAGGGTTCAACGTGTCAAAAAATGTTTTAAACCACATTGACAGCCGCCATTTTAAAGAATTTACAGTTATTAACTCGTTCCGAAATCACAGAAGTTGGGATTTTCCTAAGTACTACCCTGAACCTACTCTTCAGATGAACTATGAAAAATTAAAATCAATTTGAAATAACCTTGTTATTAATTAAGAGAAACTTATATATTTTATTTTAAGTTTAAAAATCATTTAGAAATAATAAAACTGCATTTGCATTTTATATAAAAAGGTTAATAGCAATTAAATTTACAACGCACGCACGATTTATAACTGTTAACAGATGACACATATAAATACAAATCTATACAATTACTCATAAAATATTACAGTCGTTTCTCGTCATTATATTATATGTCGGCATTTAATAAACTGAAAAAAGTTACCTCTTTTTTATTTTTCGTTTAAAGTCACCACAATATGTGAGAATGAACCCAAAGCAGTATTCATAAAATTAAAATTTTAGTCTTACATAAATGTGAAAGTTGTACCCATTCATACATTAAGTAAGGTTTTGGAATATTCAAATTTTCCGCGCAAGGGAAAGAGGAAGTACACCAGCGCCTCTTTTGGAAGTCGTTGAACGAATAATAAGAGCATTTCCTTTTATATGGCGGACTTAGGGTTCGCTTGATGTGTTGTATGGTCGTGAAAAAAAGTGATCGAATTAATTGAAAATGGTATGTATAGTATATATTTATATTTGTAATGTTATTTCAGTTAGATTGCTATCGTACAAAAATATGTTGTATTTTTTTATTTGATGGTTTTGCAAATAAAGTAACAAAGAAATCTACCACGTGTAAAGAACACGGTTTTCGTATGGATTTATGTATATCTTTGTAAATAATTAAGTATCAAATGATTTCCATGTTTTATTAAAACATTTTGTTTACCAAATACTCCACAATTCGGAATTCACATTTGTTTTCTGAATGTTCACAAAGTTTTCAGGTTATATGTTTTTTGTATATCAATATACATACATATGTATTGGTTAATATAATTTGCAAATAGCTATGAACCCTATCGGCATTAAAGAAAAACTAAGCTTATAAATTAAACTATTATACTTATCATTTTACAAAGATCTACATATTATGTATGATGGTTAAAATGGGTCTCACAAATAGTAATAGGGAAAACTGTAAAATAAATTTAATTGGCAATTAAATTTAGCATAAACTCAAATTTCGGCACCTCCCACACCTTCATTTTTTGGGGTGTTGGAGAAGAATCTGGGGTTAGTTTTTGACAGACAAACTCAGTCAACTTTTTCTGACTTCCTTTATATCTTGCATTAAATTTATCAAAACTTATTATTCATTATGTTTGTAATTGTAATGTTTTGTGCTGCAGACCATTTTATGCTATCCAAGCCCCTTATATTAAAGTCTGGGACATTAAGCATGCCTAGGGTTATGACTTCGTCTATTGTATAATAGTAAACATAATAAAACGTAAACATTGCAACTAAATTAAGAAAATCTTAATAAATAATATGATTTACACATAAAAATATGTATAGAGGAAGTGCTGTAGCATCTTTTACATTAAAATTGGGTATCTGTGTAGTGTAAAGTAGAAGTTATTTAATAAAAGGAAGTGTGGTGTTCTTGAGAACTATCTGACTTCTAAAACTAAAGCCAGATTCTTCTCCAACATCTCCAAAAATTGGGGAACAGCAAAAATTTTGTGACTATTTTCAGATTAAGAGTTTTAAGTTAAAATAAATAATTACCAATTGTTTTCATATACCTATCCCATTTAGAGTTATTTGTCGGGTCATATTTTTAATATAATAGTTGTCTCAATACAATATACATTTGTTTTCTAACAGTACAATGCCACAAATGATAGATCAAATGAAGAGGATATGTTCCTATTTTTCCTATCCTATTTTTTTAGTCGTTGTCCACAGCACGCCCCTTGGTCAGCGTGTTTAATGAAAAGTCAGAAGAAGTCAAGGGTACTAACATTGCTTTACCTGCAGTGTTCAAGGCCCCAATTAGACCAGATGTGGTTAACTTTGTTCATCAACAAATTTCCATGAATCATCGTCAGCCCTACAGTGTTAGTGACAAAGCTGGTGAGTTCTTAATAAACTAACTAAATATTTTAAACACTATATAATTATGTCATGAGTATTATTATGCACAAAATAATGTCCACATTCTTACGATCTTTGTTTGTTTGGATGTTCCAAAATTGTGCAAGACTGAATTGGTGACAATAGGCGTTCCTTTCTAGTATACTATATTAGAAAAGGGCAATGTTCATCAGACAGTAGCACTTGCAACTAGGCAGTAGTTCTCTCTTGAATTTCGTTGAAATTCCTGAGTGCCAGTTAAATAGTTTTTCTCTGATTCATATTTTTGTTTTATGTATGATATGTAAACATTGGAGATTAGTCTATAATTCTTTATTGTTACTTACCAAATATACAGGATGTCAACGTAATGGTAGACCAAAATTGTCAATATCTGTATTTGAAGAGATAAAAAAAATGAGCCAAAGACTATTTTAAATTGTATACAAAAATCTTGCCGATTCTGAATTTAATATTCGCCTAACCAAAAAGGAACCATCGCCCAACTTATTTGTTACATATTGTGCCATATATTACAGTGAACTATCCTGTGGTCCAATATTATTGTTCATAAAAGTGTGCTTGTAGGCCATCAAACTTCTGCCGAATCCTGGGGTACTGGTCGTGCAGTTGCCCGTATTCCCCGTGTACGCGGTGGCGGTACCCACCGTTCCGGACAGGGAGCCTTTGGCAATATGTGTCGCGGAGGGCGCATGTTTGCTCCAACTAAACCTTGGCGAAGGTGGCACAGACGTGTTAACATTAACCAGCGTCGTTATGCTCTCGTGTCGGCCGTTGCTGCCAGTGGTGTTCCAGCTCTGGTCCTCAGCAAGGGTCACGTGATTGATCAGATCCCTGAATTGCCATTGGTTGTTTCTGATAAGATTCAGGAGTTGAGCAAAACTAAGCAGGCGGTCCAATTTTTGAGGAGGATCAAGGCCTGGTCTGATATACAGAAAGTAAGACCTATTTAATATTTAGGAAGTTTTGCTTTATATACTAAGTAATATTTAACATCTCAACAGCTGGCATGAGACTATACCATTGAAATGGTTGTGTAAGTGTAATTCATAGATTCAAGAAATGTACTTTCACTACTACAGAAGTTTATTAAATTCCTTTTTTTTATCAAAATAATTAGAATTTCTAAGATAGAATTTTACTGATATTGTATTAGTTATTGCTACAAAAAAATTAGTACCATGGCAAGTTACTATACATGGTATAGTTTTTACTAAAATAACTTTTCTAGTCTCGATCGACTATAGAACTTCCTCTAATGAGAACGAAAATAACTGGAAATTGACCATTTAGGATAAGTTTTATAGTAATTCTAAATATTGGAAGCCTATATATAACATGGAAAATATTGGAGTTTTACAATGTTAGTTCAGATTAAAAATAAACGTACCTGCTGGATCTGATGGGCATATTTACTTAATATATTGATGGAAACTTTTGAGATATTTGAAACTTTAAACATTGTTTTGGTCGTCAGATTTAGAATAGATAATAGAAATTGCCAAAAAAGGAATATTTTTTTGCTGAAAACAAACTAATCCTAAGTTATTAATTATGGTTGAAAATGTAGTTTAGGGCTATTATTCGAAAATCCATAATCAAGATGTATTGAAATCTTGGATGTGGGCCCAACAAGGCGAGGTGATCAAAACTGCTATTTTTTTATGTAAACGTGCTCATTATTTTAGTGAAAATGGTCACATCAAAGATCGTTGATAATAAACCAAATTTAGCGAAAATAAGGATATATAATCTGACTAATGATTAACTGATTGACGGAGTGAATTAAAAGGGAAACTTGCTGTATATTGTTTGGACTAATAATTTTTATTTACTTGTGTTGCTGCTGTTGATTATTTACTAATTTAAAAAAAAAACTTGTAATCTGAAAAATGTTAGTGTAGTTTAAAAGCATTACGAATTGGGGAGTACAGAGAATGCAATTAAATGCATCAGTTGATGTGTCCCTGATTTCCTTGAAAACTATTGAGAGTTTCGAGGTTACTAAATTTGAGATACAAGAATTTCAACACTGCGTGTTTTCAAATAATTCTTCCTCGTTTTTTTTTTTATATACATTGACTATTTTTGTACATCGTCCACAGTACTTTCCTTAAACAAAGTAATTATGCCAATTACATGAAATAAGTGTGATATTAGAGAGGTTACACACTCTTCAATGTCTGGTATTCATTATATCAGTGACCAGTGTAAATTTTGTGAAAATTTCTCACTAGATAACTTTAGAATATCAAACCTATCTTAAATGTATTGGCCTTGATTTGTTATTAAGTTTTTTATCAACGAGGATAATAAAGTTGATTTGCTTATTAGGAAGAAGGTTAATTCAGTTCATTTATACATTCCCTCATACATTTTGTAAGAAGTTGTTTATCTCTTAAAGGAAATTTTAGTAGATAAACTGGAATTGCAGTAAATAAACTGGAATTTCAGTCTAAAAATGATGATTTAGCTTTTGGTCCGTGTTTATGAAGAACCATGATTATTACAGTCAAAGGCACTGAATAATTGTAATAATAATAATAATTCCTTAAGTTTTCTTAAGAGCTACAATCGACAACTTTCTGTTGTAGGTTTATAAAAGCCAACGTTTCCGTGCTGGCAAAGGAAAGATGCGTAACCGGAGGCGCATCCAGCGCAGGGGACCGCTGATCGTATACCACAAAGACCAAGGTGACTAAATGCTATATGGTGCATAATATATTTACGTTAGTTTTTGTATATTCATGTTGCTAGGTCTTCGGCGTGCCTTCCGCAACATTCCCGGTATTGATTTAATGAGCGTTCAAAAACTTAACATCTTGAAATTGGCTCCCGGTGGTCACGTCGGACGGTTCATCATTTGGACTGAATCGGCTTTCCAACGGTTGGATAAACTGTTCGGAAGCTGGAAGACCCCATCTTTGGAGAAACAGGGTTATAATCTACCCCAGCCTAAGATGAGTAATACGGATTTGTCTAGGTTATTAAAAGCCGACGAAATTAAAGGTGTTTTACGACCTCCACAGTAAGTATTCATTTTGTTGTGCGTCTTTTGTATTCCGTATTTCTGCTTCATTAGAATTGTGGATTTTATTGAGTATGTTAGAATTATCTCGAATGATCAGAAATTCCGTATTTCTATTTATTAGAATAGTCAAAATTTAAGACGAATTTTGTCAATTTTTAATTTAAAAATTGGATTACTACACAATGATGAAACAAATTTTAGAGCATTGGGTTATGAGTACCATGATTATCTGTTGACATCTGATTTTTAATTCTATCAAGTATAGTTTACTCGCTGAAGTCAAGGTGTTATTACATTTTGTGTTTGTCTTATAGGAAGAAGGTTGTCCGTCGTGTACGTCGTCTTAATCCATTAACCAACACCAGGGCTTTGTTGAGACTCAATCCGTATGCTGCTGTCCTTAAACGTCAGGCCATTTTGTCTGCCCAGAAAAGGCAACTGCAGAGGAATGAATTGTTGGCTAAGAGACGTGGGGTAAGTGAATGATTTAGGATATTTTTGGAATTTGGAAGGTTTCAATAAAAGTCAAAAAGCGGGATACTGTTTCAGCTGGTTTGTTTATGACCATATCGGAAGGCAGTATATTATAAAGTACACATTAATGCATCCACCTTGAGGGATTATTATTTAGAAATGCCTTTGATATTTCAATTTGGGTTGTTCATTTTCAAATAAACAAAAAACTAGATAATTAATTTGAGGATTTAAAATTGAATCAATTTTTGATGATTTTAGAAATAAATATTAAATCAATATGAAAAATACAGAGCCAGATATCGATCGCTGAGGTATCCTGGTTTTTAAGTTTTCTTGGCAGGCACAATTCTCATGATGATATAGCTTTTGGTCCGTGTTTATGAAGTTTTCATGACTTTATCCTCAAAAGCACTGAGTTTATAAAAATTTATTTGATATTTCATAATGAAGAGTAGGTAGGTGATTATTTATTTTTTAATTTGTAGATTACAATTTCCCCCAAGGATGCTGTGATCAAAACAGCAAAAATGCAAGCCAGGAGAAGGGCCCAAATTCTGAAGGATAAAAAGGCCAAGGGGCCAGGTAAGAAGGCTCCAGAAAAAGCCCCCACAAAAGCCCCAGCCAAGAAGTAGCTCGGTGGTTACGGTTATATATAAGTTTTATGCATTGACTTGTATGTATCATTTATGCAAAATAAAAGGTATTCAAAACAATAAAAAATATCCTTTTAGTTTTTGACCTTTTATTTTTAATTATGAATGAATAGTCAATGCATAAAACTTGACAAAACTTACTATCGTAGATTGTAAGTATATCTATGGCTTTTATGTACAATATTACAATAAAAAAGATTGTATTTATGCATTTTTTTTCGTTATCAACATGAAATGTGTGGTGTTGTGGATTTTACATTCGAAAAGGTAAGTATAGTTTATTGTCTTCATTAAAGTACCCTTTTCCTTAAAATTGAAAGGTAAATTATACCTGTTCTGCCCTTTTTTAATTAAATGTTAGTATTTGTTAGAAGCTAAAGCAATTCATGTTGCTATGTTTTCTTTGTGTTTTCCCGTAACATCTCTGCTATTGGCTTGATGAGCATCGAAAAACAACCTGAAACTCTCCTGCCGGTTACGTTGAGGTTTTTTCTCATTTGGACTGAATCTGCTTTCTAAAAGTTGAATATGTTGGAAACTGGAAAACCCTGTTTCTGGAGAACTGAAGGTTATAATCCACCCTTACCTAAGATGGCAAACACTGATCTGTTTAGGTTGTTGAAAGCGGATGAAATTAAATTGTTTTATGACTTCCACAGTAAGTAATCATTTAGTCATTCTGTCTTTTATATGTTTGTGAGTTTTACCGATTGTGCTAGGATTTATTATTATTTCGAATAGTCAGCGTTTAATACGAATTTGTCACATAATTTTTAATTTAAAAATGGGATTAATATTATGATAATGATGAAACAAATTTTAGAGCATTGGGTTATGAATACCATGATTATCTGTTGACACCTGATTTTTAATTCTATGAAGTATAGTTTATCGCTGGAGTCGAGGCATGAGTATATTTTGTGTTTGTCTTGTAGGAAGAAGGTTGTCCGTCGTGCATGTCGTCTCAATCCATTAACTAACACCAAGGCTTTGTTAAGACGGTCTATATGGTGTCCTTAAACATCAGGTCATTGTATCTGCCCAGAAGAGGCAACTGCAGAAGGAGCTGTTGGCTAAGAAACGCAGGGTAAGTGAATGATTACAATATTTCTGGAATTTAAAATGTTCAAATAAAATGGCAAAGTAGGATGGTTTTCAGCCGGTCTTATTGTTTAAAAAAAGCCTTATTTTAATTTGGGTTGTTCGTTTTAAAAAATTAACAAAAATCTAGGTAATTGATTTTGGGATTTAGAATTGCATTGATTTTTGATAATTTTAGAAAAAAAAGTTAAAAATGGGATTAATATTATGATAATGATGAAACAAATTTTAGAGCATTGGGTTATGAATACCATGATTATCTGTTGACACCTGATTTTTAATTCTATGAAGTATAGTTTATCGCTGGAGTCGAGGCATGAGTATATTTTGTGTTTGTCTTGTAGGAAGAAGGTTGTCCGTCGTGCATGTCGTCTCAATCCATTAACTAACACCGAGGCTTTGTTAAGACGGTCTATATGGTGTCCTTAAACATCAGGTCATTGTATCTGCCCAGAAGAGGCAACTGCAGAAGGAGCTGTTGGCTAAGAAACGCAGGGTAAGTGAATGATTACAATATTTCTGGAATTTAAAATGTTCAAATAAAATGGCAAAGTAGGATGGTTTTCAGCCGGTCTTATTGTTTAAAAAAAGCCTTATTTTAATTTGGGTTGTTCGTTTTAAAAAATTAACAAAAATCTAGGTAATTGATTTTGGGATTTAGAATTGCATTGATTTTTGATAATTTTAGAAAAAAAAGTTAAAAATGGGATTAATATTATGATAATGATGAAACAAATTTTAGAGCATTGGGTTATGAATACCATGATTATCTGTTGACACCTGATTTTTAATTCTATGAAGTATAGTTTATCGCTGGAGTCGAGGCATGAGTATATTTTGTGTTTGTCTTGTAGGAAGAAGGTTGTCCTTCGTGCATGTCGTCTTAATCTATTAACCAACACCGAGGCTTTGTTAAGACAGTCCATATGGCGTCCTTAAACATCAGGCCATTGTATCTGCCCAGAAGAGGCAACTGCAGAAGGAGCTGTTTGCTAAGAAACGCGGGGAAGTGAATGATTTAGAATATTTCTGGAATTTGAAATGCTCAAATAAAAAGTCAAAGCAGGATGTTTTCAGCCGGTGCTATTGTTTAAAAAAGCCTTATTTTGATTTGGGTTGTTCGTTTTCAAAAATGAACAAAAAACTAGGTAATTAATTTTGGGATGTACAATTGCATTGATTTTTGATAATTTTAGAAAAAAAAGTTAAAATTAATATTAAAAATAGAGGGCCAGCTTTTGATCCTTGAGGTATCCTTGTTTTAAGTTTTCTTGTCGAGCACAAATTTCATGATGATATAGCTTTTGGTCCGTGTTTATGAAGTTTCCATGACTTTATCCTCAAAAGCACTGAGTTTACAAAAAAATATTTGGATATTTCATAATGAAGAGTAGGTAGGTGATTATTTATTTTTTAACTTGTAGATTGCAATTTCCCCCAAGAATGCTGTGATCGAAACAGCGAAAATGCAGGCCAGGAGAAGGGCCCAAACTCTGAAGGATAAAAAGGCCAACGGGCCAGGTAAGAAGGCCCCAGAAAAAGCAGGAGTTGGCTAAGAAACGCAGGGTAAGTGAATAAGTTACAATATTTCTGGAATTTGAAATGTTCAAATAAAAGGTCAAAGTAGGATGGTTTTCGGCCGGTGTTATTGTTTAAAAAAAAGCCTTATTTAATTTGGGTTGTTCGTTTTCAAAAATTAACAAAAAACTAGGTAATTAATTTGGGGATTTAGAATTGCATTGATTTTTGATAATTTTAGAAGAAAAGTTAAAATTAATATTAAAAATAGAGGGCCAGATATTGATCCTCGAGGTATGTTTTGTATATTTTCTTGTCGGGTACAATTTTCATAATGATATAGCTTTTGGTCCGTGTTTCCATGACTTATCCTCAAAAGCACTGAGTTTACAAAAAAGTATTCCGATATTTCATAATGAAGAGTAGGTAGGTGATTATTTATTTTTTAATTTGTAGATTACAATTTCCTCCGATAATGCTGTGATCAGAGTAGCAAAACTGCAGGCCAGGAGAAGGGATCTGAAATTCTGAAGGATGAGAAAGCCAAGGGGCTGGCTCAAACAAAAGCCCTAGTTAAGAAGTATTCAACCGTGTGAATACTATTGCAGATATATGGTTTATGCATTGACTGTGTTAACCTGGTTTCATAATTAAAACAATAGGTTAAAAACTCAAAAATATATTTTTTATTGTTTTGAATATATCCGAGGTTGTAAGTCTATAGCTTTTATGTATAATACAATAAAATAAAGATTGCATTTGTGCATTTTTTATTGCCAACAATGTGTGTTGGAATTTACATTTGAAAAGATTAATTTATTTTTTGTCCTTAAAATAAAATTGTACCTTTTCCGTCCTTTATTAAATTTTACGATTTTAAAATTATTTGTTAGAAACTGAAGCAATTTTAAGTTTTCACCTACAGATCAGAGGCAAAACATTTTTGAATACAAAGAAAAATAACACATTCAACATTGCTACTATATTAGCAACCTTGTACTCTCCGAGTGGGATTTATGAATGAATCGAAATCACTGGACCACATAGGTGGATTTTTTGTTTCTATTAGCAATTATGATCAGGGTAGGTTTAACCCTTTCGCTGCTCAAAGCGCATATACGCGCGAAAAATAAATGGGTCCACCATGCTCCAAGCGCGTTAACGCGCTCGTACTTAAATTGGGCCAGACTGCTCAAGACGATTTAACACGCGTGTACACCCTCCTAACGTGTAATTGGTCATGATGTAATGTACACCACTAAAAATTAAATTATTCTAATATGGGCGTGGCCACTTGTCACCTTCCTGAATTCCAGTGGATTACTGGATTAGTCTACATTTGGCATTCAAACAGGTTTTTGTACTAGTTTGTTCCTAAATAGTAAATAATATTCGTTATCTCACAGACAAAGAATTGGAGGAAATTCTTTCAAGAAGTGACGGTGAGGACGATTATTTATGTGACTCCGATGATGGACGGGATTCAGATGATGATAATGAATATGAAAGTCCTAGAAACCACACTCATGTTCTGGATGATATTAGGAATTTTATAGCAGATATTACAGATCCTTTGCCGATCTACCCAGAACCTGCCGATTTCGACGCATTGGCGGAAGACGATGTTTTATGATCACAAGAGGACGCAAATGATGCAGATGACACTCCAGATCGCCATGAATTTGTCTGGAGTACTAATAAAGATTTTACGCCGGAAATACATGTTTTTGACAATACTAATTCCAGTTGTAAAATTCAAAACAATACTGACGATTTAATTCCAGAATATTTTGAGTATTTCATTGACCAGGAAATAGTTGAATATACGGCAAACGAAACAAATCGATATTATGAACATTTATGTAGAAATGATATACCTACAAGTTCGCGTCTAAGAAGATGGAAAGAAGTCAATGCATCGATAAATATTAAACCTGAGTCCTACGAGCAAAGCTCGTAGCCTGAGTCCCTAATTGCATGAAATACGTTCGCGTAACTGAGCACGTGACCGTATTTACTAAAATTATTGGTCGAGAGATCGCCATATTTTTTTTATTTGATATTTACGACGAACCACTGTTAGTTAATGCGTTCACGTGCTCAGTTATGCGGCCGTATTTTATGCAAGTTGGGACTTAGGCTGACACTAAAATGGACTAATGTGCTCCAAGCGCGTATATGCACAAGCAGCCAATTTATTGCGCTTGACGTGAAAGTTCCGTGAAAACGTATTGCACAGCGAAAGAGTTCAATTGTGTTCTGTTAGTAATTAAGATCAGTAGTAGGTTTCAAGGGAGGGCCTCAAAGTTCTACAATACACAGGCTGCCACCCATTATATATCTGTAAAGCAGTCAGCGCTAGAGTATGCACTTGGTCGTCTTCCAAAAGCTCAATATACACTCCAGGCCGAGCTTTCTTAGATTGAGTCTAAAGCTGCGTTTACACCAGCGGAACTCGCTCGCGAAAGTCACGGGCGAAAGTTACTCGCTTCGAGTGAAATTTCGCACTACCCAAAACGGAGCGCAATTCAGAGCGAAAAATTACGCGAGTAGGACGAGCCGCCTTCAGTTCTGGTTTCGCAGCCAACATGGCAACTTGTTTTGTCCCTCCAGCAGCTGCAGCCGCGTTTTCGTCATGTCGATGGCATTTTTGATCAAGAAAGGGAAGAAAAAATTTCACTGCAGAAATAGCAAAATTTAGTTCAGAACTAATTTCCTTCCACGCACGTTCTCTCTTATTGCGATTGAAATAGTTTTTGTTTTTTGGATTCCACATAAAATCTACAAAAAAATATTTTTGTAGAGCTCGATGAGTTGCAAGCACTGTTCTTAATCCATCCCTCGCGCAACTACGAACACTAACTAAACGCGACTAAGCGAAACTCGACGTGCGAAACCCTTTGATGCGTGGACAAAAATCGACAGCCCCGGCTCGCAGCGAGGGCCCTCGCTCCGCAATTACTCAGGGATGGGGACACGTCTACACTAGCGCTATTCCCTGGCGAAATTATTTTGCGTGAGGGAGTTTCGCTAGTGTAAACGCAGCTTAAGAGAAAAGAGGCCAAACACGAGGTGCTTTTGCTATACCAAACTAGGCACTGACATGGTTCAGAGGTCTCCATACCATTGCATTTCTTGTCGGCACTCGAGCCAGTCTTGTTAAGATGACGACCAAGAGTTTCCGGACATTATCCCCTCGAGAGCGTTGCCGTCCAGTCACTGCTATACATCAAATCCAGCAGCAGCTTGGCCTGCCTGCATCCCCAGGTGTTCCGTCGACAATTGAGTCTCGATATCCAGCCACTCTTAGATTGCCCACTTGCCAAGGCAGTGTGCAATCCTGATCATTGACTCTGGTCCCATTAAGCCTTTCTTCCCTGGCCGGCTTGTACGCCTTCTTGTTACCACGGAAGCCAATATGACCCGGCACCCAGACTAATATCAGCTTGTTATTTCTACTGCATCGCTGCATTGCTTCACCAGCCAGGATTTTAGTCCTGCAGCCCCTAAAACATCCAGGGCCGCCCTGCTGTCAAATCAGTAATGTGATTAGGAACCACTCTGTTCAGCAGTTGTGTGGGTAGCCATCACCTTCCATGGAACACTGTGGCATAACTTCCAAAAGGAATCCAGTACTCTCTTCTATTATGTTCATAGACCTGAAGTCATGCATGAACCAAATGTCTCCGGCCAGGGAGACTGCCATTTCTATAGTCCTCCCTACTGGGTTTAATCAATTTGGACATGTCCAAAGCTGTAGGATATTTTCATCTTGTCATGTGATATCAAAAAGATGGCTCGTCCAGGACTCCTTTGGGGAAACGGATACGCCTACCTCCCCCATTCACCCTAGATGTCATTCCTATAGGCTGCTTCCGCAGCCGCGACAATGCCCTTCAGATCCAACGGGGGGAAGCCAGTAAGAGCCTCCAACGTTGCCATTGGTGTGGTCCGTATGGTCCATGTCATTCCCTTTAATGCCAGTGCCTTCCTAGGCGAGACCAGTTGTGCCTTGGGCCACTGCCACATAGAGCAGTCGAAGCTTCAGCATCGCTTTATTGAGCCAAGAAACCATTCTCAGTATCTAAATGACGCCAAATTCTTTCCTAAACGTCCAGAAATTTGAACAAAATTGGTTTGAGGTTTCTCTTGGAGGTGCTCTTTCAGTTCACCTTAGCGTCTCAGATAACACCTAGATACCTCACCGAGCCCGTCATTTTGAGCCATGATATGAAAATAATTAAGAAAAATCACATTTTATAACCTCTCTTGCGTCCGAATCGTTATATTGCATGGACACTGGTTGATGTGTCGACTAGAGGGGAATGTCTTGTTTTGTGGGTACATCGTCTGTCGAATTGATCATCGCGTCGAAGATAATGAGTTTTAGTTAATTTACATAGACGGTATGACACGTCGAATCAACCATAAAATCCGGCCGTTTATTTTAAGCCTAAATACACTCTCGGGGGCTTAAATGACTTGCTCTTTGTTTAGCGTGATTAGTGATAGATGTTGTTCTCTAATGACCCGACAAAATTAGTCTTTCCTGTACAGTAAATGAACAAATACACACTAACATAAACGGTAAAAATAAGGAATATAAAGCAATATTGCACATAACGGACATAAAACCTCCTTTGATTTGGAACAAGAGATAATAAATAAATAACTAAATGCTCAAGCACCTTGTCAAAAGGACAGGACATCATTGTTATTACTTTTATGTTTCAGGAAAAATATACTGCCTGCAACAACATCGCACCGCTTATCTGATAAAATTGTATATTATGTATATACTCATATTATAGGATGTACATGAATTAATACAGATACCACTCAGACAAATAAGCATAACAGATCTGTATGAATAGATAATAAACGGTTTTTAATGAAATGAAAGAAACATAAACGTCATCATCATCATCATGAGGTCCTAAGACTGGTTGGACGCTAACCTTCAGCTTCTCCTATCTTGTGCTAACCTACGCATTTCGCTAATTGTGCTACAACCTACATCCCTTACTATTTGCCAGCAGTAGTGTAATCTAGACCTACCTCTGCCTTTCTTCACTCCTATTTCTGCCTCCAAAATATCGCAGACTATTCCCCCATGTCTCAGTAAGTGGCCTACCATTCTATCTCTTCTCTTCTTTATGTTTTTCCACATACTTCTTTTCTCGCCGACCTTCTCTAATACTTCTTCGTTTCTAACCCTATCAGTCCACGGTATTTTCATCATTCTTCGGTAACACTACATCTCAAAAGCTTCTAATTTCTTCCTACTTGCTTTCCCTACCATCCAGGATTCGCAACCGTATAGTGCCGTGCTCCATACATATGCTCTCAAAAATATCTTCCTTGTTTCTAAGTTTATTATCCCCGAGCATAAAAGTGCTGTCTTTTTGTTAAAAGCTACTTGACCCTGCGCTATTCTTTGTTTTATATCTTTATCGCTTCTTCCATCCCAATTTATTTTACTTCCTAAATAAGTGAAGTCTTTAACTTCCTCCAATCTTTCATTATTAATTTGTACTTTAGTTTTTGCTCTGCTCTCGCACCCTCTGCACACTAACACTTTAGTTTTGTTTTTATTCACCCTCATTCCGTATTCCTCTGTCAACACTGCCTCCATATCGTTCAACGCTGATTCTAATTCCTCCTTACTAGATGCTAATGCTGCTATATCATCCGCGAATCTCATCATTTTTAGTTTCTGTCCATGTACTTTAATCCCGAAATCCACTCTATCTTTTACCACATTAATCAACTCTTCGATGTACAGATTAAAAATTAGTGGTGATAACGTACATCCTTGTCTTATTCCTTTCCTAATACTTACTTCCCTTCTTTCCCCTTCTACTTCTATAACAGCAGTTTGCTCTTTGTATAGATTGTGTACTACTCCTATATCTATACTTCATTCCCGCGCTTTTTAGTATCTCGAACATTTTTTCCCATCGTACATTATCAAAAGCTTTTTCTAAATCTACAAATCCTATATAAGCGTTCTTTCATTTATCTATTGTTTTCTCTAACATTACTCTTAGCGCCAGAATAGCTTCGCGAGTTCCCCTATTTCGCCTAAACCCAAATTGGTCTTCTCCTAGTATTTCCTCCGCTCTATTTTCCATCCTCTTCTGCACTATTCTGGTTAAGATTTTTGATGCGTGGGAAGTTAGGCTAATCGTTCTAAAGTTCTCGCATTTGTCGGCTCCTCTCTTTTTCGGTATAGTAACGATATTATTCCTCTTATAATCCTCCGGTATCTCACCCGTTTCGTATATGTATTTTACCAGTTCAAACATCCTATTTACTAATTTCTGTCCCGCACATTTCAAAATTTCCGCCTGTATTTTATCTACACCCGGCGCTTTATTGTTCTTTAGCCCCCTTAGTGCTATTTCAAATTCCTCTCTCAATATAGGTTTTCCTACATCTTCCCTATCGATGCTAGATTCATCCTCTAATATATATCTTACATAAACGTCATAAGTAGTAAAAACCTCGCTCTGCTTTGTAACAGGAATTTGAGTACAGTATTCAGAGGAAGGATAAATACTCAAGGATTGTAGATGAGTGATTCACCCTACTAGATTTATCTGTCTAATGAGTGATTTCGTATAGACGATTTTCGCGTTTATTGCGGAATATAAAACTAACTTTTTCAAAATATAAAACTTTGTTTATTTAAAATATGTTTATTTTGAATTTCGATACTTGCAGTGATTCAAAAGTTTAATCGTTTGAATCAGTATAGTAATATCCGCGTAATTAAGGTAAATAGCTATTAAATAAATGTGGAGCTAGTAATATTTTTAGAAAAACTTAATTTTATTTTAAAATTGAAATATAAAAAAAAATTGGTTTAGGTTTAACAAAAGATTAATTGTTTTTTTTTTAAAGGAAAACTATGTTTATATTGAAAATATAACATTACTTAGTCTCCAAATAGTTTATAGTCTTTCATTTCTAGGACAGTAAACACCTTGGTTGTAAAATTTTTGAGTATGCATTTTTCACGAACTTTCATATGTCTGTTTCTTGGAGCTATTTTCATATTTTGAACCATTTAACCCAGTTTATTCCATTACAGTTACGAACATATCAATTGTATTTTCATTTGAAATTTTGTCAGGATAATATCTTCATAATTAACAATAACGAAGGAGTTATTTTTTAAAACCGGTGCGGCATTGGTGCCTTTATTTCCCTTTAGCTCTGCTCAATAATTTGCGATTTGAGCAGCATTCAGTGTTATTATTATTTTTAGTGGTATTGTTCCCTTTATTTAGTTTTTGTAGTTTCTTTTGCTGTAGCTATGTTTTCTGCTTGTTTTTTCCCCAATTTTTCGATTCTCTGTTTTTCTCTAAAGCATTTCTGTGAAACATGGTATATCTAACGGGGTACAAATATGTCAGTTTGATTTTTACTATTTCTTAGTATTTGTAATATATAATTTTTCTTCGCATTGCATTTTTTGTCTTAATTACTTTCATTTATAAAATATTTTTTATGTATTTTTTTTCTGAAGAAAATAAATTCTTAAACGTTTAGAGGTATTAGTCAGTTACTGAGATAATAGCAATATCCAGACCTGTACCAGTGTACTAGTGACTATGATGTTTCAAGGTAGGTACTACAAATGACCCGAAATGAAGATACGATTATAATTGTCAAAATGTAAGCTTGTAGTATATGTTTTTTGAATACCATTAGTTTTTCAAAATATCGAGCAGCTGTATTGAGATTCGATTGTAAAATTATCGGTTACCACAGGAAGGATCGGAGTTATCTCCAATCAGAAGCAAGCTCTTTGAAAAGTATTTATTCCGATTGGTAAAATTCTCAATAATAGCATGTACATGAATGTTCTACCATAGGTCTGAACACTATAGTTTTACCACAGAAATAAAGTACTTACCAGAAAAGACGAGATATTGTTGAAATTATAGAAATTTGTAAATATTTATATTTAATTAACATATAACACTATGACATTATTCATACAATTTTGTACCTCTATATTGCTATATATTTTGGGAATTAAATAAATATGTAAGTTAATACAAAGGTATATAAAGTAGTTAATAGTATTATATTAAACAGTATTATTTCATTTTCAGACTGGCAAAAATTATTACATAAAAACTTTTTTTAATTTTCTAATTTTCCTAGACCTGTAAAACTGTCAAGTCGTCAAGTAAATTAACTACCATTCACGTCTTTATATATATGACTATAGGTTTTTCGTTGTTTTTAAAGCATTTTAAAAACAGTAGGTAGACCTTTTGACTGTTTTTTTTTAATATGTTAGTTTCAGGAATATTTTCTGATACTAAATAAAATTTTTTGATGTTTTGTTGGGTATGAAACAAAATTACATATTAATTTTCGCCTATATTATTGGAAAATCTTTTCCATTTCCATCAATAATTCTTCGTCTTTAAACATTTCTTTATTTTCTGTTTCCTTTTCCTCTGTAGTATCTACCAACTCGATTTTCTTTTTCCTATTTCTATTGACTAGTTCATAAATAGCAAATTCCGTCTTTGATGAAATCTTGCACATCTTTAAATCCAATTTTTTTATACTGGAATTATGTTGCATCACTTCGAGTATTTTTTGTCCGACATTCTGAAATAGAAATATTAGAAAGGTACAAGCTGATTTAACAAAAGATTTTGTTCTGTAAACAATTAATCACAAATGTCAAGGATGGCATATACATAAGTAGGTGGTATAAGCTGGTCAAGGCTATGTATGTACTTATATACTAAGAATATCTGAAAAATAAATCTTCAATTTGATAAACATTATCAGTGATTTACGTAATTTACTAATTCTATTAGTTACTTGCATATATATCAGTAGGAATGAAAGAAAAAGCCAATATTTGTTTGAAAAAAAGTTTACTCAAAATGGTTTGGTAAGTATTCGTAAATATTATTTTTCTTAATTAAAGGATAAATATGGTTCTTTCATGATAAAGAAAAATTCATAAATATTTTTCTAAATTTAAATTTTGCTTAAAACTATAGAATAAAAAATGACAAGTATAAAGTTTATTCAATTTAAAAGAAAAAAATATTTTAATTACGGTTGTCCTGGAATGCCGTCCTTTTTTTGGGCGAATAAAATTGGTTATTACAAAAGATATTTATATTTACTATTTTGTATTTAAATTTGCAATGTAGGGAAAGTTATGCATGAAAAATAACATCATCAAGGTGCCTTCCTTCACGCTGCTGTACCTCCTCAAAGCGTGAGCTGAAATTTGTGATAACTCGACGACATAAGCTGACGTTCCTATATCGAAGAAAGTAACAAAATTTTCAAATAATTATTGCCCAAAAGCGGATTAAATTAGGTAATCTTCAATCTTCAAAGCTTGCACCAATTGAATCTTGTAAGGATGAAAGTTCAAATCTTTTACCAGGATGTCGTAGACAGTTGTTTTCAAAAGATTTAAAACGGTTGCATGTTTTTGTATAGAATGACGAATACGTGATACTGCTAAGGTCGACCCTTTTGCTTTCGACACTATTAATGAAGATGCCTTTTGTTTTAAATTCTGCGATGATTAGATTAATTTTGTTGAAGGAACTTGAGTAATGTCATGAAGGAGGTAATGCGCCCGATGCAGGCGATGAACTACTATAGGAGAAAGATGGTTCTTTTAAAAGCTTCTGACACACCAATGAATTTCCAAGGGTTGGTCTCCAACAAACACATACGTGAAATGAGGAAACACACGAGGAATACATTTCAGGACATCTTGTACAAGAAAAAAATAAACAAAAACTACATGTCCTATATCATATATAGAACTACATGTTCTATAAATGAATTGTAAACCAGTTTAGGAGATTCTTCAGTAAGGAACACCATTTCGATCACTATTTTTTTTAAGAGTGGCGGAAAAGATAATCATTTTCTTCTTTTATATGAATCGCCTAAATTACTTTATATACTTATATATACATTGGTATAAATAAAGGACATATTGTGTGTATTTAGTCAAACCATAGTCAGCTTAGGGAAAACCTAATTTTAAATACTAATTTTTGGTCATTATTGTCTAAACTAAAAGGCCATGGTAATACATACGAGTACAGTAGTAAGTGTATTTTTTAACGCAGTAAAAAATTTTTGAAACACCACGAGCATAGTAGATGAATTTGCAATATATTTTGAAAGTATGTATTTAAATCCATTTGAGGAATTCACATTAGTATTCCTCTTACTAATATATTCGTAACTATTAAGAACATAAAACTGGTATTTTAATGGCTATTAAACTAAAGAAAATTTATTTTGTCACAAAGTGTTAATGATACACCCGATTTTCTAGTTAATGATTTGGAAACTATTATCTATTTCTTTTATGAATTAATTAATTTAATAGGTTATCTCATGCAAACACGTGTGTAGAAAAAAATGTGTTACGATGATTAAATATGTAATAGTGTAATAGTGACGGAATTTATGCATCTATTCTATTATCCCTGCTGCTGCGGGACAGTTTGTCGTCTGTTCTCTGATTTATGCACCCCGTGAAACAACCCTTGGTCATTGTCATTTTAAAGCGAATTGATTACTAGCTAATGAATGTTTTAGAGTACGGAGAGGGCCACAGTTCGAGGAGTTAATATCTCGAAAATTAGGCGGCTGGTTTTAAGTCAAAATACGGTCCAGATACCTAATTTTCACACAGAAAAATTACGCTGCTGATATTTTCTTTCTCAAGTTCTGCCTATGCCAATGAGAAGATATAGTTCCATTATAACACTTTGCCTCTCATCGTGCAGATGTCAATATGCCACGCATTTAAAATCCATCACGACGACTAACATGCACTATTATATTCTAGTCTTTATTGATGAGGAATCTGTGGTGGTTGATCTTCAATCGTTAGCTAAAATCAGGCCATAGATGAATAAAAGTTGCCGTCTTTTATTCGTCCATTGCAAATGTGTACTGAAAAAAATAATGTAGATGCTGTTTTAATAAACATAGAATCTGGGATGCTACATCTCTGTCCCATTACGCCTGTCGTGAGACAGTAGAGGACCCACCTAAGAGTTGGAATTTCTAGTTGAAGAGATATTTCAGTCAGTACAATCCCTTGTTGCTGCAGAAGATTTTCCAGTGCAGCTAAATATGTTCATTATGTTGAACACCTCGGCTTTCGCTAATACCTGTGCTGTCTTCACGGAATTTGTCATCCAATCTTACACTTTTTTTAAGGAGTACGCAGACCTGTGTAACGCTTTCAGTTAAACCGTTGTGAACGATACAAGTTATGCTACTCTTAACCGAGTAGCAAACCAACTCTTGAATTTCGCAACTCTCGTCGATTGGTATTTCAGTCTATTCAATCTGCAATATACATATACAGTAGTGCTGAAGACTTACACTTCCACCGAGACTAGCGTGAACAGATCTATACACATATATAAACACCTTTTAACTCATCAGAAACCTGATGAGTTAAAAGGTGTTTATATATGTGTATGCATGAGATAACCATATATGTATATTATAAATTAAATCAATCGTTTTTTCGATGTATATAAAAGTATTTTCTTTTTATCAAGAAAATAATCGAAGTTGTATAGTAAACCAACCGGGCTATACAGTTTCTTAAATGTTTCTGATGTTGTTGTACTTACTAAAATGTATCCCTAGTTGCAGTATACATATGCACAGAATAATATGCAACAAATCTAGTATATATTAGAATAAATCTAGTATACATCTAATACTCTTACGAAACCTGGGATATAACTAAGTAAGCTGATGTAATTTAAAACGACTTCTTAAAAACATTCGATAACACCTACTAATTATATTGGGGAAATCGATTTATCAGAACGTTTGCTACATTTTTTAAACCATACTTAACCTGATATCGTTTTCAATACGTTAAATAATTTCAGTTTAAGAGGTTCTGTGCAACATCGGATTAACCCAGTGGATTTAACTATTAGTATTCCATATATTCTCTGGGATACTGGCCCGGCAAATAAGAGGGCGGTAAATCAAGCTTTCGGCATATTCACATTGCATGGAAAAATATAAATATTTACACTGCCACAACAATAGGTGAACACTTACACTTACATGACGGTAAAACTAAATTTAATTGCTTGTACCTACATCGATTCAAATATCTCAATCCGCGGAGTAACCAGAGTGTAACACTACTGATATAGCACTCATAGTGGCCAGCACCACTTGTTCATATTATTTTTCTATTATTATGGAAGTAAAGATAATTTCTTAAAACCTTATACCTGTTTCCGTAGGAATGTAGCAACGAAGATTTTAAAATAATTTGTACCTTTCATATATCATAAAATTTAGGAATAAATCCATATGTATACATCGAGGTGTGTTGAAGTTTCTTTAGAATAAGTTAAGCTTAAGTCAGTAAGTTTAATAAGTCAGTTCTTGTATTTATTGTTATCGAAGCCTTTAGCGTAATTTTTATTACAAAGTTATGTAATAAATATTATGTTTGCTGTTGGTAGAAACTGAAATATTAACAAAAAACTTTGTTATTTTAATGTTTGTTACAATTAGTATTGGCAGATCCTAAAGATCTCGAAAAACTATCATCTTCTGTATAATATATATTATGATTCAATCGATTGCATATGAGCTCTAATAATACACCTTCAAATGAATAAGAGATATTGCACTGGATTTTAACTCATACGGGCCCGAATTGAGCGGCCAGTGCATTGTGTTTCAACGCCATTGGGTTTACCCCAGGGTTCAGTCCTTGGACTACTATTGGTCATATTTTCCGTTTTTATTATCAACATTAGTAATAATGCCTATACAACAAAGTGATTCTGTTTTATATTAAGAACGTGGATTAATATGTATGTAAGATGCAATTTTGATAAATATCAGCTTATTCTATCACATGCACTAAAATATTTTACCGATCCCTTGAACTTTATCGGACTACATCAATGATTATGCCACTAAGAAATGTATTACAAATACCTTTCTAGATCGATTGCAGCAAAAAAGATTAATGTTATCGAATGGCAGTGCTTCATCTATCCCCTCGTAATCAATATTCTGTACCCAATAATTCGCGATTTATTATTAACATCTGTTTACATATTATCTGCTTAAGGCATTACAGTTTTGAATTATTATATTATGCTGTTGTATGTCCGCAAATTATGTAATGCAAATGTATATTATGCTGTGACATTTAGTAGTGAATCTTCTACATAATTTTTTAGTGCATCATCATCTCGATAACAATCGTGGAATTTCCAAGAGATAATTAAGTGTTAATTATTATTAACATGTGAATTGGATTGTAACATCCGCGACTGCGTATTATTTAATCTGTAAATAGCTTCGTTTTTGTTTATTTGTTTATTACAGTAATAATACATTATATAAAATAACACAATTATGTACATATAAATATAATGAATTACATATTTTTTTAGTCTAATAGCACATAAATTATATTAAGCGCTGTTGAATAGCAAGATAGTCTCGTTAAAAACAATGTTCTAGTCACATATTAATAGCTTGGCGGGCAACCTAATCGAAAATCAAAAGTTAGAAAATATATCTTTTAATGTTAATTAAATAATTACGTGAAGTTAAAACAAATAAATTAAATAAACACTAGTCTAGTATTATCACTTTTTTATATATCTTTCATCATCTTAAAGATGATTAAGTTTTATTTCCAAATTAGATAATTAGTTTATAAAAACTATACTGGATATGGTTCTATATTTAGACGTTATTGTAAAATACACGGCGGAATTAGTATTTTCTTATAATTCTTGATACATTATAAAAAGAGATACAACTACATAAGACTGCATGTACTTTACACTTTAATTCCTCTGCGTAATATACAGGCAGCGTCAAATTGAGTATTAAAATAAATATAATAATTTGTCTGATAATCGCAATCAATCATCCTGTGATAATTCCATATTCCTCAATCCCAAGATAGATATTTGTGATTAAAATACACATTTATGACTTCAATTTCCGAAAGTCACTTGGCTTGAGTGACATTATTATTTTTGTTAAATGGTAATTTCCTATTCTTTTCTCTTGATTTCGTACAAAAAATAATCATGAAAAATTAGCACCTCTTTAAACCTAAATCATACTATTAAATGACTTGCTCAAGTTACCAATTATATATAATGCGCAAGTGTATTCACAGCGTCACTAGAAGAAAAAGTGAGAAAAAATGTTGCAAATTTCAAAATCTCATTTTTCTCGAATGACATACCGAAGGAAATACATACATATATGTCTAATGTGAAAACATAAAATTTTCTGATGAGTACCCTTATCTAATGATACTATTTACGAGAGTTCAATCTTTATGTGTTATACGCTAAGTTTTGTGATAGATTACATAATAATTGTTTTCAGAACAGTGTACTCCGACACTGGTTGTAGCTACTTTTTTGATAATTTTACTTTTGGATATTTCTAGATTTTGTTGTTTTTACGTTAATTTACATCTTTTCTTTTTTTTTTTTAGAATCATATTATTTCCAAGATTTTCTATTATTGTTACGCTACTTGGTCACCCGCATTTGTTAAGCTACAAAGCTGTTTTAATTATCTATTGTCACAAGTTTTCAAAATATGGTGATTTAAGTAAAGCGTAATGGATTAAAATTTTGATAATGATCGGCTATAGAGACAGGACCTGTACACAACATTCGTGCATTATTTAATAATGAGTATCCTGAATGATTTATTACACACTTAACTGTAACTGTAAGTAATATAGAAGAAATATGAACATAGAAGCAACATTTAGAAATTCTAGTATTTTGATAAGACAAATATACCGAAGATTTTCCGTCAGAGGGGGTGAAGGCCGACATGGGGTGAGGCCTAAGGATCCTTGGGGCGGGAGCCCTGGCCTGCGGCGCACCTGTAATTAACACCTGTCTGGCGGCATCCTTTGATCTCAATATGACGCGTGCCGGCGCCTCAAATTTTTGTGAATTAGGTAAAAACGCAAGTTTCAACCCAATGTATGTAGGAATAGGGTTCAACCGCCCCTATACCTACATACATACCTATAGTAGGTATGGGGACGGTTGGGCATGGGAACCTTTTGAAGACTGTGGGAAAATTGAAACTTACGTTTTTATCTAATTCATAAAAATTTTAGGCGCCGGCACGCGTCACATTGAGATCAAAGGATGCCGCCAGACAGGTGTTAATTACAGGTGTGCCGCAGGCCAGGACTCTTGCCCCAGGGCTCCTTAGGTCTTCGCCCCCCTCTGACGGGGCCCGGTCTCTTCGACCTAGGGCTTCTTAGGCCTTCGCCCCATGTCGGCCTTCGCTCCAGGGCCCCTTAGGTCTTCGCCTATTCTGGAAGATACACAATTGGATATATTAATAGCTGTGTAGAAAAATCCTTGTCAAACAACTAGCGAGATTGCGTTGTAGTTTGCAATGCGTCAGTCATCTGTTTTGAAATTTATGAAAAAGAATAACTGTTATCCATATAAAGTGCAATTAGTTCGTAAGCTTTAGGAAGATGGTTAGGACCGCAGAATAAAACTTTCTGTTATAATAAGTGCTTTTCTAAAGTTAATGATGGAGGAGATATGTAATAATAATCTCCAATTCACAAACCAGGTTATTTTCTGTGACGAGACCATTTTTTCTAATAGCTTAGTGAATATATTTATTGAATAATAGAGGCGCACCCGGTTTCAAGGGAAAGCCAACATATAGGGAGGAATTGTTTATACCACAACTGTAGGACCATTTTGTTAGCGGCACATTAATTATTGAAAAGTATTTTGAGTTTCTACAACAGCACACAATTTTCTCACTTATGGCACTGCATTTAAATATATTCAATATTCCCACAAAGTAAATGTATGGGGTGGGATGTTGGGCTGGCATGAGTGACAAATTTTGTATTCAAGACACACCGACCGATCCTAAATAATTGGATCTCTTACAGGGCCTAGATTTAATCAGTATGGTTTTAAGGAAATGATGTCTCTCTCATTATGGTACTTTAGTGTAAATATACCTAACCAGTACATTCCCAAACGGTCCAAGTACATGGGGAACCATTTTGAGGCAAGCGCGATCTTAAGACTGGATACCAAGGTGCTCATCCCGTCACGATTATGGTGAATGTACGGTGGAGTCAAAAATCTAATTTCACTTGAAATCATCGTTGTTCGCTTATAATTTTTAACATTTTTTTTGAGCAAAGAAATCGAATACAGAAGTATCTATACTTCGTGAATCAGGGCACCCAGGTACCTACCACAAAAGAAACATCAAGCTGGATTATTATTTTGTTATTAAAATTTATTTCAATTATGCATGTGAAATGCGTTCCGTAATAGAATGCATGAAAATGAATACGTATAAAAATTATTTATTCATTTAATTTTTTATGCTTACCAAAGTTGCTGCATGTTCATCTTAGATAAGCTTATTAAAGTGGGAGCAGGTATTTTGCGTTTTTATTCTCTTCTTTGTTGCTTGATTATAACAAATGTGGCAGACACCGGTAACTTTCTTCCTTCCTGATGCATTCTGTTCAATTGCAGGACCTAAAGTAATCTCCACAGGATTTGTTGGCCGTCCAATGACAATTGATGAAGTGATCTTCAGTCACTGCTTTTGTAAATTCAATCATTTGGTTTTTCCGGATTTTATTATTTTCATAATAAATTAGATAGGAAGTGAGTTAGCTAACGTCTAGTATGTTACACAGTTGAGATGGCCACATAACTAGTGGCCATCTCAAAGTGCGACGTTGTGTAGCAGAGCATATCAGTTCATCGTCTGATCCATAATGTCGACACCAGCTTTTAATTTATCATATGTAATACATAATAATGCGGGGCGGGGCTTCTTCTTAGCATCAGCGTTCATATTTCAGTTGCCTAGATGCAAAACCCGACAAGTCCAGACAAACATAGTATGAGATAATTAATAAAAACTTCTAACATTTTTATTGAATTGAATGCAGTGACCAAATTTCGAAAATAGGTTATTATTGTTTTTAAATGATAACAAATCATATTTTAGAAATCAGAAGCATCCATATGAGCTTCAAAATTGGAAAATAAAATGGACATGTCGATTTGAAATGTTCTAAAAAAATGTGTGTAACTTTTGAAAATAAATTTTATTTCTCATTACTGTCGAACAACACAAAATACATTTTCAAATACCAAAATTAATTGATACTTCTCCGCAGTTACCCTCTTCTTCGACTGCTTGTCCTCCATCTCAAACATTTTGGAAAGCTTCTCCAGAAAACAACAAAATTAAGGCATCTTTTTTCCATTTTTTTCCATAGTGTTTCTCTAATAGTTTCGCTACACTTTTTTTCTTGTCTTTATTAATCAGTATTCCAATTCCTATGGTCCCATTTGCGGGGCTTTTCCCCTCTTTCACATAAGCTTTTAAATGTACTCATAATATTTTCATTTCTGTAAAATGCTTTTTACAGAAATTTTTAACAATGATTATCCGTTTTGATTATCCGTATTTTTTAAATTTTACATTTTAAAACATTTTGAGTTTCACGTCTCCTCCAATCTCTGATTACAAAGTCTTCTCCAATTTCGTAAACAGTAGCAATATTTTTGATCATATTGATTTACTGTTTTGGATGAACAACTTCCATTTTCCTCTTATAGATTTTTTCAATTTGATCAAAAACGCGATCGGGGGGGGGGGGAATATAAGAATGCCCAATAACCGGAAAGAGCACCTATATTTTCTCCACATGTGGAGGAGCTTGAAATTGTAACCAATAATTCAACACAGTAGATAGATAACGAATAATTCAAGATAATAGAATTTGTATTTTGTGCCCCACATCCATCACACACATGTCATTCTAACTGACAAAATCTACAAATTAAACTGCATCACGTGTTGAAACATTTAGCTCTTATTGTCCATTGGAAATGTCTGTCCTTGTATCTAAGACCGCAAGGGATATGTCGGGTTTTGCATCTGAGATGGAATTTTAAACTCAAATTACTTTTCATTTACTGGTATTTGTTGTAAAAATTCTCTTGGACTATGTCGGCATTTACATTTTTAATCTATTACCATAACAATCTCATTTTTGAGGAAAGGGTGACTTGTCGGGTATTGCATCTAGGCTACTGATTTATGATGTCGTTGATATAATAATTACATAATTACGTTGATATAATAATGCATCGTTGATATAATAATTACTGCTTTATTTATCTTTGGAACGTACAAATACCGCCGAGTTACTTTTCGATATAATTAAAATAGAGTGGAGCATACTTTTCTCGATATACTTGGAGCCACTACACTTGGAGTTTAAAGTTTTTTCTTCTTCACATTATTAACTAAAGTTAAATTCCATGAAAGCAAGTGTTTGCAAGTGGTTGGCAAATTTGGAAATGCATGTGACACTCACTGTTCAATTGGATAATTATGTAACGGTAGGAAGGAAGATGGCACTATTCGATAAGATACCCCAGATGTGTAACAGCATATGTAAAATTAGCACGCACAAGGATTAAAGAGATTATGTTTGACGCAGCCACATTGCTTGTATTACGATTAATGCCTTGTTGTGTCCTGTTGTGACCGAGACTTTTCTGATACGCTAAAACATTGTACCATATATAATATATTGTCACGAACGCCTCGAGCGATCCCGAACGCCGGGAATATTCGAAACATCAAGAGCGTGTGGAGTTGACTTCCAGTGCGTTCTATACTAGAAGGTTCGCCAAAATTCTTTATCTAGAAACGTCTGGAGAGACGTTCTACTGCCTAAATAAGAATTGTGTTGTCTAGCCAGGAGTTAGTTGAATCTGGACCGCGATAGTGATACGGTGCGAAGAAAGTGACATTGTGTAATACAGTGCGAAAATTAGTTAAAGTAGATAGAAAGTTAGTTGGTTAGTTGAGCCTTGTAAATAGTTGATTTATAAATAAGTGTTCGAAATAAAGAACTTTTAAGTAAATTGGTTACAATGTCTTGGATCTTGGAGTATGTAAATAGTATTTGGTACATGTTCTCCATTTTGACAATTAGCCTAGTAACCTGTCTTTTACTGTTAACTGGTACAAAGAGGGGGTAGATGACTTGAATTACTTTTTGATGTATTAATTTTTATATCCATCAATGTATGTAGGACAACCTATATTGTACCGATATGTCTTCCAATATATATCTAATAGATCTTCACAATATAATTATTGCATTCACGTATCTTATTTATGTAGCAATAAAAAATAATAGGATTGTTCCGTAATTGGCGGGACATATTAAATTTAGCGGTTATAATAAATTCACACTTGTTGTGTTCTTCTGGGTATCAAGTCCTTGACTTTTCATAATCTCGGTTTGAAATAATTATTATAATTATCGTAATTATTCGTGTAGGTAATATACAAAAGTAGAAAGCCCATACCTCACCTATATTATTACAGGAAATATCCAACACTTCCAACGAATTATTCGTCCGAAGCATTCCGTCAACGGAGATGGTTTCTGAAAACCCACATCCTCTTAGAAAAAGGGATTTTAATTCTTTTGCGCCTACAGTTAGAGCTTCGAAGAGAAAATTCCCAGCGCCATCGGCGATTCTATTAAGATGAAGATCTAATTCGACAATTTGGCAGCTTTCTTGGCATACCGCATAGGCGAGACTCTTGACTCCTTTGATTCCTAAAAAAAATAAATGCCAAGTTAATCGGGGTAAGCACTCTATTTTACAATCCATCTACCTATTTGGTTGTTGGTCAAAATGACTTTTGTGACTGGGACGTCTAGCGAAAATTTCGATAGTGCTATAACTCCTCTGTCTGCTATCTTGCAATGTGAAAAGTCAAGAACTTCTATTTCATGTTTCAGCAAAGATCTTAATATTGTTATCAGCTTTTCGCAGTCGATATCAGAATTGTGAATCCTAAAAGGGTTGGACTAAAGTAAAAATAAATTGCTACACCATTGACGCTGTCCACTTTAAAATGCAATAGGCCACAAATAAATATACTAATGTCAGTGCTCGTTCTCGTAAAAAGCTGACAATTCGGATTACAAGAGGATGATAATTTGGACTTTTTTATTTAAGTAAAACATACTGTTCACATTTTAATTCTGGACCAAAATCCTTAGCTTTATAGAAACAAAGTATATCTAAATGTTCAGTGTAAATCTGTCTCTTAAATACTTGTTCAAAATTGCAAATTACATGCTTCACCAAAGAGCCCATTAACATTAAAATTAGTGAACAATTAACACATAGGTGATAACCAAGATCTCCAAAACCTGTTTTTATTACATCCGAATGAAAACTAATAGCCAAAATGTTAAAAAAAACATTCTAAATATGGGCCTAACATTCAAAAATTAAAAATGTTTTTGATTTCGAATAGCAGCGGTCTAAACTTCCAATTTATATTTCTACTGTAGTAGATAATTGTATCTCCAGTTTTATGTTACGTTTAGAAAGCATTGTATTGTAAATTGTCAAATGTTTTGTATGTTAATGTGGTATTTCTTACCTTAGAACTTGGAGTCTCAGTTTCTCCAAACCTTTTGCCAGTAATGTGATATCGTGAGGTGAAATTTTTAAGACGTTCCATGTGAACTGTTCTCCAATGAATTTCTAACAAATGAAATTTAAATTAATATTAAGACTAATATTTAGTGACAATATTTGAATTAAAATACCCGGTGGTCTCTACTGTTATTTTTATCACCCCTCCGTTATCCCTTTCTGAAAAGTCGAAAGTATATATTAACCTGTAGTATAATGCCAACGAAATTTTAGAAGATTCTCTAGATGTTAAAGCTGCTCTTCCAAATTCTGATGAGAAGTATTGTTTAAGTAAAAAGTATTGCTTCGCAGTATATTGGTTGGTAATATTATTGACCTATTCATATTCTTTTACAATTTAGAATAATTATTAAAGAAAACTAGTGTACACAAAGACAAATTTTATCAATTTCGAACAATATTTAATCCGGTCACGGAAAATGTATGTTTATTTTTTTTACAACCGTGTCATAGAAATTTCATATCTCCTGACATCAGGAACGAACCTTAACCACAAGATGTCAAGTTCTTCTTTACCTGCTTGAAGCACAGCGACAGTTCTTTGAGGTTCTGAAATCCGGTCAAAATTGAATTTAAAGGTATCCTAGCCTCGCTGTTCTCCGAACACTGCAACTCTTCTATTTTTAAAACTTTAATATAAGGTGAACATAAATCGGACAGTTCCTTCATCTAAAAAAAAGTATATATTTATATGTATAGGGGTCTGATAATAGCCCATATTTACCGCAAACCGAGTGCAAAAAAATATTTGCGGTTTGCAACAACCTTGGTGCCCGGCTATAATTTTAATTAACAATTAGCATTTGGCTAACCAAAAATATATATAGAGAATGAGTAATTCATTCATAATTAGATGTCAGGTGTAAATACAGTGTACTCATTTTCACTAGAAGTCCAATTTACAACATAAAAAAAAGTATGATTGTGCTTGAAAATACTCTTTGACTATCATGATCAATGACTGATCTTGTATTTTTACGATAGTTCAGACATTGTTATTTTATTTATGGTTTCAGAATGATTTTGATATAATAGGGTGATCATGAACTAGTTAGTTACTTGATATATATAGCGAGAGGCATGCTACTAGGCTAATCATATGGGCATTCCTACTGCATATTTTTGTCAATGTGGACTTTAGGCTATTATATGGATTTTATATTGATTATTTTGTATTTAGGCTATTATATTTTGTATTAAATTAACCTTAGAAAGGCTAATTTTTCAACTTTATAGCTGATGGTAGGCAAATCAAATTTTATGTTGGTGAAAGATTACGGTGTGCATTCAGTTCTGCAAGCGCTCAATTCTGAACTAATAAAAGTCAGGTGCTTGCTCTGTGTCTGTAACATGTGGGATCTGCCGCATTCTCCACTATCGGAGTCCGTAACAATTATTCGTACTGTGGGGTGGTGGACTGGGTCTAGTATTGGGGCTGTCATTGTATACTTGGATTCGAATCGAGGATTTTGGTAGCTTTCCCTGAGTATGGATGTGTTTATCCTCGTCTCTATATGTAACGTTCTTCTTCGTAGACAGCCGCATTAGGAAAGGGATGCCCATTTCTATGTCTACAGTTTGTTTAAACTTTGTTTTAAAATTTTATTAATACACTACGTCAGTTCCCTATTGATTGATACATTCACATTCAGTATTGAATTGTCATTTATCTTAACTTAATTGGGAGATTCTTGTTCTTTGATATATATAAATATTTTAGTTCTATAATTTTTGTTACAATATTAGGCCTAGGTGGAAGTATTATTAAAACATTTCCCAGTTAAGGCATTGTAACATTAATCAAAGAGGTAACTTTTATTTTATTGACCCAAAATTGAACAGAAACCGTAATCTATGGTTGAAACAGACGGTTGATTCCACGGGCAAAGAAGTCGCGGTTCTTAGAGCCAATCCACCATTTGACGCCATCCACCAACTCGTTCAAATCGTTGTAGACTTCGTTTGTCTGTCAGTTTTTCAACGAGCAATTGACGTGGTGGTCTATGGGAGCTTCGGTCGGTGAATATGGCGGCCGAGGGAGCAGATGCCGTCTCTTATTGGCGATGAATTCGACGACACGACGCTCAACATGAGGACGTGCATTATCGTGATGGAAGACGATTTTGTTCTTTTTGTGCGGTATTTTCGTCTCGATTGCGGAGAGTTCGTGAGAGATCCATCTAGCCAATTTTCATACCTTTCCAAGCTTGTTGAGGCGATGGATGATGGTGGATTGGCCGACATTGAAGTCTTCGGCTAGCATTCGAGTTGTCATGCTTTCGTCCTCTTCTACGGCTGTCAGAAGTGGTCGAAATTCGCTGGTCGATCTCTTCCCGGCTTGTCCTCCAAGCTAGTATCACCTGATTTGAAGCGGGTATACCAGTCCCGACATCGATTTTTGCTGATTGTTCGTTCGCCAAAAAGTTCGTTGAGATTGTGAAATAATTGTGCTACCTTCCATCCTCTCTCAAAGTGGTAAGCATAATATGAGTGGTATAATTTTCGACACGCATTTTTATCAACTATATAGAGAAGAATACTTTTATGAAAAAAAAAAAAAAACCAAATGCCAATTTTCACAAATAAAAAATGCGCTAATATAAACGCCTCATAATTATGAATCAACCTTACATATATCTACTGGCGTTATATATGAATTTTAATGATCTACTTTTGGTTTTGAGGGACGTATTTTAAAGCATGTTACCTGTGCATTGCAAATAAAAAAAAACCAATATTGTACCATTGCAGATATATAAGTATTTCAGAATTGAAATACAAATTAAATTAAGTCAAAAATCAGGAGAACAATGACCTACAACCCAATGTAGATGTATATTATATCGCTGGAAGAAATGCATTTTGTTGGTGTCTAGTTTCCTTTTACAAAATATTTATTTTGAATCAGATAAGGTGATTAAGTGTTTGTATTTATAATTCTCGAACTACGAAAAATTAATTTTCAAAATTGTATGATAATATGAATGATAACTATTTACAAAATATTCACCAATCAGTCCATGTTCAATTTCATGTTTTTTCTGTTGTTGTTACCTTTTCAGCATCATATTTTTCTGGCTTCAAACTTTCCAAATACTCCTTCATATGCATTTCAATATAGCACTTCTTCCAAGTAGTTTGAGTAGCATAATCATTATTTTTTTCTCTAATTCTCTCCAATACTTTCACTTTTACTTTTGAAATTTGTAAACTGGCGATACTTTCTTTTTCGCTTAAATTATCTATTGCACTATTACTACCATTAGCACCGCTGGCCGAGTAAACGCTACTCAATTTTCGAACATCATTGCTCCTAAATATGTCGTAAATTTCTAAAGGTTTAACATCGTGTGGTAGATTTAAGGGCCACCTTTCAGTGTAGCACCTCTTCCAGTAGACATCAGCATTAATTCTTGTAATCGTTAGTGCTAGAGGAAGGTCGGTTCCGATTAGATCCAGAAGCAGGTACCTATCGACTTCCAGGACGATTTCATCTAGAATTGGGTTTTCTAAAAAAAAAAAAAAAATTCTTGAAAATATAATTTTAAAGAAAGCCCAGGAAGTATATGTAAGTAAAATAACAAGATAATTATTATAATGATGAATGTAAACTTGAAAATGTTCCATACAACGATTATAAGAAAAATATGTTTTAAATTATTAGAGCTCACACAAGCAGTGTATGGGGTGAAATTTCGCTCTTTTATATACCTTATCAATATATGAGATAAACTTACTGGCACTAATATTATGTTTCAAGTCTGAGAAATATAATATTAATTTTACTGTCAGTTATGAATTTTATGGGTAGTATTTAGATAGCATTTTTCAGAAATTTAAATATGTATTGCTTTATAAAATCCTGGATAAAGTTAACGCATTAGCAGAACTTTTCATTATTTCTTATAATTTAGGTTCAAATCCTTAAATACTTTATGTAGGTAGCTTAGGATATCTTCCGTTACTACTGATAAACAATTGCAATTCTAACATTTTGTAATTGTGTAACTTAAGAGAAGATGAAGTAGTAAAAGCGTAACTCTGATTAATGAAGGACGTATGTAACCAGCGATATGTGAGTAATATGTTAGGCGTTAGATAATTAACAATTAGCCAAACAGTTAAACGTTTCAAATATTTCATTGATCTTGGAAGTTACTGTAAACCCCAGGGCAAAGTCATACATAAGCGGTCTATAGATGCTAGAGATGCGCCATGTCTTATGCAAGTCTCCTTGAAACAAGTAATCTTACCAGTTTAGAGCAAAGCGGAGCCTTAGCAGCAGCTTAAAATGTACCAACTTCTGGACAAACTGTTAAGACAAGGCGAATTGAATGATGCAGGAGAATTGGACAGTAGATGACCAGCTATTGCACCACTTGTCACCAGAGAACATACAGTTACTAGACTGCGTTTTGTAAGAGAACACGTAAATTGGTCAATTGACGACTGAAAGCGAGTTTTTTTTCCAGACAGAACAAGAGTAAGTTTTAATTCACAAGATGGACGTCAACGAGTCTGGCGAAGGCCAGGAGATAGATTTTCTGCCTGCGATATCATTCCGAGGATCCTATTTTTTGGTGGATCAATGTTCTGAAGAGTAATTTGCTTCGATGGTCGCACGGATTTGGTTCATATACCGGGGAGATCCATGACTGCACATTCCTATGTAAAAAACATCGTAGAAGAACATGTGATGCCATTTGCTTCATTTGTCGGAGACAGTTTCACTTTTATACAGGATAACGCTCAGCCCTACGTTACTGTAGAGGTACTAAACTACCTTCGATTTGTGAATATTCCAAATATGGACTAGCCACCATGAAGCCCAGATATGAACGTAATATAGTATCTATGGGATGCACAAAAACGATTAGTTAAACGCCACATATCTGCCCCTATGACGCTTAGGGAACTCGATCAAGTCGTTCTATATTGTTCAGGAAACTATTCACCACTTAATTAATAACATTCCCAGACGAATGAAATCAGTGATAAGAATTAGGATCTGCACATTGCTGAACTCAAATTCTTACGATTTGATTTTACCTCCAATTTTTTTCATTGACACCGTATTTATTGCATTTGATTTGATTATTGTTCCTTTCTATTATTTATTGCTATTTTTTCCCGATAATACCATTCGGATTTGTTAAAAATTAGTTTAAATAATTTAATATATACTAGAGTAAGGTGGTAGAGGTATACTCCCCCTTTTTGATGAAACACAAGTTTGTTTCCCGCATTTTAAACTAGAACAATCTTATCGTTCGCAGTTGCATTTGTGTGAAGTGAAGATACTGCACAAGTAAAGACATCGGGACAGTTCAGTAATATATAGGGTGGTCCAACCATAATGCACGATGTTAATTGTGAGTCACACCTTAACGTCAAGTTTTTTGCCCAACTTAATTTGACATTTCTTTGTTTCAGTGTTTGACAAATTCAACCATGGAGAGTTACATAATTGAGCAGCGCGTTAAGATTGTTGAAGTCTTTTACGAAAATGGGCGTTCAAATCAAAATGCATTTCGTGCACTTCGTGACTTTTTTGGTCAGCATAAACGACCAAATGTGTCCACAATCGGGAGAATTGTGCGCAAATTTCAACAAACCGGGTCTGTAGGAAATGTGAAAACACCTGTGCATGCTCGCCCAGTTCGTTTTGCGGAAAACATTGCTGTTGTTCGCGATAGTGTAGCAGAAGAGCCGTCAACCTCGACTCGTCGTCGTGCCTAACAATTGAACATCTCACGAACATCACTGATGCGAATTTTGAATAAAAATTTGAATTTACACGCTTACAAGGTTCAATTGACTCAAGAGCTGAAGCGTACTGACCATTTCAAGCGTCGTCAATACGCCGAATGGTTGGTTGAACAGACAGAAGTGAATGGTGACTTTACAAAGAAAATCATCTTCAGCGACGAGGCACACTTTCACCTCAGTGGATTCGTTAACAAGCAGAATTGCCACATTTGGGCAAATGAAAATCCACGAGTGATTGTTGAAAAGCCGATGCATCCACAAAGAGTGCCTGTTTGGTGCGGTTTATGGGCTGGCGGCGTCATCGGGCCGTACTTCTTCGAAAATGAGGTCGGCCAAGCAGTTACCGTGAATGGTGTTCGAAACAATGGCACTTTTGCGCGAGAAATTCAATGGCCGTGTTATCTTATGTCGTGGCGATGTTAATTGGCCGCCACGATCATGTGATTTGACACTGTTGGACTTCTTTCTTTGAGGATATTTAAAAGAAAAAGTGTACATCAATAAGCCAAGAACAATTCAAGAGCTAAAGGATGAGATCAGTCGGCACATTAACGACATTGAACCTCAATTATGTCTCAGAGTCATTGAAAATATGGACCATCAGATAGAGGTATGCCACCGAAGCCGTGGCGAGCATTTGGCTGATATTTTGTTTCACACATAATTATCATAGATCCTTCTATCATAATAAAAAATATTAAGGTAATTCTCTGAAAACTTTTTGTTTTATTTACAATTAACGTCGTGCGTTTTGGTTGGACCACCCTTTAGTATGATAATCGCATTACAAACTAAACGCCTTGAATTACAAGATAAGCTAAAGGTTGTGGATGATTTTAAAGACAAGGTTGCACTGAGATAGTCAGTGTTCAACAAAAAATTGAAAATTGTTTTCAACAATCCCAAATCTGTAACAATGTTAATTTAATGAACATCTTGGGAATGATTTCATTCCCAACTTGAAATAAATTAACTAATTCCGCTGGTATCAATGAAGTTACATAATTGTATTATTATGAATCTAATAGAAAGATCAGTTTTCGTATATAAATTTGTGGAGTAGAACCTTTCATGTATTGGGTGTACACGAGAAATGTCCGTTCTTTATGGGAGCAGGAAGTAAATGAAAAAATTAACGAACACACCAAATCTATTTTACTCAAAATATTTGCCATCTTTTCAATACACTTTTGCGATCGACCAACCAAGTTTTCTATACCAAATTTAAAAAAGTTTGAGTTACGAGATGAAGCAAATTCAGAAAGCGCTTTCTTAACGTCCAATTCGTTTGTAATTTTTCCTCTCATAAAGTTGTACAAGATATGAAAAAAGCGATAGTTTGTAGGGGATAGATCAGGATAATATGGAGGTTGTGGTAGGATTTCATAGGCATACTCCTTTAATGTATTTAGAGTTTGTAACGAAACATGAAGTCAGGCGTTATCATACAACAACCTTTCCTGTTTATCATGTATTAGGCTTTTTAACTTTCACCTTCGCCAAAACCTGATTGATATTCCTTGCAGCCTGAGCAACGGAATGACCAAGTTTAAACTATTAAAAAAAATTACTCGGAAACCGCGTATTTCCATTGTCACATTTAAAACGAAACTAAAAGTTGAATTCTCGAATGAATCGAAACATTTAAATCGAATTTAGAAGTCTACTTCTAAAATAAACAAATACCATTAGTTACAGAGAACTAGCAACTAATTGATAATAAAGATTAGTAATTTCTAGATTAGAGAATTAGCAAGTGTTTGTTACATATTGTAAATATTTTGCTGTTAATCAACAGGTAACTCTAATCCTATCTAAAAATTATAATATATAAATTTAGACATTTTATGTGTGACGACGTTATAGAAATATTATTTTTCATATATAAATTTGCCTACTGCAAGAACCCTATAACACTTAGTGATAAATCAGAGTTATATGGTGATCTTGTACAAGTTTTTAAAACATCTGATTAATTCCTCATAGTAACAATGATATAGCACTAAGTTTGGCTGGGTAAGTTCTTTAGAGTCTTATTATTTTTTCCCTTTACACACTAATTTAACCAGACTAAGTACGGTCCTGTTTTGTAACAAATGGTTAATGCCTTAGTTTGATATTTCGTGATTTGGTACAATATTTAAAATATTTACATAAATTATATAAAATATATATTCCGTATCCTACTCGACCGGTATTGTAAATCCTTTTAGCAACTGGTTTACTGTGCTAAAAGCAATCAATTGAAGCCGAAATAATTTAAACATTTCCATGAATGGTGTAGTAATTATAAGCAATGGATCCGCCCCCGTGGCTATCCAAATTCGCCTGTGCGAACCAACATAACATTGTAAGCAATGTTACTTAATTTTATGACTGGTGCTGTTGTGTAACTACATTATAAATAGTCTCCCAGTTGACAAAATCATTTGTATTCTTGAAAATGCTAATATGAATGACTAAATCGTGTACCGCTGTATACATACATTACCATAAAATGTTTTTCCATATAAACCATGATTTATGTGAATATAAATATCGCACACGACAAGGTCCTTGTTAAGATGATTTTAAATATAAATTTCCAGGGAATTGTTGATTTCACACTCGACGGTAATAGCCGGGTCCTTGTCCAATATCCTGGATATACTTAGATATTGAAAGAATTTCGGATTTATTTGTTATTCGAGTTAATGAATGATGGTATGATTTGATGTGCTACAGTAGTAGCATCATACTATTCCGAAAAATAATAAATACAATAATAATATTATATAATTTTCGAGGAAATTACGTTACTAATTTTATATTTTACCATGTTGTCCGAGAAAACTAATAAATAAATAAATTGTGTTAAATAAACAGCAGTAGGTTGAACAGAGAATAATCACTTAACAGTAGTACTGAATAAATAATAGTTAAAAAAATTACGTAGATTGAACAGATTGATAAGAAACTAATGGCCTTTGCTGTTTCCTTAAAATAGTGATGAAATCTCAACAGACTAAATTAAACGTATTAAGACACAAACTATATAAAACCTTATAGATTATTGAAATAGAAACCATTCAAATCCATGAAACTGTTTAGAAGCCAGTATTTATGTCTACATGTTTTTAAGTTATGACGTTAAATTGGTTTTCACTATCTGTTGGAATTAAATGCAATACTTACTCCTAAAAATATACTATTAAGAATGAATACATTAAAGCACTATTGAAACTTTGCCTGAAATACAGTCAATAATAAATTAATTTTTGGAGTTAACTACATGCTTGTGCCACATTCTTTATTTACCAGAAGGATAATTAACTTAAAAATCAATCTAATTAATACGTACTACCAATATTTTGGATATGTGCTAAATCGGACAATTACCCTCTTTGTGCAGGATGTACAAGACTACATAGAGTTTGCCGAATGCGCAAGTACACATGAAATAAGAGAAATGTAAAAGATGATTAAATTCCCGTTGTTTCTTCATTCTCTTGTAGAATCTTTATTCATAGACATCATTTTTTCTGAATTTATGTTGCCTCCATATTTTTTATATTTAATTAAACTGAAAAAGAAAAATATTAAAATAAGTTTAATTTTGCGAAAAAAAAATACTAGCAATTAGTTGTCCTTAGAAACCCAAATATATTACTTACGTATATATAACTTTTTCTTTTAAATTAATAGAATGTAGCATAATATTTGTAACGATCTAAAAACTCAACGAAATAAAAAAACAAGTTGAAGCATCAACTACAGTAGATACTAATATTATATTTATACCACTATTTTTAATATTCTTCAAAATTATGTCTGCTCATTTCCTGACAACTTTGTCTGAACTATATTTTTTGGAGATATATGACTAATTATCGTCTTTAGTCGTTCCTGTAGCACGTTGTGTGGACTAATCAAGAAGTGTCATTTTAGGTGACCTTACTAACCAATCAGTTAACTCTTCTGTTCCTTCCTATCTACATATGTATTAATTAAAGATTTCAGCTCAATAGTCACATATTTGTCCAAAATAAGGAGGCACACTGCATTATTAACATCACTTTTCTAAGTAACTTTAGGTAGTTTATCTAATGTCTAAAATGATATGTGTTTATTTTATGAATTTGGTCTGAACCATATAACCAAATTTTTTGGAAACGATATGACTCATTATGGTTTTTAATTTTTCTTGTAGCTCCTTAATATGTTATGATCAAGAGGTGTTATATTAGGTAACTTTACTGACTATTCATTTAATTCTTCTGATCCCTCCTATAGTAATGTCATCCCCTTAAATTTATGGGGGTTACTGTGCTGGGGATAATTTACCCCTGATTCTACTATCGATATATCAAATTGTATCATACTAACCTGACGACTTCGTAAATTTCTCAAAAAATTATTAAAATCCAATGTAACAAAAATTATATTTAATATAAATATTTTGTTTTCTAAAATTTTTTCTAAAGAAGAGGGATTGTCTTAATTGCATGTATTCTAAGAACATTGTTTACTTAACGTGATGGTACTATTTTCACCTGATCTACATGCACCTTAGAGATTGTACACGTATTCTAAGACACCTTGTATGCAATTAAATTAAAATGTATATTTTTTATTTTTCCGCACTCCACTATACGCGAAAAAGTAATGTAATCGTATAAAGAAAAATTGAAGAAACAAATTTTTTTTTTTGGGTTTATTTTTCGTTTCTCGGCCTAAAAACAAAAAAAAGTGGTTTTTAAAAAATTTTTGCTGTATGTGTCGTCGTTGTCATCGGAATTTATCCTTGTTAGCACAATAACTCAACTAAATCGTGTCGGATCGATCGGGTTTTGACTGATTCTGATTGGGGACGTCTCCTAGACGACACCTATTGATTTTGAGATGGATAGAACACATTCCACCATGTACAGGGGCCATGAGAAAGTATAATGGTGGACTATTTGAGAATCTTTTTTTGTTAGCACGATCACTCAATTAAATCGTGTCGGATCGATCGGGTTTCGACTGACTCTGATTAGTGACATCTATTGATTTTGAGGTGGATAGGACACACCCTACTCTGTCCATGGGTCATGAGAAATCACGATGGTGGACTATTTGAAAACAGTAAAGCTGTCGCATAAAACACATATTTTGCATTTATTATCCTTGTTTAATATCCTTGATTGTGTAATTAAAAAGTGTAAGTATACTAGACGTGAATTAAAATATACATATATTCAAGAAAATCTTACCTTTCCAATTCTTGGCAATGGACTCGACACAAATCTCTTGTAAACATTTTGGCAGCTGCTCATCCCATCGCTCCAAATTAAAACTCTCAGTTGCTCGCTTTTCATTCGAAATACTCTTAGGATGTGTTTCATAGGCTTTTAGGGTATTTACGTTGATACTGTTTGGTACTTTCATTTTATTTGACCACAGTTGTATAAAATTATTCTTGCATTACTGTTGTTATTGATCAAACGATCGGTTCACTGAGGTTACTAAGGTGTCACCAAACTGCTGTAAGCCATAATTGGTTTAAAAGGGGATGTTAATCAATATTCAGATTTATAGAATATATGAAAGTCTTCATGTTAATATTATGTTAACGTCATCTATAATGCATAGTTATTTAGGGCATTGGGTATTCTCAAAATACTAATTATATGAAAACTATACTGATTTCTATTCTGTTCTCTAATTTCTTTATTTTACCTGCGTAAAATAAAGAAATTAGAGAACAGAATAGAGCATAACAATAAATAAAGTAATAAATAAATTGAGATTACAGATATTCTTCATCTATTGGATGGAGAGCATTTTTAAATCTCCCCCATAGAAGTAGGATTTCGTAAACATCTTTTACGAAATGTTTTATATTAGTGTGTTTAGTATTTTATAGACTAATGCTACGAGGTCTGATCAAAAAATAATGTGAATCATTTTATTACGAAAAAAGTACTTACGAAAAAGTACTAGCTAGCTTGGCTAGCGATGCAATTATCCCAACGTCGTTTCCACGATTGGAAGCATTTCTCGACGGCTTCTTTCGGTAGGGCCTGCAGCTGCTCTGTCGTGGTACTCTCAATGTCGGAAACGGTGTCGAAACATATTTCTTTCAGCATGGCTTTGATTTTTTGAAAGAGCCAGAAGTCACATGGTGCTAAATTCGGAAAATAAGGCAGACATGGGCAGAGAGGAATCTTTCTTTCAAACAAAATCTCGCGGGCCAGAAGCTAGGTGCGGCACGGTGTGTTTTTGTGATGAAGGAGGAAGCCATTGGCCCCTTTTCTGGTCTTTTTCTCCTTACATAATTCTCTCGAATAGTCAATAGCCTGATTGAACGAATAATTTTTCCACTTTTGCAATGTTTTCGTCTGTTTTTGAGGTTGAAGGACGTTCCAATCATTGCTCGGAAGTGAGTCGGGTCACTTCCGCTTTTAAATCACTTATACCACTTAGTCTACATAGTCACCACATTATCACCATACATCGATTTTAACATTTCATTCTTTTTCTTTCTTATTCTTTGGCACTTTTTTCTGGCACTTTGGCACTTCTGCAACTTAAAACAAAACGTAATGTTAATGCATTGTTCGAAATACATGATGTGTAATAGACACGTTAAATATTTTTCCGGCTCTGGAAGCCAATTGATAAGTCACAAGTTGTTCAAACTTGAACTATCTAAAAGAATCAGGCGATCCGAAGCATTATTTCACACAGATGTAGCGTCAGCAGTTTCTCCTATAAAATTCGTTCATCATATTCTTTGGTCAGCCCTCGTATACATTTACATATTATTGTACAATCATATTTTCCTTAAAAATATCCGATGTTACTTTAGACTATATTATTATTGTGATTATTTGCAACTCATTAATTGAGTTTATCGGTATACTTCAGTATAAGATTGCCTCATCTCCCCCCTATATCGATACTAGTGGAACTCTACTTGATTGACGGTTGCTTTAGTCGTTTAAAAGGTCAGTGATTATCAATTATCATTCATTAAAAGACACTTTATTGCACGTTATCTAAAGTTAACGCTGTTATACAATTACGATGCATGATTAGGATCTACAAATTGCCATTACTCAGTTAAAAAATATGTCACGATTTTAATGTCTAACCGTTGTACAGTGTGGTTAAGTTTCATTATTAAAAGTAATACATTTTGATACCTATAATTTGAGTTTTTTCCGCTTTAATATTTTACTTTCCTTAAAGGGATGATATTTATTTTTTTAATTTTATACGAATTACGAGGGGACATCAAATATACATATAAATTATTAACACAGAATTCCGTATAATTAATATATAATATAAAGATAATATCATCCTTAACATGTACATTGTTCATGAAATATTTCTGCTGTAAATATCGTTGTAGACTTTTTTACGTTATTTTTCATTCTCTTTGATGTAATTACTCAACAACGTAGCCCAATATTTTTTGTCAAAACTTTACCGTTTTTTAAAAAGTTTATCCAGAAGTTTATCATGCCTACTCAATTTTTAACTTTAAAAAATAAATGTAAAAACATTTTCTGTCGATTTTGGACAAGAAAATATTGGTACAGGAGAATTAGTATGATAACTTTTCCAAGAAAACGTATCAATCTTTTCGTCAACTTACTAATTGGTACTCAGCTCTGTAAAAAAATAAGTTTCGCTCTGAAATATATATATTTTTTAAATTTACACAGAAAATTGTTACAACATTTTGATATGCCAAATTTCGCATAATTTTCATAATTCTGTTCTGTAACGATTTTTGGAAAATATCTGATATACGCCAACCTTATTTTTTAAAAGCAAACTGACTGACGTAAAATTATATTTTTCAGATTTCTGTTTAAGCTGTTTTCATTTCGGTTTAGGTTGAGATTGTTTGAGATCTCAATTATTAGCTTATGAAAATAGATCAAACCTGACGAACATGGATAGCAAAAGTATCGTTAAGAAATGATCGGACACCAACATCAAAATAAGGAGAATGTTCGTCTCAATGGAGAATGTGTGACAACAATTTTTTCTGGGAAACATAATCATTTTCATTGGTAGGATAAATGGAAAATATCAACCCGAAAATTACTGAACGTTAAATATAAAGTATTTTGCATGCATGCCTGTCAGTGTTAAATTCTTAATACAGGGCATTTTGGACTGTAAATTTTTATTTGAGACGTATTTGCTTTATTTGTATATTTTTCAAAAAACACCTTTATTATATAAAGAGAAAATGGGAAAACCCCAGTTGTTGTATTAAGAAAACTTGAAGAAACTAATTTTTGTTAAAAAAGGAGCATTATTTTTAACCGTGGATATCGTTTGTTTTCAACTGTAACTTGGACTAAAACTGTATAAATAAATATTTTCTGAAAACTTACCGACTGAAGAGATAGCTGATTACTTTGATAGAATAGCTTACTTACCCACTTAAGAGAATAGCTAATAAGGTTGTATTTAGATATTTTTAAGTTTAGCTTATAATTCAAACAGTAGGTTCTAATAATTTGAGAAAAAATTATTTATAGACAAAAATTAAGTTTTAAGACTTTAAGAATGGTTTAAAGATATTATTTTAAAGAATATATTTGTGTTATCTGCAAATAGTCGTTGCTTTTAATAATTTTATTGAGGTCATATAAGTAACTAAAATAAGAGCGGGCCAAGATCAAACCCCCGAGAGATACTCAACGTAACGATATACTTATTTGATTTAAAGCAGTTGAATTACACAATAAATTGAGACTTGTTATCCAAGTATTATGGGAAGTACTTCAACACAAGAAAATAAAAAATTCTGTAGTTGTGATGTCATAATTACATCATAATTACATGATTAATATTATCAGAAATCTTAGAGAAATTCAAGTTAAATATATATTGTAAATTCAATTTTTCGATAGTCAAGGAAGTGTAGCTTCATTTATTAGGCTTCTTATCTTTCTAACAAATCTGCTTTACTAAAAAATGTATTTTTCTTTCATAGGAATAGAATAAGGTAGTTGAATAATCAGAAAATATTTTTAAGAAGAAAAACCTTAACTTAAATTATCTAGAAACCGATCTTTCTGGTTTAAATGTTTCCATATCTCCGCCTGAAAGGGTACTAAATTTGAATGGTTGATCTATTCCACTCTCAAATGTAACCATTGCCTTCCACCGAAGCCCGCCCCCTTCCTTTTAGAATTTGATAGAGCTAATTTGTTCAGTGGACGATGCATAGCTTATAAAAATCAAGTGCGTGCTCTCACGTCTGGAAAGTGGATGGATGGATTAATATATTCTCCTATAGAGGTTCTCCAACTTTCAACAATTATATTAGAATATATAATTATTGTTTATATTATTGATTGATATTTACGTACCTAGAAAGTCCTTTTTCCGGAAAAATTGCTGGAAAATATTCGCAAACCTCTTTTACTTACGATAGAGTAGAGAATTTACTCTCTCCCAGTGCACTCCGTTTTTTCCACTAATACTGGTTCAGGAGCTTTCTTGTTGTGTGATAGGTCTGCAATATGAGGTTCTTCTACATTGGTTTAAAGATGTAGGTCAGCTAAATTTCCAGCATTTCATATTAACAGTTCGGTTCTTGGTCATTACATCTGTTGCTGAGATGACTATGGAAGTAATTTCTACCCTGTTCAGGTCTCAAATGTGCTTATTTCTATGGTGAGGTCTTTCTATTTTGTAATCTTTTTGGTTTTCGTTTTTCTGCTGTTTTTGGCCAATTGACAAGCTATGTCTATCCTCACTACTTTTTAAAATTGATGATGATATCCGGTTTATGTTATTAGTGATATTAGTGATAGAATTTACATAACATTAGCATGTTCCTATAATATGTGCCTATCGTTTTCGAGGACTGGCTACAGTTGATACTTACATGTAATATGTTGATGGGTTAGACAATAGCTTGAATTATTGTGCCATTTTCATGAGTATACCAGAACTGGACATCTCTCCTTGGTCTGTGTTGGACTTATGGAACATGTCTTCCACCTCATTTTTCATAGGCTTCTTGTTATTGCAAGTATGAATCACGCTATCGTGGATTGCTACCATGAAGTTTTTAGCTTCAGATTACAAGTCTCCTATCTCTAGCCAGTTCAACAACGAGCTCTGCTTGTCGATGCTCTCTCTGCTTTTTCGTGCCATGCAGTGTCTATTTTTATTGGCGTAACATGGACGTCATAATGCTCCAATATCCATTCACTAAGCTGAAATACAGTATATCCTTGATTAAGTTGCGCCACTTTTTGATGTAGCGCATTCTTGGATTGTTGAAAATATTTCTTTCTATTTTTTATTGTTAGTATGGGGTATTTCAATAGGGATTCTAGAAATGGGTTAGATTATAGCGTTAAAGCAACATCTGTCTCACGCGCCGAGTCGACTATTCGACGTTTGGCGGCCATATTCGAATCAACCGGGTTGATAAATAATCAGTCAACACCCGTACGTCACTGAAACGTAAGGTCTGCTGAAAATATCGCTGCCGTGCGTGAGAGTGTACGAGAATACCAGAGGCAGTCAATTTCTCGTCATTCACAAGAATTTGGATTTTTCTGCGACATCAACTTGGCGAATATTGCGTCGGGACTTGAGTCTGTACCCGTATAAAATCCAAGTGACCCAGGAACTTAAGGTAAACGACCATAGATAACGCCGTGTGTTCGCTGATTACGCTCTGGAGCAGTTGGAAGTTGACCCAAATTTCGCCAAAAAAATAATCTTTAGCGACGAGGCCCATTTGTGGATGAATGAATATGTGAATAAGCAAAATTCTCGGTCTTGGGACGATACTAATCCACACGAGACACACAATCACAGAAAGGTACTGTTTGGTGCGGATATTAGTCTGGCGGAATCACGAACCGTATTTCTTTTACCAAAACGAAACTGGCATTGACATAACCGTCAATGGCGAGCACTGCAGATCGATGATAAGCAACTTCTTGTGGTCTAAATTGGATAATATGGATACAGACGACATGTACAACACAGCGCATACTATGATGAGTAATCTGCACGGGCGATTTGAGGGCATGGTTATCTCGCGTAGCCGCGACGTCAACTGGCCGCCGAGGTCTTGCGATTGAACGCCTTTAGACTTCTACTTTTGGGGCTATCTTAAGTCGCAGGTCTATGCGAATAAACCGCAAATAATTGGTGCCCTTAAAGTCAACAAACATAACGAACGTTATCCAGCAAATTCTGCTTCAGATTTATGTGACAAAGTTATCGAAAATTGGACCTTCCGAATACGTACGCCAAGCATAGCCACGGCGGACATTTGAACGATGTTGTATTTCATACTAAATGCCATAAAATTATTCTTTCAAGTAAAAAATAACTGAGTAGATCTCTCATACAGGACTAGTTTTATTTATGTTTAAAAATCAAGCGTCCTTATTGAAATACCCTATATATAGCTTGACGATATTAATTAATTCTTGACTCCTTACGTGTAGTCTCTCCACGTTACAACAGAACATAGTTGATGTGATTTATAAATTTATAGTTCCTAAGGTCCATATGGTAACCGGCTTGCGTTTCTTTTAAAAGATCTGATAACGGATTTAGTGCTGGCACGAATCATCAGGGGCTTAAAGTATTACACTGGAAAATCCCTTTTGTTATTACGATTTTTCCAATATTTGTCTGATTAGCACGCAGCTGTGTTTTCCAATTGCACCATGACATGGCCCAATAAGACACGCATTAGTGAATGGATTTTGTAAATTTCCAGATTCATTGGTTATATTATTGTTTTTACAATTGGTTTTATATTAATCATTTGATAAACCAATAAAGGAATAGTTTATTTCATCGCTATTTGCCAAATGAAAAATCCCAAACGGCTCTTATCTTATACCGTGGTTTGTTTTTACGGCTAGGTTCAGGTAGACTGTTCCGTTTATTGGCAAGATAAGAGAGTTTTTTATTTGGCAAATAGCGATGAAATGAATAGTACATATGTACTATAAATCCGATTGTTTTTTTTTATTTTTCGTAAACATAAATCACCATTCAAAACATCGATTCATTAGCATAATAATTACAGTTTCGGTTTACCCCACAAACTTAACGTTATTAACACATTGTTCTTATTCATTCAGGTAGGTGTAAAGTACACCTCCTCCTCGCATACGGATACGATACTTGTTACATCTAACAGAATTATGTTAACAACCTTTTAATGAAATGGACTAGATGACGTAAGTGGACATTGCATTACATTGTTATATTTATATTAGAATCTGTACGAATCTTACACCGTGCCTGCTTATTCAGGAGCAAAAGCCTTGAATCTCTTTATGAATAACGCTCTAAAGGAGAAATGCAAATCGATCCATTATAATGAAAAAAAGTAATCTGCTAGGCGAGATGTTATCTGAAATTCCACCTTCAAACAGTATGACGATTTCTTCTTTATTTTTTGCTTGTTAGTTCCAGTTAGATACGTTATTTTTTGTCTATTTGCGTGGGCACATGATACATAGTGGTTTAAGTAACGTAATTTCTATTCTTTTAATTTTGGCAAGCATATAAGGCGTCTTTCTTTTCAAGCACAGACGCATGGAATTGCCTGACTGATTTTATCAGGATTATTTTCGTATGGGTAAAACGTTAGGTTGATAGATAATTGCTGGTAAAATTCCCCCTTAGAATGAAGTAAGCTATACAGATATGCATGTTATGATGGGTCTTCCCAAAATGGCAGGTAATTCAAGAAAATGTATGCTGAATTTTTACTGGGAAGACCGTAGATGGTACTTTTTGTTATCGATTAGTTGGTAGTATATTACGCTCATAAGTATTATTATATGTGAGTACTACCTACATTCAAATTGTACTAAATATGTTATTTCGAGTAACAAAAAATTTAATATTATACAGATGCTTTGGGCAGTTCATTGCAACTTATTGGCATCGGGCACTGTATTGCAAATAACGTGGTGAAAATAACGCAGAATATTAATAATTTATTACTAACATTAATTGATTTTTTTTATATTGAAGGTTTTTTATGATTTTGTTGATTGATGTTCAAATTAATTTTTTTTTAGTTTGAGTTATGACGTTGTGAGTTCATCATGGTATATTTTTAACGCCAACATCCTTTTCTCTTAACAAAAACGATTTCCTTAAAATTTTTGGACTATAATGGTATCTACCTACCTATTTCCTATTTACTATTGATAAATGAGATAAGTATGAGAGCATTATATTAAAAATAATAAGATACGGTTACATCAACAACTAACAATGATTTGCAACTACAGATGCATCTCGTATCAAAGATATGAGATACGAGATTTATAAAATTGTAATTTCCTAAAGAATATACAGGATGAAAACGAATACTACTTTTTATTAATGATCATTCCTATATGTCGTGCAGGAAGTAAAATCTCTTCTTCTGAATCCAAATGTATATATCGTCGGTTTGAAAGAAAACTATGATATCTCAGAAAACCTAGTTTTTCGGTTATTTCCATTAAATAACCCAAATTTGGTTCAAGATTTATAAAAGAGACTCTCACAAGCGTAGTTCAACTGGATGCGCCAAGAAAACTCTATCAACACTATTGCATCTTTTTCTAATGGACCTTTGAAGAAGGCCCGTTGTCTTCGGGTTCTTCAGATGAAGGGATCGCTTATGTTGAGAAATATTATTATAATTAGTCAAAGTGTTACAGTTTAATGTTATTTGCACTACTAAAAATTACGAGGAAAAAGTTTGTCTTAGTTTCAAAGAATCATGTATCTTCTTCGAATCATAGGTACTTCTTTATAGTTGTGATATTTAAGTTTTTATATTTGACTTTTTTCTCACTATATTTTACAAGATTAGACCAGCTAAGATCACGATAAAGGTACTTTTCTTCGCTTAAATCTGAAAAGTGTTGAATATATTTCTGGAAAGCTCAAAATGAGGATGCAACTCGTATGGTGGAGGATACTATTAATCAAATAGAGGAAAACAATGGGGGCAGTATTACTATAGATGTCCAATATTATGAGGTGAAAATTTTAGACTCCTGTCTTGCCATAATTGGGAAAATTTGAAGTTAAATTCTTCAAAAATTTCAAATCATTTTTCTGAATTTCAAATTTCAAATCACTTTTCTGAAGTCTGTACTTTTTCGAGATACTATAGTCTTCTGCCAAAACGACGGTATAACGCTTTGAGTTTATATATATGAACTCAATGAAAATAACATAAACGAATGAAATTAGACAATGTAGAATTATGACCAAAATTAAAGCACATTTTCTATGATTCCTCCATTATGTACCACAGAATAATATTTTAATAATATCTCTTTCGAATTATGAACAAACTCTTTCAAAAACTATTATATGGTTAATGTTCTCTATAAAAATGGGTTCGTAGGTCATCTGCTTTCTGTATTTCTACACCACCTCTTTCAACTGCCTCTAAACAAATTAATAAACTGAATTAAAATCCGGGCTTCTAGGAGGCAAGGGAATGTATTCACCTACCCTAATCCAGAGTGGGTAAGAGTTTTAATAAGGTGACTACTAAACGTGAACTATGTGCCGGGGATATGATGAAATCAGATTTACTCTATGACTAACGGGTAAATTATCTAATAATTTTTCGATATAATTATTTAGTATATTTATACAATGCTCTGAAATTAGAGATTAGTCGATAATTATAGCTCCAATAATTCTATTTCCAAGTATGCCACAACAAATTGTGTATACCTTATGCGTAGACCACCAATCCATGTTTTTCTATTAAGAAATTTTCACCGTGGAAAACAAACAACATTTCACATTTCCTAGGTCACATTTCGTTTATCAGAAAATTAAGATGTTCATTAATTCTCTTCAATATTTCCTAACAGAATTGTCTGCGTCTTCGGGATGGAAATAGTTTTTGGGTGGGGAGAATACTAAACGCTTTATATTTGTGTTTCTAAGAAATCTTGAAATGTTTGTTTTAGGCATATTAAAAAGATGAAAAGCACTTCTTCTAGACTTGACGGGATTCTCGTGAAAATATAATAACATTTCTAATTCCATGTCCTTTGTTAAAACATGATTTTGCACATCTCGTTTTTTTTTTATTGACAAATTTCCTGGTGCGTAAAATTTAGTAGTAGTACTTTAAAAGTTCTTTATTTAAAACATGCCTGTTAGGCCGTATTTGCGGTAGTATTCTCTTCCAGCCTTTCGGGAGTTTCTCAGATATTCTATAAATATAAATTATGCATCTTTAAATAAATATATTGCATCTTTTGTTATATATTATGATTAATAAGTCATATTGGATTTAAGAATCTCATAGTCAGCGTCAAGATAATGTAAATGTATGGGTTGGAATGCAAATGGCTTTACTTTTTTGGACAAAATTTTAAGTGTAAACTAGTTTCCTCCTCATTTTGGTATTGATATAAATACCATTTGGTATTGATATTTGACGATACTTTACTTTGCAGATGGGTACAATTACGAGAATCAACCAAATAGCCATTAGATTCACCTGACCTCACCTCATTGCGTTCCATTCTGTGGGTTATATAAAATGGTGGGTCTATTTTAATAAGTAAAATAATTTAAAGTTACACATAATTAAATAAATTAGAATTAACAAATAATGCATCTACTAAATTACTAAATGGAAAATCTTTATTTACAATTATTATTGTTTACATCATAGCATAATCCTTTCGAAAAATTATGAGAGGCATATTGAAGAAGAAGTATTATAACGACGATGGTTTATTTTCGAACTTTGAATGGGTCATTCATCTACGGTCATTTTATTTTCAGGTGATATAATATTCTTTTCCTACGGTTGCTTAGAAAATAAGCAAAAGCACACTAAAAACGCAACTGTAAAAGGGAATTCTACGCACGCTGTGGGTAAAACACCGTGGAGTAGTGATAGCGTTTTTTCTTAGCTTCCAAGTGACCTTCAGAAATGCCATCTTCTTCAAAAACAAACAATAACATATCTATTATAAAAAATTTTATCAATCAGCACAAAGAAATTCCAGGAATTCATTTAGAAAATTGCAGTAATTTTACTATTAATTACAACTTCAAATAGATATTGTTTGTAACAAGATTATTATTGCCTATTATTAAAAAAGTTATCATTAGCTGTTAATAATGATGTTTATTGTCAATACAAATAATAGTAAGTAAATGTTTATTAAAATTAAATAATTGTTGTTTTATTATGTCAAAAAATCATCGTTTTGAAAGCAAAACTTAAACAAGAGAAATATATACATCCCTCGAATGTGATTTAAGTACAACCGTAGGAAAAGTATAGTGTAAAACAAGTGCCAAAAATGGCTTTTTCGACACTTATTGTACAATATACTATTGTTATTACTAATATGCCTAAATGAAAAAATTACGGTAAACAATTAAACTAATAATAAAATAATAGGAACCTGAATATTCCCCAAAAATAACACCTAACAGGAAACGATAAATGACAAAGTTATATTTTAAGAGATGTTCAACTTATCTGTCTTACATTTCTTGATAAAATAATATCCTGTGTAATAAGTCTTTCCTCCATTTATGATGGATTTTAGGAGTTAATCGTAGGCAATAAGTTGACTAATCAATATTCAAGTTAACGAAGTTCGTTTAAAGAATCCAAAGCTATTTCATACGGTTGAGGTTTCGCAGTCTCATAGAAAATAATCTACAGGTTTGAGGTCTAGCAATCACGCTAGACCTCAACTTGGTCACTTTTTTGGAGTTCTATAGTAAATATATATTCTAATGGAGACAATAGTAAAAAGTAGAGTATAACAGATCTAAGTTGTGAGAAATTATATTGGATTGGACATTTGGATTGGTTCTAGTCAAAAGCCGACGATAAATGAAGGATGAGAGCATAGTCAAAATGAGATATTACTTTCTACCACCAGCTATCCATAGAAAAAAATAATAAAAAAATTAATATTCATAATTTAGTCAAATAGTAATTATTTTATTCTTATTTACATCTGCCAAACACTAATTTATACAACGGTTCAAAATTTAAGAGGTATATGGCGATGGATTTAATATTCTCCCTGTATAAGCGTATGATACACGAATTAAATAAAGACAACTCAGATCAAATACTATCTATATTTCATATATAGACTTTATATAACATATAGAAGAGAACTATCAAGTAGACATTAAATGTGGAGTCAAAAACTGTAGTAACTTACGTACATAATTTACATTTATATGTAAGTCGTTTGAAAACTGCTAATAAGAAAATAAAGAATGCAGATCGAATCAACATTATTTATAGCTTATGACATAATTAACTGTTGCAATATCGAACGAGAGAAAATAAAAATATATACGACAATCCGCCACTTCATGTTGCGGATACCCCATATTAGTAAAATACATTTCTACATTTGTCATGAAAGAAAACAGAACATGCGAGGTCGTCATTGATTTTCTCTATGTAAAAGGTGAAACATATACTCTGAATCCTTAGGAAATTCCAGAAAGATACATGTCTGACATATTTCAATATTTATCGTAATAATACATTACCATTATATTATTCATTCCGATGAAGGTTGCCCATTTATTTTATTAATTACGCCTATATGGTGCTCTATTGTATAATAAAGTGGTATCCTTTTTTATCCGACTAAAAAACCAGTTGAAATGGTTTTAGTTGTGCTCGTCGATGTAAAATAGAATAAAGATATTGTATGCTAAATAACTTCCGCTTTTTAATAACAGGATTTTCCAAATTGTCTTTGAGATTTAATTGTAGCGTTAACGTTTATTCTTTTCTTTTAATTTCAATATGTCCGGTTTCTTAGTATATTATTATTTTATTTTAATGGAAATATTATTTTCTTAGAGTTCGAAAATGTAGGGAAACATCAAGTTTCAAATGAACCGAATAAATAGCAAGATATGTATTTTCAAATAGTGTTGTTAAGTCATATCAAAAGCGATGGAAAGTTTTATTAATATGGAACTGGTACACTACCTTGAATATGCTGATATAATGTGAACAGAGCCGTTGCTATGGACTTATTTATATATGGATTTATTTATATATATAGTTACAAGGAGCTACAGGATATATGTTGTCTTGTGCTGCATAACAATATGCATGTATTGGTGCTATCCCCATAAAGAATTAGGAAATCATATGTGACAAGTCTAAATACCTTGAAAGCAAGCAATATATTTTGAGTTTACAAATAAAATACGTGTATATAGTGAACCAGATTATGGAATAGTTATTTTGTAGGCTAAGATCTTTGTAGGTCATAATTGGTGATAGATATTTATCTGATATGTTGAATTAATATATATATATATATATATATATATATATATATATATATATATATATATATATATATATATATATATATATATATATATCAATTATTAACAATGACATGTACATCTTAATGGACATCTTAATAAAGGTTGATATTGTACATCTCTTCAAGACTTGAGAATATCCACCGTCCAGATAAAGGTATTCACGGCGGTGCACAATTTTTCGCAAAATGAGTGATACCAGCAACATATTCTTTAATTTATTGTATGTCCTTTATTATATCGTCTAAGAAATACTCGCTGTCAGTGAAATTGAATCATATAAATATATGGAACCATTTTTTTTTACGAAATTTTACGGATTTTTGTCACGATACAAAAAAATAAACATACATACATGCATTATAATTGTTTATGAAGTAGAGGGATTAATTGAATTGAGGTGTATATCAATGGAATATGTAATTCCAATGTTATTCACACTAGACCATCCAACAACAGTATTTGGAGAAACCGCAGATGAAGTAGTTTGGTGACAATTTGTCGTTATTTATTTTTTTTATCTGTACCAGGGGGACAGTAAGCGTTCTTTTTGATAAAAGAAAGGAGCGACATGAGTATTCTATCAGTGTACAATCTCTATTCTTAAGCTAATTAACTATAACTAACTAACCATCGAACATGAGTTTATGTACATGTTTATACATGAAATGTTTATAAGATGCATGACAATGTTCAAATCTAATGACTAGGCCAGGTATAAATCTTTTAGTCTGCATACTTCACCTGCATTAACTGCATTGGCCAGAAGCTTGTTGACCAGAATATGTTGGAACGATTCATAGGTACTATATTTCTATGGCACTATATTTCGTACTGTATGTTTTGATAAAATCTACAATCGAAGATACAGAGAGATCACATGTTATTACCAAGTTCGGAACATAGCACGGCGTGTCTGGCGGAACTTTATTTTAGAAATGTAATATTTCTATGTTGGATTTAGCTCTTGTATCTCAGACTTGGATGATGTATGTCCAAATTGGCTTGAATATAGCCATGCCAATGGCTATACTCAATGGTAATTTGGAGAAGCCATCATATTTGCCTGAGATTAAGACCAAGTTGAGTTCTTTTAGTAATGTAATGTGTAGTAATACTTGTCATTGCTGGTTTGGTAATATATGCAGATTTGGATTCATTGATATTCGCCATTTTTTTAGCCATACTTGGATTTTGTTGAAGTTAATTTTAAGGTTCTTGGATGCTTGGATGAGATTTACGGGGGAGGCTAATATTGCGGTGTCATCTGCAAATGTAGTGACTTCTGTTAATATGCATGTATGCATGTAGATCCATCGTATAGATTAAATACTGTGGGTCTCAGCACACTTCCTTGGGACACACCAAATAGAATAAGACGTATATGCACAGCCTTGATTCACCAGAAAATGCCTACTGCTAAGATAAGATCTCTTATTATAAAATGTTGATAAGTGAAATTGTCATTATTAAAGAAATATTTATATTTAATCCGCTTTGAATTTCGTTGACATTTTTGTTCTTTGTTTATGAAAAGAGATTTAAGTTAACAATGTCATTGAATATACAGATGTACATTACATCCGATAAACAGGCCTAAGGGCTCTTTTCAGTTTATAAAGTTATAAAAAGGGCAAGCAATAACGCGTTTAAATTCAAACGTAGCTATGCAGTCGGTGTACCTACCTCTGAATTTGAACGCGCTATTGCTTGTCCTTTCCTAACTTTATAAACCGAGAAGATCACTTAGGCTTGTTTGCTTTGTTTTTTAAAATTACTACACATAGAAATAAACAGAAACTAAAGAGGGGTTAAAATTCTAGGCGAGGATAAACGATGATTAGATGATTGGGGTGAGGTATCAGACTCTCTTGATTGAGACTTGAACATGAGCGTATATCGCTATTTATTACAACTCGCTAGTTATTAGATAAATAGTGACAATTGGTGTAAGAACACTTGGACTTGGACTTATTAGTGGTGTTTCTTCATCCGAAGATTTATGGTTAGAGTATTCTTTGGTGTTTTTTGGACATACAGCAATGTTGTAGTTCTATCCGGGTTTGTTTCTTTGTTGAGACTAAGTTGGTCTAGATAAAAAAGATCAATGCTCTTACATGCTCCTGGTTGAAAGAATGAGCGACTCTATAACCTAAAGAAAACGTATATTAACTATTCTTCACATTGATGTGGTCTCAATTTTCATGCCTAAAGAATTTGCTATCAGAAATTTTTTGTTAGGAAGAATAAACTTCATCCACATAAAATAATTAGGGTAATATGCAAGTAGCCTTTATTGGACATCAAAGAAAGCTTGATGCGAGAAAGGCTTAGACTTGACGCACATATCATCGATATTAGTCAAGCAACCGTCGACACGATACTACTAGAATGGGCGACCATCTTCTGACTTACTCATAAATTACAGCGGCTTGTATGTCAGTGGATTGATATAAGCTACACAAACTTAGGCAAAGTTTGAGAAGAAGGCATATCATCTCTCGGCCAGGATACAAAACCTTAGGTCATTTGTATTCTAACCCCACTACAAAAGGGAGGGGAGGGGGTTTGGAATAATTTCCAGGCCGGGGTAGCTCATCTCTTTGCGTTGGCAATAGGTCTTGGAAAATAGAACGACGTTAAGTAGGGGTATAAAAAACAAGCTACTTAAGAATATTTTGTCATTAGAGACGTTACTAGTATAATACCTAGAGCACTCTGTAGCAACTGAGAGTTGTATGAAGAAACAAATCTATTCATTTAATGCAATCAATTCAGACAATTAAATTGATATTGACATGTTGAATCTATCATTTGTTTGTTTTATAATTTGTTGTTAGACGTTGAGTGTCGTGAACTTTTAGATGAACTTAATTATTTCCATATCCTTTCCATTTTAATATTCTATTATTTCATATGCGTGATTTAATATAATGCTTTTACTTTGTAAAATAGAAAAGTACTATTTCATTAAAGAAGAATATTGTCCTTCGAATGACGTTAATACAATCCCTTTACAAAAAAGTGTTCAAACTTCTGAGACTTTTGTACATAATATATTCTTAAACTACTAGTTTTTAAGAATATCGGTTGTAGAATCGACTCTATTAATCCCAAACACTATAACTATTAAGATAGCTTACCTTGTAGATGGAATTTATCTAAAAGGAATCAATGGCATTATGGACTAAAAGGATTTAATGTTATTCATAATATTCAAGTTTCTGCCCTAGAAAAGTTGTTTCAGATGAATTTAAATTCAGACCAGAATTACATAAACATCGAATAAATTATACTTAAATAATTTAGAGGCATGTAGGAGGTGTAAAATTCCATAATATACGGTATTCTATTGGTATGAATAAATATATTTTAAAAGACCACATCGAGGAGATTAGGTATGGCGGATAGAATGTCACGAGAATAAACCGAAATGACTTTGAACGCAAATATTATTTTTACATAATGCAATTAAATTTAATTGCTATTCCAAGTAGAATATAAAAAATGTATTTGCTTAATAATGTGCGCAAGTACAATAATTATTATGTATATCGGTGAAAATTTGCATTCTATTTCATTTTAATCTCCTTTGAAATTAAATGAAGATATAAGATAAAGGGTGATGTATACGGTCAAGAGGTTAGCAAAATAGTCTAGAATACTGACCATTTGTTGTAAAGCAGGACCGTACTTAGGTTCAATAAAGCCAGTGTAGATGGGGAATAACAAGAATTTACGCAGACAAACTGAGTAGTATAATATTCAGTTTTAATCTAACTTCAGCATTTTTCATGCCCAATATAACATCTATTACATACAGAAATTTACATTTTTCAATTATTGACTCTATGCCTGTTTATTATATAGGAATAAAGTGGCCGAAGATAAGGAACATGTATTTTTCAGCTACTCTTCAAAGATACTGTATGATTTGGAGCGTAAACATTAACGTATCTTAAAGATACGTTAATGTTTACGCTCCAAATCATACATAGGGTTATATTTCGTTAATATAACGTCTCGACGTCTCGGGTTTATAAAACTGCAAAGCTGATGGACATCACCCGATGCAATATACTTGTTCTTTCATCTAAAAAGTGGATGGATGACTACTTCGGACCCTACTTTGGATATTCGCTAATAAAGGAGGGACTCTAAAACAAAGTATCGTGATTCGATTCGAGATGACAAATTGGGCGCTACATCGGGGGTGTTATTGTATTAGTGTGGATCAAATATAAACGGGACTTTATTAAAAAAATTTATTGTTTGAAAAACAAAAGGCAAAGATATTTTATTTTTGTACATAGTTTTCTGCTTTATAAATACATTTCTCCCAGCGAGAAGGACGGTTTTCTTAACCCAGTATCGTAGAATGAAGCTGGTTGCATCAGGAGCCAATTACGCACGAATCCCTGACGTCCTGGTCATCTTCAAATAGTTGCCCTCCTAGAGCTTCTTTAGGCGGCCCAAATAAATTAAAATCGCAGGACGATATGTCCGGGCTATAGAGAGGATGTTTAAGTGGAGTCCAGTGTATTTCTTTCAGTTTTTCGACCGTTAGAGCTGCAGTATGGAGACTGGCGTTATGGTAAACGAGGATTGCCTCTTGAATCGGTTGGTTTCGCCTTCTGTGGTGATATGTAGCCCTCACCTGGTTCAATAGCTGTCTGTAGTAAGCAGCATTGATTGTGCGTCTCTGATGCAAAAAATCAATGAGCAAAATGGCGAGGAACCCACCTGACACATACTTTACGGAACTCCAGGTCATTTTTGATGATTGTTTGACAGCTCCCATAACTTATTCCGACCTTTTCTGAAATTTCGGATACGGTCACCTGTTGATCTCCTTCAAGAATGTCTTGAATCACTCCAATGTGTTCGTTCGTAGTGCTGGTTCGAGGACGATGATTGTGTTCCTGATTTTCCACTCGTCCTCGCCCTTCCTTGAACTCTTTATGTTCCAGGAAAACATACGAGTCGTTTACCGTATCTGGTCCCTGAATTGTGCAGTCAATCTATGAAAAATTTCCGCTGCCTGAACTTCTTCATGAACAAGAAATTTCATAATAATGCGTTGTGCAACAGCGGGGTGCACCTTTCATCTCGACAGCGTGAGCGTTACTGACGAACTGGTTGAGAGTGGGTAATGGTCGGCTCTTCCCATTCGAAATATCCTCACCCAGGCATACCAGAACCTCGGGTCCATTACTAACAAGCGTAGACGCTCAGGAACAAAAATCCCGTTTATATTTATTTGATCCACCCTCGTATGTTTGGATTCGAATCTCAGTGGAGAGAATTTGCTACCTCTCCCTGATCATAGATCTGTTTGACTTCATCTCTACGTGCAATCTTTTTCTTCAGTCTGATGTATCAGACAAAAAGAGTTCTCTGTGTTTTAACTTTAATGGCGTACAAGATTATTTTTGAGATAAGGAAGATTTTATACTTTAATTATAGTAATATTACACTTTACATTTTAAGAAACTGGTAGTTATTTTTGAACTTTAAATAGTTAAAGACAAGTACATTGACGCATACACAGAATAGTACATATACAGGTTTCTTCTACATGTGTATAGGATGAAGGATTCGAATTATACAATAAAAGCTGTAGAATATTGCCATGGAAACTGAGTGTTGATATGAAAACTTTCAGATTGAAACTGAAACTATTCAGAAAAACGTTACAAACTTTTATGTATGTATGTGTATTTAACTAAATTTAATCCCGAATAACAGAAGACTTATCACAATTATTCGTACACTTTCTCTAAAAAACGATCGACTAACTTTTCAAATATTACATTATTTATCAATTGCCATTGTCTGTTTTCTGTTTTGTATTCTGTTTCCTATTCTGGGTAACCAAAACCCTAAAAATTTAGAAAGCTTTTATATTCCATTTTATTCTCCAAATAAGAGGGATGGGTTGATGGTAATGGTTTTGACCATATCATTTTGAGACCTGTAATCAAAAATAACTAAAGCTATTTTTTCTAAATCTAAAGTGAGAGTTTTAGTAGCTCCTGAAGCTTTTGTTAAACAATGAGTCGATTTAATTTAGGTCATGGCTATGAATTTCGTCACTTTATCTCTTAACAGCTTATTATTTCATATGTCTGGTTTATCCATCGCTATATGAAATTCCATCGAATTCGAGGAAGGCTATTTTCTTTAAGACCATTTTACGTTATTATATAATTAAGTGTGTAGTACATTATATCTGAATATTGATCCATAAAACGTATAGATATCTTTATACATGTAGACATGTTTTCTTACAAAATTTATATGCAATATAATTCAAAACGGGATTATAAATAAACCACTACATGCGTGTTGACTTGCAACAAAAACCGGAAAGAGATTTACAGTGGGGATGTCCCAGGTAATTGGATGCTTATAATTTAACCAAAGTCACGGTTATTTTCGTTTGTTCTCACGGCCAAACGAAGCAATTGTTCCTAAAACGTCTGTAGTGTATTGTAATGACGCGTAAACGACTGAATACATTAATAATATAGAAGTTATTTACATTATTTTAATTATGTAACTTAATTGTTTATTTTCCATTTGCTGTTTTTACAGTAATTCTTTCTTATCCATCTATATGCTCATGTATATAAAAGCGAATGTTTGTCTGTTCCTATATTCCGAATAGGCTCCTGCACCGGTCAATTGATCGTTGTGCAATTTTGACCACAAATAATATTCATCAAGAAAAGTAACATAGGTGTAATGTCACACGGATTGGTCCATTGTTTGCCATCGCATCGGGATCAAAGTTAAGAAAAGTGGATGAAAATTGGTGAATGGTCCCACAGATACTCAAGGGTTGCCCCTAGAATGGTGGAATATGCAAAACCAACACCCATTACTTCCCACCCTCACTTTTGGGGCATAGCAACGCGCACCAGGTACCAGCTAGTATATTGTAATTAAAATATTGTTCTTTGTAACAAACATAACAGAAAATTATTTTCGTATATTTGAGTAAGTTGATTAACCAATTAATACCTTCAAGATTGGTTTACCAACAACTAGTTAATAGTTAATCAATAGACAATTATTCCTTTTACCTTGAAAAGACCTTTAATTACGTCGCTTACCGGAATCTGTACGATGAGGAGCCAATTTCTGCTGATGACTTAGCGATGACTTTAGTACCTAACAGAATTTCTGAATACAGAAGAATATCAGCGATATCCTTTCATGACAATAGTAAATTCTAGAAAGCTCGCATTGCGTTAGAGTATTTGATACAGGATCAGTATTTGGTATTCTCTTATTATTCAGATATTCTCCTCGCAGACCATAGTTATCTCTACGGCTTAAACGGTTCGTTTAGTGGTAATTTCTTCACTACATTAGAAATTTCAATTAAAGATGAGAACGATCAAGATATGTTTCAATAGGTGTGCAAATTGGCACACCTTCAGCCATAGCAAGCCATATTTTAGCTGCAAGCCATATTTTAGCACAAAAGGTAATATTTAAAATATTTCTTTTCTGTTTTACTTCATTATAAAAAAATTAATACATGAGTGAATTTTATACGAGTACCAAGTACTAAATTATTGGTTATTTGATTATTATATATTGTTATTATATAGTTCGTATTTGTTCATCATTAAAATATTTGGATTAGTTTATTCGGCTTTCATTATATTAGTATGAATACATATTTTTAATATGTATGAACATGAATAATTTTTAATTTAAATTTAAATCCGCTTCTCTTTTATTTTTTCCTATCGCGATTCTTTAACATAAAAAGAACCAAGAGATAAGATAGACAGAAATAATTTAGATAGATTTCTAACGCCTCTTCATGCCAGTGTATATTATATTTTGGTAGGAACTGTTTGATATATATTTTGCTATAAAATGCATTTTTTTGGACCCCCAAGTATTTTTTGATTTTGCACATGATCTAGCTGATGTGTATTCAACTTCTTTGAGAGAAATGCATGTGTTCAATTGAAACGATCTTTTTTTGCGAGCAACCCAGGGTCTTTAATTTGGACCAGTATACCAAAGGTAATGGATAATTGATTGTTACCTTTTGTTTTGCATTGAGTCGATTTGGTTGGCATTTGTTGATATACCCATTTATTTGAGCAATTTTTTTAATGTATGTATGGCTTACTCGTTAATTTTGTCAACTAAAAAAGAAACACCAAATGTTCATCGTGAATAATAAAATATTACATGTAATGTAACTATTTCAACTAGTGTGATACTGCATACACGTAGTTAGGCTGCAGTTTAGATTCTTTCAATATTACTGGTAAAGATAATCTGCGAATAGCTTCAGCCTATAGGACTGTGTCAACTAAGGCAATCCAGGTGATAACTGGTAGACAATGGGTGAAATGTCAGCATCGAAATCTAGACTACTGGATGACACAAATTCTTTCAGGACATAGGTCACTCAAATCTTTTGCTTATCGCATAGGGAAAGCTACGGAAACGAACTGCAATCACTGCTCAGGAAAAATAGATACACCGGAGCACACGCTTTTTCAGTGTGTGAGGTAGGAAGCTTACAGAAGGCAATTGGAAATTAAAATTGTAGTACCCCTGGAAGTAAACAATCTGATATCCATATTGTGCACGGAGGCAAAAAACTGGTGTTTTTTTACAAAAAGCATTTCACGAAATCATGAAAATCAAAGAAAAGGAAGAAAGGCTAAAGCAACAGCGAGAACATAGAGACTGAAGCGGTGCAGACATACTACCACTCTGATGATATGCTGGAAAGCGGTACCGGAATGGTTAAGTTGAAGAAAAGGGTTTTTTAGTGGGTGCGAATCCCACACTACTTCACCAGATACGCCGAAGAGATGGTGAAGTGTCAATTTAAGATTTTCCCTTTACAAGAAAAATAAAAAAAAAAAAAATTAAAGCTCTGCCAGCAAATAGGAAGCTACTAAAGAATAAGACATTAACTCGAGAAACTAAGATTAGAGTATATAAAATGTTAGGAAGACCCATACTTGTCTATGTAGCAGAGATAATAACCATGACAAAAAGAGAAGAAGAGAAAATAAATTTGCTGAAAGAATAATCATGAGAATGATATTATGCCCAATACGAATAGCAGATGGAGGATACATAATGAGAACCAATTTGGGAATATAATAAGAATGAAAGGGAGAGAATGTAACAGGAACAATTAAGGAGCAAAGACTAAGATTTCTGATACATGAAATCGAACCGAGAAAATGTGATGAGTATGATAATGGAATGGAAACTAGCAAGCAGGAGATGTAGAGGTAGTCCAAGATCAACTTGTATACAAAAAGTTAGAGACGACCTGAACAAGCTCGGAGTAAGAAACAGAAAGTACAAAGTCAGGGATCGAAAATGGAAAAGGAAAATCAAGAAAATATAAAAGATTGATTATTGTGAAGAAGATAGATCTAGAAGGCTTTTATAAGCGGCACTACCCCACTTGAGGTGTTAAGTCAGCAATACATATATACATACATTGAATACCACTGGTTCTTAACACTATTGGCCGGTTATTTGTTTGTTTTAAAGTATCATTCGGATCGCGACTGATAACAATTGCATAAATATGTGAAGTTAGGAACCAATTTAGATTTATTTCATTGCACCTTGATGGCGCGAGTTTGAAATACATCATCGCCTTCTGTGAAAAATCCTTGACTGAAGATATCTATGTATAGAAGCCACTTTAGTGTATATTAAAAAACTTACATTATCGGTAACAGTTTTTTGGATTAAAAGTAGCCTTAAGCATGTATGTTTATTTAGTGGTGTAGGTGTTATTGCAGGTCTGACTAGTTTCGATACCACTCAAGTGTGCCGATTTCCTTTAGAGGAATGGACTGGCGGTGTAGGTATTGCATATCGAAAGCCACCGTACACTTTACCTTGGAATGTGAATTAAAATTGAGAAAATATAGAGGTACAGTCTCTATAAAATATGTTTAACTATCCTACAAGTTCCATATATACTTATAAAATACGGTTCGCTACTAAACAAAATGGGTTTATACAAATATCTGATTACATAGAGCTTATTTGGCAGTAAATTTAAATAGTCACTATCCCACGTTACTATGGAAATACGGAGTGATGTAAAATGCGGTTCTATAATTTGTAAGGAAGTTGTAAACATCTAAATTTCATTTTAAATTGCACAGTTTGCGTGAAAGAGTGTACATGGGAATAACATTGTTATTACGAATAATATTGTTGTCTATATAGATAGTACACTGAGAGAATAGTTTACGTCTCGTTAATTAATTACGTTTATGACACATAAATACTGGTATCTTCGAATATCTTAAATCTTGATTAATGCAAATATAGAGAATATTGAAAATTATCATTTGGTAGGTAAGAAACACATGTTACTTTTGAAATAAACTATTAGTTAATATTCAGTATAACAGTAGTGGGCCCAAATAAGTTTATTTATGCGACACATCTTATTTTTAGTCTAACATTCTTATATTGATGATAAATAAACTAAGAACTACCATACACTAATTGTAAATCAATATCATATAGCTACATAAGTCCAACTTTGCTTCTTGTTGAATGTCAAAAAGACAAAAAGAAATAACTTCTAATGAAATGTATTTTATTATATTTTTCTTTCCTAAATTATATTTTATTAAAGTCATGTACTTAACATATTATTTAAAATATAATTTTGTTTACAGTTCTACCCAAATATATATGTGATCTATATAGTATACAATCAGACGCTTAATTTAATTTAAATGTATAGAACAAGTTACCATTTTAATATATAAGGTGGAAACAGATAAGTAAAAAATAAATTATTTATTAAATATAAAATTATATTTTATGCTTCTAAAGAAAAATCTGTTTAAAATGTAGCTGGTAGGACTATATAAAAAATCATTATGGGAAAGTGCTTTACATTTAGTACATTAGCCACAATTTAGTATATTTTAATAATTTCAATTATAATTTTTACAGTCCACATTAAATCTGATTGAAAAACTGAAAATAGTCAAATTAAAACAGATTTATTGATAATTCTCAGTTAATAATTTATCTATGGATATATTTTCGATATACAGAATAATGTGAATGTCAGTAGGAGCAGCAGTCCTACTCAAAGGCCAGTATGCTTGCTATAAACTGCTATTAGCGATATTTTGTTAGTTTACCTATTTAATGAACATAGTCTTTGTGGATATAAGAGAAGAGATAAATTATAAATAGTCTCTGGGTCTTTAATACAGTAATTTGGACTTTTTATCGAGTCACAATCAAAGTTTAAATGATTCATTCTACTTCATTTTAAACAGCTTGAACAAAATAGTACAGTACAGGGTATATTAGAAAAACGTTGTTGAAAAAACGACAATCATGTCTAGTAGCAACACCTCTTCAATATTTTTAACTATTGTATTGAAAACTCTAGTTATAATTTACATAAGTTATCTTGATAAGAGTCAATAAATCGAAAAATATTACATTTTTTATGTAATTTTAAACAAATAGAAGATTACAGGCTTGATTTGCAGGTGTTTATAAAATCAAATTATTGTCATTTAAAAATGATAATTCTCTTATCATAATCAACTCTATAAACACTTTACAGTGCACGTTGTCTTATGTAAAATTTACTATTCATATACGAAATTACTGTTGGAAATTTTCTTCGGAAAGCCTGTGGATATAAATCTTCTATGTGGATGTTTCTCATTTTGTTATTTATAGATACAAGAGGTAATTATTTATAATCGTCTATGAGTAAATCGCATATTCCAGGTTCGGATGTGAGTATATATGTGTATAATCGTAGATATACACATATAAATTAAATTATAAAATTTCATACTTCATGTATTATAAAGACAAAATTAATATCTGTCTCGATAATAGTTAAAATTAATCTTCTACATGCCACATAGGAGAGGGTCAGCAATCTGTGGTAATAAGAAATGGTCTGTATCGGTGGTCGTACACTTTCACTGTGAAATGTAACGAGTGCTCGCTGACGTATACCTTATCTTAAATTGAAATTAAGAAAAAAATTAACATAAATTTAGTTAACATGATGATAAGTTGCAACATACCGTAGAATAGGCTCGTCAATGTTTCAATAATTGTTACAAAATTGTATCGATGGAAAATACAATAATGTTACTGTACCTATCATGTCAACTCTAAGAACTGATTATGTAGCTCCAATGTGCGAATAAAGTCAAATAAATGTAGTTTCTGAACTGCGCAACAGTAGCGTATGTGTGACGTCGATCAAATCACCGATTATGCAGGCTGGCTCGTCACAGACGTAGTAGGTGGTGGAATACACTTGCTAATCTGACCATGCTTAATTGACTTAAAAGTGCTAGCAATTGCAACAACAAAAATGCAACAATTTCAGAGACAGTAGCTGAATTTGTGGATACTAGTCCGGACTCCATTTTCGGCACATGAATAGCACACGAACACGGATTCCATTGTCTTACCGAAACTATTAGACTGCTATTTATACAATAGCCAACGTGAAGAAGATAGTTTTAAAACCGCCGTCTTGAAGAGAATTATTTTGAGATGAATTGCCGAATACGTCATTATCACTATTAGTCCAGGCAACGAAGGAAAAAGAAAAATAGCGGAAATAATTCATGTAGAAGTCAGTTTCTTCACAGTTGTAGGGGAAGGTGTCCTTAATAACATACTAAAAGTACTGATGGATTGGAGTGGAACTAAGGGGAAGAGGGGGCTGTAAAGGTAAAGGTAAACTACTGCTTTTAGCGAAAATATGCTTATATACTAAATTAATCTAAATAAAATTCTTCACAAAAAAGGTCCTATACACTTTTTCCGTAGGGTCACTAATTAAGGAGATATGGAGGGGGAAACATTGAAATAAAAAAAAAAACTGTTTTTATTGTTAAAAATTAAATGTTTATCGTTAAAACTGAAATAATTCACTAATAATAAATAATAACAATAATAATAATAAATGAAATAAAGACATTTGTGTCCAAGAATGTATCTGGAACATAAATTTTAGTCAAAATCTGAATTTTCATCATCATCGATGCTGTCTTCCATGGGGGCTCCGTTCGTACATGAGCCGAGGCACATGCCGCAGGCACCGGAGCAGACAATCCCTGCTTTGCGGCAACCGTAGTGCGTCCCATACCCAGTCATGCATCGGCAAAAGATCATATTTAAAACGGAGTCGGGTGCCACAGGGTCGTTCGTGATAACTGGGTTGAGGATCCTATCTTCTCCCCTGGCCCAACCCCATTGGGTAGGTGGTAGGGGGTTGCCGAGCCACTGTTGTATCTGTAATAAAGTAATTAGACCAACTAAAGTATTTAGCACAAATTGATATTTGTAATTTAAGGAAAGCAGTATTTAACAACTATATGTAAATGGATTTACCCGTAGATATACTCTGAGCGAGTATTGCTTTGAAGCTCCTTTGGTTGAAGGAAGAGTGGCCAAGTCTGATTTGGGCTTCGTCGACGTTTTCAAAAATGCCGTACCGATGTTTGTTCAGGTTGTCTTGATGTGCAGGCGCTTGATATACAGCCAGAAAAAACTTCTCGCCAGCCTGTTCGATATCCTCAGTTGATTTTGAGGGATCTGTGAATATTGCTGAGATGTCATGGGTGAGGCCAGGATTTGCTGTGAAGAGCTTAGAGATTCACACTTTGCTCTTTCCATGTATCGTCGAGATGGTGTCGCATCCAGAGAAGCTATGGAGAAGGAGGATCGTTTTGGCCAATGGAAGCTCTTGAAGTTGTCGCACCGAAAACAATTTTGTCTCCACCTTCCCATGGCCTGGCTTCATGAAGTACATGTTGATAGATGGTGGTGCCAATCCAATGAGGAGAACTATCAAGTCCACATCCTCCCCAACTATTGCTACGGTTGGATGTATAGCAGTTTTATCCAAACCGCACCTTACTCCCATCAGCATCAGTTGCAGCAACAGTTGTTTCAATACCTGCTGCTGTCATTTTCTCGGTGAGCAAGTGGATCAGTCTTGTTTTGTTCCTTTTATTAGCAAGAAAATGCTCCTGTTGAATTGTGATGGTCGTGCTTTCATTACAGTTACACGTAAATCAACGTGCTGCTCTCCACTTGCAAAAACCACTCCAGCGAACTCCTCCAATGACAATGACAATCCAGGACAAGCGTTGTCCTACGGGGAGGGGGGGGGGGTAATGAGTGTAATTATCCCCCCCGCCCCAAAACGGACACAAATGGCGGTATATGCAATAAAGTCGTTAATACGCGATCTGAGCATAGTTCCTTTATCATTAAAACTTGATTTTTAATAATAAAAACCGATTTTTTAAAAACTGCCATTTTCTCCCTTCCATATCTCCTTAATTATTGATTTTAGCGAAAAAGTGTATAGAATATTTTTTGTAGATAACTTTACTTAGATTAATTTAGTATATAAGCATGTTTTCACTAGAGGTAGTAGTTTTCGAGTTATTAACAAGAAACTGAAAACAAAGGACCTTTACAGCCCCCCACCCCCTTAGCTCCACTCCTATCCATCAGTACTTTTAATATGTTGTTGAGGACACCTTCTCCTACAACTGTGCCAAAATTAGTTTCCACATGAATTATTTCCGCTATTTGGACTTTTTTGGTCTTCGTTGACTGGACTATATAGCCTATTCTGGACACGTTGGGGTACATAGTTAAAGGTGGTGTGTTAGTATCATATTCATTTTGATAATATATAGAGGATGCTCCACAGTCTTTATCAAGAATTTATTTGTTAATAAGGAACTTTGAATGTACATCTACTGCCCCTGAAAACAGTTTTAAAACACAAACTACAATTTCGTATATTCTGTGGTATTTAACTCCTTGTAAGTAAAGACGGTTTTCTTAACCCAACATATACGTGTCCTTGAAAAACTTTATATATTTTAAGTATGCCCCTGTTACCTTTGTAGGCTTGAAGACGTTGATTAATAATTCTAAAAATGAAGTGCGCACTGTTCTTTATTCAGTCACATTTAATTCTCCTGTGGTTTTGGATACTAAATTCAACAATTAATATATGTATAATATACATTTATCAGTGTGATATCCTGAATCCGACCCTGACTTTTACGTCTTGTCTGATTTTCTCGCGAATAATAATAATTACATAAAGTTTGAGTATACATTAACTATTTGCTCATATTGCTTTTCTCGAGTCACTTACTTTTTTAGCACAGCTTCAGGATGTTTTATGTTTTTGTAAAATTTTGGTTATAATTTAGGGTAAAATTAATAACACAGATATAGAAAAATAACAGATAACTAATGACTTTTTAAGATGAAATATATAATTTGAAAATTTACTGTGAATGTTCTTTTATAAACGGTTTTCTAACGTCTTTGAAAATTTCACATATTTATTGTCATTTATTTAATTTATGATGATTTCCATATAATTGGTGCTACTATAATTGGTTATATATTTCGGGGTTCTAAAAAATAAATTATGATACCTGATATATAACTATGTACATTTCCTCAATTAATATCAGTGGTATAACATAAGGTATTATCTTTAACGTCTTATATACACATTAAAATTTAGAAGCCTTAAGAAAAATATGTATAAATCAAAAGCGTATTCTTTGACAATATATCAAATCAAAAACTTGATATACTTCTCTGATATATATGATTATTGCTTCTCTGTACTTAAGACAATCCAAAGGAAATTTATAACTAATTATAATTTTAAGTCACACTTACTTATTGTCGAGTATAAGCATGGTACGCAAGAGTAAATAAGTATATAACACATATTATTGAGAATAATAAGAATTTATTTATAAAACATTGTCTGAATACATGATCTTAGTTTATTTATACCTAATTAATTCAAATACTAATAAGAATCCATTATTTTAAAAAATATCCGTTATTGGAATAAAAATAAACTTTATAAATACTAATTACTGTATATAATTTGGTCGCATATATACATTTTAAAAAAATCTGCAAGATATTAAACATGTAAAATATATAAAGGAATATTTTATAGATCAGCAAAGATTCTGCTTTGATACTTGTATTTGTACAAATCAAGAAGGCAAACAAAAGCTTTCGTAATATTAAAATTATTTTTGGAAAATTTCTGTACAGAGAAAAAATCGGAAAAAAGTAAGATATCGTTGAAATGAATATACCTATAAATAAATCGGTTGATTATCAATCTACTCGTCATATCTCTCTTAATTATAGTTAAGAAAGTAGAAGATACTATCAAAATATGGGAACTTTGATTTGATGACGCCAGTGTCTCGTAAATTAAAAAAAAACATATTAAAAATTAATCTCAGAATTAATATCAATAAATAATATATGATAGTTAAGTATATCTATGTTATCAGTAACAACTAATAGCTAACAATTATTGAATTAAATTATTTATTAATGCTGTTGTTCTGTTCTATGAAGTTATAGTTTTGCTGTTGGTTAATCATATAACACCTACTAATGCTAACGTATTTTTTATTTGGCATATCTACATATTTCGCACAAAACATGGCTCTCCATTCAGTCTAAAATTATCAAGTCCTTAAGCGGGCTCAGTCAAGGTTAAGTCAAGGTCACAATAACAGAATGCCTCTTAATGTATGTATAATAATTACAAGATTTGTCACGTACATATAATAATGTTAATAAGTATTTTAAACCAGTTTTATCTCCAGTTCTAGAGTCACCTGTCTCATAAATATTAATAGCGTTTCTAATAAAATCTTTTTTTTTTTTTGAGGATAGTTCTCCCTCAGGTTCAAGATGACTCACTTTTGAGTGTTTACGTCAAATAGGTTAGACATAACCCGGATTTCGACCACTTTTTTACCAAAAAGGTATTGAAATTAATCTTATAACATTCCCAAGCCAGTTATATCAGTCGTTCTGATATTTTATGTAAAGCGAGAGACTCCTCCCGCCTGGGTTTTTGTCAACCTTCATCATGTGAATTGTTTTGATGTTTTTGGAAGACATAAAGGTATGCTATTACCTTTCTATTAATAATTGTTACCCAATTAGTTTGCATATTTTTAAAATAATTTAGTACAAACATCTCCGTAAACCAAGGTAGCCGCGATATGACACCTTGAACTCTGGATAGTAAATACTTTAGTAAAGTCGGTTTTCTTTTTTGTATGTTATAAATTAAACCGATATATAATTTTATTAAATATAGGTTAAAATTGCCGTAGAAACAAACCTACGGCACGCATCAAGCTACAAGATTTATATTTGATGCAACATTTTTTTTATAAAATATTATATATTCCAACGAATAATCAACAAATGTCGAGCCTGACAATACTTCCTTTAATTTGCTTAAATTAGTGGTGCATCATTCATTAAATCATATCACTTTCATTATTAATACATCTACTTTAAAGTTCACATTCCCTAAAACTTGGAAAAATGCTAAAATGATTCTTTTACCAAAAATATGTAATTCATCTGAACTTATTGATCTTTGTCCTGTTAGCACTTTGCTAACTATTTCAAACGTATTCAAGATGACATTTTAGCAGGCTTTAGACCAGAATCCAGTATTACTGCTCTTATACATATCTCAGATGATATTCTTGAGGCCACTGATAATAATCTCGTGACATGTTTGGTCCTTCTAGTTTATAGAAAAGCTTTGTAAATCATAATATTTTATGTAATAAGCTTAAGTATTTTGGATTTGAAATCATAGCTGCTTCTTATATTTACAGCTATTTAACTGAGGGCACACAATAAGTTGTTGTAGACTAATATATGTGACGTCTTGGACAGAGGTTATGAAGTTCCTCAGGAATCCATACTTGGGCCTCTACTATTTTCTATATACATTTCTGTTTTTTATAGATATCTTAAAGACTGCAGCATACATAACTGCGCTGATAACTCTTAAGTTTATCTTAACATTACTGATACTGATATAAATCAAATGAAGTACTTAATAGTGTTTTGAATTATCTGTTAAATATATCTGCTGCTCATATATTAAAGTTGAATCTAGATAAGTTAAGGGTTATAATATTTGGCCAAAAAAATAAAATAATAAAGACAATATCCCAGGTAAAAGTTAAATTAGGAGATATTTGAAAAAAAAATTGGGCCTCTGACTTGATGAATTAAGATTTAGTAAATATGTAACTGCTTTATGTCAAATATCATACATTACATTAAAATAACATTCTCCACACATGAGCTCACAACTGGAAATGAATCTGTATGATGCTTCAATTGTTTTCTAAATTCCCTTACTGTGATTGCAAAAAATGGAAAATAGTTGTTTTCGGTTTGCTTATGGTGTAAGAGAATATGAACGTGGAATTAATGAAATAATCCATATTAAAGGTTATTCAAATCTTTGAAAATACTCAAAAATTGCATTTATTGTGTGTAATACACAAAAATGTATACGATACGTGTCTGAATATTTATATAAGAAATTAAATACGTTACATAAAGATCCAAATTTAAGCCACGCTATTCATATATGTTAAAAATTTCACGCCACGTCACTGATTCGTATACTAGATGTTTTATTTATCAGGCTTGCAGAAAGTATAATCCTCCCAAATACAATCCCATATACAATCCCAAATTGTAAGAAAAAGTTGAAAATACATATATTATTTGATTGCTATTACCCTCTTTTATATTTTTATATCGGATATATTAGGGGTCGGTGTACGCTTTTTTTGTCAGTTCAATGAGTATCAGCTGATATCGTTTTTATAGAAATTTTGTTATCTATATATATTTGTCTGCAAGTACATTTATTTTTGTTTTAAAGTGCAGTTTTATTTTTTGTGTCATGTACATACTTCTGTTATGGGGTTTAGCTGAAAATCAGTATATTGATACTTCGTCAATCACCTAATTTATATTTCTATTTAATATATTTTGTATACTATATGAATTTACAGTTAAATATTATTTACCTTATGGCAGACAAATATTATTTTTATGAAGGGTAATGTCTGATTTTGTATCAAACATAAAATATGTTTTTGACATATTGATCTTGTATAGAATTGATCATTTGAAATTTTGCTAAATTGTATGTTTATTTTGAATTATAGTTCCTATTAAAAATATATAAACGTTCTGTATACCTCAAGACAAGTATGATTGGCTTGTTGATAGACCTGATTTATTTTTTGTGCGTTATCTTTAACATCGGATATTTACGATAATTTGTGTATTAATATCAATTGTGTTATACTAATATAATAGATATACTAAAATAAAACAAAATCGGTAGTAATGTTATCATTAATAATGCAGAATTACGTAAAGTAATTTCTTAATAATCAGTCAAAGTGATTCACACTGCACTTTCTATTTTTGAATACACACTGTTCCATATTATAATACCCTTATTGTATTCCCCTTAATCAGGGAAGGTATTTTATTACATCTGTTATCTATATATCTTTCGACAGCAACGTTATCTTCGTCAGCATGATATATTTATGTACTGTTTGAACGCCAGCTTTCGCATAGTCGCTTTTTCCTTTATTTTTCTCACTCTGTATTTGAAGATCGCATTAGACAGTAAAAGTAAATTCCTTCGGTTGTTATTGTGAATATCAAATCTCCAGTTGGCATTGCTTTAGATGTTTATAGAAGGTAAGAAATTGTGTCCTCGTACTCCTCAGCCGCGCCTAACATTATGTACATGTTGACGTTTATATCGAAGTGAATCACTCCTTCCAAGAAAAGGTGTAAGTTTTTAATATTTATCCTGATAGAGGCATTTAATCACGTATAACGTCCAGCAAAACGGATCTAGGATCTGGATAACAGTACCGTCACGTACGGAAATAAGTACGTAATGCTTTACATGTTAGGTATTTACCCACTATTCATGGATTTATTGTATTATTTACGTGGAAGACAGTGACCTTTTATAGGTAAGTATAGAAACGTAAATTTGTATGCATTGCCAACAAGTAAAGCAGTTAATTTTTGGAACTTTACGGCATTAATAAATATTCGTATAATAATTTATCAGGTGACGTGTTTACCTGAAAAGCACTTAACATAACTAACCAAAATAACAATTGGTTGATGTAATAAAAATACAGTTCTACTCAGAAAATGAATAAAGTTAACAATTACTTACAGCAATTTAATTATTAGGATCTTGACATCAAGGTAACAAACCCTCTAAGTATAATTATTTCTGCTTCTTTTCTTTATGGACGTTTGAAGAAAACGTACATACTGTGTATAAAAAATCAGTGTAGCTTAATGCCCCCAGCTATTCCCACTTCAAAATTTTAAACAGCACCTTCTATCTTGTAACATATCCTCTTAAAGGTCTTAAAAAATCTGATTCAAGTGCGTTTACAAAGCTGAGATCGATCAATCTGTTCTCGTAATAAAAGCAAAAAAAAAGAGTAATTCAAATAAAACAAAATAAATTAGCGGAATATTTGAAGGGCCATGTTATTTATGAGTACAATAAAAGTAGGGCGACTGTTTTTTGTGAAATCGCTGCCGCAGACTCAACACCGACTTTAGTGTTTCTTTTAATTTTTTACATATTAATTTTCTTTTGATGATATTCAAAGTGAGATGTATTGTTTTATTATTTATATCAACAGAACTTGTTTTCAAGTCTCAAAACTGCAATATTGGACCGCCCACGAGGTGCGCAGTGAATAGCCTGGTCTTTACTCAGTCGAATTGAGACATTTGCAGAGTGAATATCCATGAATATATATTGAATGTGAATGTAGACAGAGTTCGATCTGGCCTGCATTTTGTTCCCTCCGACTGCTGCCTCACTCTTTCTTCTACGCATACATTGAAATGAATACACTGTATATAACTCATGTTGAAATATTTCACACCAATTAGAGTATGTATATAGGGAGATATTAACTTGATGTGAATGTACGTATGCAAGCATTTTGTTTTAATATACTTCATATACTTCAGTTTATACATTTTATGGTGCAAAACATTCACAATGAATTTACGCCCCCAATTGCTACTATTTATTTTGTTTAAATGTTTAAAATAGGATATAAATAAAACCTTTAAAATAGTTGTAGTATAACGATGTCAAAACGTGTCTTTGTAAAACGCTGGTTATTCATTTGTCAAGTAGTTCTGAAGACTTCTTGTTATTGTAATCTTAGACCTATTTTGAATTATAATTTTTATCGATTGATTGATTTAATTGAAAGGTAATTTTTGATTTCCTTCATCATTATAAGGTATTATAAGTTTGCTATTCCTCGTCAATAATAAGTGTATATGTCATTTGGAACAATATATGTATATCTACTATTCATTATTCCTTCTATTTTAATAAACAACGCAACTAATAAAATTAGACAACAAATTAATGACAATATTTTTTAAAGTCATTTATGAAAATTACTATATCGTTGGTTTGGAAGAAAATTGTAATATCTTAGAAAACCTAGTTTTTCGGTTTTTCCAATAAATAACTCAAAGTTGGTTCAAGTTTTATGAAGGAGATTCTCACAAGCGTTGTTCAACTGACTGCGCCAAGAGAGCATTATCAACACTATTGCATCATCTATTTCTATTGCACCTTTTGAAGACGGCCATTTATCTCAGTTATTTCCAGATTTTTCAAGTGAAAGGGTCGATTACTTTGAGAAATACTATTACGGTTAGTCAAAATGTAATAATTTAATATTATTTACACTACTACAAATTATGGGGAAAAGGTTTATCTTAGTTTCGAAGAATGATATACCTATGTACCTTTTTTTGAATCACAGGTACCTCTTTATAGTTGTGTATTTAAATTTGAATTTTTCCCACTGTAGTTTCCAAGAAAAACAGTTAAGTATAATGCTAAAAATATTTTTCTTCCTTTACAACAAGATCTTAAATTTGAAAAGTGTTGAATAAATTTTTGGAAAACTCAAAATGAGAGGATGAAACTTGTATGGTGCAGGGTATTATTAATCATATAAAGGAAAACAATGGGGGAAGTGTTACTATATATGTATCAAAAATTACGAGGTGAATATTTCTACCTTTCCATCATTGAGAAAATTTGTTAAGTAAAATTTTTTTAAAATCTCAAATCACTTTCCTGAAATTTTTACTTTTTCTAGATGCCATAATCTTCTTCCAAAATAGTGTAGATTAATCTCGTTTAGACTAAATGTCAAATCTTCATCTTTCTCTTCATTGTCCCTTTCTTCTTCATCTAATAAATCATAAAATTATTACGCCATCATTTCAGTACATGATGTGGCTCCAAATTATTTGACTGCAGAAGTTAAACACTCTAATAAATTACAAAACAAGAGTGAAATAACTTTTTTCACTGCTGTTAAGGATAACGAAGGAGGTGGGGGGTAGACAGAATAGACGAGAGATATAGAGAATCAGTTAACTTGAGAATGTTATCATTTAATGCAGTGCCATTGATATATATTTAATAACTTTCCTGTATTTGCAGGTTAAAAATATTTCAAATACTTGAATATTTGAAATTGATACTGTACTATTGAATATGCTTGTGGTAAAATATGTATGTAGTAATAAATTTAATGGTCGTGTTAAAAGAAGAAGAAAATAAATAATTCCACGTACTATATATATGTATATCCATGAAATTAAAGTCTTTTGAGTTATACATATTTTAGTATTTAGTGTGACTTTCGTTATTAAACATATATTTAAGAGAAACAAAGTTGAAATTTTGTTTAAATTTATATATTTCCAATCCAACATTTCATGCATTTCTTATATAACTTATCTTTCTACAACCCATAAAGAAACATACAAATAAAGGTTGTAAATGTATTAATTTATTCTCTTTTAAGTTATGAATCTAAGTTATGGATTTTAAAAATATTTAAAATGAAACTAGACTGCCAACTAAATTTACATAAACACAATTTGCTTTCTATATTGAAAAATTTTTAAATGAATACCTATTTACGATATACCTATTTCTTATAAGTACCTCTATTCCATCGTATAAGCACCATAAATATGAAAATAGGGGGAACATAAAAATATTGCTTGTGGGGGTTGGAGGGTTTAGAACCTCATTTAAAGCTAACATTTATTATCGTGATTTTATGCTTTAGAAACTATGGTAATCGATTAGATAAGAATTAATCTTTATTAATATATGTAACTTGGTCTTTTGGTGTCACTGACATTTAAAAATTATATAAAGGATCTCCTCATCGAAATGGAAATGAAAGTTAAGTGATGATAATTTCCTTGTAAATATTTGGGCTCTAAATGATACTAGTTGCAGGATTTATTAGCACTAGAGAAAATTGACGTAATTACGTGGACAATCTATGTATCTATTTGTACAATTGCACTCTTCTCAACTATGTATATAATATCAAGTTGTAAATTATATAATATGTTCAAACAAACTTTTCTTATAGTCAAAGTAACCGAAGCACTAAATAAATTAAACTGATAGAGTTAAAAGTCCATTATTATACATTTATTTTCATAACTTTTTGAATTATTATATAATTAGCTTCAGTACATAGCTTTTAAGATGATTTCTTTTAAGGGATAAAGAAATGTTCAGCTATTGAAATGGCAACTTTCAGCTGTTTTCTGTGTATGCAAACCCTATATTTTTTAGTCTAAATGTAGAGTAAAAATGCATTTTAGTATCAGTTGATATTGTATGTATATCATACAATCATATAATATGTAAGTAGGGTACGATCAGGTAGGTATACGATATCTTATCAGGTAAAAATTAAGCAACATTTAATAATCAGCATAACGAATTGTTGCTTTGGAGCAATAATTTATTGTAAAGATATTTAGATCATTATGTAATTGATTATTTTTTGTCACTGATCTTAGTTTTTTTAATTCTCAGAGATATTGACTGGTAGACGATAAATAATGGAACAGCCGACTCGTTTTCCAAACTAACACCGTTAGATTTTTCTATATGAAATACTCTTTATACCGGTATTTTAACATCAGCCTATGTCCGTTATCAAGGCCTATCACCGACTCTAATAGACGAGCTACCTCCAATCTCGAAATTTTGTCAACCCCCACTCTTGTAGTGGAATAAAGATGGTTTATTTGCTTAACATATACTATACGGAGCACATACGGTTTTATATCGTACACTACGGACGAATTTTTAGATAAATTTCAAAAAAATCTTTAGATGTTGACGGATGGGTCGGTCATCCATCAAAGTGGCGCGGGTATTGATTGATATTTAATATCGATGATATGTGCAAGTCAGTTCAGACAACCGGCTGGATGTTAATCAATTTTAATTGGTTACACTCAAAGAAAGAACATTTTGTTCATTTTAAAATAAGACGTGTCTAATATCAAAAGGTAATAAATAAAATATCGATATAACCTCTGGAATATATGTCTTAATTCTTCCGCTCCGCTGAGGCTCTTATGTCTATACTGATATTGAGTCAGCCACAAGAAGTAAACTGATCGTTATACAAAAATAAAACCTTTGCTGGTTACATTTTCACTATTATTTGTTAAACATAACAATTGTTTCGCCAACACAGTGGCTTCATCAGATGTTGAGTACATAGACTAATTAACTACATAGATAATTGTTATGTTTAACAAATAAAAGTGGAAATCTAACCAGCAAAGGTTTTAATTTTGTACAAATATGGATTTTTATCAAGTAACGGCCCAATCAATTCAGAAACTGATCGTTTATGGCACCATCTTGAAAATAATGCCTGACATTAATTTCCCAAAGTTTATGTGAAAAAAGTTTTTCGATTACTCTTAGATATGTCTGTAATTTGATCGTCGATGTCACATCGTTAAAAATGGCCCTATGGTTCTCGAGGCGTAAATTGTTCACCCCACTGTATAGTCCTTGGTATACCTAGTCCAAGCACTGTGTTCATAATATTTAGTTGTTATACCTCTTAACTATCAAGTCAAATCATTTATCTTCACTATCGTTTAAACTAACATTCTATATAAGAATATTCAAACTAAAAATAAAATCTAAATTAGATACTGACTGCCATTTGAGATAGGGGCAATATGTAAATTATATTACAACTAAATTAAAAGGTCATATACCTTTTATCAAATTTTGATAATATAATATATAGCATAGTTTAATCCCATATTAGATATGGATAATATGCTGCGGTGTAGTGGATATTCACGTAAATAAGTTGGTATTAAAACAGAAAATAATGATAAAAATTATGTATAATAAAGAATTCATTTTCCTTTCAGTTTTATATTTATTATACAAAATCTGCCTGTTTTATAGTATTGTAAAGTAAAATATAGAAGAACGAAGAGGCATATATATAAATGGCCACCGATTTAATCTATTTCGCGAACAAGAAGTCTATTACATATGAGTATAGCAAAAATCTAAAATTGTTTAAAATACATGTTAAAACGTTTTGAGTCTTTGCTTAAAGTTCTTGTGCATAACAAGTAAATAGAAGAATAAACTGACAAATAAAAAAAAACTGTAATAATAACGATATAATTATAAAAAGAAAATTTTAATTAAATAGTATGGGTACTTGCCTAACACTTAAGACTTCTTTTTGATATCATTACATCCTTCCCTATGCCTATATGTTACTTATATCTATACTATGATTTATTTTGTTTACGACAAATTGTGTGCTTTGAGTATATTTGTTGTAAGATTTTATTAGCTAGCTATTTTAATTGTTTTACAATTTTAATTGCTTGATAATTTTAACTAATTTTATAGTGGACATTTTATCATGTTAAAGTGCAATAGCAATAATTTTTTGCAGATGGAATGTTACAGCCTACTTATGCAATTGTAAAAAAACTTCTTCTTTACTAAAATATGACATTTTGGGCTTATTAACATGGAATAATTAATTACGCCACAATTTGTTAACCCTTGGCATTGCATTTCGTCAGTTATATTACATAATAAACACTTATTAAAATCAATAAAAAAAATCGTGAATCAAATTTCAATGCCAGATTTGCCTCTATAAAAACGCCCGTTGATTACACACAAATGTACTCACAGTTATTATAAGAGAAGTCTCTCAATAGTCTAATTTCCCAGCATTGTCTTTACGTTTTCTTCGTTTTTATGTTTTAAAGCCATGCCTATACATCATTCTTCTACTTCTATATCAATCTGTTTAAATCTTAAACATAAAACAGAATGACAAGATTGATTTTGACGTACAGTGATTTATATATTTGATTTTAAAAATCGATAAAATCGTTAGGTTTATTTAATTTCCATTAAGAGATTTCTTGTCACCTATAATTAACATCTTACGTTTTAGGATCGTACCATTTCGTTCCAAACCCGAAATTACGAACAACGATATGGATTCCGTGAGTGCCATAGTAGAGTTTGTATTAGAGTCAAGAGAAGACGGTAAATTAATTCAATGAATTATTGGCTACGTTTAAATTTGCGATTCATTTATTTACCTAATCATTCTGTGTAATATTACTTAGATACATTTGTTGTGTATTTTATAATCTCTTTTGTAGCCATTATATTACTCAAATGTTTCTCAAATTACTTAAAAGCTCAAATAGGTCATCCAATTAATTTATGACATTGAAACTATTTTATTAATATCGATTTATGTTTTATGAAGTAGATACTTCTTGCTTTACAAAAAAAAAACAATGTTATTATCTGGATACTGACAGGCGCTTGTAGGCTCTTTAAACAAAAGGATGTTAAGAATTATTAAAGAGAATTATTAAAGAAATACAAATCTATTCCAATGAAAAAATGATGTGAGTCTTCTAAGAAGGATCTTCCTCAGATATCCTCGTACATATTTCAACAAAATACCTGTTTTTTCAAGTCATATATCCATTGCCGGTCATTGATCTTTCATTAATTACAAGTAATTACACAGTAAAGTTATTTATAACTTGTGCGAGTAATCATCATACGCTGAGGTCCACTGTGGCGATCTCTGGAATACCTGGAAAAAAATCACGGAGGAGCATCAACTGGGAATTTGGTTTTCCTTTGCCGCTAAACTCGTTATGCACAATGCATATAAATAGTTGGTATCCACATCCAAGATTAGTGAAGAACAGGTAGGGTAAGGAGACACGTTATTTGACCATGAAATATAAAGCCAGTATATTGTTGTTGCTCGTGGTTACTGTGAATCTGTGTAAGTGATTTGTGATTATCTGGTTTATTGCTTGTTTCGCGTTTTCTTTCACTCTTGTAATTGTAGATGCAGTGCTTTAATCGCATAGATATAAAAATACTTCCACCTATATTTAAGTTATATAAAAATAAAAGTTTGTTTCGTTATTTGCAGCAAAAGGACATGATTTCAACGGGGTTAAAGGAGGATCTTTCAGTGGAAGTTTCAGTAAGTTTTTGATATAATTTTAATGTTCATCTATTATAGCAGAATGTTTTATGTGTAATATAACCGGTATAAAATAATTATATGTTTATGCCAAATTTTCTAATGATCAGTATTATATTTAATATTTGCCTTTTATTTGTCACCACTAACAACTTGATTTTATTTAAATTACTAAACTCGAATTAATTATGTATATTAATATAATGGTACACTACATTCAAATATTTTCGTTGGCCTTTTCTATAATAAAAATACATTATCATGGAAACAAAATACTGTTCAGATTTGAAAACGCATTTAAGCCTTCAGTTTATTTATTTTGTAACACTGGGTAATAAAAATAAATCTATACAATACATCAGATATTAACTGTGTATATTATATACATATAGAATATGGAACCGAATTATGATTCTGTTATTATATTTATTAAAATGAATTATTTTAAATATGAAAAGAAACTGTCTTTATACCTTTATTAGTTTTTTAAACCAATTCTTCATCCATTACATACTTAAAATTTTTCTTATAATTCATAAAAATATTCACTTATTTTTATAGTGAAATATGTCTAATTAAATGTATTTGCATTTATATTTTTAAAACTAAATATTTTAAATAGGTTGCTGTCTCAGTATTAATTTTTTGTCCACATCCACTATTGACTACATTTTTTAAAGGAATACATAAGACATATAATGGAATAAATGTTATAGAACTGTGTTGTTGATTATTCCAAATCATTGAAAGTTTTAGCGATTGTGTTTCGGTAAATTTCAGCAAAATTAACTATATTATGATTTATTAGAGGTAAAGTCTAACAAACCTCGTTTTTTTTATTAACAGTTTTTCCAATTTTTTTTAATGCAGTTAACGAGTGGGATATGAACAATATATATATATATATATATATATATATATATATATATATATATATATATATATATATATATATATATATATATATATATATATATATATATATATATATATATATATATACCGGGTGGTCCAGGTTAAACGTCATTAATTTTGATAGGTGATAGAACAACAAGAGAAAAGTAGACTTTCATAAGAAAACTTTGTTCAAATGTTTCCTAACAAAGATACCAAATCTAACTAACAAGATATCGTAGGATAGGATAACAAAGGGTGTCAAAGTTGTAAAAAGAAACTGGTTTTCTCATTATAACTTTTAAACTACTTGATCGATTTCCATCAAATATCTCACACAGACTACTGTAGTATATCTCTAAGTAATGATTAAAATCATTTAAAGAAATTCTCCAGTAGTGTAGATAATGGGGGGCAGGCAGCCTCTTCTCCCCTCCCAGTCTTCGGCGCCACTGAATATTTTTCAAAGAAGATTCAATTTTTTGATTTCCTGTTTAATTTGGAAAAAAAAAATTAACCTTGCAAATTTTTGATTTATGGCTTCGTTTTTGAGATACTTATTTTAATTTAAAGTGTTGCAAGCAGGCCAAAACTTATGACTGAACTACCAAGAAAATACGATATGAGATGCCAAATTGTTTTTAAACATTTTATTACTTACTAGACATAATGTACTTCAAAGATACAAAAAAAGGCAAATAAACAAATAATTACACTAATAAGTTCTCATTTCAATATCGTATTTTCTTGGTAGGTCAGTAATAAGGTTTGGCCTGCTTGCAACACTTTAAATTAAAATAAGTATCTCAATAACGAAGCTATAAATCAAAAACTTGAAACGGCAATTTTTTTCTAAATTAAATAGGAAATTCAAAAATTGAATATTCTTTGTAAAATATCCAGTGGCGCCGAAGATTGGGAGGGGAGAAGGGTGTGCCGACCATCCAGTATCTACTCCACTGGAGAATTTCTTTAAAGGATTTTAATCATTACTTAGAGATGTACTATATTAGTCTGTGTAAGAAATTTGATGAAAGTCGATTGAGTGGTATAGAAGTTATGATGAGAAAACCAGTTTCTTTTTACAACTTTGACACCCTGTATTTTTGTTAGGAAACATTTTTGAACAAAGTTTTCTTATGAAAGTCTACTTTTTTATTGTTGTTCTATCACGTATCAAAATTAATGACGTTTAACCTGAACCACCCTATATATATATATATATATATATATATATATATATATATATATATATATATATATATATATATATATATAATATATGGAGTGGAAACTTTAACTGTAAAAATTCTTTAACTCTATTATGCAGGATTTCGAATAATTTCTGAAACGAGTTGTCTATAGTTATGTTCACTTAGGGAATATAACCACCCTTAATTATTTTCAAATATAAGGGTGTCTATTGATAAATGTAAAACGTCGCATCGAAAGGAATGCAACAACATTTCATTTTCAAATTTTTTCAAATTATTACCTGTAAAAAGAATAAAAACTTATTTGCTATATTTATTATATCGTAAAATATTGTCAAAGTGGGTACCGTTTAACTTCTGGCAAAGAGCTAGTCGATACTAAAACACAGCCTTTACATGTATTATTCTTTACTACAGAACATACAATACTAAGAAATTATGTCAACATATTTTTTTTGTATTTCATCTTTTTAATTATTTTGTTAAAAACGTAATTAATTAATATAAAAACCAGTATAACTTTAAGTCAAGAGGTGTGAAAATATCTAATATTAATTATTAGATATTTTATATAATATATAGATAAAAACATTCGTTGGAAATCAATCCACTAGTTCGGTGGTAATTCAGTTTTATTTGTTAGGTGCATAATTTACTTTTTTCTTTAAAGGCTCATTTATGTATAGCAATATTAACTAATTTTGTAAATATTTGCAACAGAGAATGCTTGGCGAATGTTACAGAGCCTTTATTAATTTTCTCCGAAAAAATACACTGATTGCAGTTTTTCTATTTTTTTTCCATCTGTTTTAGTTACACCTTTTAAAAAATAACAGAACTATTTTTTATTTATTATAAATTTCAATGGATGTTCAATATCAGTGATATTCAGGACCATTATCATCATTTCTTATCATTTCACCTTTTTAAGTATTATATATTCGAACAATATAAGTTAAACTGACATTCAAAAACAGTTTAATCTTTGTTTAATCTTCAGATTTAGATGTAAATTTGTTTAAAGTGACATATTAAATATGTTTATTGAGATTTCAATGCTAGCGTAAACAACAAACCCTAACTATTCAGTTTAAATTCTAGTGTATAATGCTTTGCATAATTATAATACGATAATAAGATTATAATTATATCATAATAGAACCTCTTTTTGTTTGAAGGCTTATTGGCTTATATTAATGTTCACTTATTATTTAGTATCTATTTGCAACATAGAGGAGGTTTGGCCAATGCCGTAGGGACCTTATTATTTTTTGTTTCTTCCAAAGAAATATACTGAATTAAGTTTCTGTAGTTTCTTTATCGGTTTACATTGTCTCCAATATCATTTCATATTATTCTACTCTTTTAAGTATCTTATTTCCTCACAAGATAGGTTAAAATGATATTCGAAAACCGTTAGAACTTTGTGTAAATGTCAAAAAGTAGCTCTCAATTTTTATAAAGTAATATCTTAAATATATTTATGGAGATTTCAATGCTAGTGTAATCAACGAACCTTAAATTCTAAATATTCCAGTGTATACTCGTAATACAGTGCATAATTATATTATAACAAGATTAATTACAACATAATTCTTCAAAATTATTATCTAGGAAACCTTTTTTTGTCTCTTCTACTAAACGCAATTAATAGGTAATATATAAATAGTAAGTATATCTTAAACGTTGGTAATGAAGAAATGTTTTACATTGACTATTAGAAATATTACCCAAGAACTTTCCTTACAAATTTATCCACTAGTACTATGATAATCTTTTTTATTTATTAAATTCATAATTTTCCTTTTATTTAGGTATCTTATATTAATATTCATTTTCAATTTTGTAACCATTTGCTGCATAGAATATTTGGTCAACACCTTTATTCGGTTCAGTATACTTTGATTCGCCGAAGAAAAATATATTAAAAACGGTTTTTGAAAAATATTTTCGGTTTCTTTGCCGTACACCATTTCAAAAAATCGTAGAATTGGTTTTGCCATCTTCTTAACAGTCATAAATTTCAATAAATGAGTGCTAAGGATGATAGTTGAATTAATTTCATCCAACATAATCATGTGTTCATGGAGAGTTTAATGCTAGCGTAGACAACAAACCCTAATACTTAACAATCTGATGTATACTATTACTGCATTATGAAATTATTGCATAATTTTATAATGCAATGCAATGCAAGTAAAATAGGTAATTATCAGTATAAAAAGAAAAATTGTGGTAGGAGTTTAATTTACATATGAAATCCCATTATTTGATTTTATTAAATTAAAGTGGGAATAATGATGTCTGTCTGCTTGGGAAACAAGTTTATTTAATGCCCACGAAATATATTATGTAATTACCATAATTAATCTTCAAATAATGCCATTATTTGTGTGGCTATACGATTTATAATTGTATACAACTTTTCATAAAGGCTTTTTGTATTTTTTTTTAAGAAAAATGTACATAAACAGTAAAGTGTAAAGAAAATAATGGAAAAGAAAAATAAACTAACTATTTAGAGATTTATATCTCACGATCATATATAATATATCTCATCATCATATGTTCCAGATAGTTATTTTAGTGCCTCTTATACTACTTCACCAAACCAGAAAAAATATCGTCCATTTAAAAAAATAAATAGCTTCTATTAATGCTTAGTTATTTTTAAAAATACCAAAATAAAGCGTGAAGTTATTTTCCATTATTACTTTGGCAAAGTCGATTATTACGACTTTGATTAGTAAACAGCTTCAGGCCTGTGGCATAATGTATAAAGCTCAATGTGGTACGACTGTGTGTAAACACACAAATGAAAAGATCTCATTTATCGTTTTAATAAACATATTTTGTTGATACTACTGATATAAGTAATTATTGTAATATAAGAATATTTTTTCTCAGTGTAAATAAGCGCACAAAGAAATAAACAAATTTGGCTAATATGCTGAAGAAAATTAAATTTTATTTAGGATTTATTTAATAGTAACAGTTTCTTATTTGTTCGAAGGTGACAATAAAAACATAATTATTCTGTATTTCGCTCAATATGCTAATTGTGTCAGAAACATTCTTTTCGGGAGGAGGATATTGTTCACTAACTTTTGTGGCTCAAGGTGAATAGGGTCATTTATTACAGATGTGGCCGTGGTTATCCTGACATTATTGTTTAAAGTTCATCTAGTATTTTAAATAAAGCTAAGCCTAAGTATCCTATCTTGTGATTTGTGTTATTCGACCCAATTATGGACACCTTAACGCAAGAATTTCTATAAATTCTCTACAAGATGTTACGTATTTAAAAAAATATTCGACAAATCACCTGTAGAAATTATATCCGAAATGTGTAGGTGTGCAATTTATCGAGCCATGCAGAAACATGTATTCAAATTTGACTTCTTTACTGTTTCATTTTCCTTCTTTACTTTCGTTCATTTTCTAATTTGCCCTTTCTTTCAGTAGATATGATATATTGACCAGAGCGATCTGGGCCATAGTACAAACAAATTCCAAGCAGAAACATATTTTACGTGAACTTTTTCAGTTATGTGAACATATATCAACATATCGCGAGACACAATAAAACTATTAACACACTAATTACATGTATTATAATAAAGATTGTTCAAAAATAATACTAGAGTTATTTTATTAACATATAACATCTTAATTATTTTTAAGGATGGTATTAATTGTATGTGTACGTCCATAACTTATTTTCTTGTGAAGGTATACAATAAATAATGTCATTTACTTTGCATTTCTGATAATTAAATATATAATTATACCGTTGTTTATGTTCTTTTACATAACTTGTATTTAACATACATCTTGTTTACAGAGTAAATGTATATATACTCTGGGATTAATTAATTATATCTCATTCTGAACAATTACTGTTTTAGCATCATTTAGTTTCAGTCTAGTGTTGGTTTCTTCTTTTGTATAATTGATCATTAATTTAAATGTATTTAAAAATATACAATTACCAGCATAAAAGGGAAACAGTTGTAGTAGGAGATTAATTTATGTATAAAATCACATTACGTCATCTTATTGTATTATAATGGCATGATTGAAATCAGTTTAGAATCCAAGACTATATATGATCATATATAAAGTACGTATAACGGAGGAAAAATATAAGGATTTGGAAGTCTACAACCAAATAAAAATAATGGTATTAAAACTAAATTAAATATCATGGACAAATAATAAATTTTAAGAATTAGTGTGAACTTGAACATAAACTAGTAAATACATCCATAATAAACCTTGAATATAATATCTTTCCCAAATGAATTTAATAATACCAGAAAATAACAGTCGATGAATAATAAGCAAATAAGAATCTCACATTATGTATAGGAGGCTTTGAAACAATGTTTTCAAGGAAGATTTCAATTTTAGTGCATATATTTCAAAAATATAATAATTGTGGATCAATACTGATATAACATTATTTATCTAGAGTTTAGGATTTGTAGATATTTGACCTTCAAAACCCTCTTTTGTGTGTACCACTCATTTTTGTAGCAACTTGAAATATATTCTCACATTTATATACACTAGGACTTATTGAGCCATTTTCTTCACACAAAACTAGTTACGCCTTTTTTTTAATAACAGGAAAACCTAGAGCATATTTCACTTATTCATAAACTGGAAGCTACCACGAATTCCTGTGGATTTCTATAGATTCTATGTCAGATTGGAGCTTGGTGCCAACATTTTATGTGTATTGCTGAGTCTAAACTAGTAGGCTGAGAAAGTACTCCTACAGAAAACTAATTTGAAAACGTCAGCTGCAATTTTGATAAAGCATTGGCACTAAAATATACTTATACTTCATTAACTGTATAATTTACTTCTTTGAGCATTGTCTGAGAAAATATTTTTACAAAAAAGTTCATTATGATGTCTCCAGGCTTTAACTGAACAGTACAAGATGGATGGGATGGCATCCCCAATTTAAATGTATTCTTACCTGACAACATATGGGGACCGTCTACTTAGTTTCTTATTTAGTACAGGAAACAAAACGGGGTATTGTTTTATTGCTAGTATGGTATTTTGGTGGTGAAATGGCTGATAAGAATTAAAAAAAATCACCAAAGTTATTAAGAATAAGTCTGTTACTTTTCGTTCTTCCTTTCCTTCGTTACGAATAAGAATTATTTTAGTAATGAAAACGACATTTTATAATGATCTCAGCTGCACTATTTATATCTTGTCTGTTTGTATGTAAACCGCAACTATTTTTATTTTCTGATCACGTTTTTTTTTTGTTTGCAGGTAGTTCTTCAGCGCATTCTTCTGCATCAGGTAAATTTGATATAAAATTTTACTTTTACTATTAAACAAATACTTATGCTATCGTTTTAAAATTATGTTGTATGTTAATATTACAGCAGTAAATTTAAATACATTTTAATAACACATGACACAAACAAATCCCATTCTATTTCAGCGTTCAGCAGTTCCAGCTCAGGATCTTTCTCATCTGACGGAACTTTAGGGGTGAACAAAATCGGTGATCCTTTAAAAGGTTTCCCGGTTGTGAACCCTCCATATGTATCGGCTAGCGCCAGCGCTAGTGCGCATGCAGATGCTAACGGAGCCGGCGCAAATGCGGGAGCAGTAGCCGGAGCGGGTGCACATGCTGGTGCCGGATCTTTAGCGGGATCTGGATCACTAGCAAGTTCTGGATCTCTAGCAGGCGTCGGATCTCTTGCAGGCGGTGGATCGTTGGCAGGCGCTGGATCACAATCGGGAGCTGGAGCTTCATTAGATGGAACGTCTAAGTCTAATGCTGGCGCAGGAGCAAGTGCTAACACAGGAATATTTGGAAGTGGAACTTCGGGTGTCGGCTCGAATGCAGGAACAGACGTCGGATCTATTGTTGGCGGTGGATCATTGGCAGGCGTTGGATTCCAATCGGGAGCTGGAGCTTCATTAGATGGAGGGTCTCACGCTAATTCTGGCGCAGGAGCAGGTACTAATACAGGAATATTTGGAAGTGGAACTTCTGGTGCCGGCTCGAATGCAGGAATTGGTTCTGGAATAAACGGGGTAGCTGGAGGAGCAGGAGCAGGGTTAGGATCGGGCTCTGGGGATAGTTCTGGAGTAGGATCTGATGGGAAATATCCAACAGTGGGAGGTAATTAAGTCGTTACATATTATTGAATATTTTCTTAATACATTTCAATAAAGAGAATGGGCATTTACGGTTAATAATCGTCATGAAATTACAGCAGATCTTTATAAATGCCTTTCAATAAAATCATGTAGGAAATATTATAGCTATTTAAAGTTTATGGTTCTGTACCTACAGTAGTTTTATTTTGCAACATATTTAATATATAATAAATATTATAACCGCAGATTATAACGTGACATATATAATAAGATTTAATACAAATACACTATGTGATTGAAAATGGAATACACATTTTAGATGATGATGGAAGTTAAAATTGGTATAATACAAAGGAACGTGATAGATTCGTTATTTTTGCAGGTGGTTTCTGAAAAGACACTTAAATTGTGAGTAAATTTCTAACGATCCACATACTGATCAATAATGAGGATATTTTTACATATCTAACGTTGTCTATATCAATATGATTATTGAAATTCTTGTTGATATCGGATTATATAACGGAAAGGGTCCACACGTGGGTAGGCAGGGCAGGTGTCGTATTGAGCCCATTGTGCTACGTCCATCAGAATCACCATGTTGTCGACCATACCAACTGCATTACAGGGTACTTAAACCTGTACTCAGCTTGGCATAGATGCCTAGATTCTAGAACCATCAGTGTAGGCCAAGATGTTCGGTTTCAGAAAATTATGAAAATTCAGTTGAATTAGCGAAACACATAGTCGATTTTGTCGAAATATTAAAAGAAAAACTCCCTAGAAATCTGAAAAATATTTTGTCAATATCCTTCAAACTCCGTATTTGAAACTATTTATATATCTGTAATATAAAGATATATAAGTTGTTACATACCTATCAAATTATTACAATTTTGTTACAATATTATCATTTTTACCATTTTGTATACGTATTTCAGGATCACCGTCTGGCAATGGAGGTATCGCTGACAGTGGATCTGCAGGAAGTGGCTTTATATCTTCAGTATCATCTAAACCAGATACCAGTATTAATGCAATCAGTGGAAGTAGTCCAGGTGACAATAAGGACACAGAAGAGATTGCGTCAGGAAGTGTCTCCTCGGGGTCTGGTGTACCTCTAAAATATAGCACACCATATATACATGGAGGTGTTACTGGTAATTTACCTGGTTCCGGATACCATTCCCCTTCTGGTTCAACAAATATAGGAAAAGTTGGTGGTTGTTGTAAAGGACCTTTCCCTGGGCCGAAAGGGAGTATCTACGACTCTAAACCTGCCCCGCTAGGTGGCGGAGGACCAGATCCAGCTTGGCTGACAACTGGCACTTCAAGTAGTTCTACAACCATCGGAAACGGCTCCCATAACAAAGGCACTGTCGCTCCTAACGTTGTAGTGAATCCTAATTTAATCGGTACCTTACCTGGGCCTTCAGGTAGCATTTACGATAGTAAACCTGCCACTGGTATTGCAGGAATTGGATCTTCTGTATATCCTGGAAATGCTTATAAACCAATAGCTGGACATACTATTGCGCCAGCATATACACCTGGAAGTGTCGTAAATATAATAGGAACATTACCAGGGCCGTCGGGGAGCATATATGATCACAAGCCAGCAACTGGAGTAATTACCCAGGGAGTAACCTCATCCGGCGTTGCATCATCAGGAGTAACCCCAGTAGGAGTTTACCCACCAGGAACTCCCGGAGCCGTGACTAACATTATTGGGACGCTTCCTGGACCCTCTAGTAGTATACATTCCAGTAAACCTGTTCACGCTCCCGGAATTAGTGGAACTACACCCTTTGGAGCTGGAGGATCTTACAACAATAATTACGCCGGAACATCAAATACTGCAGGTAGTTTTAGTGGGACAAGTGGATCCAAGTACCCTTCCACACCATCAGGAAATTTCAACGTAGGAGGAACTTATGATAATAAATATTCTGGATCATCCAGTACTGCCGGTACTTCTAGCGGAGCGGGTGGATTTACGTCTTCCGTCACACCCTCAGGAGGAAATTACAATGTAGGAGGAACTTCTGACAACAAATATTCTGGAGCATCCAGTGGTGCAGGTACTTCTAGTGGAGCTGGGGGCTTCGTGTCTTCCGTAACTCCCTCAGGAAGCTACAATATCGGAGGAACTTATGACAATACACATTCTGGAACATCTAATGCTGCTGGTACTTCTAACATAGGCGGTGGATTTACGTCTTCCGTCACACCCTCAGGAAGCTACAATGTCGGAGGAGCTTATGATAATAAATATTCGGGAACATCGGGTGCTGCTGGTACTTCTAGTGGGGTCAGTGCATCCACATCTTCCGTGACACCCTCAGGAATTTACAATATAGGAGGATCATTTAACAATAATTATTCTGGAGCAGGTAGCACTGCCGGTAGTACTGGTGGAGCTGGCGGATCTACGTTTCCCTCTACTCCTGCAGGAAGCTATAATACAGGAGGAAACTACGATAATAAACATTCCGGAGCTTCTAGCTCTGCAGGTAGTTCAGGCTTAACTGGTCAGTTAATAGTGTCCCTACCGGGTTCTCCTGGAAGTATCTACGACAGTAAACCAGTTTCCGGTGTACCAGATTCTGGTGTCTCAGTTTCTGGTGTTCCAATTTCTGGTGTCCCAATTTCTGGTGCACCAGTTTCCGGTGTACCAGTTTCTGGTGTCTCAGTTTCTGGTGTTCCAATTTCTGGTGTCCCAATGTCTGGTGCACCAGTTTCTGGTGTGCCAGTTTCTGGCGTACAAGTTTTAGGACCTGTTTGTAAATATACTCCTGGCGTAAAAGGAAAAGGTGCAGGATGCAGCGGAACGATTTTAAATCCCGTTCCTATTTCAACTGTCATCCCTGGAGGCACTGTCGTAACTGGTTCCCGTCCCACGTATCCCGTTACGTCAGGCGTGCCACATCCTAGTGGTCACTCTGGTGGAATTGGTATAAATCCTGATGTCTACGTATCAGGTACTGGCCCAATCCTAGGCCCTAGCTGCAAATATATTCCGGGTGCTAAAAATGCAGGGTGCGCGGGAACACCAAGTGGTGTCTTACCCACTGGAGGAACTGTAACTATTGGAGGAATACCATCGCCTAGCTTTGGACAAGGTGGTCATGCTTCAGCCGGGGCAAATGCTAATGCTGACGCTGAATCATCTTCTGGTATGTACACGCACATGTTTATTTTTATTTTATATTTATGTTGAAATTTTACCATACCGTGGTTAACCACGTCATATCTTAAAATTACTGTTCGGTTTAGGACAATACAGTGGATCATATCCCGGAATCCCAATTAGTACTTCGCCAGGCAGTAGCACAGCTTTACCTACTGCTTCTACATCAGGCAATGGTGGAACTTGTTGCAAAGGACCTTTCCCTGGATCAAAGGGTAGTATACATGACAGTAAGCCAGCGTCAGCCATTTCTGGATCAACTGCTTCTGCAGATGCGGATGCAACTGCTGATGCAGGATCAACTACTTCTTCTGGTAAGAATTTAAAATTGAATGCTTTTGACTATTTATATTTATTTTTTGTTTTCGTAGGGTCATATTCTGGATCGTTCCCTGCATCGACCGGTCCAGTCACCAGTAGGCCCTCTGTAACTCCATCGTTTTCTGGTTCTACTGGTTTCGGAATTAGTTCAAGTAGTGATTCGTCATCAACTACTATCGGATCCGGAAACGGCCTTAATGTTAAGCCTGGGGGAAGTTTTGTATTTGTCAGTAAAGAACATAAAGAATCACCACTTACCTCTGGCTCTTTCTACGATAGACCAGGTTTCGGCGAATCTCCTCTTAAGGTTACATCTGTACCCAACGAACCAGAAGGTCCGTCTTTAATAGGTACAGGTAGCGGATTTATATCACCAGACACCGATGAGTATATTAAGTCTGGTCCAGGAACTGGAAACCTTCCAGTTGATGAATCAGGTTCCACTTCATATGGCGATTCAAATTCACAAGGATTAGGAAGTACTGGAGGAAGTTCATCTTCAGAAGGTACATTATCGGGTGGATTGGGAGTTGGAGGAGGCATTGGTGTTACCGGATCAGGGACAGGGTGCTTGGGTGGTTCTACAGGCTCAGGCTTAGGGTGTGGAAGTGTAACATCTTCTGAATTAGCCGTTGGAGGTGGCGTAGGAGGTAACGGAAATTATTCGGTTTTAAGTTAGTCTCAATATTATGTTATGTTATGTTAGTCTCATTTCAATAAAATGTATTTTTGTAATTTTAAAATATTTTACAGCATTGACATTTAAAATCTAAATGTTTTAGCACAAGGGAATGACAAGTCTGATAATGGTTTTGCAGCTGGATCTATAACAGTTCAGAAACTGGATGGATCTACAACATCTGGAAGTGATAATTCCGACAATGGATCAGGTTCATCTAGTAGCTCTTATGGTGGTTCCGGGAGCGGATCTGGATTGAGTGGATCAGGATCTGGCTGTTCAAGAGGATCAGGCAGTTCTTGTGGAGCGGCTACTGGCTCACTTCAAGTAGATAACAGTTTAGGTAAGTCAGAAATCATAAAACAACTTGTTAAATACATCAGTGCTTGTTAAATAAAATTGTTTATGTATGTTTATCACTGCAGAAGCATTTCAAATATAAAATTATGAACATTTATCCTTTTTTCAATTATAGGAGATAAATCTACTGATGGGTTTGCAACTGGATCCATAACAGTTCAAAAATCAGATGGTTTTACTACTTCGGGAAATGGTGTTTCTGGAGGTACATCGGGATCCTCTAGTGATTTGTATGGCAGTGTGACAGGGGTCCCTGGAGCGGGAACCGGGTGTTCAGGAGGTACAGGTAGTTCCTGTGGATCTGGAGTTACTTTTGGGGGCATCGATATAAAGGGTAGTTCCGGTAAGAAATTGTAACATACGTAGCTTGTGTCATACACTTTAATGAAGTTGATTTTGAACAGTTATACTTCCTGCCCATAGACGGCAAGTATATGAACTAAATGCTTTATTTACCTATAGATCTTGGAGATGATAAATCTAAGAATGGAATTGAAACTAGTTCCACAAACCAGGGAGGGTCTACGGTTTCTAATGGCGACACATCTGGAATTACATCTTCCGGATCTTCTAGTGGTGGGTCAACAGGTGCACTTGGTGGCACAGGATCTAGTGGATCGGGGAGTGTATCTGGGGCTTCGTCTGGTAGTTTTGGTTTAGGCGCAAGTTCAGGTTGGTATCTGATAGATAAATTTTAACACATTTATTTAATATATTTTAATAAATGATACCATAGTTTAATAATTCTTGCATATACCTTTATAGGACTTGGGTCAGATAAATCTGATAATGGTTTTGCAACGGGATCAGTAGCTGTATTTAAACCAGATGGATCTACAAGTACAGGAAATGATCGTCCTGGAAGTTCATCCGGTGGATCCTATGGAACTTCCACTGGCTCAACATCTGGTGGTTTTGGGGCAGCTGGGTCTGGATTAGGTGGATCTACACCTGGTTGTTTAGGTAGCGGCTGTGGCGGTTCAGGTTTCAGTGGTGCCAGTGCATCATCAGGCAGCTTTTCTGGTGGATTCGGAACCGGATTTGGGTCAGGATTGTCAGGATTCGGCTTTGGATCAGGACATGGTTCTGGGTCAGGTAACTACACAAACATTTTACTGATTATACATAAAGATTATATATAAAGACTCTACTCTAATATTAAAACTCTTAGGTTGCTCAAGTGGGTCTTGTGCACCCGGCAAAGGCAGTGTTGCTTTTGGTAGCCCCTTCGGTTTCGGAAGTGGTTTAAACTTTGGAGGTCACAGTGGGGGATCGAGTTACCAAGGAGTTAAGGGTGGAAGTGGTGCGTTCTCGTCGGCCATCAGTTCAGCGGGTTTAGGAGCCGAATTAGGAGGCGCGTATAAGAATTTGTTTGGACAGAACGGTTTCGGAACATCGTTCTCAAAGTCAGGTTCATTCGCAGGATCAGGGGCGTCGTCGGGATCCTTTGCTAAAGCCGGTTCCTTTGCTGGCGCCTCTAGTGAGTAAACGCTTCTGATATCGGTTTTAGAGAAATACATAGATAAAATTGTAATATTATTTCTGTGTTACAGGTTTCTCAAGAGCCAGCGCCAGTTCCTCTTCCTATTAAGTGTTATTAATGTATTAAATCTGTGAAGTATTTATACATGCTTTATATGTGATCTTATTTTTAATTAAATGTAGTTGTTAAGTTATTTCTTTGTTTATTTATAACCAACCTAATGGCGTTATTCTATATTCTATAACCTCCCTTGTTACACCTATAACATCTTCTTGTTGTCATTTTGAAAAATGCTAATTATAAAGCACAATATACACACAAGATGTTCCAGAATTTGTAGGCAATCATTCGAAAATATGTGAAACATTAGGTGAAAATAATACCATAAGTTTATATAATCTCTTTCTTAGAATATATGCTTACTGAGATATTCGACCTTCAAGCTATAATTAATATTTTAATAGGTATAAATTTTGTATAAATCAGTGGCGGCTCGTGATGAAATGAAACGGGTGTTCTGTACAGGGCCGATCCTAGGGTATTGGGCGCCCGCGTGTAAATTTTAAACGTATCCAAACTACTGACGCCGTAGGGGCCGCAGAAAAATTGCGCCGCAGGGGAAAATTTTGAAAATCTTCAAGGTCACGCGTTTTCTTGATACTACAGAATTTTTATGTAAAATCCGTTTATACAAAAATATAGACTTTCACAAGAAAAATTTTTGGAATTTAAAACCTTTTTGAAGAACATTCATGTTTGCCGTCATATTCTTTGGTTAAGAGAAAAGACTTGTAAGGTGAATTTTCTACTAGAGGGTCTATAACACTTAAAATAATTTTCGAAAGAGTTTAAGAGTCACATTTTGTAGGTTTCAGGTATGTTCAAAAACGTTCAAACGGTTCACCATCGAGAATATATCTTAAAACTACCACTAACTGAGTTTTTGAAGATACATCAGTTGTTTCGTCTGCCATAACTGCCAAAAATGAAGGTTTGTTAATTTCTTTAATTATTTCTTTATGACATACTTTTAATATACAGTCTAAAAGATCATTTTGTATTTCTTTAGAGGTTCCTTTAAATACTGAAGCATTTTGTAGATGCTCGGTTAAAGTTACATCAAGCTCAGCAGAAAAATTTATCAAACCACGAAATATCCCTGGGTTTTGAGAGGTTTCAGCTTCGTCATGTCCTCGCAGCACCAGTTCAAAGGCCCCACAAAACTTTATGCAGTTTATAATTTTTGACAAAACGTATCTCTTTCTTGTCACTTTATCATTATGCTTTTACACATTTATCTAATAAACTGAATCTAGCTGCGCTTTAATATTAGTTGTTCCTAATAAAGCTAATTCCATTGTATTATGTAGATGGCTTTTGGAGTTGTCGTGCTTTTTTATTTTTTCAGTTAAGTGCACCAAATCTGTCACCCCTACCTCCGTCCATGCTTTATCACCGCCAAAAAGTAAACGACGAAAACAAAATAACGCATTTTTTTGTTGCACCCACAAATCCAATTGTTCTTCGAATAAATATCTCTATTAAATTGACGTTTATATGCTTTTCCGCGGCTAACACCTGCAGTCTCAATAACAATATCGGGCAATGGCCTACCATTGTTTTTTAAATCAATTTTTTCTTCATAAGAGTATTTAAAAAATCGCTTCACATGAACTAAATTATAAACTAAATCCATTGTCACTATCACAGTATATAAATATTAATAATTAGTACAATAAATCACTACACAAATTCACAAAACAGTATTTAAAATCTCAAACTAACACGAAATACGAAATAGGTACGATTTACGCCCACCAACTGTACGAGAAGTAGGAAAGAGTAAACATTCACTGATGATACCTTAGCTGGAAAGAAATACAGCTCACTGACCGTGTAAATTCGCGCATTTACGAGCGCCAAGTGTGGATTGTCGCGGGAGTTGAGGGGGAGGACGGGTGTGCCGAGCCGTGCTAAGAACTACCTCGTGTGGCCCAGTTCAATGTACCGCGACGCGCTCACGTAGAGACCCAGATAATTCATCTGGTCTACTACTTAATAGAGGACGGCGGGCAGAATGCGACTTTAACGCAATACTTTGGTTAGCTGCACCAACTAACCAAATTATTTTATTAATAAATTTTAGTAATTATTATGTCGCGAAAATATACAAATATCTATTTTTTTGGCAGTTCTGCAGCTCTGCAGCACCTATACACCATCCGCCCCTGTAAGCACTGTTTATGCACTTTATAGATTTCCACCTGTTTATTTATACCAGCCGCCCCTGGTATAAATACCTTTGTTTATATTGGGGCTTGTTTTACATTGGGTTTTGATAATCTTTGTACATTTTCTGAAAAAGACGTACAATCAATTAAGGCTACTAAACTGGTATGATTTTTTTTGTAACTTGTCATTGCTATGAGGGGTGCATAAACCTCTAGAACTTCATCCCTCCAATTGTTATGGGAATTGTAATGTAATAAGTTCAGTTATAGTTTATTTCATCTCTATTTTCCAAATAAAAAATCCCAAACGGCTCTTATCTCATACCGTGGCTCGTTTTTATGGCTAGGCTCAGGTAGACTGTTCCGTTTATCGACAAGATAAGAGAGGTTTTTATTTGGCAAATAACGACTTAATATCCACTATGTTAACTCAAAAAAAAAGACTGTTCAAATGAAACACGTAATTCTTAACGTAGATAATTTGTAGCAATACCAACTGTGTTTTGTTTTTGTATATGACAAATGATTTGTTCAAAATCTAATATAAAACTAAAATAACAAAATATTCTTAAAGTTACTGGGGATTATTTCAGTGAGGGTGCATTCTGTGCATGTCAATGTATAGTACCATTTTCACCTGAACTACATACATGTATATGACATTGTTTATATATTGTGGGATACACTTGATATAAAGACGCATAGAGTTGACATAACTTTTTTTTTTAATTTATTTCCACATAAGTGTATTTTATGACAAAAGAAAGGAGCCATATGAACAGTATTATGTCAGTGTACAATTTCTATGCTTAAGCTAATTAAGTATAGTTAAATAACCTGTTAATGTATCTAATATGATTTTATCTAAAAGTCAATTCATGTAATGTTTACAAGATTCCTGATACTAATCAAATCTCTTAATGAGGTCTCTAGGTATAAATCTTTTAGCCTGCGGACTTCACTTACATTGACTAAAAGCTTGTTAGCGAGTATGTTTGGATAATTCACAAGTCTGGCACTATATTTCGTATTCTACGTTTTGATAACATCTGCGAGAACACAGAGAGATCACGTATTATTATCAAATTTGGAACATAGTGCGGCGCCTGTGCTATTATAAGTAACACTTTATTTTGGAAACGTTGTAATATTTCCATGTTGCATTTAGCTGCTGTACCCCAGAGTTGGATTGTTAATTTTTAAGCATGCTTCACCAGTTTGTCTATCTGATATTTATTCAGTCGTATTATTGTTTATTGTAAGGAATTCTTCTACAATTATTTCTTTCTAGATAATAGAAAGCTAATTAATACAAAGTGCCTGATCTTTGTTGCGGATACCTGTATTAGCAATTGAGTAATTGGTAAGTTTATAACGTGTTGCCTTTAGTCATCTCTTTTCATGAATTCCATTTAAGCATTAAACATCATTAGGCACCATTTGCATAGTTATTTTACTCGATTACATCCTATATTGCTAACTGTTTTAAATAAAAGTATATCCAAAGATTACTCGATATCCGATACAAATCCGACATCACAGATTACTTGTACATTTTTTATACTTCTAGGATACACAACATTCCCGTTTCACTTTTTCTGGCTCTTCTAATCGCCCATTATCTTTATTCGTTTTCCATTTTCTTGTTTCTTCCTGCACTTCCTCGTTCTTGTTTCTTTAATACATTTTTTATACTTGTTTTGGTTACAAGTAATATATTAAAATCGATTGAATGAAAAGTATACCTCTCCATATAAAAAAGAATATCATTTGAATACTCAAATTTAATATCTGTTCAATCAATCTAGTTAATCAAGTATATTGTCCCACGTATTATATGCAATATATTTTATTAAGAAATCTTTATTTAAGTTTGCATTGTTACTATTTAAATGTAATTTATATGATAGTGTTTAATAGTCATTTATATAGACAAATTTTAAACTTACTTGTATATTTGATTAATTTCCATAAGCAATTGATCGACAATCTTATCTATATTCTCTATCTTTACTTTACTGTATTGTTTCAGGTATTAACCGTTTATGCATGACTTTATAACTGAAATTGTTCTATATTATGACTATTGTGACATATATGTGTGATTATTATTAATGGTGCTTCAATAATGAGCACCAAAATAGTTCCAAGGTAGTATAATAGTATAGTAGAGTATTTGATAAAGATCATATGGTCATGAAATATGATAACGGAAATATATCAAGTAACATGTAGGTGTCAGTGAAACATCTGAGATATGTTTAGTTTGATCACAAACTGTAGTGGAAAGGAAATGTGTAACAGTTATTATTAAGGGTCACTTCTTCAGAAGAAGCCTTTCTACTCTTTTGGCTAATTCAGAAGACATTACTTCTATTAAACATCATAAAGAGTGGAAATCTACCACCCCGGCAGAAGGTTACATAAAGGATAATCTGAATAATAAAATAGAAATTTCACATAAAATTTTAGACTGCCAGCCAATTATGTACTTCAAAGCAAGACAGTAACCATATCGACATTTCCACTACAAAAATAAACAAATCCATCGTTAACTTCGAATAGAGACATATTTTGCAAAATATTCAGCAATCTAGCTGCGGTTATCTGAAGTTATTATTTTAGTAAGTGACAATATTGTATGGTAGTAATGTTATGTTAAATAATGTTGTGTTTGTAGTTCTCAGTTCTTAATAAATCATCATAAATATATCATAAATCATCATAAAATAATCATAAATATACACAAACGTTTTGATTTTAGTTAGCATGAACGAAATAGGAGAATTGGTGGTAAATTCTTCACCATTAAAAAGAAAAGAAAAATTTTTCGTATCCTTAGCGATTAAGAACTGTCATCTGTTTTTAACAGTTGAGCATGAAAATTCTTTTCAGGCTCATCGCTATTTTATTATCACTGTTATGTCGGAAAGTTGAAAAAATATTCATTTCTATTTTTTTTTTGTAAGACTCATGTTTCGAAATTAGATCAAAAAACTACTTACGCCCTTTTTTGAAATGGCGGCCAAATAGGGACACCAGTTATGATTGACCTCCTAAACAAATTAATTGACCGCCCAAAATCTACGGTTGAGTGATGGATTGACTATACGGTGTGCAATAAATGAAGTTAAATATTTATTGGTGTAATGACAAGTTATATGTATTTTATAAGCATAACAATAAGCAAAAAATGCTTAGCTAAAGACTTATTAAACTAGTTTTAAGGAGTTAAAACTTAATTTAAAATATTCATGAAGTATAGAACTTAAGATTCATGAAGTATACAACTTACAATACATTACTGTTAATCATCCTTATAATCGTTAACGTGTGTATCAATAAACGTATCTTTGAGTGATGATCTGATGGTACACGAGAGTCAAAGCTTAAACACTGACCGCAGGCAGTTTTGATAATTGAAAGGCATACCATAAAATTGTGTTGAAATGTATTAAAGGACTGAAACATTTTGAAGACATTAAACATGATTTTTCTAATAATTAATTCTACCTTGTTCATTTCTTATTACCCATTGTTAGTAATACAGAAGTTAATTGGCGTTGTTGCATTTTATGAGAAGTTTACAAGCTAAACAAAGAATCATAAAATATGTATTCAGGCTGCAATTCATGAATTTATGCAGTTAGTTGTGTATTTATTATGTAATACATTCTAATGCAGAGTCCAGCACTTAATGCTAAACAAATATATTATAGATTTTATGTTGTTAGCTGAAAAATGATGTATTAAGTTTTAGTATATGTTTCCGTTTAGTAGTTTTTCAAGTACATGAAAGTCAATTAAATAAATATGAAATTGACTTACTTAAGATTTGGAATAGAAAATAAATAATTACGTAAAAAAATAATTATTTTCCGTAAAAACAGAATATGACTATTTTCTCCATGTCGTGGTTAATATGATTTGTTGTCAGACTTTTACGTTACAGTGGCCTAATAAAAATTATATTCTATTTTATGACATAATGTGTTATACCTTTTATATTCCAATACGATACTTTGTTTTAGATTATCTTCACGAAGTGGCGATGAAATTGACGGTGACGATTCTAATTGGTAAGAAGGAATGGTTCAATAGCGAATAGTTTAATGCCTATAAAACAGTGGCGGCTCGTGATAAAATGAAACGGGTGTTCTGCACAGGGCCGATCCTAGGGTATTGGCCGCCCGCGTGCAAATTTCAAACGTATCCAAACTACTGGCGCCGTAGGGGCCGTAAAAAAATTGCGCCACAGGCGAAAATTTTGAAAATTTTCAAGGTCACGCGTTTTCCTGATACTTCAGAATATATACAAAATCCGTTTATACAAAAATATAGAATTTCACAAGAAAAATTTTTGGAATTTAATACCTTTTTGAAAAACATTCATGTTTGCCGTCATATTCTTTGGTTAAGAGAAAAGGCTTGTAAAGTGAATTCTCTACTAGAGGGTCTATAACACTTAAAATATTTTCCGAAAGAGTTTCAGCGTCACATTTTGTAGGTTTCAGGTATGTCCAAAAACGTTCAATCGGTTCACCATCGAGAGTATATCTTAAAACTACCACTAACTGAGTTTCTGCAGATACATCAGTTGTTTCGTCTGCCATAGCTGCCAAAAATGAAGGTTTGTTAATTTCTTTAATTATTTCTTCATGACATGCTTTTAATATACAGTCTAAAAGATCATTTTGTATTTCTTTAGAGGTTCCTTTAAATACTGAAGCATTTTGTAGATGCTCGCTTAAAGTTACATCAAGCTTAGCAGAAAAATTTATCAAACCACGAAATATCCCCGGGTTTTGAGAGGTTTCAACTTCGTCATGTCCTCGCAGCGCCAGTTCAAAGGCCCCACAAAACTTTATGCAGTTTATAATTTTTGACAAAACGTATCTCTTTTTTGTCACACTATCATTATGCTTTTGCACATTTATCCAATAAGCTGAATCTAGCTGCGCTTTAATATTAGTTGTTCCTAATAAAGCTAATTCCATTGTATTATGTAGATGGCTTTTGGAGTTGTCGTGCTTTTTTATTTTTTCAGTTAAGTGCACCAAATCTGCCACCCCTACCTCCGTCCATGCTTTATCACCGCCAAAAAGTAAACAAGGAAAACAAAATAATGCATTTTCTTGTTGCACCCACAAATTCAATTGTTCTTCGAATAAATGTCTCTATTAAATTGACGTTTATATGCTTTTCCGCGGCTAACACCTGTAGTCTCAATAACAATATCGGGCAACGGCCTACCATCGTTTTTTAAATCAATTTTTTCTTCATAAGAGTATTTAAAAAATCGCTTCACATGAACTAAATTATAAACTAAATCCATTGCCACTATCACAGTATATAAATATTAATAATTAGTACAATAAATCACTACACAAATTCACAAAACAGTATTTAAAATCTCAAATTAACACGAAATACGAAATAGGTATGATTTACTCCCGCTCACTGTACGAGGAGTAGGAAGGAGTAAACATTCACTGTCAAGTGTGGATTGTCGCCAAGTGTTGATTGTCGCGGGAGTTGAGGGGGAGGACGGGTGTGCCGAGCCGTGCTGAGAACTACCTCGTGTGGTCCAGTTTAATGTACCGCGACGCGCTCGCGTAGAGACCCAGATAATTCATCTGGTCTACTGCTCAATAGAGGACGGTGGGCAGAATGCGACTTTAACGCAATAATTTGGTTAGCTGCACCAACTAACCAAATTATTTTATTAATAAATTTTAGTAATTATTATGTCGCGAAAATATACAAATATCTAATTTTTTTGGCAGTTCTGCAGCTCTGCAGCACCTATACACCAGCCGCCCCTGCTATAAAATAAAAATGTCGATTATTAGCAATGACTATTGGTATTCTCGTAACTCGTATACTAATAAGGTTCGAGAAATTAATTTAAAAAATAGTAACAAAGACGAAACATTTTTTCTTTCCTAGGTAAAATTTGAAAATACTTGAAATTATTAAAATAAATTTCTCGATAATTGATGACGTTTGGCCTTTTGGCCATAGTGAATGTCTAAGTCTTCAGTGTAAATCATCTCCATTAAGTTTCGTACTGGCTGCACTTTTTTTACTGTGCAAACAAACTGCAAAAATATATGCTAAAATACGTCTTCTCAGAAAATAATTTAACTGAATTTTACTAAATTTAATTTTACTTAACCTCATGTCAAAGAGCCTCTAGAATTTATGGAGGGTGAGATAGATTAACACTATTCTCCCTACATCTCTATCGTCTACCTATCATCTCGTACTACACTTGAATCCCCTGTATATTTAAAATTTCGTTTAGAACCTCGTACCTTTTTGGACTATAGTCAATCTACTCGAGTGTTTTTCATAAATCTCTAAAACAACGCCAAAAATAATTTTATTCCACAAACGGAATAAAATTTCACACTGTATGTTCCTTCCATGGTGTAGATTTGGTAAGAAATTGTACTTCTTGAGATTTGTTGATTAGTTATTAATATTTATTAATAATATGTTATTAATATTTTCATACCAGTTACTGAAACCAATATTTATGGTATCATCTACACTTATGAGGTGGGAGACATTCAATCCCAATTAAATTCTTTTATAATTTTAATGATTTGAATCTACTCCATTGTTTATCAACTATTTTTTGACTTTAAAATAATTTAAATTACATATTCAACAAAGCGAGACGTATGATAAATATTTTATTATAAAACAGTATTTTAATTATAAATTTACAGACTTGTACTGGATATAAATACAATTTGGATATGTCACAGAGATTTTGATGAGCGTCAGATATTAAAGGATCGTATATATTTACCACCATCCTCTACCTGCAAGGACAAATATATCATTTACACAGTGTATTTTTTTACCTCCTAGGTATGGCCAATACAAATGGCATTTTAATAAAAACAGAAAAAAAAACAACATATATATATATATATATATATATATATATATATATATATATATATATATATATATATATATATATGTATATCACTAAATGATAAAATTTGTAACGGCAGATGTAAATTTTGAAGACTAATAAGTTAAGAATATATTATCTTACTTGGTATCCATCCACCACTACCTTCCCCCGATGTCCATCCACCGCCACTTCCATGTCCGCTTCCGTAGCCGCTGCCTCTATAACCACCACCACCGCTGGGTACAAGTATCTCAATGATTTCAACGTTGCCGCGTCCACCGAATCTGCCGGCACTTCCGTATCCATCTCCATAACTGCCGCCTCTAGAGCTCCAGTCACCAAATTCGCTTCCGTCTCTGCCACCGGATCCATCAAATCCACGATTGTAGCCGGCTGAAAAATATTGAGATAATTAATATGGTTTATATATGAATGTAAACATATGCGAAATACAAATAGACAAAGGGAATTAAAGGCTTCGTACCAAATTTATGTTCGATTTAATTTTTGTGTTGTTTATGTGACGTTATTTATGCTGCATAAAGAACTATTTTCGAATAAATATAATCCTTGCCCAACTAAAGGGCGAGGATTTTCCTGGAAAATTGTCCAGCCCAAGTATGTTGTTGCAAAGATATATGTGCGCGAGAGAATTGAGAGTAGTCTTGGATAATAATCCTAAATACAGCATAAAAACAGTGGTTAGGTGAGGACGAGACAATTGATTCTAAAATTTATTCTGTGTCCGACGTTTTAGTACATGCACTTGATATACTTTAACCATCATCTACGTATTTACTAACCAGTAAAAGATTAGAAAAATGTACTATCTAATGAATTCTGCATCTGATATTAACTCCAATTAACATTACAATAACTTCAACTATCAATACATCAAGTGTTATTAGTTGAATATTTCATATATTACACGTACAGCAGAAATGATCTGAAAGTGTTATCCAGATGTAGATGCATTAATAACCAGAGCGAGTTTTCTCAAAACTCCCAACGCACTCCCAAATTTTACAAGTTGTTTCCAGACATATCAGAACAAACGATTCCTATACAATGGAGAATATGGTCAGAGGCAGCGTATTGTTTGCAAAATTTTCAAAAAATAAAGTCCTAGATCTTCTAGTATGGTATATGTAGATCTATTCACTACCTATGGAATAAAATAAAATTACTTCCACCCTCTATAACTATAGGGACGCACTGCTCTAGTAAATGGTGTAAAGTAGGCCCAGAAAAACTGTGGTACAATTTTACCATTTACTTTGCTTTGAATTTTCTTACCACTAGCCTATTGAATATAAAATCAATAATATTTAATTCACCCAGGTTTACATGCTCAATAAAGTAAAAGAAGAACAAGAACTTTTGCCTTTCTAAAGTTCTTCTACAAAATATTTCTATTACTCTGCTATATTATACCAATATTTTTCATGTTTATATTTGAAATGAAATTTTACACTATATATTAGACAGGGTGAATTTGTTTTCTTGCAGTACCTTAAACTGTTATACCTACTATTCATTTCATCGCTATTTGCCAAATAAAAAACTATCTAATCTTGCCGATAACGGAACAGTTCACCTGAGCCTATCCATAAAACAAACGGTATGAGATAAGAGCCGTTTGTGATTTTTTATTTGGCAAATAGCGATGAAATAAACTATATACTTAATTAAATTAGTAATATTTTTGTAGCTTTTCTGACATCTAAACTTGATCTGGATAAACCGTAGATGATACTTCACTAAAACTAATATTTATTGCATAGTATACTATAGCAATTAAATATAAAGGAAAACTAATTATACTCTTATTATTAAAATAAGGACGGCTCTTCCACCTTGATAGATTATCTTCTTTTGCAAATTACTTTTCAACACTAACATAATTTATAACCGAAATTCAATTCAGGCATTTCATCACAAAAGAAAAGACGAGAAGTATAAAAAAATATTTTATTACAAAATGGTAATTAAATTATAAATTTACAGAAATGTACAGGACATAAATACAATTTGGATGCATCGCAAACAGAGATTTTGATGAGCCTCAAATGATAAGGGCTGGTGTGTATTTACCACCATCCTCCACCTGAAAGACAAATATATAATTGACAAAGTGTATTTTTTTATTATTTCCTTGCTGTTGCCAAAAATGGGATATTAATTAAGACAAAACAAAAAATACATATATTATTAAACAACATGATTTTAACATTCATTAGCTAAATGTAAGTCTGAAATTTTGAAACTTACTAAATTAAAATACGGTCTGATCTTACCTGATCTCCATCCACCGCCACCTCCACCTGATCTCCATCCGCCGCCGCCTCCATATCCGCCTCCGTAACCACCGCCGCCTCCGTATCCACCACCACCTCCGCTGGGCACAAGTATCTTAACGATTTTTACGGTGCCACCGCCTCCACCGAATCCGCCACCACCTCCGTATCCACCTCCGTAACCGCCGCCGCCGGAGCTCCAGCCGCCGCCTCCTGAACGCCAGCCGCCACCGCCGCCGTATCCACCGCCAAATCCGCCTCCGCCTCCGTATCCGCCACCTCCACTAAGGTAGCCGGCTGAAAAATATTGAGATTAAATTAAATTCATATGGAATTCCGATTTCATGTTAATTATATGGTTTTCTACTACGTTGACCTATTCAGAACTGCATATCTGTGATAATTAATATAGTTAATAATCTCCAATTAGCAGATACTTTCAAGTAATTGCAGGAGTATGTTTTACGTTTGATTTAATGCCATATGTTTGTTTTTATTTTCGAAATACTTTCGATTGAGTACCACTTACATATTTATGCCAAAAGCCACATTCTATCCCTTAAACCTAGATTTCGTCGTTAAACTTATTAAATTCATGTTATGACCTTACTAGGGTATTCAGTTTCATCAAAATCTTTCATAATAAAAGAGCAATATCCGTCCTTTCATGGTTTTCAAATAACAATGTACAGGGTGAACGAAACTCGATGTCTCGGCTCTATTATAAGAAAAGGAAAAACGATAGAAAAAATCTGAAAAGAGATTATTAAATGGGATTGAGCAAGGTCCATTTGAAGCCTAATCTGCATATTTTTCCATATTTGAAAACTGAGGTAATGGCGCCATAAAAAAGTTTTGTCAGAAACATACCTATATTTTGGCATATTTAAAATGAGCTAATTTTTGTGAACAAATTTTGTAAAGAAATAAATTTACTATATTTTTCCGTTAAACAAAATTATAAGCAAACTTGTGAAAAAATATTTGTGTTAACAAATATTGTTTTGTTGTCATTTGACTTTGAAAAATGTTCAAGCATAACGAAAAGATATGTAATAACATATCTTTTCGTTATAGGAATCTCAAAAGAACCCTAGAAGAGCAGTTCAGTTATACGCCCAGAGATACCCTGAGTATATTATTCCAAATTTAAAAATGTTTGCAAGATTGGAATGCAATTTACGTGCAAATAATGAGGCATTTTCTTGTCGAAAGGGAAGAAAAATTGTTAAAATGGTCAATTCTGATAATATTGTTGCCACTGTTTTGCAGTATTTTGAAGACCATCCAAGGAATTCTATTCAACAAGCCTGTCGTAGGTTGAATTTGAGTTGGCGGTTTCTGCAGCATGTGTTGTGGACACTCGAAAACCTTTTTATTAGTAACGGTAAGCCCAATAAAAAAAATTAACATTTTTGGGCTACTGAAATTCCAAATTTTGTCAATCCAAGTGAAAACCAAAGGCAATTTGTTTAAATCGTGACGATTGCGAGTTTTTGATAATACTTTTTTTTCACAAATTTGCTTATAATTCTTTAACAGAAAGAGATAGCAAATTTCTTTCCTTACAAAATTTGTTCATAAAAATTAGCTCTTTATAAATATGTCAAAATATATATGTTATGTATATTTTCAAAATATATAGGTATGTTTCTGGGAAAAAATTATTCGATGACGTCATTAATATGGACGCCAAATATGGAAAAATAAGTAAATGTGGCTTAAAGTGGACCTTACTCAATCCCATTTTTCAATCAGATTTTTTCTATCGTTTTTCCTTTTCTTATAATAGAGCTCATACATCGAGTTTCGCTCACCCTGTACTGAATCCAAACCTTGATGTGAACGTTTTTAAAAGTTTGTGAAATTGTTGTAAGTGACTTGATTTTATCCACTGTTTAAATAGGAAACGTTGATTATAGTTTTCCAGAAATTTAAGACATTTAGTTTCATTTATTGTGTTATTTGTTGCTGGGCATCAAGAAACAAAATATAAATCATCACGAAGAGTGTAAATTATCTTCCTCATGGGAAAGCATTAATAGAAACAATGAAATGGAATTTTAATTTCGAATATAAAAAATAAATATTTTCGTTAGTTAACCACGTAATCTACTGTTATACAATACCTAATTTACCCATTACTATTCTGGTCACAAACTTCGGAATACGTCACGAAGAAAATAGCCACAGGGCATTAATTATTGTTCGTGATCAATTGTAATTATATTCGTTAAAGTAAATAGGAACATGAACTTTTATTTGTACTTCACAGATGAGTGATTACTGTATAGATTGAGGGTTCTAAGTTTTATGATGCAGGGTCTCGACTATTCGGTCCAGCTTATCGTGGAATAAAAAATAAATGAAAAAGAGATATGTTGTATTAGTTATTCAGAGTATTACAGAAAAAAATCGCAGGAGATAGTTATTGTTCATTATGAGTGCTGTCAACTCGAATGAAAGCATCATTATCTTGTTATTGGTAATAAAATTCCATAATAATAAATATCGGCAGCCTGCTAAGGAAATTAAATATAATGACAATGAAGCGTATTGTCATTACACACCTATTGTAATTATCAAAGATTTACTTAATGGGTTTCCCAGACTAATGCAGCTGTATCACACTATTGAATTTTGCATAATCCTCATTCAGTTACAAATGGGATAAACTTATAATAGAGAATGAGTATACTTAAATTAATAATACATATATTTTTTTTAATTGATGCCAAATATTTTAATGATATGGACAATAATAGAAATAAAATAGAAATAAGTCAGTCTATAAAGAAGTACATACTCGTATATTACTCATGGTTTTTTAAGTTTTAAATGCTTGAGGAAAGATCTAAATTCAAAAAGAAATATCATTAAAATATTTGTAACGAATATATATCGTATTATATACATCTGCAACTTTTATATTTGATGAGCAATTATGTTGTTGCATTACAGTTTTTCTTGTAAACAGACAACGAAAGACAGAAAAAAAAACAAAAAGTGAGCATAATGGCAATAATAATTATTAACTTGATTTAATTTAATTTCAAGGAATTAAAAATATTCGCTCTTATTTATCGTAAATACCACTAAAAATTTACAATATATTAAAGCGCTGAAATATGCTGGCTGACTTAGGAATAGAAAATAATCACAAAAGTCAAATTATAAAATATTGTAAAGTATCACAAATTACAGTGTTAGATTCTTCTGCATTAGGATATTGAGTTAATTCAATTAAATAATAAATTTTTTCTAATTCTCATAGTTTTATATCGTGTTAATATTGATAGGATATATCTTTATTTTTCTTTTAATTTTGCAAGTACTTTTCATATTTTCTACAAAGACCATACATTTTTTACGTTTCAATTGCCCACTTACTCAGGTAATTTGCATATAGGTGAATACGAGTATATTCTAATTGTAAAATTTTGCCCATTAACGATAATTGACTATATCTTAGAAAATCATATAGAAAATGTAAAAAGTTAAAAACAAAGTTACAGCCGTTGTGCTATCAATATACAATTCTAGTCTCAAGAAACAATATTAAATTAAAGCATAGAATACAGCGAAATAAATTTCACTAATCAGAAATATATAGTTATAATTCCAAGTGTTCTCATTGAATCTACACACTTTATGAAAATATATTATGATACAATAATATCTGTAGGCCCACTAAAGTATTTCAGGATGAAATACAAGACTGCAAGACCCTACAATATCTTTAACTTATTTTTTTAAGAACACGTTGCTCAAATACATATTTTACAAATATATTTTTGTTACCCATTTCGAAGTTATGTCTGTAGAATTAGGTAAACTTAATATGGATTTTATATGGTGGAATACTCGTATATGAGAAAACAATATAGAAATGTTATGAAAATGCAAATACTAACCACTGAGATTTAGACTACTGTATGGTAAATATAAATATTTTTTTTGTGTTTTTAGAAATTTTGATAATCATTATTTTCTGTAAAAATAAATATCATTTTACATTTGAACATTCATGGTGGCATTTTGGATAATTATGTAGTTATATATTCTAGTTTCTTGATATTACTTCACTTCATTATATCAGTCTACTAGATGTAACATACTGCAATTTAATTACAATTATTTTTATTATTAAATACTAGTAAATAATACCAAATGTATAATTATATATAAAAACATAAATAAAGAAATATAAAAATATGTTTTTTCAAGTGGATCCCAATTAACATTTTTTATAATAATGGCTTATCAACAATATTATTCAGTCAATATACATACGTTAATTTATAAAAATCGAATTGCTAATTAATATAGATTATATGAAAAATTAGTTTTAATGTATTAGAAGTGCTCTAATAGAGATTCGCTTTTGATATACTGAGTGATACAATTCTAATGAAGTATTATTTTTGTTCTTATTATTATTCTGTAAGGAATATAAACACCAATGCCTTTCTCTACTGTTTGGAAACTAGATTTTTTATATGAAAAGCTAATGAAAAGGTAAAGGAAACTAATCTCTGTCAGTTTTCAAAAATTTTTTTGAGAAAAAGTTAAATATACAGGAGGAATAGTATTCGTGTATAAAATGTGATATCACACCAAATTTTAAAAAGGTTTTTTTAATGCCACTATATTCTTATACATACTTTACACTCCATTATCTCCACTTTTTTAATTAATAAAATGAATTTCAATATATATACATTTCTTATATATATATATATATATATATATATATATATATATATATATATATATATATATATATATATATATATATATATATATATATATACATGAAATATCTACATATATACAATGATTTTCAAAATATAAAATATATATCTTTATTTTTAAGATGTTGGTTATTCTTACAACAGGTTTCTATTTTATTAACTTCTTTTTATGTATGATTTTAATATAATTCATATTATGCTCATAGATTTTAGTAGTGGCCTTAAGTAATATACACATATAAATAGACAGTGAATATTTTGTAAGATAAGTTTGTAAATAATAGGACCCTAATACAGAAAATACTTTTAAATTTTATGAATATCGAAAATAATATTCACTGTTTGTATTATAGGTGATGTATTGAATATTCAGTTTTATTATATAAAAAAGGTTTTTGAGCAAAGTAAATACGAGAGAGTAAAAAAATATTTAAACTTTAATAAAACTTACCTTGGGCAAAGGTGGCTACTGTTGCCACCAACAAGAGACACAAGAACGCCTGGAATAAAAAAATAATTTATAGTAATTGTATTAAAAACACTATTTCACTTGATTACTGATAATATTTTATTATTTACCTTCATGTTTAGACAAAAAAGGTGACTGATTTAACAGGCAAAGTGGATGAGTTTATATTGTTGCCCATAAACCTTGGACCCCCCTTTCTAATTGTATCCCTCTAACGAAAAGGCATGTCTTCAGCATCCCCCCATTACCACAATCGGCGATTTTAGCGTTTTGCGGCAAAATTCACATCGTTCAGACCTACCCGAGCTCGTCCTCTTAATCTGGACCGCTTCTTTCGTAATCGGCGTTTTATAAAGATTGTGTAAACTTCGGTATTCTCATTTGTATTACCGACTGGTTGGAATATTTTAACAATTTTATGCGATGTTTGGAAATTTACTATGCGAACGGACTTCAAAGAGTTTAAACGTTCAGTTAAACAGTTAAAGAATTTAATGCATGTCAGAGACTGACGACACTTTTTTCTCTTCATCTGAAACCGTCTGATTGTTCAATAAGTGAGTGTGGGTGTGTCAATTTTTGGTTCAGATGTCTCCACTTGAAAATGCTTCAAAATAGTGTTTTGAACTTGGTTTCAGTGTTGGTAGTATGCGTAAATACAGGGCAGGAATCATGGAGAAATGGGCCAAAAATTGGTTTACCTATTTTGTTTAATTTTCTGTAAGTGAACTTTTACTAGGATTTTTAATTTACTAGTGTTACCACTATTTAAAAATTACAGGCTACTGTAGAACCAAACGAGGGCGGGAAAAAAGTATTACCTGTACCTATATTTTGTCTTATAAAGCATTTATTTAAATATATCTAAAGAGATTATTAGGTGTAAGATAAATTTTCGCAAAAGAATTTTATTTAACTTGACCCATTTTGGATAACAAAACTGAAATATGTAGTGTTGAGAGCCTTCTTATTGAGAAATAAAAATATGACTTTTTAGAAACATCAATTAAACGATATTAACTTTTAAAATAATAAAACAAAATTTGGTTTGTATTAATTGTAAAATTAATTGATCTCAAAAAAATACATTTATTATTTGTATTTTTGCACAATTATCTTATACTCTTTATTAGGGGCATCACTGGTTGGATTTCATATTAAAGATCAAAGTTAATAAAAATCTATCCTTAAGGGTGTATATGGAAATAAATATATTTAACATATGTATTTGTATATATACTTTATTGTTGTATCTGAATCATCGATTCAGTTAAATTTAATAATAATTATATATACAGATTAATATTAAAAAAAATAATTTTGTAAATATTTCGATTTGAAACATATTATAGTATAGAATTTTTTTATGTATTAAATACATAAAAAATCGTCAATATGTTTTCCTTGTGGGTTGTCTTCTTGTTAGATAAAATGTATGTATTTAATAAAAATAATAATATTAAAATCATTTCTAGAAAGCAGTTAATAAAATAATATGTTGAGAAAATATACACAACAAAAAATATAACCAATATTTTAAATATAGAAAGTATATATTTTTATGTACATATTTTGAAAATTATTTCATTAAATAAAAAAGTGAAGATATAAAGTAAAGTATAAAGTATACATAAAAATATAGTGTCTACTATTGGTGAATTTTTAATGCAGGACGCTTTGAATCATTTATTTTGTATACTTTTACAATTTTTTACTACGATCTTTATAATGCTAGTTTTATCACTACTTCAAAATTGTTGCAAACTATTTTAACAAACACTTATGCACCAGATTGAGAATAAAAAAATGCTATTACATATAAAATTGTTTTATTTTTCATAAAATACCTTTTCTACATAGTTAAATTTATTAATAGTGAGTTAAATTTATTAATAATTATATAAAATATGATATTTAAAAAAAATTAAAGGTAATTTTAGACTTCTGCATATCTCTTTCTTACATGTTTTTCTTGTGTGTGTGGACTCCTTGCAAGAGAAAATAAATGTATTTGACATATTCTTTTTTTTATTAAACACAGCTTAATAAAAAGAGCTATATAATATAAAAATAATATATAATTTCAGACAAATTGATATAAGTTAATAAATAAAAAGCTGGTTGAAAAATAACCAATAGTTTAAATATATAAAATTACTGCTAACAACTGTAGAAGCAAACAGTTATGTACCAGATGCAGAACAAAAAAGTGTTATTGTGTTTAATTTTTTTCACCAAATAATTTTTTTTTAAATATTTGAGATTATCAACTGCTAGGGAAATTTTTAGTTTCCACTAAGGTTTTATATTTCTTTTTTTATTTGGATAGTAAAATTTAGATATCCGTTGACAAAGCGTGTTTATTGCAAAAACAAAATATATGTACGTACATAAAGTATATAAATTATTAAAATAATAAAATCCGGCTTGTATAAATTTTAAAATAAATTGATCTCTATAAAATTAAATGTATCGTTTGTATAAATTGTATCAGAATTACATCTTTACTCTTTTAATAGCATTCTTGAAATTTTATATTAGAGATAAAAATAAATGAAAATCTGTTCTAAAAATTATATCAAAATAAACATTCTTTTATACGTATTTAAATGCAGGTAGAAAGTCCATCCGTAAGTATCTCCTCCATTTTATTATTTGGATTGTAAAAAATCGGATGTCGAAAAAATTAGAAAGTATTAGTTATATTGATTACTCTAATATGATCTTTATCGATAATATTTTTTATCTATATAAATTCATTTATTTCACACCGATCAAAATTCACCTAATATAAATTTATTCAACCATTATATATCAATAATATAAATAAAAAAATGTTGACAGAATATTTAAAGGCAAATTAATGCATCAACTTTGTTTATTAATTATTAATTCTATATATTATTGCAGTTCTTCTAAAATATCACCTAGAAGAACCGAAATCACTTAAAGGTTTTTACCAAATTAAAATAATAGATTATTTTTGTGCCACTAATTTTCTGAATGTTTGAAAATCAAATAAACATGTATTAAATATATTTGGTGATTAATGTTTTTTTTTAAATTGTCAATAATAAAAAAAGTTGCGCAAAATATTTTAGTTTTTGAAGAATACAGTTTTTCTGTTATTGACAAAAATTTTTTTCTCCTAAATTAAAAACACTTACTAATGTTAATACTTGTTTATTTGGTATTCAAGCATGTATAAATTATGGATGAAGAAAAATTAAATAAAGTTCTATTGGTTTATAAAAATTTTAGGAATATTTTATTCGATTTGATACAACCTTTTTGGTGTTACTGTATATTATTATTTTCTCATATCACCAATATATATATATATATATATATATATATATATATATATATATATTAAATCAACATAAGTATCACTTATTGATGAAAACATATTAAGCAATTGTTTAAAAGAAGTATCAGTAAGAGAAAATTATATTCATGCACATATAGGAGTTGATATACATATTATATATATGACATAAATCTATTAGATAGCGTAATTTTTACTTAAATTTTGAAAATATTTACCCATATCAATAATATTACTGGTATCAATTTATATTACTCTTTATTTTGGTTACTTCTTTGTTTAAAAATTTTGAATATGTGACTAGTTTATACATTGCTATTGTGTTGAATCAGTGCCTTGCAATAAATATTGTTTATAATTACAAGAAAAATAAAACTGGATGCACATAGCAAAATAGCAAATAATAGTACACGTAAAAATAGCAAATATTGAAAAATATATAAAAAAAGTAATTCCAGATATTTTAATTAAATAAATTTTAATTAAATAACTTTAATTAAATAAACAAAAGTAAACATTAAAATTAATTTACACGTTCTTTAATATACCAGAAACCACTTTTCATATATTTTCATTGTATACCAACTCTACGCCAGAAAAATAGTATATATTAACATAATATTTTTATTCATTGACGAAATAAGAAAATCACGTTTAATTTCACCCAAGTTGAAAGAAGTTATTAAAATAAGAAATAAAATCAGAATGGAGAAATAAAAAAGAAACAAATATTTTTAATGTAACACCTACCTAAATATTTTTCTTACTGAAATATATATAAAAATATATATTTTTTTATAATTAAAGAATATGTAGTTTGTATTTATATATGTATATATTTTGAAAATTAATTTATTAAAGAAAAAAGAGTGCTGGTAAAAAATTTAGTGGAACTTTATCTGTGTCTCTTAATGTAGGATGCTTTGGACTTGACTTATTATTGACTGGAATTATTTTTTATTGTTAATAAAATAAATAATAGTTTCTTCGCGTACCATTTAAAAATAGTCTACAATATCCACAGATATGTAATTATATAATATTGATTAAAGACTCTTAACCTAAAACCCAAATTATTATATAATTTAATTATATTTAATTTGTATATTGCCTCTTACTGTTAGTCAATATAAAATATATAAAGCTTTTTATAAACAAAAGCAACAACGTAAAAATATCAATAATCTTAATATATAATTTTGTTATTTTAATAATGTTGTCAATTTAATTATTTTATTTTAATAACTTTGGTATTTCAGTTTACATATTTTTTTATTTCATTGACATAATTGCGAGTGTCATTATTTACTATTTTATTGGCATATTTACTATCGAGGATTGTAGGCTGTATATAAATTTGATTATTGCAAAAACTGCATATCCAACTGTAGATAAATTATACAGTTTTGTATTCGGAGAAAAATACTAAATCATATTCAATATAGCATAATTTTAACATATTATACATTTTTACGTGTATATTATATGCTATTTTTCCGTAAAACATTAGAAAAGGATTAAACTATTCTCACGTTTCACCAACGACGCTTTACGTTTTTTTTTTAGTATAGTATATACTAAAATCCGGATATAGGATCTGCATAGAAGTAAATTTAATAAGATGGCACTTCTCATATAGAAATGAAATGTTTCAAATAGAAACAGTTTTTATTTCAAATTGTTTGAGTTTGTAACGTAAATTAATTATTCTCAAAACGTTCTGTTTTCAGAATTTCAATAGAAATGATGATACATAATAGTACACATTATATAATAATAATATTAAAAAAATTCTGGCTGAATATTTAAAGGTCAAATACATTAACGTTCCTCATTGATTATTACTTCTATATATTATTATAATTCTTTTAAAAACATCACCTAGATGTACAGAAATCACTCAAAGATTTGCACCAAATAAAAAAAAAACATATTTTTTTGAAATTAATTTTTTTAATGTAGATAAATTATATATTTTTGAATTTTCAAGAATATGTAACTAAATCATATTACTATATCATATATCTTGAATCTTATCACTAAATCACATATATTGAATATAGCATAATTTGTTGTTTTCGTACATCATATATGTGTTCGTGTATACATGCTATTTTTCAGTAAAACATTAGAGAAAGATTAAACTTTTTCCATGCCTTACCAATGATGTTCCACGTTTTTCTTTTTCTGTATAGAAATAAATATAATAAGATCACATTTTTCATATAGGACATTAATAAGATAACATTGTTTATATGATCTTCTGTTCCCAGAATCTCAATACAAATGGTGATAATAGTATACACTTATTAGATTTTTATGAATATAAGAATAATACACAATATTTACTAACGTGAAAATATGTAATAACCATATTCTTTTGACGGTATATATATATTGTATATATATATATATATATATATATATATATATATATATATATTTATATATATATATATATATATATATATATATATATATATATATATATATATATATATATATATATATACTCGTACAACAAGAACAATATTGTGAAAAATAATAATTAATAAGAACAACAACCATTAAACTAAGTATTCAAATTGTCTACCATTCACTGCTTGACAATGTACAAGTCGAAATTGAAATATTTGTAATACGTCTTTTAATATTTTAGCGTCAATTAATCTTAATTCGTTCCGAATTCTGTTTCTTAATATGTCAGTAATTTGGCCTGTTAAGAATGTTAAGATATACCTTGAATGTAAGAAAACCCCACAAAAGTAGTCCAAGAGACATGGATCCGGAGATTTACCTGGTAATCAATAGCTACCTCTTCTACCATCCAGTTATTAGGAAAGATGGTGTTTAAGTAATCTTGCATAATTCGTGAATATCGTAACGGTACTCGATCATTTTGGTACTGTGCAGTGCTGCGTGCATTTGGATGCAGTGCCTCGAGTGAGGGAATTGTGTACTATTGTAGTCACTCAGCAGTTAATACACCATTGATAAACATGGTTCTACAATAATTGTGGTGCCAGTACACACGTGGACTTTCACTGTAAGTTTCGTGTATTCCTCTGTCATCCAATAAGGGTTTTCGGGGGTTCAATACCTGCATCTTTTACATTAAATAGGGAAAATTGCTTGACTTTTAAATTGGTCTATCATTAAATCAGAAAACTCTATTCTGCACTATCTTCCTGATGCACTAATTCCATCTCATATAGATGCTTCTTACATATTCCACAAAAAGTAGCATTCTCAAAAACGTAGCTACAACTAATGTTGGATCGAAACAACGGAAATAAATGGTATTACAAATTAAATTAATACATTTCATGAAACATTTGTTGTGTAATCTACCACAAGATATAACCACATACTTAAAAAATGTGCTCTCTTGGAGCTTTCAATCTTTTGATAGATTCATTAGATAGTAATGTTGAACTAAAAAAACTGTCGATAACATCATAACTGCAATACCGTTGACCTCAAAAAATATACTAATGCGCAGATAAACCAAAATCGACCTCTCCAACCATTTTCTTTGTACCTGTTTGACAAATTTGATCGAATTTGTTTGTTGTTTCATAGAATTTGTTCCAACATTTACTCACTCCCTGTATATCAGAAACTATGATGTAACAACTATATTATTCTCTAATTTAAAGAATTATATGCAAAACATATTGGAATTGAAAGTGTATTTTAATGATTTACGATAAGTTTGAATCTGTAATACCATTCACTGTGTATTTTGGACTGTAGTAAAAGAAATTACTGCATATAGAAAAAGTAAAACTGAAAGAAAAGTGTGGATAAATAGTAATGAAATGAAATATGTAACATGCTTTGCTTAACTTATAAGTAACTAACAAATTATATAGATCAGTGGTTTATTTATTTTTCTACAAACTCTAATTTTATATATTATTAGTCTAACCTTATTTATTATTTGCCGGACTCGAGTCAAAGATTCCTCAAAGATAAAATACAAGAGTCATTTAGAGAAATATAAAGGAAAAATTCAAAAATTATATTAGATGTTTTTATGAGATATTTTTCAAAGTAAATAGTTTTCTAAAGTTATCTAAGAGAGAAAAAATGAAAGCCCAATCAAAATTATGAGAAATTTTATATTGCGGTTAGCAATAGGAAAATATTTTAATATTTGAAACTTTAAAATCATAAAAAACGTTATCAACTATGATAAAACACATTTTAGACACCTATAATAAAAACAGTATGATGTATTTATGTTATTTTCGCTATTATTCATATCCTTTTTCATACAGTTAATTAAGATCGGCTTATTTTCGCTATAAGAGTCGCCGGCATCAGGAAGCAAGCTACTATTCATTTTATCGCTATGTGCCAAATAAAAAACTCTCTTATCTTGCCGATAAACGGAACAGTCTACCTGAGCCTAGCTATAAAAACAAGCCACGGTATGTTTTAAGATTCTTTATTTGGCAAATAGTGATGAAATAAACTATACTCTTAACCTACAAATTTTGTCGAACCCTCACGTTGTTTCATATTTAAACATGCATATGTATAAAGGTAACCTGTCTTTTAAGTACGCATAAGTTTGCTATCTACGTCAGTGTGGGTAGTTGTGCAAATCGTCTTCATTCTAATTGACTCAATATTATTCGGATACCATAAAATATTAATCGATAAGGGTTGTGTACAATAGATCGGTGTGCTATATAATTAAGTATTCAAAAAAGAATTAGTAAAATCGTTATATGGGTTCATGCTTTCCTTAGGAATAGTGCAGATTGGGTAAACAATCTTATGAGGGCAGTATGGATGTTATTGAAGGTCAACAGGGTTCACACATTTCGTAAGGAAACATAAGACGTCAATAATTCATTTTAAATTCAATCTTACTTTTATCTTATACATTAATAAAATTAAAAGCAGAAAAACAGAAATCAAAACTTCAAAAAAGCAGCCGCTTGGGACTGGTTAGAAGGCGATCTGTGTGTGTGTGTGTGTGAGGTCAGGCGGTCTTAGAAAATTGTACATGTATGTAGTAGCATGATATTATACGTATAACAAATAATAAATAAAGTGAATAATCGTATTTTATAAAACCTTGTTTCGTGTATTCTTGACCCAATATTTCTAACTTCACAAAAGATAAACAAATTATTAAGAATAAGTAATCGTATTATGCTTCCGGTTGCGAAACTATTAAATAAAAGAAAATTATATGCCTACTAATACAGTCAAGATATTTTAAAGACACGAACTAACTTCTAGCTCAAGTTGCTTAATTTCTATAAAGTACATACAGTATACTCAGTAATTAATGCCATTATACATATGCCTTGATACCTATCTAATATATTTTAGTTTAGAAATACGTTTTACAATAAGTATTATCTTTACCACATACGATTCTTTCATAGTAATTGGAACATGATTAAGACATAATGCAGTCCCAGTAAAACTGAATAACTGAAGTCATTCAGCTTTACCGCAATTAACAACAAAAGTTCTAATTACCTAATGCTTAACTTTAATGTATAATAGACGTTTGCAACCCATTGCGTGGGAGTGCATTTTCACACATATTGTAAAATCCTTTGGACATTTACTACACGTGTTGCACTATTAAATGTTTTTTTCAAACAACTTTAAATGTGGAACGATTTCACATTCAATGATTTGGTTTTAAATATTATCGTTGCCCTCCTTTAATAAGACGTATGGAATACATTTTATGCAGTTCAGAATATTTATTGGTTAATAAATTAGTTTATAATAGACCGTCTTATTGGAAAGTGCATATGTATAGCGGTGACTTGCCCTTTAAGCACGCATCAATACTATTGACGCTGGCGTGGGCAATAGTGCGGGTAAAAGTAGTCTAAAGCAGCAAGCTTGTCACTGTTTTATATGCTTCCAATTGGAAATTTCGACTTTAATCGTTGACCGAATTTTATTGCATGATCTTAATATCTGGAAGTTATTTACTAAGTGGGCACTCCTTCTTTCTCAAGAGAAATATAACCAAATACGTACTGTGCTTTTGCAAAATCTGTATCTTTTAAAAAATGGTCATGTTCTTGGACAATAAGGAGAAATAGTTTACGGTAGCTATATTTAGTTTTTGATTAACGTAGTAGTGAGGAATCAGAGACATCAGCAATGTTTTTATTTCACAAAGAAATACACTGTGACAAACATTTTGCAACAGAATGGTATTTTGGTTTGGAATAAATTCTAGTATAGTCCATATATTGTGCTTCCAGTTTATAGCTGTTTCTATATTTTAAAACTTTCAATAAATGGCAATTAAAATTCTACAATGCATAAACTGGGACCTATCGGGCAAGAGCATTTTCGAATGAAATTCCTTAATCTCTTAATAAAAATTGATTTATATCTCTTATAAAAAATATTCCTTCTAATAAAAAAAATCTGAATACCTTGCACAAATTTTGTATTATAAGAATAACATGAATTTTTTCTAATACCAAATTCAAATACGGTTTACGAATTCTAGCATTCCTCTTTATACTTCTTACATACTTTTTACTTCTATTATTCAGGCTATGGAAAATATATTTCGCTAATGTTGATCTAGAAATTTTGCAACACAATTCGCAATTGCAACATTTGTATTTTTATTTGTCTTTAAATAAATTTCATCTACGTCCCCCTTTTCTTCGTTCTGTGTCTCAAGTTATGCATAATATTCTTAATAGCTGTACTTTGCAATAAATTATAATCACGCCTACTGCTCTTCTTATGCTGTTTACTTTTATTCTTCAGATTATGCACAATACTCTCAATAGCCATCATGTTCCACTGATGTTTTTCCTGCGCTAATGTTTTGCTGATGTTGATGTTTGATGAAATTTTGCTGCATAGACAGCAAATGCTGCATTTTCGTTTATATGTATTTTAAACGAAATTTAAATCACAAAAACTTCTTCTTCGTTCTTCGCTGCTTGTTTCTTTTCATCAGGTTATGCACAATATTTTTACTCTGTTCTGTTCCACTGATGTTGCTCTGGAACTCTTGTTGCATACGTAGCCGTTGCACCATTTGCATTTCTATTTGTCTTAAAATAAGTTTCAATCATGCTTACTTTTTCTTCACTTGATGCTCCTTACTTTTATTCTGCAGCATATGCACAATGTTCTTCATAGCTATTGTGTTTAACTGATGTTGCTCTGGAACATTTCCAGCGTAACACTTGCTGTCTGTGTCTGTTCTTCATGTTATTCACAATCAGTAGCATTATTTGCATTTTTTATATATTTGAACCATGTATACTTTCTTCTATTCTTATGGTTTTGGTTTATATTTTTAACAATATTTAAGAACAAAGAAAATTATCTACTAATTGCCTATTTAAAATATACGTTGATAATGTATATGTATCACGTTTCTTTCACATCAAAGCAGTGGCGGCGTCAGGGATGGGGACGGGTGGGCGAGCGCCCAGGTAAAATGCTTTTTGCCTAACCAGTCGCCCAACCTCTTATAACACCACTATATCACATTCGCGCATAAAATGATACATTTAACGACCTTGCCCACCCTAGATATTTCCTGCCCTATTTTCGCCCAACCTCAAAGTAATGTTAGCGCCGCCACTGCATCAAAGCCGTAATGTAAAACAAATGATACAGATAATAAATGAAGGTATAAAGAAACATGGACTTTAAGTCAAACCATTTACAGTGAAACGAATTTCGTTTATAAATATACCTCAGATATTCATATTTCAAATTACGTAAGGTTCTTGTTCCGTCTGCAATATTAAAGATGAGCGAGTCTTCGAAGGTGGCCAGCCGCCATCGGGTGCGCCGTATCCCAATAAATAATAACCAACCATCTGTTATATTATGTATCTTACTTTCTAATCCAACATGCAAATCCTGCGGATAAGAGATTTTTTATTTCGTATACTGTTTGGCCAGTAGCAAACAGCATGCAACCACTTTACTAACAGATTGCGTTAATGGTTGCAGTGTATACTATTCTGCAGATTTAGAATAAATAACATAATTGTTATAGTTTAATTATGTTTGCTTGTAATCTATGCAAATAATGTTATTGTTTGGGAAATAATACTGTTTTGAATTCAAGTAGTTCTACATGGATGTCTTAAAAATGAAATTGTGATTCAGACAACTTACATGCATTATGATTATTCAACATCGAGTTGTTGTAATAAGAGAGGGTGCCAGTATCATACATTAAGAAGTTTACTGTCTTTAGAGCGATCCATTTTCCTTCGGCAAGATTTTTTTATGTACTACAAGAAATTATACTATTGTTCATATTCAAAAGCGGCTAAAGGTTCAACTGACTGGTGCCCTCTGTTACCAAGTAGCGCAATTTATTTATTTGTTTTGACGCCATCTATTATCAAGTATAATTTGCTTATTGGTTTTTGACGCCACTTATAGCCATAGCCATATAAACGTTTTTCTATCATTAGCTATGGTCGATTCGAATCTGAGATTCAGTAAATGTACACAGAAGCACTTTAATGCAATTTGTTGCCGGTGCCGCAATGAGGAGAGACTATTATGTCAATATATGTATCAATCCATCTTACCAAATCAAAGCTTTGGTAGTAGTTTGGTAGATAGATTATTTTCATTCTGGATGGAACCAGAAGACATTTAATTTACTTGGAATTAGATGATATGTGTCCATCCGGAGTGATGTTCAGCTCCCGATGTCACTCCGGATAGACATGGCCTAGAGGGTGCTGAAGACATGGCCCGGGGCTGATGTCAATGACCAGAGGCTCCTGCTGGGTTGAAGAGAAGGTTGGGGAAGACGCTGTTGAAGACACGTACGGGAGGTAATAACCAGAGGGTGCCGAAGAGACCAGAGGCTGGTAATTATATGGGTGGGGGCTGATATCAATGACCAGAGGCTGCTGAATTCATGGCCGGGGGTTAAAAAAACTAGAGGCTCGGGGCCGGAAATACCAGGGGCTGCTGAAGACACAGCCCCTTGTGGTGTATCAAGTGGATTGTTCGCTTATAGGTCTATTACTTTTCTGTGAAATAATATAGAAAATGGGTTTATAAATACAAGAAACTGCCATTCTCAATTACAGTTCCACATTGAAAGTAATAGATTTATAATCCAACAACCTACTTAATAAAATAAAAATGTCATGCCTTCAGAAACCTCTGGTGTCTTCAGTCCCAAGCCTCTAGTGTCTTCAATCTCCAGCCACGTCTTCAGCACTCTCTGGTCATTGTCTTCAGCAGCCTCTGAGCCATATCTTCAGCTCTCGTGGTCACTCCGAATGGACATATGCCATCCACTTCCAAGTAACTCAGAATGAACATCGTCTATCTACTTTTGGTATGCCCGAGAAGTAAGACTTGTTCAAAAAATTCTGAATGTACATATTCAACGGTACGCACCTGTACCAAATCTAACAGGAGAGCTTACCGCAGTTTGTGGCCATTTGTTCAATAGTTCTGATCACTGCTTATATACGCTGAATTTCAGATATGAATATACGATAGTGTAATGGTTTCTTTGTGCTTCGCGTTTTGGAACTTTTTAACATATTCGAAGAATTTGGTATGATAGTTTTTTAGAAATTTCAGCTTTGGTATAACACCCTGTATAGGTGGATGGAGTGAAGATTCGTAAAGCGAAAATTATTTTCTATAGTTATTATTCTCTTTGTACTATTTTAGTAGGTGTATACCAAGAATAAATTGACTCCAAAAGTCTATAACACATTATTTTACATCGATAACAGCATATTTACGTTCGTGCACACCCTATGTATGAATAAGAATCATTACAGATAGTACTTTATCGCAAGTTACATATAAATAGCCTAAAAATAACTTCCACATTCGGTATAATTGTAATTCTTCCAAGACATCAAACAAATATCGATACCACATGATATCGAAACCACTACTTATAATATCATCGTTTTTATTGTAGGAAGATCTCACTCCGTATAGGACATCTTTATCTATTTTAAGAATATTAAGGAAGTGATCTTCTAGTCATACTGTATAGTGAATTAACTTAGAGTGAAAAGCAATATAGTTTAAGGCAAAAAGAAATACTATTACAGAAAGTGAACTCGTAAAAATGTTCCATTGGATTAATTGATCGATTTTACTTATTTGGAGAAGCTATGACTCTGTAATTAAAATACATAAACATTAATTGAAATATGTGGAATGTGTTTCATTTATTTGTGATGTAAAAGTGAATGCCAACAAGAAATCTCATATGGTTGTTAGAGAAAATGTTGTCAAGCTATGTAATTATTTGATTTTGACTTTTTGTTTGTCGATAGAAAATAACGTAGAAAACTGGACCGGAAAACACATAAAAAGTGTACGAACTGTTCACAGTTATATGTTGATTTTGTGTCTCCTCAGGACACATCCTTTATTATGACATAATTATCTTGTGAATCACAGTGGCGGTTCGCGGGTTAGAAAATAGGTGAAGAGTTAGGATGGGTAAACAGTTAGAAAAAAGTAGATTGATTTTAGTCTCAAGACTTATTTATAGCCAAGCTTACAGCTATCTAATTTTTGTACACCAAATCAATTCTTCGATTTTTTAGTGAGGCGCAGTTATCTATTATATCTTCATAAAATGGATGATCCTTCTTTAAATCTAGCAACAATTCTTTCTCGATAGAAACAGTTGCTAAAGACTTCTTCTTGGGAAATGGTATTTCTTGAATACGTTTAAGACACAAAAAGCCTCTTTCGATTGACGCACTTGTTGATAGAATAGATAAAATTATACAAAACAGTTTGTAAGCTTCTGTAAATATGTCTTTGTATTCATTCCGTTTTTTGAGCGATATAATTCTGTAAATTTCATCACTATATAACAAGTCCTTGATGTTTGGTAAATATATTTCCATAAAATTGTTCCAAATTTTCAAAAGCATTAGAAGGGAAACACGAGCTATATTGTTCAAATTTTGCAGTATCAGCGAGACACAAATTTCAACTTTTCGCAGTCCTGAAACCTGACGTCTAATTCCAATAAAATATGGTCCAATATTTTATAAAGAGGTGCTTTATATCTTGTACTAATGGCTTTTAAAAATTAAAATTTTTAGAATTTTCAAGGTCACGCGTTTTCCTGAACCTTTAGAGTTCTAATAAAATATCCAATTATACAAAAATATAGACTTTCGCGAGAATAATTTTTGGAATTTGCTACCTTTTCGAAATAATTATAATTTTATTTATTTACATATTTACTTACGAATTACAGCTACTAAGGGAATAAACAAAATATGTTTTATTGAAGTTAAATATTGTTTATAAACCAAAAATTAGTTTGTGAAATTTACGATCAATACCTAAAATTTAAAACAAACCTCGAAATTGTCACTTTCAGCACAATTAGCACATTTCCCCACCACCCTTGAGGTAGTGCATATTGTCCCACTTAAACTAAATAACACTTCTGCAACATAAATTAAAATAGTACGAGGAAAACGCAGAGAAAAATAATAAATAAAGGAAAATAAAATACGTATTCTTTGTAGGTATACAGGTGTCCCCCACCGCGTCGAACTGAGATAGGTGCAAGAGAGAAAGACTTATTTTGTAGCAAGCATTCCAGATGGGAGTGGAGTGCTGGCAGCTAGTTGCCAGTGAATTAGTGGCGATTTAGGAATAAAAACTACTCGGTATTAGCTCAACGTCATTCGTCACGTATGGAAATAGATTTAACTGGAGGCTTGCAGTAGTTTAGCCTCCTGTCGATGAGCGGGTGGTAAAATACGTAACATGAGACGTAGAAATACATAACTTGGCAAACTAGGCGCATATTTAAATTAATCAAATATGAAATAAATAGTTATTAAATTATTATCATAATAACTATTAATTAAAATATACAAAATAGTAAATTATATTAAAAAAATGACGCTAATTAACACTCCTTAAAATATTTATTTATTTTTTAAAATAACCTGAAAATAATTTTAAAATCGAATAAAAATATTTTGACCTATCTTATATAGGTAAGAATTTTTTCTCTAAAATTGCAGAGGAGGCTTAGCCTCCTCTGCCTCCCCTGACCAGCCGCCACTGCACGTGTCTGCTTTATTTGATAAACACAAACATTAAATTTAATTATTCTTCTTGTACTGTATTATATATAATATCTGGGAAGAATCGGTATGTTTATATAATGCCTTCGGAATATTTAAGATATCTACAAATCCATTTCTGTTCCAAACCAATTGTTTATTAGAAAATAGGAAACAGGGCCAGCAATATAGTTTGTTAACATTGGGCTGCTACATAACCATTTATAATTTGTGAACCAAGCAGATTTGAAATTTACGTTATAAAATGTACCAGATTGCTTAATCTCTTTTTTGGCGAATATTGATAAAACAGTCGTAGGTCCTCCTTCTAGTAAAACGTCTCTTTTATCTTCGTCTTTCCAACGACAGAACGGTGTTTCCAACAAATTACAAATAATGTCGTTAACTGGATTCATTATAAATAATGTAAATTACTGTTTCATTTAATATTGTTACTAACAAAGTTGAAAAATCACTAATTATACGATCACTCAGTTGATCAATCAACACATTACAATTAAAAAAGCAAGTCTAAAAATGATGAAAACACAATACAAATTCAATATATCGTTCAAATTCAAAAACAGATCGCGCTTTAGTACATTAAATAGATGCAAGTCCACTGTGCAGATACCCTATAAAATCTCGGAAAACTCTTCACCTACGCGGAGGGAGAAGACGAACTGAGCAGATGTAGGCTATTGCGTGACGTCACGTTACCATGGCAACCCGCTGCAATAGTGCATATTGAGGGCACTTGATTGTCATCTCTGCACCTGCGAGTTATTTATATTATAGATAACACGCGCATGGACTATTGAAGATTTAAAGGACGTTCCAATGTAAACACAGTGTTTTAGTAGCATAGCGGCATATTATGCTTGACATAAAAATATAATAGGTATTTCATAAAAAAATGTATTTCAATGTACATATTAAAGACATGATTATATATCCCAAAAATATAAAAAAAAAAGAAATCTCAGACTCAATTTCTTTGGTGAAGAGGCACTTTACCTACTTCACCTGAATAGCCACCACTGGTAAATCATGCATTACTTAAATAATGAAGAACGCACTTGAACATCGGTTTTACAAGTATTTACTTCATTAGATTACTTTTTGCTGTTGATACAAATTTTCTAATTTTAACTGATTCATTTCCTTAATTTTTGTCACTGTGTCACTGATAATTGACACCAAGTTGTTATTTTCCAGGTGAATAATTTTACTTTCTATATATTTTTATAATGGAAGATAAAATTTACTTATTATTTATTGTGAATATTAAAATATTGAATTTCAAAAAGTATTTTTGGGACTATACTATACGTATCGTATAGATACGTATTTTTATAAATAATGACATTTTATGAGGTTTTATTTTAACTATACTATTCGTTCTATTATTCTTTTAGGAACTTTATATATTACACTTACTGAAAAGTTATCTTAAAATTATAGTCCACACTGAAACGTCATATCTATTCCTATAAGCTTCTTTTGTACATATTTCTTAGTCACTTGGGAACATCTAGCTGTTATTTACTTAAAAATATATTGAGCTAAAACCTTTGAGAACTCTCCATGCATTTTAAATTATTTAAATGACGAACAAACAAAATGTGATTAAAACTAAACAACAAATAGTAAGAAAACATTAAGAACATTTTTCAGGAATGGCAGCAGCAAGTTCCTTAATATTACGAGATGATGAAGAAAGCCATCTTAAATCACTCTATGCACGATCAATTTGATTTTAATTTGTAGAGGAAATAGAGGATATAATCAAATTGAATATAATAACACAAAGAACATAAAGATATTAGTTGGTATTACTTATACCACTAGAAATAATATTTCGCGGGTATGATTACCAACAGCTTTCTGCTTATCCTTAATCTTTCAATGATATTTGTTTGTGGTAATAAGGATACTGGTATGACAATCATTTTATAAGTACACTAACTAAATTAATTAGAGGAGATTTTGAAATATTCTTTAGGGTAAAGCTTAAACATTTGCATTATTGTTAAATTGCATTTATACAATTTTCCAGTTTGCCCATCAAATATAAAAAAATTAGTTTAGTAAATAGTGTTTGGAAATTAAGTCTTCAATGGAAGACGTATATTTATCTTTATAATGCGCAAAGTGATTTCAGGACAACTACCTTATTTTATGGAATATTTAAAACAGAGCAGTATGAATATTTAATCGATGATTATAGTCCAAAGTGCATTATGTTAAATGGATTAGATATAGTGTCCAGAAATGTATGGTAAATTAAAAATTCGTATGCTTACAATGACATTATTATTGAGCATATTGCTAGCTTTCATATTTAATATTACTAAAGTATTTGTATATTTTACAAATTAGAGCAAAGAGATTTTGGCAGAAGGCAATTACTAATAAAATAATTAGATTTGTAAAATATTATAGTGGCCAAAAAGTACGTTTCACTAACTTTAAAACTTATTAAATACCTTAATAAAATAATGCATAATAGATATATGTTAATATCAGCCGCGGAATAGTATATTATAATGACGGCAGATTTTTATTCTAATTTTAATACAGCATTGACACTGAAATATTGAAACATATATAAATATCTCAACATGGAAATCATGTTTTAAATTACATTTAACTTAATGAATCTAAACCACTTTATTGAATGAAATTAATAGATTTGTATTTATAATTAAATCTCATTAAATTAGTAATAAACCCAAAGGTATGTATGAATGTATAACAAAAATAGAGAAGAAACCTTTATAACATTGTCAATGTTAACTTCAATATAAAAATTAATTGCATTTTTTCTTTAATATGGGATATATAAGAAATTCAAGAAAGTGACCAGCATAATGACCAGTACTTCTTATACACTAGGCACTCAAATTAAGGGATGTAAAAAATCTTAAAATTTCAGGTAATTTTAAAAGAGCTGTAACTTGGAGAAAACATTCTTAGATGGCTTTATTCTCTTTAATTTCAGTGGTCTGAAAGCCTTATGCGATGATATTTTGCTGAGTTATCATCGTTCAAAGCAAAAAAGTCAGTTTTGACTTTTTTTTCAAAACAAATTCTTTTACAATAATTAATATAGTTTGATAAAAAATATGAATTATTGCTAAAAAAACATTTTTAACTTCCAAAAATGAATAAAAAGTGAAAAATTCATTATTAAATTGATTTTTAGTAAAAACGACAAATTCAATCATTCAGAACACCGAAAAAAAATCTCAGCCCTTTGAAATTTTCAGGATTTCTTTATAATACTTTGAGGTTGAAGAGAAATGATCAACATCTTTAGTCTATCCATTACTAGCAAAGTTATGATAAGTTAACCGAATATCCTTAAATACGCAATTTTTTACTCCTTTTCAATCAACATTCTGGCAACGAAATTATTTTTTGTCAAAAACCAATAACTACGACTTGTAAAGAATATTTTACAGTTTTTAAAACCCTACTTGAATTTTCTGTAAGATTATTTTTTCTCGAGTAAATTAATTACAAAAGTCAAAACTGACTCTTGTAATTAATTTACAAATCTGACTGACGATAAATCATCGTACAAGGCTTTTAGGCCACCCAAATTAAAGAGAATAAAACTATATAAAAGATACTTATTGTGAAATTCTTGGAACATAATTATTGAAATCTGTACACCTTTTGAAAAGTAAGCAAACATTTGGAATTCTGAAAGACTGCTGATGGTAAAAAAATTTTAACTCAAGATTTGAAAACTAGAATCTTTAACTTCTTCAACCAAGAAGAACTTTGAGTTTAAATTTGATTTTTTTAAATTGCTCTGCGACTGTTTTTCTCCAAGTTACAGTCCTTTGAAAATCACCTAAAAATTTTAGATTTTTTTACACCCCTTAATTTTTGTTTCTAGTGGAGTTTCTTAAATTCGTTAAAAATAACGTTGTTTTGCACAATATAGGTAAACAAAAGCACTAATGAGAAAACAAATTCTAGAAAAAATTAAATTCTCGTAAAATAAAATTTTAACGTATACGGACTAACAGAATGCAGACTAAGTAAAACAGAAAAACGTCCAATATTTATCAATTGATTCTGAATTTGGATACTACCAAATGAAGAGTCGTAAGGAATTTTTGAAATAAAAGTTCTAATAACTATATACGGAGTAAATGAAAAGGCATATGATGTAGATGATACAATTTTAAAGCTGATAGGTTCTTTAACAAGCGAGATACATAACACAACAATATCACAACAATACACACAACAATAAAAAGTCACCTAAAATGTCCAAATGATGTAGATGGAAGACAGCGACCCTACTGGAAAAACATGATAAACAGAAGAAGAAAATGACTAAAACATAGATGTATAGATGTTGTAAAAGAGACATATGATGTAGATGATACAATTTTAAAGCTCAACGGTTCTTTAATAAGCGAGATATCATCACAACGATAAAAAGTCACCTAAAATGTCCAAATGATGCAGATGGAAGACAGCGACTCTACTGGAAAAAACATGACAAATAGACTAGTTGGAAGAAGAAGAAAATGACCAAAGCATAGATATATAGATGTTGTGGAAGATAATTTAAACGTGGTTGTAGTGACAGGATGGAGAAGGCAGCCATTCGACAGGGCAAATTAGCAGGAAGTTAAAAGGCAGATCAAGGCTCGCGAAGAGCACTGGCTCCCTCTTCATGATGATGATGATGATGATATTTATGTTGACTCTGACGATTGAAACAAAGTAGGAGTTTGATCTCCTTGGTTGATAACTTACTGAGTTGATTAGTTGAATATCAAAAACGTAGTTTTACTTCGATACTGTTAATTTTCTAACGCAAATAAATGCAGTGTTACTTGTTTTTTGGTTCTCAGTTTTATCAAAAATAAAACCATACATGAAAATAAATAATGAAACTTCTAAAATAGGCAGAATATTTATTTTATATACATAAATCAAGTTGTTATTGTACAAAGTTAAATATTTTTAAGGTAAAAGTATCTGTCATTTTGATTGTAGGATGGCGGATCATTCATATAAAATAATTTAACAGTAATTTGGAAAACTGAATATAAATTTATAAGTTTAAAATAGGCAGAATATTTATTTTATATACATAAATCAAGTTGTTATTGTACAAAGTTAAATATTTTTAAGGTAAAAGTATCTGTCATTTTGATTGTAGGATGGCGGATCATTCATATAAAATAATTTAACAGTAATTTGGAAAACTGAATATAAATTTATAAGTTTAAAAATATTTTATATACATAAATCAAGTTGTCAGTATATAAAAATTGATTTTTTCAACGTAAAAAATCTGGCGTTTGGATTTTTGGATGATGTATTAATCGTATAAAAAATTTTAAGAGCATTTTGGGAAACTGAATGTAAATTTATAAGTTCAAAAATATTTTATAAAAATAAATGAAATTGTCATAATAAGCTTTGATTTGAGATATATTTGAAATAAAGACGGCTTGTACTTTCTACACACCATCATAACACAAAATGAAAATCTATTTTAATTATAATGGCACATAATAGATAAGCAGATATGAATTAAACTCGGATTATTAAAAAATATTTTATTAAAAAAATAGTTAAAAATTTCTTTACATATTTACAAGAATGAACTAAAATTTCATGATGCTGCAAATGAAATATTCGATTTTTATGATGGAAGGGCGCGCTTGGCTATCTGAGTGATATCTACCACCATCCGCCACCACTACCGCCTCCGCCTCCTAAAAGAAATAAATAAAGACTATTCAATTAAATATAAAAAGTTTGGAAGAATTAGAACATTCATAGTCAATTCCAAATTATTTTAAAATATTTGGCGGATTGCTTACCGGATTTCCATCCACCACCGCCGCCGCCACCACCTCCGTATCCACCGCCGCCACCTCCGTGTCCACCTCCTCCACCTCCGCCGCTGCTAGGTACAATGATCTTGATTATCTTGATGGTGCCACCACCACCCCCGCCGCCGCCTCCGCCGCCAGATTGCCATCCGCCTCCTCCACCGCCGGATTGCCATCCTCCTCCACCACCGCCAGATTGCCATCCGCCTCCACTACCGCCGGATTGCCATCCTCCTCCACTGCCTCCGGATTGCCAACCACCTCCTCCGCCACCGGATTGCCATCCGCCTCCACCGCCACCTAACTGCCAACCGCCACCTCCTCCTCCGGATTTCCATCCACCTCCGCCGCCGCCTCCACCTCCATAGCCGCCACCGCCTCCTCCACTAAGGATTCCGGCTGAAAAATACGGTACAAATTTAACAATATATTTGGGAATAACATGAGGTGTGTGTGTACAGAATATTTTGAATTACACATATGTAAAAGAAATGTAGTTTATTTCATCGCTACTTGCCAAATAGAAAATCTCAAAACATACTGTGGCTTGTTTTTATGGCTAGGCTCAGGTAGACTGTTTCGTTTATCGGCAAGATAAGAGAGTTTTTCATTTGGCAAATAGCGATGAAATGAATAGTACAACATAGACAAATCGCATAAATAACAATTTAATTCCTGATTAATGTTGTTTTACCTGTTATAATTTCATTATATAGCCTTTCAAAAAAACTTGGTACTGTAATGAACATGGTGCCAATATAGATATGTCTTGGTAATAAAGAAAAGTAGAGCGAAAGTATCATATATTAATGTCGCATTAATTGCTCACTTGATTACAAAGTGTAATCCTTTTCACTACTTTTTTTTTTATGTAAGGAGTAAGAAGCATGAATTGAATCGTGTCGCTTACTTACAACTTTCATTTTCATACGACGGTCAGCTTTAAACCTCGTTAGAAAGTTTTAAACAAGATTTAAGTATATATATCTTATTACATAAATTTCATCTCTAAATGCAATATTGGTGGCTACGTAAATTGCTTTACGGCAAGTACTAAGTAGATTTTAATATTGTTCATCGTTGGATCACGGAATTTCGTTTAATAACAGATTACAGATCCCTAACTTCGGGATTTTCTTTTGTACCTTAGGTATAATTTCACAATTGTACGTTACGGAAATTCTGTTAATATTGAATTTATATCACGCTTACTGTATGGTTCGATAGATACGTTTCAGAAACTTTATTATCTTCTTCAGGCAATGCAATTAGTCTACTCAAACCGAAATGAACCTTTAGTGAGGCAAAATTATACAAATTGATGATACAGCTCATCTATTTTTGATTTCCTGAGTGGTAATACTTAAGTTGGACCAAAAATATTTCTTCTATATTATACACGGTTTCGTAAATTGGTTAATATTAGACTACAGATAATATTAATATTCACAGATTTATCGGACGATATGAAGAGGTTATAATGTCTCTTCGGTGCAGTAATATATGGTGGAGGATAAATATGTAATTAGACTAAATTGTTATTATTTGTTTCTTAATTAAAAAATGTCATTTCTTTTCGGCAAATAAGAGTAACAACAAATAACACATAATGACAACACAAAGATTATCCTTGTGTAACTTCTACGATGTAACTTTTACGAATACAAAACTAATAAAAAAATTGTTGCGGCTTTTTGTATTTTTGAATAATTAATTTTTGAGCGTTGGAAATTTTAATTTAGTGTATCTGAACCATATAAAAAAATAAGTTTGGAAAACAATAAGATGGATGAATGAAAATTGTACAAATAAAGTCAGAAGCTGAATAGATAATCACTTTTCAGATTTGCTACCTTGGCCTATACAAATATATATCATTTTTGTATAGGCCAAGAACTGAATGAAATATTTTATTTAAAAAAAATCACTTGAAACTACTATACAAAGTTTGCTCCATTATTTATTTTATAAATAGGCTGTTTTAGGTTTTTAGATTTATTTTACTTTTGTTTTCTGCTTTGTATATCATATTAATTGTACGGAAATGTTTTAAACTCTTGTGACTTTTATTAATATTTTATATAATCGATTAATTTTTTAATAAAAATGTATAAAAAAATAATAATAATAGATATCGTATAATAACATTTGAATTCCCGAATAATTGAGTTTGTCCTAGTGTGGTCCCAAAAACGCGATTTAATAAATAAATGTTTTCCTGAGTTTCAAATACCCCCTCTCAACAATATACTGAAATTTTAAAATTCAATGTGAAGCAATTTTTAATGTTTTTAATGTAAAGTTTTCAATTTTTGTTTTTTAAAATGTCATCCTTTCCTAACATTTTTTCCATGAAAATATCTATTACCTCTTGTTAGCTGTAATTACTTTTATTCTAAGTACACATTTGGTCAATTGCCGAAAGTAAATTTTTGATTTTCATCTAGAATAGAGTAAACCAAACCAAAAGTCTTCCAAAGTTACGTTACCAACATATCTTGTTTGTATTAAAATATGTATATCAAAAATCGACAACTACTAAATAGCATATAATAAAAATCAGAACCCATAATTAATTAGAAATTGTCTTGTATTGCAACTGAACTTAATGCTATGTGAATAAAAGTGCTAATTATATCATCAATATCAGTTTTAGTTATTAGTGGAAATATATTAAAAATCAAAACTATGGAAAAATATATACTGTTTTGATTATGATATCATATGAATAGGAAATCATAGTAATGGTATTTGATACATAGATTGAAGTTCAATACAGTTTAAAATTAAAACTTTAGGTTTGAATATATTTCAGAATCAAAAGGGCCTTTATATATTAGAAATTAATATAGTTGTCGAAATAATGATTTCACTTCCTTATTTAGAAACAATAATAACAACAGTACCACAGGTTATTTCCGTAACATACACATTAGTTTTTGCAGAATAAAAATTAGACATGATCTACACACAAATGCATTAAAATACATTTTTGTCACAATAATATTGTTAACTACATTATATTTACTAGCTCAACATTTCCCTTAAAATTTAGAACAGCCTGTATAATACTTATTATTGAAATTTTCAGACAAATATGTTCCAGATTTCCTTCATTATTTGTACATGGTTGGTTCGTATACAAAGAAACATATTTCTAATTTTAATGTCATAATTATTAAAATACTATGTTAAATATTTACTGTTGTATAAAAATATGTATATAATTAAGAAAATACTTTATATTAGAACATACTTAGGAATTAAAGCGTCAGAACATGTTAATCTAAATATTATATGCAATTTGTTAAACACTTATTTCATAATAAATATATAAAACGCAAGACCCAATAGTCGTAAAGAATTTCAAATAATATACATATTTTTTGTAACTTCTGTATTATAAAAAACATACCTTGAGCCAGATTGGCCGCGAGAGCCACCACAAAGAGGCAGACGAACACCTGCAACAGAGTGTAGACATAATTAAAACGATATGACCATTATGATAAAAAAATTGTATTATTAGAAATAACATCAACGAAAAATTTTCCACAGACTAAAGAAGTAAACAACCCACTAATACACTTTTACTTATGCCCTATTTTTTATTTACCTTCATTATTAATCCAAAAAAGGTGACTGAATTAGGACTCAAACATGATGAGTTTATATACACGACTTAGGCCTCGCTCCCCTCTTTCTAATCCTCACCCTTCTAGAGTGGAGTGTTGACGGCATCCCTCCAATTTTGTTTAATAAACAATAATTATCACAATAGGATTTACAATTACGATCTTCACGTACTATCTCTTGCGACATGGACCGCAAGTTAGATGTAGATCGGTCGTTTGATGGGAATGCTTGTGCGGAGCTGGCAGTACCGTCGTATGGGCTCGCGAAATTATTTCGATGATGATGGTTCTCAAAATAATATCACGAATTGGTTTAGAATTTTTTTACATTCATTTGATTTGTATCGCGAAAATGGTAAAAAATGTATTAGTGGCGACCGATTACGAAAAAATAAAGTTAAGAATTGTGGTAACTACGTAAATATTTGTAATATTGCAACTGAGTAATATTAAAAATATATTAGGGACAATTAAATGTCTTCGTTAAGTGCGGTTCCAATCAATAGTTTCTGTAGAGTGAGTGTAATGAAATTCATAACGTTATACACACAGATCATAAAAGTGTGTTTTACTGGATGTGCCATATTAAAAATTCGGACTATGGTGTAAGCAAAAGTACACAGTTTGTTGCAAAATTATAGAATAAATTCACTATTTTGTAAATAAGTAGCTCCGTCTGAAACATTTGTGACGTCACATCTATGTGTAGTACTGTCATAAATGATGTTTTAAATGATGTTGTGTACCGGAACTAGTATAGGGATTTTTTAGAAATACAAGTCGTAAAATATAAATTTTTTTAACTTTACATTCTTTTTTCTTTCTAAAGGGGTATCTAATGTAACTTGCCTTTCTGAAATATTTAGACTATGAGTCGTGACAAATTTCTTTACTTTTTATGTTATTTCCACAATTAATCATTGATTCTGTTTATCATACAACTTAATCTGGATAATATTAAATTGGAAACTGATATTTCATACATCTTTACCTCAAATTGAAAAAAAAATTGCGAAGAAGAGAGTAGTATAGTGTAAATAATAAAAATAGTAGTAGATTAATTAGGGTAGTGCCAGTTCTCTTACCTCATACTACACTTCAGTGCTTTACTTATTTTATTTTCAACCAAAAACATAATTACTTTTATTATTGTAAATATGTATACATTTCGAAATAAATAATTATTATTATCATTGTTGCTATAGTAGGTTCCACAAGATCACTTGGCGATTGAAAGATGATAACAGAATTAGACAGTTATGATTTAATTGTTAAGGTTAGTATAATCCTGAGAATGGGCTGGAACCTTCGATGCAACAATAAAAACAGGAGATCAGTTTTCCACGAACACCGAAACATTACATATTACGCGCGTAGGTTCACCAACCAACTTGAGATGATCGAGAGATGATTAATGCTAGTTTTAATCATCTCCCGATGATGCCGATGCGACGAAACATGAGTCGAGAAACGTGTAATCTTTCGATGTTCGTGGAACACTGGTCTCCTGTTTTTTAAAGATTAGTATAAGTTTAACAGTATAATAGTTAATACTTCACATACAGTATATAGGTAATACTTCAATTCAACATTAAGAAAATACAAATTAAAAATATTATTTGTCAATTGTCATCTAATCTCGTGGAATCCCTTGTACATCTAGTATTTTTTTGTATTACAGAAATATAAAGTTGTCCATAGACAACTGATATATTAATATCAAGTTTTTATCACACTTATTTTCATTTAATGGTTTACAAAATTTTGATAATCGTTATAATCTCTCATATTTATCTTTAGTCACTATTTTATCATAATCGTATCTTTTAGTTAATTAAGCAATAAAGTAAAATTGTACGTTACAAATTCCATATTTTTGAACCATACTGTATAACGGATATGTCAAACCCTTTTACAGGTTATAACTTCTTAATTGTAAAAGGTAGACAATGCAAGAGTATTAGAAGAACAATAAGTAACGACTGGTTTCAACTCTTCGCAATGATATATAAAATAGGTATTAACCATTGATTGATGACAATTTAATTTCCGTTGAAGGATATTACTCATGTATCGATTGAAAATTTCAAATTCTTCTTTGGTTATCTGTGAAATTGAATTGCGTTACATCATATCAATTATATTCAATGTAATGTGAAAATGTTCCTTCCTTTAAATCGAAGTTTGCCGTAGTATGTAGCTAGAGTTGTAGTACTTTGAAGATGTGTATGTTCTTGTCTATTAACTTATACTTGTGACTTATAAAAGTATTTATGGGTTTTTATACTATTTGAAATAAGACGCTTACGAAGAAGAGTTTGAACAACATAATCCAATAGGTCCTTGATGATGAGAATCAAAATTAATTTTTATATTGTTCGAGTATATTATAAATATATTGAATTATTGACATCTTAGCGTGTTTGGGAATTATCAAGAGAAAAGTATTTTTGTATTTATTCGATAACAGAAAGTAATTTTTCAATTCTATTTAATTAATTCCAAAACTGGATGAAATTGGTCAATATAATACCACATTGCAAAATATGGAAAAATGTAAGCGTATTAACTGAAAAACACTTTCATAATACTGACCATTTATTTATCTTTAAATGAAAATCTATATTTGTCACAGAAAATGCTCATGACGAATGTAATTGTTAGATAATGAAGATGTTGTCTAATGACAAATATAAACAAATAATACAGTCTGATAAAATAAAAAGGAACGGGGGTAAAACTTATAAATATAAGAAAATATATTTCCTTATTCCACCCTTATTCCTTCGAAATACATATCTACGGTTTATAATCAATGTGTGCAATGGCCTAAAATTCTTTGAGTTTAGATGCTCTAATAAGTTTACCAATAACTAAATAAAACCATAAAGACCGCATAAAAAATAATAATTTAACGTGAAGCAACAGATAGGTATATATAATAAAACTAAATATGAGAAAAGGTCAATAAGTTAAAAATTGCAACTGAAAATATTTCACAAATCGTGATTAATATAACCACTAATTATAAATCTAAATATAAATGTTGAATATTGAAGTGTACGAATTCAGTATATTTACTATTTAATTATTATGATACACGACCATATATTATGAGTAAAAGCATAAGTATTATTTAAGTAAAAGCTTGAATGATTGATTTTCCTTATGATGGAAGGTATGCAAAGAGGAACAACCTAAGTGAGTTTTCTGGCCAAGATAGAAGGTAGGTATAAGGGATAAATTACTGACATATGTATGAAGATCAGCAGTACTGTTTTGTTGCAACTATTCAAGTTGCTCCTCTAAATTAGTTGCTCCTATTAATGTATCCTGAACTATTAAATACAAATACAGACAAGTAATAAGTGATGAAACGAATCCAAGCCGTACACTGATTTTTTTTAATTTTTTTGAAAATTTTATGCATCTGGTATGAATTCACCTGTGACTAGTAAATAAATTGTGATTTGACTGCACTATTTGAAACTTACCATCATTGCTTTATAAAATTTTATTTAAGAACGCAATCTACTCCAAAATTCTATATCTATTTATGTCCCCAAAAGTTCATCAGCTATTTATTTCAGATGATAATGGTACTTGTTGGTGTCAAACGATAAGCAGTTCAGCAACCTTTTCGAAAAATATTGTCCACTGTTTGATACACATTTGAGACATATATTTACCTAGTTTGCATAGTGGAAGAGTAGAAGTATTTCTAATAGTAAAATCTGTAAACTAAGAATTGTATGCATGTATAACTTATTCAAGTACGATATCATAGGCAGTTTCAATGATACAAGTGCCTTATTGATTAACGAAAAGAAACAATAAGGAGGTAGACTTAAAAGTTTACACACCTATTGTACTGCCTTGTTGTCTTTTCAAAAACACAATAGTTGGAAATGTCGGATCGTATGCAGCAGTTGGAATTATCTTTCTACTATTTCTACTAATTACTTTCTATCGTTCTATCTCGCCTACCTAACATCTTACACATTTTCCTTTCAATGATATAGCAACTGTTACTTATAATTATACAGCCAGAGATTGCCGCAGAGATTGTACCAAAAGGAGTATTATCTTACACATTATCCCTAATTTGCCATTTAATCAGGTTCTACAAAGAAATAATACCACCTGGATATATAGGATCATTAATGCTCAGCAGATGACAACTTCTACACGGGAATTAATATCTTTGGTAATAATCTCAAAAGAATTTTGTGAATTTTTATTTAATATAGTATTATCCATGCATATTTATGTTTTTTTATTTATACCTACACCTATTTCACATAATCATCTATAGTTAATTACACTACATCAATTGTAGAGATTAATTACAAAATAATTTATTATATAATATTATTAATAACCTCAGCAATTACGTAAGTAACGGAGAAGTTAATAAAACCGAAATATTATAACATATATTAATCTAGATTATAGGAAGTTTATTATATCTGATACCAAATTTATCTAACATTACTTTGCCTAACCAACATTTGTTTTCAACAACATAATATTCAATAAAAAAACGTATATAGCATCGTTTTACTACTACTTCCTGCTCACAATTTTTTTTCATTGTTTTGAGTCTGTAATTAGTTACATAAAAATGAATCTTGACATGGTCTCTATTCTACATTTTGTTTTCTATCATGTATGATACAGCTATGGAAGGCAAAAGTTTCATCTTAATTAATAAATGCATTTTTCTACAAATTCAATTATTTTAGAACAGGATCTATATTAGCTGCAATAACTGCAGTAATATGACAAATATTAATATTACAATGCATAATCAAATTTACTTACAACATTGGGGAACAATTTTTTTGTCATTCGCTATTGTAAGAGCATTTTTAACTGAATTTAGTTGTGAAATCAGCGATGAACATATTTATCGCTGATTTCAAAGCTGAAATTGATTTCTCTACATGCAATTTGATGTTGAATATACAGAGTTATTAAGTTAATATATTAACACTATGATGCACCACCTATCTTATAACTTCTCTGCAAGGATTCTTCGTTGTGCAGGGTATTGTGCCCTTAGGAATGCATCGTTTATTTATTATATTAGGATACATTTTGTACTTACAGCCTTAAGATTCCTTCGGGCGCAGTGAAATTGGAACATATTCGGGCGCAATGCATCTGAGAGATGCATTGCGAAATCTTACATAATTTAGATTTTTTAATGAGACTTAATTAAAGCATTATTTTAATTAATATAATACAATAATAAATATTTTACACTAGTTTTTAATCGCAATAATTAAATTTGCATAACGGAACTCATTTAATGTTATAAAACAATAAATTTGGAAGACTTTTGACAAGTTTTTTTCTGTTTTAAGGACAAAACACAAACATATTAGTATTGAACAATATTTTGAATACAGAAAACAAACTACCTATTTCTTCACGTAAAAGTTATAAAGCTACATATAAAAAAATATTGGACGTGAATTACAAAGAAAAGCTGCAAGTAAGTAACTGCCTATTTTAAGTGTAAAGAATTATAAATCTCTTCATTATTTTAGCATGTTATAAACAAAAATATACATCACATTGTTGGTAATAATATTAGTATAAACCAATAATTTAACAGTCTAACAAAATATAAAAGTAAAAATAATGACGTAATCAGGCGCAATACATCTGACAGATCCAGGTGCCCATAGAAGGCCAAGGAATGCACTAAAAAAATCGACACCATATCTGGAAGAGTAGCTTGGAGCTAGGAAGCTATGAGGGAGTTAGAGTTAATACTCGTAATACACACGAAAGGGAAAAGGAAAAGATGACTGTCGGATATCAAAGATCGGTTGCACCCAACGGAGGGTTAAATGTAAAATAGTTTCACTAAAAAGAACTCCATTGTTACCCCATTTTTATTACCTTATTTTTACTCAACATGAACATCTGAGGCGTGGTCCGTCTTTAATCAGGTCTCTGCTTGTTTGTGGGCAAGTAGTTTTTACTTACATGATTGAAAGTGTATGTATATAAATAAATAATACACACCTGCATACACAGGTTGCGAGTTGCATATTTAAGACAGCATATAAATGCATTTTCAGACATGAACGTATGTGAGTTTTTTTCTACCTTTTCTGAATTTTTACAACAATATTCTGAGAATATTGGACGCTTAAATAAAAACTGGTTGCTCCTTCTTGCAGATCTAATCATAGTGTCTTCAGGTAGATAAAAATATATAAACAAACCTCATATATTTTGCTATATTTGTGGAACGTGCTTAAAAAGCTTATTGTGAAAATTTCCTTGGCGACCCAGACAAAAGCTGGGCTCCTTATATTGTATGTCATAATTGTGTGGAAATGAAACATGACTTAACAAAGGGAAAACGTAAGGGTCTGCCTTTTAGAGTTACCATGGTTCTTATATGAGTATCAAGCTCTATTTCCTGTATAGTAACGTCGATCAGTTTCCCAGCTTTCGTGCTGTAAGTGACGGACGAACGAATGAACGAAGGAAGAGTATCTATTCCAGAGAGTTTCCATCAACACTTCTTGACGATGGAAGAACGCTACCAATGGCATTGGGACAAGCATCTGATAGCAGACTACTGTTAGAGCTCTAAATAAAATTACCTTAAGAAGGTCTATAGACACAAGAGCTACAAGCGTAAATATTTTTTCGAATAGGAGTATCTAAGTTTTCATGCATATCAGTTGTTACGAATCATCTACTATTTGTAGTATTTATGTTGAAATGTTGAAATATATACGTTCATTTAAAATAAAAACTGTTTATACCTACCCATATTTGAATATATGTATTTTATTCTGGGCAATTGATTGTTTTGCCATCATGTCATTATACGAAAAGATACATTTTACGAAAACCAAAATGCCGAATTGCAAAAAATCTAGAACTTATAGAGCAAAATTACCGACTGCAGATTTGACCTCGGTGTCTTGAAATTAGGCAAGAAGAAATGTTGTAATAGATGCAATAAAACGTTTATTCCCTAGTGTAATCAATAAGAAATTTATAAAGTTATATAAAATGTCCTAGCAGATGCTCACATCTTAAAGAAAAAGTATTATTGCCACATTACAAAACATGACAGGAACAACCTTATGTCCAATTAACATTGACAATCTCTATATATGTACTTGTACGAAATTTTATAATTATATACAATATATATTATTACGATAGCTAGTGTTTACAGTAACATTTTATTAACGGATTTAACAGCTACAAATTTGGAATTAGAAACGGTTAAATTACTTACCTACATGCTACTTAAAATAATTGTTATATTTGACAAGTTATTCATATACATATATGAATTGTTTCTTAAACAAATTAACACTTCCTAACAGAATGCATAATTTTATTAATTATCGAACAGTTGTTTTAAAATAATTAAACTAAAGTATGATTATATCATGTTTATAAAAGGTGGTCCAACCAAAACTCACGATGTTAATGGCAAATAAAACTAAAAGTTTTCAGAGAATTATCTTAATATTTTTTATTATGATAGAAGGATCTATGACAATTATGTATGAAACAAAATATCGGCCAAATGCTCGCCACAGCTTCGGTGGCACACCTCTATCCGATGGTCCATATTTTCAATGACTCTGAGACATAATTGAGGTTCAATGTTGTTAATGTGCCGAATTGTTTCATCCTTTAGTTCTTGAATTGTTCTTGGCTTATTGACGTACACTTTTTATTTTAAATATCCCCAAAGAAAGAAGTCCAACGGTGTCAAATCACATGATCGTGGCGGTCAATTAACATCGCCACGACGTGAGATAACACGGCCATTGAATTTCTCGCGCAAAAGTGAAATTGTTTCGTTGGCTGTGTGGCAAGTGGCACCATCCTGTTGGAGCCACATATCGTCCAGGTCCATATCCTCAATTTATGGCCACAAGAAGTCCGTTATCATCTCGCGATAGTGAACACCATAACTGCTTGGCCGACCTCATTTTCGAAGAAGTACGGCCCGATGACGCCGCCAGCCCATAAACCGCACTAAACAGTCACTCTCTGTGGATGCATCGGCTTTTATAATGCAATAATCACTCGTGGATTCTCATTTGCCCAAATGCGGCAATTCTGCTTGTTAACGAATCCACTGAGGTGAAAGTGTGCCTCGTCGCTGAAGATGATTTTCTTTGTAAAGTCACCATTCACTTCTGTCTGTTCAACCAACCATTCGGCGTATTGACGACGCTTGAAATGGTCAGTAGGCTTCAGCTCTTGAGTAAATTGAACCTTGTGAGCGTGTAAATTCAAATCTTTATTCAAAATTCTCATCAGTGATGTTCGTGAGATGTTCAATTGTTGGGCACGACGACGAGTCGAGGTTGACGGCTCTTCTGCTATACTATCGCGAACAACAGCAATGTTTTCCGCAGAACGAACTGGGCGAGCATGCACAGGTGTTTTCACATTTCCTACAGACCCAGTTTGCTGAAATTTGCGCACAATTCTCCCGATTGTGGACACATTTGGTGGATTATGCTGACCAAAAAAGTCACGAAGTGCACGAAATGCATTTTGATTTGAACGCCCATTTTCGTAAAAGGCTTCAACAATCTTAACGCGCTGCTCAATTGTGTACCTCTCCATGGTTGAATTTGTCAAACACTGAAACAAAGAAATGTCAAATTAAGTTGGGCAAAAAACTTGACGTTAAGGTGTGACTCACAATTAACATCGTGCATTATGGTTGGACCACCCTTTATAAAGATATAAAGATACAGGAAGTATAGGAATTATTCGATATTTTTAGTAAGTACAGTAAAATACCTTGTTAAATTCTGATCATATACTAGGCATTTACAATTTTATTTTAAATTAATTATGGGAAAAGGATGGAGTCCTCCAGCAACAACAGCCATGCATACCAGATTTATAGTTCTGACTACTTGATTGTAAAACCAGAGAAATTTTATTTTTGTAAATTAAAAAAAATTGTTCAAAGTTTGGGTACAAGTTATTTCTTGGCTTAAGTTACTTTGAAGAGTGAGGTGCCGAGGTTTATATTGCTAATCAGTTTCTGAATATTTTGAAAGCAGGCTTATAAGTGTGAAATCACCATTAATTATTTTATTGATAATTAATCATCATTAATTATTTTATAAAACAAAGAATAGCGCAGGGTCGAGTAGCTTTTAACAAAAAGAAAGCACTTTTATGCTCGGGGGTAACAAACTTAGAAACAAGGAAGAGATTTTTGAAAACATATGTATGGAACACGGCACTATACGGTTGCGAAACCTGGACGGTAGGGGAAGCAAGTAGGAAGAAATTAGAAGCTTTTGAGATGTGGTGTTACCGAAGAATGATGAAAATACCATGGACTGATAGGGTTAGAAACGAAGAAGTATTGGAGAAAGTCGGCGAGAAAAGGAGTATGTGGAAAAACATAAAGAAGAGAAGAGATAGAATGGTAGGCCACTTGCTGAGATATGGGAGAATAGTCCGCGATATTTTGGAGGCAGAAATAGGAGTGAAGAAAGGCAGAGGTAGGCCTAGATTAGACTACTGCTCGCAAATAGTAAGGGATGTAGGTTGTAGCACAATTAGCGAAATGCGTAGGTTAGCACAAGATAGGAGAAGCTGGAGGTTAGCGTCTAACCAGTCTTAGGACTGATGACCTCATGATGATGAATTATTTTATTGTGATCAAATTTAAATAAAATTTAAACACGTCCATATCGTTCTGTTGTCTTTTGTCTCTGTTGTTTTGTTGTTAGGAAATTGCGTTACTGGTGATCAATTTTTATATATTTAGACGTGATTATAAATTTAGACAAGTACTATATGCCTTTCTTTCTCCATATATCCATAACTAGCTATATTTCATTTTTTTCTTGAGGTTTGGATCAATTGGAATTAATTAAAATGTTATAACTTGGATTTAATGACTAATTTCAGAGAATTAGAACAACAAAATGTAGACTACCTTATTAGAGATATTTTACTTATAGAGTTATTTTTGAAATACAATTTTGTAATAAAAATATTTTTTCATAAATTAAATTACTTCGAACATGAAATACTACTGTATTATTTAAGAGATTTCACAAATTTTGCTAATTTTACTTTATTTTTGTCCCATAATAGATTTTTTATATCCATAATTAGCTGATTTATGCATTTCTCTTCTCGTAAATGGTCGACACCCATGTTCTATAACACTTTTGTTTGTTAAGGTACAAACTATCAACTGATAAAATAATGGCAGATATATTTATTATAGTTTCCATATAATAGCAGATATTTTATTGTGTCTGAATTAATTGTTATATCAGCTATTTCAACATATGACAGCTATCTAGTTCAGGTACAGGTCGTCATTTTGAGAATGAACTATTTTTGAAAAAATACATATTTTTCTATAGTACTTAATAAACTAAGTCCGATTAACTACATTATTTTATAGTTCATTCGTAACAGCGAATTCTCACAACTCTTAAAATACTTCAGTTGAAAGGACGTACGTGAATGAGCAATTAGATAAAAATTAAAAAGTTCCGTTTCATAAATTAACAAATATTAGTAATACTCGGCCATGAGATAGCATCTCAACACATTAATTTATGTAGACATTGACGATTGATTTTCCTTCTAGTTACAGACAGCTAATACGTTGAACAAACACAATAAAATGTGTACTTACGGTTATGTCATTAGGCAACTGTGATTGATGTTTAAATTGTTATATAATATCAAGTGTAAAACTTTGTTTAAAAATAGATACCAGAAGTTACTATTGTTTAGACGACAAAGCGTGGGAAATAACTTTTTTGATATTAGCGTGAACGTTTGTTTGTTGAGGCTTATTCTTGGTTTTCATTTTAATTGGTACTATTGACACAGAGTTGGTTAAAATATCAATTTTAATTATAACTATACTCGTATGCCATTTGATATGAATTTGTACTTGAAATATTTTGCATCAACGCCTTTTATATTATTTTATAAATAATCAAATGTGTCCTCAGTCACTAAATAATTGATTATTACAATGTATTGATTACAATTTTTATTTCCAGGAAAAAACTAAATTCCCTTATTCTACGAATTCTTGATAAATATTCAACGTTTTATGGTAACGAATGCCTGCAAAATATATTACACGTACATTATTATTGTGAAGGAGGCATATTTATTACTTACGGGCTCGGAAGAATATCAGAAATAATACAATTAGATCGTAAATTTGTGTAATAGAATACAGTAAGATACAATACGTAAGATACATTCTACAAGATACGATAATATACAACAAGATACAATAAAATACAATAAGATGCAATTAGATACAATAATATAAAATAATATACAATAAAACACAATGAGATACAGTAAGATACAACAAGATATAATAAGATATACCAAGATACGACAATATAGGATAAGATACAACAAGACACAACAATATACAATAATATACAATAAGATATATGTAATAAGATACCATAAGATACAATAACATACGATAAAATTCAATAATATGCAATGAGTTACAATAAGGCACAATAAGATACAATGAGTTACAATAATGCACAATAAGATACAATAAAACATAAACTGCAAATATTACCTTAATTGAAAGCTTCGTCAAATATCTATTCAAACAGTTTTATTTTGATGTCTGGTTTTTCGTTTTTGAATAAAATTATTAAATTTGATATTGAAATACCACCAAACTTTTTAGGCAGTGTCTCTTTGTAAATATTCAAAAATAAAACTTTTTCTGACTAATATTAAGCAACAAGTCACTTAGACGTATTTACATATCCGAATGGTATTTTTTATTTCCAAATAAGTTCTTAATTGCACACCATTGTCTTGCACTATTAAAACTAATTTTAACAATGGCCCCGCAACGCCATCTTTAATGACTACAAAACTATTTATCAACTACAACATTATTTTTATACTTTAATGTACGTATGCTAATTTTCGTAGTTTCTCTTATTCCCAAAGTTAAAAGGAGGGTAAATGACGTTAGACCGCACTGTATATGTTTTACACTGTACAAGGGGAAACATAGATACTGTATGTATAGATACTAAATTAAAGTTTCTACCAAAATCTCATGCAACTACATAAAGATGTATTTCTAGTATGAAAAGGTAATTAAAACAGACGTTCGTAGTGTTGATTTCATTGAATCATTGGTATAAAAATTGACAACGATGAATGGTAAAATTCTACTACTGCCTCGCTACCTCCATTTGCTTTTAAATTGGTGTATTATTGTATGTACCGCATTTGGTGTAAATTTGAGGTGACCATCCACGGAATTTTTGGAAGGGATGCCTACCATTGAGATTTTTTTTTGTATGGGTGGCGTCTGTAAATTGTTTAAACGACATAATAAATGGATAATGTTCTTCATAACAAGGATGCATTATTTGGTACTATACTTTTTCAAAGTAGCCAAGTCACATATCTCTCAAAGGTGTAAGAAATATGCATGCATGAATTTTCTTATTCTATGTACATATATGTTATATAGAATCCTCTCTTATATTAGGTTAAGACTTAGATTAATACTGTATTTTATAATATTGTAATATACATTGTAACAGGCCATTAGCATACAGGATGTTATGTCCAGAAAAGAGTATACCAAAGTCATTGCGGTTATCGCGTAACTAAAAACCTTTTGTGCTTATCATAAACCTACTTTGTATTTTATCGCAATTATTGCAACTCGCTAAAAGTATTGAGAAAAACACTTCTTAGAACATTCCTGCAGCATCAGCAACAGAAATGTTTTAAATAAAGAAACAACCACTAGTAGCTTCAGTAGTCCGTAACTTCACATATCAGTAATCTTCGATTAGTCGTCGAGTAAACGTCGAACAAGTCTAAATTAAATTATAGAAGTCGGTTACTCCTTTTTTGACATAATAAAGTGTTCAAAATCGTAAAGTAAAAATAAATTGTTTTTAAAAAGTTAAATAAATAAATAGTGATATAAAATATATACCACTCGCATAGGTGTTAAAAAATTATGTTCCTTTTATATTTTAAGTTAAACTGTGTTTAAAGTAAGATATATTTGAAATGTATGTACATGTTTTTTTATTAAATTCCCCTATTTCCAAAATGATCCATATTAATCAATAGGACATTATACGAAAATACACCATTTGAATTAGCTAAACCCCTAAATCTAGGGCGGCAATAGTCTGAAAGGAATCGTTAAGAACGCTTGGGTAACACTCAGTTCCATTGACATTGCTAGTACTGGCGTTGCGATTCGAAGCCCGTCATAATACTCGTAATCCTACATTACGCACTCTAACGAATTCAGATAATTTATAGAATGAATTTGATACAGTTTTGAATTAATGAAGTTAGAAATAAGCGCCATAGAATACTACGGAGGAACTATCATCTGAAAGTACTTTCAATTCAAAAGGGATCAATTTGAAAGGTATTGCGTTATAAATTAGCAATCAGGGTTCCCCTTAATTAATTCCTGAACCAAGTATTAGGACAGTTATAGTAACGTTATTCTCTTGATTGGTTTATTAATTTATGTGTGAAATAATCAAGTTCAGAATTATTAATTTGGAATGAAGCAAATTATTGGTCACACTCGCTTTTAAGATCATCCAATTTGTGATATCGTGTTTCAGATTAATTCATGATTCATTAATATTCAGAATTTAAATAAGCGATTTGCATTTTAATATAATAAGTGCAAGCGTGATGCTTGATCAATACTGAATCAGAGTTTAGAAATTCTTAGCCAAACCTAATTTAATAATTTGTTTTACAACAAAGGGCGTTTAACTTAAAATATCAGGTTTTTAGATACATCTGGTTTATTACAATTATAAAATATATACTACATAATATTACTACATATATTGATATTTTAACAACTTCCTATTTTTTAAGAAACAACTTAGATTTACTGTCAATAGTAAAAAATCTATATATCCGAATTAGACTGGAATTGTTACTGGACCTATAAGAAATATTTCATTGTATTATACCATGATTTCTGTGGAATTTTATAATTAGTATAAATATAGTCTACAGTATTATTATTACAAAAGAAATTAGATTCAGAATAAACATTACCTTACGTTTTATTTTTCACGTGACTATGTTATTAATGTTATTTTGTTCCTTGTAATTATGATTCAGAACACTGTACAAATACTAGTGATTTATTATACAATATGTATTGTTTCAATATCCTATTGATTTAAATGAAATAAGTAAAAGTTGTCAAGAGGCATTGTGGGACAATTTAAAACAAATGCAGGTGTCACCAACATTTATAAATTCATTATACACATAGATAGTGTGTACATAATTTTACTGTATGTAAAACATAGGCATTAAAAATAATTACAAACTAAATAAAAATGTGTATATAGTCACATATTGTATTAAAAACAAACAGTAAACCCTTGTAATGTAATCTCTTGCACTATTTACTTTTGTTCATTGCAAAAATATTCATGAAACCACTTGTGATATTTTGATGAGTCAAACCTGAATACTGAATAAATATGTGTTAAGCATATGAGGATGCGACAGAATTTTATACCCTGGTAAAACTGCCACTGTGTCTCAATGTGTGGTAGTCGTAGTTAACGTCAAGTACTGGGGTTATAGTAAAATAAATGGGGTTATTATCTGAATAGGTTCCAGTCTTAGTAGAGAGAATTAGCATACGAATCGTTACGTCTGCATCTTAAACACCCCTTACAAAGCTTTGTGGTTTAATCTTGACTGATGTTATAGAGGATAAGAAAAATAATCTTTCTGTATCTAAATAGAAAGAAAAAGGTTTTGTTGATAAACCAGTAATACCGATTTCACAGTAAGTCAGATAAAAGTGAAATATCATCATCATTTATCATTTTTTACATCATGTATTCCTTAATTAGGAACATCGTTGATTGTATTACTCGAATTCCAGACAAGTGAGAATACTTGTATATTAGAAGAGTTACAATTCCACTAGCCAAGCGGTTTTATTAATTGACGATGCCCTTGATTGCATTACAGAGTTGCAATTCACCAGTGATGATGGGAAAATCGTAACCACATTCTTTGCACGTAATTACATACTTATCCAACTTACCTGTTAGACTAAATTTGACGCATATAGTTCGTGTATTGTATTTTGAAGAAAGTGATATTTCTAGTACTCTAATGGGATTAATCCTGAAGAATTCAGTGTTTCAGGTGGCCAATTCTTAGCGCAAAGGAATAGCTAGTTCACCTCACAAACAGGTTGTTGGAGAAAAACAGCTTTTTATTGGGACAATTGGGACAATGTGCTTGCAAAAGAATAAGACAGTCTCTAATTCCGACGATCTCACTTCAGTATGTTTGTTTAAAAAGGCTTGTGTCTTCCAGTGAATGTTAAAGGAGAATTACTGAAATTAGTGACACGCTGCAGAAAATTAACTCTGAAAATAATCAACTGACCGAATAATAAATGTGTCTTGTAAATAGGAATAGGTAGAATGTGATGAAACACATTTATCGTTGCATACTGACAAGAGCAACTGGTAAGGAAAGTAGCCAGAACTGAACTAAATGGAAAATATGATGAGGATTTCATAAAGTGGGCTGAAAATGATGATGTTGAAATAAATGCTTTATCTCTGCTACAAATGCTACAGCAGTTCACCTAATGATGATAGTATTAAACAATCAAAACTTGCTGAATATCCTAAAATTACGTGAATTTTCCGTTTTTTTTTTTATTTCAGTCTCGAGTGTTACAAATTGCTACATACTCATTTTGCGTACTACTCGCAATGTTTAAAGACTTTTATTTCTTTTATAACTTTCTTGTATAAAGAATTTTGCATTAATGCAAATTGGGTTAGATTTTAATTGATTTAGATTATCGGAGCATGACTCTACTAAACATAGAATATTCTGGACTATGATGTATAAAATACAGGAATAAAAATATAGTTTTAATTCGACATATTACAAATACACTTCTCTACTACAATAATAAAACGACTTCAAAAAAAAAGAAGCAACTTAACTAGATGGCAAAAAATAGATGTTTCTACAACAATTCAATACTTATTTGTTGTTTCAGTTAACGTAATTAAGAAATTATTGTTTATTATGTAATTATTATTAATTGTTTTATATAATTTTTAAGTCGGTGCCAAGTAAAACATAAAAAAATATATACCTTGCTACTATAACAACGAGTATATATTTAAAATTGCCGAGGGCCGGCATTCGCATTACCAATATTGTATGGCACCGACTTCAAAATTATATAAAACAATTAATAATAATTATATAATAAACAAACAATTTCTTAATTACATTAAACGGAACAACAAATAAATCTTAGGTTGTAGAAACATTTATTTCTTGCGTTTTAGTTTTTTTTTAAACTTATTTTACAATTTTAAGTGATGGGTAGACCTACTAAGGATGCAAATAAGAAAACGACGGCTATTTGAATAAGGAATTCCCTTGTGTATCTTGGAAGTCCAAGGTCCAATACCGATGGAATAACGATGGGACCACCTTGGAGCTATACTGAATCCAATGCAAAAAGAATAATAAAAATCGGTTCATAAACTCAAAAGTTATACTGGAATATACATAAGAAATATATACAGACGAATTGAGAACCTCCGCCTTTCTTTGAAGTCGATTAAAAATAGATAATTCAAATATTTTTTGACTTACATCGACATTTTTCATTTCATTTTCGATAGATTTTCGAGGCACATGTATGTTCTTGTACATATACATATGCTTAATAATATATCAGAATATTGCAAATATTAATAATGATCACTTCGCAACTTCTTTGTCTGTAGTAATTAAAATTAAGTATGATTAAAATAAAAAATTCTATGTTAATTTAATATTAATAATGTGCTTGTCTGTAAGTCTACCTGTGAATTGTTTAACTTATCGTACTGAAACATTGTAATCGTTTAGTAATAATTAAAAAAGTAAACAACAGATTTGATGCACGGAAGAAAGTGCTGGGATGGCACTCATAAAGATGGTCTCACAATTAACTGCGGTTTGAAAGTGATGGCCACAAAAAGTACATAATAGAAGAAAGTTAATAATCTTTGCGGCCATACAGGGTGATTCTAGAGGTTTAGTACTAATTATATTTCCACAATAATAATTTTAATATTCTATGTAAACTCGGAAGTTAAAAAGCTGTTAATGCTAATTGTCACTGAAATAATGAAATCCTACAATAATTATTACATCTATCCGCTTGCATTTCTCATCAGTACCGGTGCCGTATGTAGACAACTACATATAAGTTATATTAATTTATATACCATGTAATACTTACTCAGCTAGCTTTAAAAAAATATCGTCGTTTTTGAATGACATCCGATTCGGTGACAAAATGTTCTTATATAAAGAAAACGACCGTTCAGCGTCTAAAGATGTAACATTTGCACAGTTAAAATGGTTTCGAAATTGTTTGATGAATTCCATCCCATTGAATTGTTTGTTGAATGCCAACAACATTACATAAATATGTCTTAATCTGGCGAAATCTGGATTTTACCTTATTATCCTATAAAATTGTTCACGAACATTTTTCAACCGGGGAGATACTTTGGAACCATTTATGATGTAAGATATAATGTATGAAGTATACAAGTAATAAGCTTCAAATTATAACACATATCTTTGAGGGAACAGCATCTAGAAATCATTATCATGGCGGCACCATTACAAAGCGACAGTATTGATGTGTTGAATTTTTTTAATACAGTTAATACCAGATGCTGTATACAGCATCATCAAATAATGAATAAATTCGTTAAAAGTTCAGGGAACAACTTTTGGAAAAACTCTTGGACACGTTTGGACACATTATATTTTTAGTTGCGCTTTTTTTAAATACAACTAATATACACAGGATGAGTCGTACATATAGGGGGTACGACGTCATCGATTTTTTGTTTTTAATGGCAATCCTCTTTTTGTAGTACGTAACGTGAAAGAATACATTTTTTTATATACGCTACAGTAATAATTACGTTAGCATGAGTACAGATAATGAGTACACTGCATAATTTGAACTAAATGTTCAAATTATGCAGTGTTGCCTACCTGAGGGTAGCCAAGACGATTAATGAACATTATTGACACATTTCTTTGAACATTGTCACTAACTTCAGGAGATCTACGTTGTATTTCGAATTTGACGAATTCTTGATTTCTAAGTATCCCTACAAAACGTAAGGGATGTTAAATCTGGCGATCCGGCTGGTCACTCAATTGACCCCCTTTTTAGGTGAATAAGCGCGGACAGGTGCTGCATAATCAAAACTAAGGTAGTCTCGTCAAAAAGAAAAATGATGTTTCTTACGAAATTATTATTTTACTAGAATTTGCTCGCAGAATTGATTACGCTGATCAATATCGTCTTCAAACACCTCATGTACAAGGCATTTTCCTTGCATTACCAACGTTGAGTTGATCATTTTCTGATGATGAGGGTCGACCAGAAAATCACGAACATGCCCAAATTTGCGATATTTAGACACGACATTCCTTACCATGCTTTGGTTAACGGGTTGCCGATCGGCATGAGTTACATTGAACAATTCGACTATTTCTCTTCGTATACGCATCCTGTCTCCAAGTCCGATCATGCAAAGAATTCAAATTTTTTATCGTTTAGTTAATTTAATCATTTTTAACAAAATGAGCGGTTCAGACACACTGCTTTTCAAGAATCGACGTTGGAATATCTCATATTTTTGTAAAGCAGCAAGGTGTAAATAGGATGGATATAAGTGGTATAAGTAGGGTGGTTACATTTAAGTTATTATGCGGGTGTCCTAAAAGAAACAAACTATATTGCTTTGTTTGTCTTTATAGTTGAGGTGATTTCCTCTATAAACAGAGGCGAGATGGTAAAATATGTTTTATATCATTTTGTTTTTACCATATATGTTTTTTATTAGTTACCAACCTTGCAACACACTCACAATCCGCCACTGATCTTATGTCTGCCTAGTATACTATTTCAAATTTTGTAAGTATGTGCATAATGTTAATCTTACTTGTCAAGTTTTCTTGGTCTCGGACACAGAACAACATGTCCACGAAGATACCGGGTAAAGGTATTTGAAATTAGTTGGATTATTCATTAATTTTACAAATGCTGTAGTAATAAGTGACAGGTGCATCATAAATTTGCCTTGTGCTCTTTTAATAATTTCGATTCGTGATTTATAATCATCGATAATCTCATGAATTAGTAAAATTAGTCAATTGCCATTGAAATAATACTTATCTCAAACCGAGTCGAAGAGTGAAATAAATTAAAACATTTGCGACTTTGCAAAATTAGACCCTTAATTTACTTAAACTTAAAAGACCCTTAATAAACTAATAACAGGTCAGTTATGAATATATTTATTTATTCATTGTTTGATGTATCGATCAACTCTGCCGTCATAATGAAATAACTTTCTTGTATAATTCATTGGTTTGACGTAAATTAAAAAATAAAAAATAACTTCCAATGAATAATGATTCCCAATATGGCGATTGATTATCCTTCACATGTCTTCACCATATAGCGAGAGTGGGCATATCCAAAACCGTGTTAAATTGACGATATTTAAAACAAGATTAAAATTATTTCGTATTGAATGACGTTTGTACAACATCGATAGATATTTCACTACTTAAAAAAATGTCTACCTAACTTTTAAGACTGATTATTTCTATTCAATCTGTATTAACTTACGGGAAAATAAATATTATCATTATTAAAATAATATTGTTGATAATTAAACTGAAAACAATTGAGAAGGTACAATAATTTATATATATATATATATATATATATATATATATATATATATATATATATATATATATGTATATATATATATATATATATATATATATATCTATATATATATATATATATATATATATATATATATATATATATATCTATATATATATATATATATATATATATATATATATATATATATATATATATATATATATATAGATATATATATATCTATATCTATATATATATATATATATATCTATATATATATATATATATATATATATACAGTGCTATTCAAAAGTCCCCTCCCCCCCTCTTATCTTTGGAACGATTATACATAAACTAGTGAAATTTGGTAACTGAATATTAAGGGTTGTAAACTTCTCTACTAGTGATGATAGATGATGTATGCGTCAAATATGACGTCACAAGGTCATTGTGACCAATAATTTTAAATGGAACCCTATGGCAAGCGACACCTCTTTTAAAAGGTATCGAAAAAACCTATTCAATGATACTAATATTGTGTCGGTTTACGGCAGTTTTGACAACTGGCTTTCAAAAACCGTAAAGCTGTGATGAATTAAATCAGTTAATAATAAAATTTAAAATTCAAGTTCCGCCACTGGATAGTTGGATAGTAAATAATCTGACGTTTTCGCAAGTCTCCCCAATTTGATGTTTTTTTAGCTGTCAAAGTTTTTATACATTTAATAATTTGTGTATTGTTGATCGAACGTTTAACTGTTTTAGTACCTTGTGGTAATTTTAAAATATTTGTACATTCAATAATTTGTTAACCTGTTGTGAGCTGAACGTTTAAGTGCTTCAAGAAGAGAAATGGTACGTGTTTTAGGTGATAAAGTAGCAGCGATCCTAATACTTGGTGAAACTGGAGAAAATATTCATGCACCAGAACGCATTTTTAATGAAAGGTTTCCCGATCGCCCAGTTTCGAAGACTTATTTGAAAGAGCTTCTTCGTAAGTTTAAAACAGCGGGTAGTATTAATGATGCAAAACGATCTGGCAGACCACAAATTTCTGATCAGAAAAAAATTGATATACTGGCAGAAGTAATAGTAAATCCTACTTTTTCAACAACTCAAGTTGCATCAACCTGTGAAGTCAGTCAAAGTACAGTGCACAGGGTGTTGAAAAAAAACAAATTTCACCCATACAAATTAAAAATGGTTCATCAACTCTCAGACGACGATCCAGACTGAAGACTGAGAAGAAAATATGGAGACTAAAATTAATCAACAGCCAGACTATGTCAAAACAATTTATTTTAGTGACGAAAGTACTTTCTATTTAAATGGAAATGTAAATACACAAAACGTGAGATATTGGAGTGACGCAGATCCTCACATGTTTCGTGAAACACATACTCAGTATCCCGAGAAGGTCAATATTTGGGCAGGTATACTGGGAAACCACATCGTTGGGCCTGTTTTTTAAATACCAACTTAACCGGTGAGGTGTATCTGCAGATGTTGCAAAATGCAATAGAACCGTTAATCCTTGAAATTTTGGAAGATAGTCAAGATGAATTCGACATTTTGGAAATAACATTCCAACAGGATTGTGCTCCTCCACACTATTACGGTGCAGTAAGACGGTATTTGGATGAAGAATATCCTGGTAGATGGATTGGACGACGAGGTTCAATGGAATGGCCGCCTCGATCACCGGACCTCACACCTTTAGATTTTTTTTCTGTGGGGGTATCTTAAATCGAAGGTTTACGTCACTCAGCCTGACAGTATGGATGTTTTAAAACAACGTATTGTTACAGAATGTAGGGCTATTTCCGCAGACACATTTGAAAAAGTACGAGAAGAGTTTCGCAATAGGATGTTTTACTGTCAGGAAGTAGATGGAGCTCACTTCGAACAATTACTATAAGTAGGTACTGATTCTTGAATCTGTAATTAAAATTATTATCCAAGTTTACTGATTACTGATTTAATCCATCAAAACTACCATAAATACAAACAATATTAGTATCATTGAATACGTTTTTTCGATACCTTTTAAAAGAGGTGTCGCTTGCCATAGGGTTCCATTTAAAATTATTGGTCACAATGACCTTGTGACGTCATATTTGACGCATACGTCATCTATCATCACTACTAGGGAAGTTTACAACCCTTAATATTCAGTTACCAAATTTCCCTAGTTTATGTATAATCGTTAAAAAGATAAGAGGGGGGGAGGGGACTTTTGAATAGCACTGTATATATATATATATATATATATATATATATATATATATATATATATATATATATATATATATATGTACCATTTAAATTTTTATTATATTATTTTAGGATATTGTGAATATAATTATGTGTGGGTTTGAAGCAATAGAAGAAATCACTCAATTGACTAATGTAAACATAACCTTCGTTGGCACTTAAGAAAAGTAATTAATTAAAGTCTTTTCTAAAGTTAAATATGTACAAGCATATTGTCAAAGTGTACATATATCCTTATGTTGTATACATTACTACATCAAAATAAATAATAGAGTATGCTAATAATATCTCAGTACTTCCTGTAATCTGAGCCAATAAAGAATTAAATATATGAAAGGCTATTTATTTATTAATATCGTGCATCATTTACTACCAGCATGTAGAATTTAAGTTACAAAAAATATTCTACATAATTTATCTTCGTGATCATTTTCAATATTTAATATGATTCATCCTGGTGAATTTCGAATTTGTTAATTAAAACTCGATTTATTAAGGCAAGTTTTTTCCCATGGATGATCGTTCACTTAATTTGTGGATAAATAGTTCTTTAAAATAATTGGCTAGAATAAATTAAATGCCTGTGTTTTTGCATATAATTGAAACCAAAAATAGTAAGAAAAAACAAAATATATTATGAATGGAATTATGGAGTTTTTTGAAAAATAAAATATTAAGATGATAAGAAAATTATTTTAATAATATAAAACTAACATATAATACATAGAGAAATAAGTTGTGTAAACGAGTTATGAAGAATTATTTATTTACTAAATGAACAAAGAGAATAATAGCTGAACATGAAGAAATGAATAAAGTGAATAATAACTGAAATTATAACAAATTTGAAATACATATATCGTTAATAAATTTAATGTTAACCTTTACAATAATCCAAAAGAAATTGGTGAACTAGTTAAAATATTTACATATAATAAAATAAATAAATTTGCTGGTCTTCATTCTTATTATTATATTTCAATTTTAATACTTATAAAATTATTACTACTCCGTCATTATTACTAATTATTCGAAGAACAATCTGGAGGCACAAATTCGAGATTTTCCCGAATATTTAAATAGATAGTCTTCAAACGTTTTACTCGCTCACCAAGTAAATATCAAGAACATCAATTAACATTGTAACATTAAGGTCAATACCACTTATTTTATTACAGTTTATTTAGTGTCATAAAAACAATTAGACATCATCATTATTATCCTTTCTTTTAGTAGAAGACTATGGTTGGTACTATATTTTATGTCAAGATTTCCTTTCTAATCATGTGTGACACAGAGCGATACTTTTCTTCGCCTGACAGTTATTATTGAAATTTATTTGGACGCAGTATTCCTATATTGGTTTTATCATACGAAGAAGACCATTAGAGTCGTTCGTCACCAGAGTTAAAACTCATTTGAAAAATAAGATGTAAAATAGATACATCGAAGTGTATACATTACCTAAGGAAATAATTTGATAAATAGAGTGTTATATAATATTGTATAACTCTACAAGTGGTCTAGAAGGATAATATTCATTGTCTTGGATAGTGTTAGTCTAAGATCGAGGAAGAGTTTTATTATTTTAAACATTTTTTTTTACTTTCACTGATTATAAAATTATTACCATTCAATGATCAATAAACATCCATATATTTTTCTATATAAATTCAGCGTATCTATACCCTGTCCTCTAAAAAATAGTTCCTTGAAAAAAAGTTTTTGACTCAAGGTTAAGACTAACTAAGGTTAATTAACAATTTTATTATTCCCCAATTTCATAAGAGAAGATGTTATTTATATATGAGTTATTTGAATAATATAATAATGACGTCAAACAGTCTATAGGTTAATTTATATATATGTTAATTTTTGTATAAACTTTAGGTTGCAGCAGAAGGAAAATAGAATTTCATTTATTTCTCCCAGTTCATTAAACTCCAACTTTTACTTTAACTTTAATTAAAATTTATAGATTACGAAACTAACCAGTTTTAAGTAAGGTTAACGTTAATGATTTTTTCTGTATTCTGTATACACAGTTTTGCTTTCGACGGTAGATTGTCATTCAACTATCCACGTTTTAATTTACTTACTTTTCTTTGTAAACTATCTTTATTTAGTTTAAAAGGTAATCCATTTTATAGCATTCTATAGATCGAATTTTATTTGCAGCAACAAAAAATATTAGGGTTTTGAAATCTCTCATAACATCAACAGCATTAATTACTGGATGTAATTTAAAATGTTCAGAACCCACATGGAATACATTTTTGAGTTACGAAATTTGAATGATAGAAACAACAACTTCTTGAAACCAGTATTGATCTATCTTTGAGACGATAAAAATCTTAATTTTAAATATGCTGTATGGAACTATGTAACATATTTTCAAATGTGAAACATCCAGGTTTTTCAAATATGACACATCATTTGAAATCGCATCGATAAAATAGAACGTACAATTTCGTAAACTTTTCGAATTATCTATTACCTATAAGAGAAATAAATACTTATATTTTATATTAATAATCAAAGATGTTCAAAATGAGTACCGTTATTTCTTGATAAAAAACTAGTCGAAGATAAAATCCATTCTGTAGTCTCTCCAGAGTGATCTATCTGATTTTATGTTTTGTTTCTTGGTGTAGAACCTCAATGATGCTAGGTTTGTTTCAAAAACATTGTTTTTCATGTACCCTCATAATAAGAAATCAAGTGGGATGAACCCGGGAAATCTTGGCGGCCACTCAATTCGACCTTGCGATCCAATACGCCTATTTGGAAATATTTCGTCCAAATATTGACGAACGGGTACGTCGTAGTAACCTAGTTGAGAAAATTCTTTAGGTAGAATATACAAGGTGCCAAATGGAACATAAGTGCTGTAGTTTGTTGATTCTCGATATAATACAGGTAGCTTTAAACAAGGTTGGAAATTGGAGCAGGGAGAGGGGACTCTCGGCCAATCCCTAAGACTGAGGTGATGGTGTTTACCAAGAAATATAAGTGGAACATGTCCGCTGAAACTTGGTGGCCAAGAATCAAATTATAATAGCGAAGTAATACATAGATACTTAGGAGTAATCCTGGACGGGAAACTGTCGTTAGGAAAACATCTAAGACACATATGTTCCAAGATCACAGCAACGCTTTGGCAACTGAGAAGAGCCATTGGTAATAGCTGGGGCTTGAAACCGGAAACCATGAAATGGATGTATGAGGCAATTCTCTAACCCAGACTGACGTATGCAGCACTGGTCTGGTGAGAGAGAGCCTGTTTAAAGTCGGAAGCCAACCGACTTAACAAGTTAAGAGGATTGATTCTTAGAAGTATAACCAGAGCTCCAAGATCAACACCGATCGAAGCGATGGGGATACTGATTGGGATACCACCTCCTGATGTCATCCTGAAAGCGGAAGCCGCAAACGCAATGCACAGGCTGGGAAGCATGAATAGGAAGGTAAGGGACCTGAATAGACTCTCAAGAGAGCTAGCTGAGGAGGGACTCCTATGGATGCCCTCTGACAGTACGGGTGTCCACTTCCTGTTTTACAAGAAATATAAGATCACCCTCACCAGTAAGACCGACTGGATGGAGAGTCGAGCTGGATTGTCGCTTAATAGGGCCATCTGGTATACGGATGGAGCCAAGAGTGGGAACAGAGCGGGTGCGGGGATGTATAGGCGACGTGATGGGATAGGTAAAACCTTCCCCTTGGGCAAATACACTACCGCACTCCAGGCCGAGCTAGTTGGAATTACATACGGTGTTCTGGGGGCCGACCAAAATCGGACCCAGGAGAAGGTATGTATCTGCTCGGATAGCAGGGCGGCGTTGGCAGCCCTGAATTTAGCAACGACAAAGTCGAAGCTGGTCTATAATTGCTATGAAGCATTGAACCTCTTGACAGGTAAGGGACCGGTGGAACTCTTATGGATACCTGGACATAATGGCATGAAGGGAAATCTAATTGCAGATGACCTTGCCAGACTAGAGACCAAGGAAAACCTCTATGGACCAGAACCTACTGTGGGAATAAGTCGGAATCTGATCAGAGACCGCATCAATGGCTGGGTATGAGACCAGCACAATAAAAGATGGAGAAGAGTAACGAGTTGTCGAATAACCAAATTCTTCGTCCAATACTCAGAGATTGAGGCTCAAGGGCCCAAGAATTCATTAAATTGAACAGGCACAAAGCCAGAACTCTGGTGGGAATCATAACGGGCCACCATAGTAGCCTGAATGCATATAAGCACAAGCCGAGGCTGACTGACAACCCGGCCTGCAGATACTGTAAAGAAGACGAGGAAACCTGGATTCATCTTCTTTACACCTGCCCCGCACTGGAGGAGAAGAGGTATCTTATATTAGGGACCCCTGTTATCCTAGAGGCGACGAGGTTTAAGGCGGGGAACGTGCCTAAATTGCTCCTTTTATGGGATAGCAGTTTTGGATAATGACCCGAATAAGAGGTGATCGCCAAGGGACTACCCATGCTACCAGTAGCTGATGAGGCCCAAACCTATATAATATAATAATAATAATTTGTTGATTATTCTTTTATCATTTTCAGTTTCCAGAAACTCACAAAGTAACAGGAAACTACGGAAAGCTTTTACAAATTCAGTAATAGACTTGAATGTTACTTATAAATGTTTATAAATGGGTCTACAATTGCTTAAAATAAAATTGATGTCCAGAAATAAGAAAAGGTTAACTTTACTAAATTAGAGCTCGAAAAGAATTGTATATCCCAAAAGTCATATGTGATGTGAATGTAAATAATATTCGATCTTAAGGAAATTTAATATTGATGAAATAAATCACAAGGTACGTCAAAAGAGAGATTTTACACACAATTTTACTTAAGAGTGAAAGGTTTATCTGCTTTTAAAGATATTTCAATATTTTACATAAATATTATATCGTTTATAAAGAGTAATAATATTTAAACATTAATTAAACATTATTAACATATAAAACATTAATTAATTTTTTATTTTCAATTGATTTCGATGATATTTAAATGAAAGTTAATATAGTTCCAAAAATAATTCCGTAATATACTGTACTGATATTGTTTTTAAATAGATCAGTCACTTTACAATTATTTCAATTTAATAATGTCGTATTTTGTAAAATATAAAATTTAATACTATGAATTGTACTGTGTTCATCATTGCAATCATCCCACAAAGTATCAGATGGTTAATAATTCTTATTTCTCTTTCACATGCCTGTAATCATATGCTTGGTCTATGATAGAGATTAAGAAAATGTTAAATTAAACTCAATTAACTGATGAAATTTCTAAAATTCCAAAATTTCCTAAATCATTTACCCCCTTTAAAATATTGGGGATGAGCCATATAATATTTATTAGGTTTTTGTCACATACAAAAATTAATACCAGTATATTCGAAAATGCATGCAACGGAGCAAAATATATTCGATCCAATATAACTAATAATGGTAGTAGATTTCAGACAAGAGTATAATAGCTAAACATAGTATCAGCAATGTGTTTCTCTGAAAAAATATTTAACAGAATTTTTTTCCGAATTGTCCTGCCTGAGAAGTTGTGGTGGTGACCAAGGTGTGGATCTTTTAGAAAACGATTTCACAATAATCGATGAACGTGTCTTTCTGGATATTAGAAGTACGTGGCTTCTACAACGTCTACAAAGTGGCTCCCCTTGTATGCTTCAAAAATATTTTTGAAAAATTTCACTTTTGTCTCAGACATGTAATCCAAATTGAAATATGCTATTAAACTTAAGACTTTTAATTTATCGGTCACCTGAAGGAAATTATTATTTTAATAGTTATTCTAATAAGAAATAGGATTTGCGCCAAAGGACTCTTATCGTTAGGTAATTCCTTAATTGAATTCCTATAATTTTGGGTATTGTAATGAAAATTACTGTATATAGCCAATTACAAGAGGTTAAACATACAGAAATAATCTCTTTTCTCTTATGGGGGAGGAAATATTACACATAGAGACGAGGACTAGAACATGTAGTTTCAGGAGGAAATGTCAAATTTGTATCTTTACTAGAGATGCAGACGAAGGGCAAGCTCTTAAGTTTTTGTTAACTCTGAGTTGGTTATTGAACCGAATGCCTATCGTGTTCTCTAAGTTTTCTAACGTTAAGGTTTTCTACAAAAATGAAAAAGATAATAAGGTTTACAATATGAAAAGTCAAATAAACAATTCATTACAAATTAGTTGTCGACTACAAGATGGAATAAATTACTTTATTTTTCTAAACTGACAGAGAATAAATTTTAGATTCAACCGCTAATAAATTAATGAAAATAGTAAAAAAATCTAACTCCTAATCTAACTAAGAAATGTTTGTTCTAAATAATAGAATTATTTAACTTATATAACTAGTTTTGAACAATATCGCGTAAAGTAATGACAATTATTTTATATTAAATATGCCCCTGAATACATTTAATAAGACACAATTGAATAATCCAGTAACTGTGTATATTCTAATATCGATAGGTCTTTTACAAAATTTAAAAAACATTAAACAAAATATATTTAAAATAAACTAAATAGTTTATGTTGCATAATTTTGCCTTGTGGATATTTTGATAGCAAAAGCCCATTTACAACGTATATAAAACGAATTAAAACTTGTCTAAAATATAAGATCAATTAGGAGCTAGCCCATTTCAATTTATCTAAATTACCTTTTATTATGTTCATAATATCTATTGCATAATTTCAGTGTAGAAGATATCGTTTACCAACTTTTCCAGCATTCGTAATGAAAGTTACATAAAAGCAAATTAATAAAGCCCATTAGCAACCGAAATTTAATAAAACAGTTTTCCTGTATTTCATACGAAGCAAATTGGAGCAGACTGCGTTTGGCAGTGTAGCAACCGCGATAATCTTTCCAATTAAATCCGTCTTATCGGAGAGAATGTATAGTTAGTTATACAACTTCCTGGGACTTATCTGACATCGCAGACGTATGAATGCAATTCTCGTACACTGAATAAGCCCGTCACTTTTTATTAATAATGCTGTGCACTGATGGACGCATAAGCGTAGACCGGGGATAAATCAGAGTTAATTTTTACCAGTCTTCTTTGCGGAGAAAAAATTATAAAGTAATCGCTTCACGAAGATAAACTTTTATATTTCATCAATATATGGTTGATTCAATATATACTTGATGAAAATTTATGTCTATTTTTAACCGACTTTAAAAAAAGGTGGAGGTTCTCAATTCTTCTGTATATATATATATATATATATATATATATATATATATATATATATATATATATATATATATATATATATATATATATATATATATATATTTTTTTTTTTTTTATGTATGTTCGGGTATAACTTTCCTGTTCATGAACAGATTTTACTTATATTTTTTGCGTTGTATTCAGTATAACTCAAGGTGGTCCCATCTTAATCTCATTATAATTGGACCTTGGACTTCGAGGATACACAACGGAACTCCTTATTCAAATAGTCGTCGTTATATCATTCGCAAAGTATCTTTAGTACGTCTGGCCATCACTTAAAATTGTAAAAAAACTGAATTGAAGAAAAAAGTAACAACTAGAAAGCAAAAAATAAATATTTTCTACAACAATTTAATAGTTATTTGTTGTTCCGTTTAATGCAATTAAGAAATTATTGTTTATTATGTAATTATTATTAACTGTTTTATATAATTTTGATGTCGGTGCCATACAATATTAGTAATGCGAATGCCGGCCCTCAGCAATTTTAAACATAAACTCATTGTTATAGTAGCAAGGTACATATTTTTTATCTTTTACAAGGCACCGACTTCAAAATTATATGCAACAATTAATTGCATAAGAAACAATAATTTCTTAATAGTTTCAGTCGAAAAGACGTAGCGCTGAGGAGAGACAGGCGATGTTCTCAAAAATTTACTTTTAATGCAGTGTATCGCCAAATGAAAAGCGAAGAAGTTATAATCTTCTCAATTTAATTAGTTTCACCACATTTTCTTGTATAAATAAACAAATACACGGCTTGATATTTCCAATGGGAGAAACATTGTGTTAAGGCGGCGGTAATTTTCTCAAAAATTTGCCTTTAAATTCAGTGTGCCGCCAAATGAAAAGCAAGGATAATATTATCGATTTCAATAATAATTTAACCACATTCTCTTGTGTAAAAGATACATTTGATAGTCATGGTAGGAGAGACATAATGCTTATCTCTCCATAATGCTATGCATTATGGAGAGATAAGTTGTGTTTTTTTTTTAATTAGTATTAAATTCAGCGTATCGCCAAGCGAAAAGCAAAAAATTAATAATCCTGTCCATATCATAAGTCGCTTAGATTTTTTTGTGTAAAGAAACAAAGACACGTCTTGATAGTTTAAATGGGTGAAACGATGAGGAGGAGAAATGCCCATTATTTAAGAAGTAAAATGAAGAAGACCATGAAGGATGGAGGTAATAATCATTATATACATATGAATAGACACTATACTTGTTTATAACAATTCAGGAAACTCTTTCCCTTAAATTTTCTGTAAATATAAATAACAGGAGATTAGTTCTCCTACCATGTGGCTCGATCGATGGATCTTTCAATTTGGTCCGACTGACAAAATATAATATGTCTTCAATGTATGTCTTAGCAACAGATGAAGAGAACCATCCACCATGCATCTTGAGGTACAGAACATCAATACTTCTGCTTGCCAGAATAGTGGAAGAATTTCTTCGGAACTCCCGATATCGAAACATGAATCTGGTATATTTAGCTTTTCTGCAATGTTTCAGGGTCAATTTCCCATTCCATATATTCCATCCCACTACTTGATAGTTACCTTCCTCTTACGTATGGCGAAGTACAAGTGACATGAATATAATATAAAGGTGGGACAAAAGTAGGTAAGCCATTTTAACTGCTTCCACTTTTTTTCTTAGTTTTTAATTGTTTCCATTTTGTTTTAGAGTTGTAGAAAAAAATTGAAAATTCATAGTGGAGTATCTATCATGATCCTAATGCACCAAAAATTGTCGAATTTTATTTTATAAAACAGAAATCCATAATTTGAATCCAGCGTCAATACTGTGCACATTTTAATACCAGAGATACGCCCACTAAAAAAAAATTCGTAATATTATCGCTATGTTTGGAGAAACGGGAGAGACTGTTTTAAAATAGGTATATCACGTTCAGCTAGAAATATGGAAAATATCGACTAAGCGACTGAGGGAGGGTGTAAATGACGATCCCTCAAGTTTAATCAGAAGGCGATTAAATAAGCTGGAATTAACCAGGACTAGTCTGAGATGGTTATTGAAACTTGATTTGAATTTTTTGCCTTACAAAAAAAAATACAAAATACAGCTAGTTCATGAAATTATGGTTTTCGATAAACAATAACATCTACAGAATAGCGTAGCTCTTCAATAAGTAGCTGCGGAAAATTCTAATTTTGTTCATCAATTAATTATGAGGTACACTTTTATCTGAACGAACATGTTAACAAACAGAATATACGATTCTGGGCCACTGAAAATCCTCGAATAATTCAAGAGAAAGAGCTGTGTATCCTCATGTAACTGTCATGTAACTCATGTAACTGTTAGATGTAGAATGACTTCAGCTAGAGTGATCGGATCATCTTTTTTGAGTGATTTTGGATTATAATTTCTTGAAATTTCAACCTGAACTAGTCTTTAGAAACGCCCTATAACTGCACCCGATTTCTTTCTCTTGAGCTACCTAACAGAAAGAATATACAAAAATACACCACTTCTGAAAACAAATGAAAATATTAAAAACGAAATTCGGGTAATATCAATAGAAACTGATGTTGATCGGTAATATCAATAGAAAATGACTAAGTAGTAATGGAAAATGTAGTGGTTAGAGCAAGACTATATGAAGAAGAAGAAGACGTTCACCTACGAGACGTTATCTTTCACACAAATAAATCTTCAAGGAATATACTTTTTGTAATCACTGGAAAATATATTATATTGAAGTTATTAAATAAATACAATATTTTAAAAATAAATGGGTTTCCTACTTTTGACCTACCTTGTATTTGATATAAAACTCTAAATAAGAAATTTCTTCGTTATATTGACTAGGAATCGTAAAAGTGCGTGAATAATTAGTTTTTATATGAGAAACACTTATTATATAACGAACTTTGATCCTAAGTATTATATATTTTCATATTATATACCTCCTCTCTTTTGCACGCCCCTGCTATTCCAGAAGATCATCGCCACTTTTACATTTAAGTAAATTTAATCAGGAAGTTCCTTTAAAAATTTGTATATATATCTTGTCTTGAAAAATCTTTCGATTTCTGTAGTTGATGTACAATCTTACGAAAAACAATTAGAGTTCTTTACTTTTAAATATCGATAGGACTATTGAAAAAGATTATAGCCTTGTGCATGGAATATGCAGCCCATAAATTACCTGGGCATTAAAGTTCTTTGTTTATACTAACAAAATACGCTAACATGACTTTCTCTGTGATATTTTCGTAAATTATCTCGGCGCAACAAGCTTTGAGGTGTTAGAAGGCTTTTCCTAACTGTTGTATCAACTTTTCTGGGATATTCGAGGTTATTATTTGTCCAAGAGTAACTTATATTTATTTGGTCATATCCACATCAACATTTATTTGTCGTAAACGTAGTTTTTTTAACAATAAATAAATTGTACCCTTCGGCATACCAAGAAATTTCTAAATTTGAAAAAATAAAAACAATACGTAATAGATAGACAAATGCTTTGTCTATATTTATTGACAATGTTATTTTCACAGTAGCTACTTTGAAATAGTAATATTATGTAAGTATATTATTATTTTGATTACGAAACATTAAAGGATGTTCATCAGAAATGACAAAATTTGTGAAACTGACGCCCAAGACGAAATATAAATAACCATATCTAATTTGCATGCGTGTATGTATTGAATATATTGGTTTTTATAAAGAATTCTGTGGTATTGATTATGCTATTGAAATTTTCACAAAGCTTAATAAAAATAGGAAAGGTCATCTTCTGAACAAGTCGAGTGCGTAATACTTTGTTAAGAGCCACATTTAAATTGAAATATCAAGGATTACTATATTACGATGGGCATTTAATTGAAAGTAATTTTTGTAACTTACGCCTTCTATCTATAACAACGGAAAAGTACCTATTGGTACATATAGATTTGTATACTACCATTGCTATGTAATATACAGATAATACCGTGCTTCATTTATATGAAGTTGTTATTTCATATTAGATATCACTACTAAGAATAATTTTGTTGTTTATTAATTTTTAAAAATAAATCTGCAACATATCAACCTTATTTTCCATTGACTGACTATTATTAAGCCATTGACTGATGTAACAACCATTATTCTTTCAGATTTTGTGCTTATCCTGTGACGTCAATAATAAGAAACGTCAGCAATAAAAACAAAATAATATGTGCTAATGAAGACATAGGGTGTTAAATTTAAAATTGTAAAATAATTACGTTGAAATTATAGGAAGGGGTTGGATGTAGTAGCACCAAAACTAGGAGACTAATTTTCCACGAGCACTGAAAGATTACACGTTTCATGACGTGCACTTCACCAACCAATTTGGCATCATCGGAATGTGATTAAAACTTAACCATATTAATCATCTTCAGATTTTTAATCACCTCGAATATTTATTTAATTGGTTCTAGTGATTATAAATAGTATTACTATTGTTCCGTTCCAACGTTGAAAGCTTTTTATAATAAATTGACGATATTCTGACAACTGAAATAGTAAAATTCGTGACTCACTCAGTTGATTATAATTTTTAAAATTGTGTCAATAAAATGATCTGTCCTTGGATATGAATAGAGGAACTGACTCCTGTTCCTATTTTTAAATTTGCTACCATAATTTGAAAGCAGGACAGTGACAAGCCACGTTTCATATTTCAAGGAATTAAGTTAATTGGTCGTAGAATCACTTGCAAGTTTTTCTGTATTACATATATCTCACCAGGAGAAAGAAAAGCCGAAATCGTTGTTAATTACAACAAGTAATGTAGTGTGATTGATTTAGAAAACGTAGGCAGCTAGATAATTAAAGAGAGTAAAAACATTCAAGAAATTTCTTATATAATATATTTCTGTATAATGGTTGTTAAATATAAATAAATTGCTGTTTTGTGTGTTATACATTGTTATTGCTTTTTGACAATTTGAATGCAGTATAATGTTAATGCACTGTAGCATATATTATATAATGAAGCTATTGACATAATTTGAGTGATATATTCTCATAGCTAATTGTGTTAATAATTTCCAATAATTGGGAAATAGATAGCCTTGATTCACGTACAAGCTACACCAAATTTCATTTAAAAAGCTCACGCAAAGACGGTATTGTCATCATCGAATTACAAGCCTGTAAGCCTGTATATTATATATATATATATATATATATATATATATATATATATATATATATATATACACGTGTACACACTATTTGAGATTTCTCTACCAGAACAAGTACATCTAACAAGTTTCGCAGATGGTGTCGCGGCTACCATAGTGGCAGACAGTGTCGAGGAAGCCGAACTCCTAGTACGGTCAACCATTGACGACGTCGAAACCTAGCTCGAGGCACACCAGCTTAAGCTAGCCAAACATAAGACGGAGATGGTAGTACTGACATGCCAGAAATGGTTCCCAAAACCATTCAACGTCAATATTGGCGAGACAATGCTAACGTCAACAAGAGCATTGCGCTACTTGGGAGTGATGATAGATGAAAAACTATCTTTCCGCGAACACCTCGAGAGTGCGTGCACAAGAGCCAACAAGACAGTATCCAACTTATCCAGAATCATGGCCAACGCGATAGGCCCACGAACCAAAAAAAGGAGGGTCCTCCTGGAAGTAGTCCATTCAATACTACTCTATGGAGCAGAGATATGGGCAGATATCTTAAACCGAAAGATCTATCGGCGCAAGATAGCCGCAGTACAACGGCGAGGAGCCCTCAGAGTGACCTGCGCCTACCGCACCGTTTCTGAAGCAGCTGTACTGGTTATAGCAGGGGCTCCACCTATCGACCTACTGGCATCAGAGAGGTCAAAGCTCTACGACCTCAAAGCTAGACAGAATAACTCTAAGGAAGCCAAAGCAAAAGTGAAGGCGGATACGCTCGAAGAATGGGAAGACAGATGGAAGAGCTGCGACACGGGCAGGTGGACAGCACGTCTGATCCCGAACATCAAAGTTTGGCTCGCCCGAAACCATGGGGAGACAGACTTTTTCTTGACCCAGCTGCTGATCGGACATGGGTCGTTCAATGCATATCTACACAAGTTGGGCATCCACCACACTCCGATGTGCAAGTACTGCCCGGACAAAACGGATGATCCTGAACACACGTTCTTCAAGTGCGAGCGCTGGAAGACCTGCAGAGCCAACACCGAAGCAATCATAGGCAAGAATTTAGATCCTGCAAGCCTAGTGGCACACATGTTACAGCGAGAAGCAAACTGGAATGAAATCGCCGCCTACGCGCGGCGCCTCTTGAAGGAAAATATCCAAGAGAGAGACCAGTAACGCCGGAATAGATGTCACAAGAACGTAACATGGACTGGATTGAAGTAATGCTAACGCGGTTCCGATCCAGTCTTCCCCGCACCTGCGTGCGGGGAATCGAGGCAGAGGAGGTTTTTAGTCGGTATGGAGATTCTACTCGAGTCCGACATACCAGCAGAACATCAAGCCCACGAAACTGGCAGAACACCAAGCCCTGATATACGTAAAAAGTATTTTCCCCTTTGAACAAAAAAAAAAACACGTGTACACATGTATATATTATACACGACAAGCATTTATATTACTCAACAACGTATGGACCTCAACACAGCTAACAATAAATATGAAAATATGCTTTTTCAAAACCAATTGTATTTCAGTACTGCTATATGGATGCGAGACTTGGAAGTCAACTTCTTTCATCGAAAACAAAATACAAGTCTTCATAAACACCTGTCTGAGGCGAATACCGAAAATCAGATGGCCGGAAACAACTAATGAAGAGTTGTGGAGAATAACTGGTTGTGAGCAAATAAAATCCCAAATCAAACGTCGAAAATAAAAATAGAAACATAACCCGCACGGAATTGAACTGGAATTCACAAGGAAACAGAAAGAGGGGTCGGCCAAAGAATACGTGATGCAGAACGGCTATCGATGAAGCTTGAGCAGCTGGTAAATAATGAAACGAAACGAAAGCTCTTACCCAAAATAGAATCCGATTGAGGCATTTCTTAGATGCACTATGTTACCTCGTGGAATGAAATTTAAGAAAGTTTAAGATTTAGAAAGCTAAACTCCTATTATTACATGTTAAATACAGTTTTATTTCAAACTAACGTTGAACGTATGACCGCAGTGAATGATTTTCAAGAACAGCGAAAAGACTCAACTTCCTCTAATCTTCCTCTAAATGGAGATTCTTATTGCAATCGTACACGACATTATAACTGGACACCTCAATATGCGGAAGCCACTTTTGCTTCTACAACATTTACGACAAATATTGGTGGTATATAACAGTTGCGTGTTTCTGTACCCATCCCCAATGGAACCAGACTCGATTAGCTGGGCGGGAGATTGAAGAACAAGAGTCACAGTTTCGTCATCGATAAAAAATTGCGAAAGATTTCGATGACATTGTAAAGCGGTATCCATACGATCAGGAGGTACGCTTCAGAATACACAACATCAGCAACATCCCTTTCCCTTGTAACAACTTCAGACCGTTAGAAGGGCAAATTGAAGATGGCTATGAATAAAGGTAAGCTTATTGTTGAACTATCTTTCAGCAGAGTTAATACTTGTAGTTACGTGTAAGTTTTATTCCTGTTCCATATTAATCATTCGTAACACATTGTTTTTATATAAATTATAATAAGATGACCTATAAACGTATTATGATATTAATAAATGGATTATTCTCTTGGTTTACGTCTATCATAATTTGTAATCTGAATACTTAAATTACAACATTCCTTATGATCGTTAACATATTAATACAATACTATATTAAGTACAATAATTGTGCTATTTCTTCTATACATGTAATATGTATGATGTACAAAATATAATGACGAAAGTATATAAACGATAATGACATAAGTAAAAAAATCATTGACTCAAAATTACCACATTGACTTATCAAATAGACAAATAGAATACTAAAAACTCTAATATCTCTTAGTTAATTGAGAGAAATCATATTATTGTAATATATTTGCTTCGTATATTTAATAGAAATCTGATATGAACTAAACATTATTATGGTCAATTATTGTAATCATTATTATTAACATAAATATTAAGCACAACTTATTAACTAATACAAGTATGTGGCAATAAATACGTTCATCCTTATTTGCTAGATAATTATTATTTCTAAATCTGCTAGTCGGTCATCGATATTACTGTCAATATTGGTGACATGTCATATCATCAATCCTCAACATACAAAAGAACCTGAATATTTACATGAACATAACCTAGATACCAGTATAAAATCTATTTTTGGTATTGGTTGCACATTGAGAAAAAACCGTATGTCTAAACAAAATTACAACCTAAAAACGAAAAATGTCAAGGTCATTCTACAAAACGAAGTGAATGGATTGGATTATGTGTGTACGTTAAAGTGAACTATCTACTCCATAAGCTGAGCATTACAATGATTGAGGCAATTCCGTACTGAAGCGGTACCTGAAAAGTGCCTTCGACGAGGAAAGTGAACGATTTGTTGTTACATACTTCCTGATTTTAATGAATGATGCACGATAATTTAATGAATGACATTAGCGAATATCAGAGATCTCTAAGCTGATTTAAGCTTAGTCGGCTTTAAAGTAAAAGTAATCTTCCGAATAATCTGACTTATTGTTAGGTATCTACTACTTGATTAAGTTTGACGTGTTGTACATGATTACGGTGATGCATTAGCGTCTCTTTTGATACTTAGAAATGGACGGAGGTGAATTAATAAATAAATCTTAATAACTTATTCTGCGTAGGAAATATAATTTAGGTTCTTTCAGCGTAATCTTGTAATTGTCTTGTAAACGTAATTTGTAGGAGCACAGTATATGATTACTTGGATCATCATTTATTTCTTGTTTTGTTCGAAAATCAACTTCAGTACAAAGTACCCTTTCGACTTGAACAGCAGTATTTTTACTTTTCCGCACTCCACTATATGCGGAAAAGTAATGTAACCGTAAAGAAACTATTTTTTTTAGGGTTTATTTTTCGTTTTTCGGTCTAAAAACCAAAATAGAAATGTTTTGAAACCATTTTATGTATGTGTTGACGTTGTCATCGGCATTTATTCTTATTAGAACGATAACTAAACTAAATCATGTCGGATCGATCGGGTTTTGACTGATTCTTATCGGAGACGTATCTCAAACGACACCTATTGATTTTGAGGTGTAAGGACACAGCCCACTCTATCCATGGGTCATGAGAAAGGATGATGGTGGACTATTTGAGAAATTCTTTTCGTTAACACGATAACTCAATTAAATCATGTCGAATCGATCAGATTTCGATTGATTCTGATCGGGAACATCTCCCAGACGACACCTATTTAAGATGGGTAGAACACACTCTACCATGTTCATGGGTCATGAGAAAGCACAATATTAGACTGTTCGAGACATTGTTTTTGTTAGCACGATCACTCAACTAAATCGTGTCGGATCGATCGGATTTCGACTGATTCTGATTAGGGACGTCTATTAGACGACATCTATTGATTTTGAGGTGGATAGAACACATCCCACCCTGTCCATGGGTTAGGAGAAAGCACGATGGTGGGCTATTTGAGAAAAATTGAAAAAGTAAAACTGTCGCATAAAACACATATTCTGCATGTATGTGTTTATTTATTCTCGGCCACTCAATTTCGAGATAGAGATGTTCTACGTGCGGAAAAGTCCGTTTTACGACTGTTTGTTTTCAATGGAACACTGTTACAAAAACGAATTACACCATACACAATCTATTTCACGAATATTCATTTCAATTCATACTTTCGTAAGTGTTATATTTATTTAAATAAATTAAAACAAATAATCTGGATCTTGAGTAGACTTAAACCTTTATTGAAAACAGGTTTATTGAGGAGGTAGTAAAAGTTACTATATAAATAAAGACAAATAGTATGAACGTAAGGATATGCATAAAGCATATCAAGGTACACATTATATAATAAAATAAAATACAAAATTACTACTATTATTAGTAATATTATTAATAACTCCTTGAGAATTATACAAGTATGAAAATCCATGCTTTTTTCCAGATACTCCTCAAGTCCGGCCAGATTCTTTGACATTAAACTAAAGTGTTGACATTATTGAGAGGTTATACACTTCGCACTATATGCATATTAATGTAAAAAAATAGCAAAATGTTTGTTCACGCTACACAAAAAGGGATTATATCGACGTTGTAATGTATGAGTGGCCAATTTTTATTCCGTACAGCCTACTGCCACAGTCTCCTGAAGGAAACTAAAAACAAATAAAGAAAAGTGTTCACAATTCAATTATCGTTTTATATATTCCGAAAAGGTATTTCTTTACTGTGATGGAATATTTAGAAAAAAAGGTACTCTATTGCACTAACCATCACAATTGATGGACAATTAATGTAGTGTGATAAGAGGACATATACCCATAATTACGTACAGCTTAAGCTGTTTCAACTTTCATTTAACAGCATTATCAAGACTTAGAATACAGTAATATTATGTATTGAATTTTGGCTATATTAAAATTTTACAAAACAGTTATCAAAACCGTGCAATACGAGAAAAGGCTCAAATAGGAATACACAAGATCATATCACTATACCACACATACACTAAGAGAACTATTTATTTATTGTTAACAATTATATTTATTAAAAGTAAATGCTGATTTTCGAAATAAATATGTTTTCCTTAAACAAACAATAATTTTAAATATATCAACAAACCCTGGTAAACATAAACATATTAGATATGGAAAATAAAAGAAAACACTTGGTAGGTTTCACAAAAATTGCAAACTATATTTCTAACAATTGTTTCAACTTTTATGCCATTCTCAAAGAATAACAAACTTTTACTGGCATAGTAAGAGTCTATTACTCTTTGAGAATGGCATAAAAGGCGAAACAATTGTACAGAATTATAGTTTGCAATGTTTTATAAAACCTACCAACTATTTTCTTTCATTTACTAGTTAAAAAGGTTTCACCATGTGCCCAGATATGACTTAATTTTCTCATTCATTAGGTAAGAAACTGTTTGTGAATATTTACACATCAAGTAATGATGCCTAAATATATTTGTTTATGTGAAACGACTATATATGTGAATATTTATATTGATTTTACTAAATTCAAAAGTTATTATATACCAAATTAATGCCACATCCCTATTAAGAATACCTATTACCAGTAAATTTTAGCTACACAGGTTCAAGTAAGTACACATTACCCCAATATGCACCTGAATGAATGTAAAAGCAACATTCATGTGATGTCGTATATATGATTCGATGAATTTCAGATGCTTAATTGAATTGAATTGCATAGCTTCAGCATTGTCACCTCTATACTGAAATATTGCATAACAGTTGCATTAGGTCAGTGCAATAGAAAACTCCGCCCTTTATAACATATAGATTATTTGAAAAATATTTAATTTAATGGAAATGATTGATATTGATTGATATATTTTTTTTGAGTTATAAAATATACAAATACCGGGTGTCTAAAAAGTCTGGAAACGGTTAAATGTCTCGAGAAATACACATTGGATCCAAATAATAAAAAACTATTTCCTTGATAACGTTAAAAGCGCTATCCAATGATATCAAGCACAACCCCCCACCCCCACCCTTTGGGGTGGGGCGGGGGACAACTTTAAAATCTTAAATGGGTACCTATATTTTTTATTGCAGAATCGAATTCTACGGCAAAAATTACGTCAAGTTTATCTGACACGTTTTTTTCGATTTGCTACAGATGGCGCTGTAATCACAAAAATATTTTTTTTCATAATTTGCCTCTCACCATCGGGGTGTTTGTGAGTGAGGTGATTTTAGGTGAGTTCCCTTGCCTTTCACCGTCGAGGCTATAACGGCAAAATCCCCTGCTGAATGAGATGTTCAAATTGATGACCTTCAGCTATTTGACAGTGTCCTAATCGTGCGCATATGTTATCAATTATTTTCTGCAATGTTTCTGGTGTTATCGTATTAAAACACTGTATTATCCTTTCTCTTAGTTCATAGATGTCTGCAGGTTTTGTTTTGTTTTGTACACATTGTTTTTCAAATAGCCCCAATAGCAATAATATAGAGGAGTTAGATCAGGTGATCTTGATGGCCCCTCAATTGCACCCCTTCTACCAATCTAGCGCCTAGGGAAAGTGGTGCTTAATACACTGCCTGCAATCAACGCAAAACCAAATTGAGCCCCATCGTGCTCCACTAAACATTGTCTAACGCTATACCAGCAATGCGTTGTATTTCCGGTATTATCTGGTTATTCAATAAATCGAAGTACTTTTGATCTGTCAAATTACCATCGGTGAAAAACGGCTCGACAATTCGGTTGCACAATATTCCAGCCCAAACATTAAGTTTCTATGGATATCGTGTATGGGAATCCCTCATCCAATGAGGATTCTCATCGGACTAATATCGCATATTATGTCTATTGACCTTTCCACTCAATTGAAATGTGACTTCATCTGAAAAGCATGTTCAGGAAGAAAATTGTCCATTTTCGTCACATCGTCTCATCATTTCGTCACGTGTTAATAAAAAATGAGGGTTTCCATTTAGCATTTGAAATTTGCCCTCCACTTTCCCTCCCCCACGGTGGTGGGAGGATATTAAATTTAATACTATTGAATGGCAGTTTTTAAGTAAATGAACTCGTACTTTATTATTTTTCATTCTTCCGTAGAATTTTTTAGAAATTACGAAAAAATATTTTTGCGATTACAGCGCCATCTGTCACGAATTGAAAAAAACGTTTCAGACAAACTTGACGTAGTTATTGCCGCATAATCCGATTCTGCAATAAAAATAGACGTACCTATTTAAGATTTAAAAGCCCCCCCCCCCCACCGCCTCATCCCAAGGGGTGGGGGTGGGGAGTCTCATTTGGTGTTATTAGATAGCGCTTTTAAAATTATCAAGGTAGTGTTGTTTCCTTTTTGGATCCAATGTGAATTTCTCGAAATATTTGACCGTTTCCAGACGTTTTGGACACTCGATATATGTAATTATCCAAATTCTATATTTTTGTCCCATAAATGATTCTTTTCTGTTGGGCAATAAATGATTTATTGTTTTTATTTTAGGATATGAGAGGGAACCACGTTAGACAAAACAAATTAGTATCAAACAGACTTTGTTAAATGCTATGCGTAGAAAAAAGTGACAATTTTAGTTCAACTTGAACCCTGAAATTGGTTGATTCGTTCTCGTAATAAAAGCATAAATACATAATTTCAATAAAACAGAATAAATTAATGGAATGAATTTACTTTTTATAACATGATTTTGTTATGGTTAGCACAAGATAGGAGAAGCTGGAGGTTAGCGTCCAACCAGTCTTAGGACTGATGACCTAATGATGATGAACATGATTTTGAACTCATTCATTAAAGGCTTTCAATGTACATTATTGTTGGCTAAACAAAAGTACAATGCCGTCAGCAATTAGATTGCCTGTGTAGGTAATCCCATTCCTTAGGTTTTGAATATTCTGGGTCGGAGTTTTCTTTATAATTTCTTTTATATAACCCCAGAGAAAAAAAATCAGTGTAGTTATATCTCAAGATTTTAGCGACCACTCTATAGCGTCTATTCTGCCCGTCCATTTATCGAGAAACCTTTTGTTCCAGCAATTGTCGAACGTGTAATGCGCAGTGTAGCACCACTACACTACGCAATATATGTTATCCTGTTGAAAGTGTAAATTTTGTTCATCCAACAGTCGGTTTTTTTCTTCCTGAGCTTGGCTTGTGCGTCATAATTGAACTATCAGCAAAAGAAAAGTAATGTGTGTAAATAAATAGAAGAAACATACAATTTATCGGTGTTGAATCTGTAGGAGCGATTACACAAAAATAGTACCTCCTACTTTCGTTAAGCTCATAACATAGTCCTTAGAATACTATATTCTATTCTATTGCGAGAATGAATCAACCGATTTCCGTTTTCTAAATGGAGGTGAATCAAAATTTTTAAGACTTTTAAAATTGTGTTACAAGATAGGGGGTGCCATTTAAAATATGGGAATAGCTGGCTGGTAAGGAGATGAAATCTAAACTACAATTGACACTGGTTTTAAATATCTGCTTCGATATCTGAATTTACATATGTTTTGTTTAGAGGTAATTATTCTTGCTAAAAGAAATAATGGGAGTGGGTAGTTTTGCAAAAAAAGCACTGTATAATATATACCTTGTAAGTAATAATTGAATTATTATATCGACTGTTAGTTTATGAAATATTCTTAAGAATTCTGTTAGATTTGTACGGATATAGCGAGAACATATCCAATTTATTTTATAACACATATACTATTCAATAAGGAAATATCGGCATCTACACATTTGGTCTATTTTGTAACACTTGCATGTTATTTCTAATGCTATTTTATATTATCGACGAATGGGGACAATTCATATATATTTATAGTTTATTATATCATATATTTCTTAAGCTTTGTTTAATGAAGTTAAGGCCACCTTAAACATATTTTCAAATTTATATAAATAGTAACCCACAAAAAGTAAATATAATTACGTTTTCAATGTCTAAAATATACATATACCATGGTAATTATTGAATTGTATGGACCACCAGGGTCTAGCAATTAAAAGATATTCAAAACGTTATTATATTATACAAGGTTGCATATAATAGGTAAATATCGATGTTTGAAGCACTTCTATCTATGAATTTAGCATGATTACATTTTAAATTGTGACGAAATAATCTCTATGATGTGTATTAGGCCATAACAATTTTATAATTATGAAATCGCCTGATGGTTCGATTCGATTATTTTGACATACAGAAGAAGTCAAGCTATGGTAATGAGAACTATACTTGATGTTGAGAAACAAAGGATGTTTCTAAAATAACATTAAAACAAGTAACGGGAGAATTATTATATAAAGCAAATCATGGGAATGTCTTCAAATGAAAAGGATAGGTATACTTTTCTTTAAAAAAATTAAATATTACGTAAGCTTTGTTTTATGAAATAAGTTCGCATTTCGGGAGAGAGCATAGAATTGTCTTGTTAAAGTATGTTTCTTATTTTATTAGGATTAAATTAATATTTGAGACAAAGTATTGTTAATTCAGTAGTACTATAAGACAAATGCACCATAGACATAATATGGAAAATTATCAGTTAAATGTGAAACTAATAGGTTTTAAAATCAATAAATATTAAAGAATTTCCTTACACCTTATAATGTATGTCAAATATTTAATTAAGTAGCTATTGTCATTAAACATGGTACATGTTGAATTACAGCTATTAGGGGTTAAATGGCTTGTATAACAAAACAAAGTGACTGCCTAATGTTAAAAAAATCTAGGTATTGTATTTCAGCTATTATATAGTTTACCGTTTTATTATTGTGCATCTCTATCACATAAATTTAATAAAATAATGCATAAAATTGACTCGAAGTTGGAATGTTGATTTTTATTGTTAAAACAACACATTTAGTAGTTGTTTTCAACTCACCGTCAACCTTCTAAGCCCTAACAACTTTCATCTATCCACCAGTACTTTAAGGCTAGTCTCCAAGTAATGCTAGGGACATATCCATACTCGCTCTTAAAATGGCATTTACTTTTTATAATTTCCAGTGATTCTCTAGTACGTGGATAATAGTCAAGATTTCTGTACAATTCTCATGATCGTCATCTATTTTGTGGTTCTAATTGTTGTGTATATGTTCCCATACTGCATGCTGCTCATTTTTGTGTTACAGATTCGCAGATATATTTCTTTGACTGTATTTTATTTATAATGCCTATTAATTCGGTAAAATAAGGTAGAAATTTATAACTCACCGGATCCTTTGATCTTGAACAGTGGGAATCATTCCTAATGGCTCGACATAAAACAAATTGAAGTTTTACCCTTAATAATGATTCGAAAAAAAAAAGATAATCGTTGAGGATGTAGATCGAAATAACGTATAGTAGTTAGATGAATTAGAAAATATAGATTTAAGGCAACTCCACGACATTTCGGGAAGATTTCAAAAATGGTAAAATTTTATCAATTCCGTATGAACCATGATTTATCAGAGGTCTCAAAGGAGTTTTCAAAGATTTGGGAATGTAAGTTGTATATTCAGTATACTCTACTGGAAACAAATTGCAACAGTTTTAGGAAATCCGAAGGATGAAATTGAAAATAACGAAAGGTCTTTGATTTATGAACTGAATTTCCAAGATTATAGTCAAAAGTATATTGGGCAGACGAACAAAGCAATTGTAACTAGGTTTAAGAAGCACATGACTCATTTAAAATATCGAAGATTATAAAACTTTTCTGTTGCTCAATATGCTTTCGAAAGTAATAATAGAATAAGCTTTAGTAACTTAAAGTTAGTAACACGTACAACCCACGACTGACTATTAGATATCATGGAAAGTATTAAGATAGCTAAATGTTATAATTGAACAAACAACAAGTGTCCTATAGCTAACAGTCCGTTGAATTGATTGATACGGCAAATTACGATACTAATGAATCAGTGAACCGAATGTTTACTTGATTATGGTTCCCTAGCTATGAATGGAAATATTAATGAGATTAGGTATTGTAATAACCGGTGTAGTAAACCAAAATACATTATTCCTTCACTGTTCACTGACCATGAAGATGATAGTTAAGTTGAGTGAGTTTATTTAGTGAAAATTGCACGAAGTCGGGAAATATTCGTAATGGTTTACTGAACCTGAAGAACATTTTGGTTTAGCGAAACGCACGTCGAGAAACGTGTAATTTTTGATGTTCATGGAAAACTGGTCTCTTTTTCTTGTTCATGTTCTCTATGTTCAGGTCTTTCGTATATATTCTCGTTCATATCCATGCCTTCTAGAATGTTTTCTTAATTCCTCCATACTTAGGTGGTAACATATTACGTTGGCTTGTTGGAATAATGGTTTCATTAAGAATTTATTTTATTGTGGGTGATGATGAGCAGTTGAATGTACATAAATATCAATCTACGTCCGCGTTCTTCTTGTACACTCCATAGACAACCTTGTTGAATGCATTCATGAGTTATGAATAGACTCAAAAATAACATAATTTCTTCTTGACCAGGATACATAGTGAATTTGATATATTCTCTGCGAATCTGATTTATTCATTTATGATTACCATCACACTACATAACCATGGACGCGCAACAGAACCACGGTAAGAGTATAACGAAGAACAGAAGGTAGCCATATTATCTTTTGAATTTATTTGAAGAAACTATAGCTGCAGTGACAGCAACATGAGTTTAATACATTATAATTGAACATATATATTCCCATAGTTGTTATCCAGTTTTATAAGTACATATAAGTATGAAATTTTCTAAATATCTAAGGTTTCTGACTTTAAACATATAAAACTCACTTTTAATGAATTTCTTATGCACCATTTTTATGCAAATAAATTTGAAATTTATTTTTGATACTATTTTGATCATATCGTTCTTAAGACTTAATTCTAACATAAAAGAACATTGAACATTAAACGTATTAATATTCTTATCCTTTATAGCCAAATTTATGATTGCCTTACATTTTATTTCAAGAATATACATGTTAAACGTAAATTTTGATGACGTTCTTAGTCTCAAAATGTAGCTTCAATATGCTCCTCATTGTGAAAATATAGAAAATTCATAACTTTACAGTTCATTTAGTGGATGGTAATATTAATAACTTCAAGTATAGTCATATTCATTTCATCGCTATTTACCAAATAAAAAACTCCCTTATCTTGCCGATAAATGGAAGAGTCTACCTGAGCCTAGCCATAAAAACAAGCCAAGGTTATGTTTTGAGATTTTTTATTTGGCAAAGAGCGATGAAATAAATTATAAACCATACCAGCTAGATCACTGCTTACCTGTATAATAGCAATTCTAATAGACATTATTCATATGGTAAGAATACTGTTATCTTATCTTCCGTGTAAAATTGAAAATTTGTAGTAGCAAGCGCCGAGAAAGTCAAAAGAAAAAAATACTAAAAATATGCTCATCCTAGGTTTTACATTACGATTAGAAACAAAACTGCCAATCATAAAAACTTCTTTTGTCAATGCTGATATCTTGCACGAATATATAAGATTTCTATCCAAATTTCGTATTCTTATATTTGCAGCAACGCCACTCATCAGATAAATCAGCTATTGATGATTCACGCAAGTCATTGCTAGAAAAGTTCGTTGTACTCTGAGATTATCTGTCTTCGAAGTTTGACTTTAACAACTTGGCCCGTTACTGCATCATTCCGTGTAGGTCCTACCGTTGACCTGTTCTTTGCGGCGTTTACATAAATTAACTTTCACGTAATTTTTTCCTACGTAGTGTCAAAGAGGAACTTTCAATTTTACTTTGCGGTAAATGCAGTCTTAAGACAAGTTCCGTTTTTACAACAACATAATAACGGTGTGATGTGTTGACCTTTCGGTGTTACCCAATACCATACATTAGGATTAGGCGTCTTTAGATTTGTTCACTTTTAATGCGTTGAAATTACACGATTTTATAAATGAAATATCCAATGTAATTATCTGTGCTATAATAGAATTATCCAAGAATTCGTAGGGTTCCGTGATGTAAACTATGTAGTAATAGATAATGATTGAAACCAAACTAGACTGATTTCGGAACAATCACAGAATTGTTAGGAAAAATTATCTCTTATAATTATAAGAAAATATGCATCAAGTTCTTTTAAAAAATCATATAGTATACATACAAAAATACTCTGAACATGCTGATGTTACCAACTATCCTCAAATATCTTCATAAGATATTACTATTTTATAAAGATGTAAGACTGTAAATCTGTAAAAAAAAAGTTTCCGAATCCGGTGCAATAATTCTGAATATTTTGAAGTTACTTTGCAGAATCTGGCAACAAATACTTGAAATAACTGCTGGTGTTAAAGAATACCTCAGAAATATCTTTGATTGAACTAAACTGATTAATGTACATGTAGATTACTTAGGTTATTTGATCGAATTCAATAATTATACAAACATGAAGGAATGGTTTAGAATGTTTACTCTCATGTTTAATTACCCTCATATTTAACTCACCTTAATATCACCACCGTAATAACGAAACAGGATTTTTCACAATTTGTTTTAATTTACATATACTTTAATTATGCAAATTGGAAGCACTGATGTTTAATTTAAACAATAATTTAACAGTTAAATAAATGCAGTATCAACATCATAAAATATAGGATTTATATTAAAATTATATTAATACTATTATTAACATTTAACTGCACCTTTGATTTGATTAACTTAAAAAATCAACCCAATAACGTAATGACAAGAGACTTCTCATTAAGTTAGATGAGCGAAGAAGGATGATATCTATGATAGATTTATGTGGTAATGGTGTAACTCAAAAATATTATTGAAGGGTTACTGGTTATTGAAAAAACAGATTGTGTTTCGACCAGGATACAGTTATACAACTACCATATATAATTTATTATAGTTTGTAGAAACTTCAAGTCAGAGAAAAAATATTAGGAGTGAATGAAATTAATCTTGAACCAATCTTATTTAATGTATTTACCAATAACACAATATCCGGTCTTTATAAATCTAAATCATATTGATATACAAATTATACCCAATGTATTTCTCATTTCCTCTTGCATGCGAGACTCTTAATAATGCCGTACTTTGCTCCATGTCTACAATGTGGATGAGTAATCTATCATATAATCCTATGGACATCACTATAGCAACATCATTTATGCTGCGGTTAGAGATGGTATATTGAGCCCAGTATTGCAAGTGTCATTGTATGCTAGGGTTTGAATCCCACTATAACCAAATCAATCCAACTCAGCGTAAGACTTCATGTACTAAATATAAAAAAATATGAAACAAACTAGATCTTATTACAGTCATCTGAAATAAAATTTGATGATTTTTAAAATTTCTTTGTTCAGCTTTAGAAAAATATCTATGGAGTAAATTATCGTCACAGATGCGTCCAAGACAATATCGTGGAGTAGGGTGCACTTTCCATTTCATCGGAAGCATATATGTATACCGTTTTCCTGGATACTCTTCCATTTTTACAGCGGAACTGCACGAAATACGGTGAACTGTAATTTTTATATATTCACTAATATAAAAAACTTCGGTAATATATACAGACACTTAGTTCCTTACAGGATGTGAAAAGTCCTGACAATAAAGATCCATTTGTTGAAATATTTTTACGTTATTGCAGATATGCAAAATAATGACAAAATAGTAGACTTTATGGGTACCTAGTCATTGTGGCATTACAGAGGATGGGCTAAATGATCAAGCGGCACATTCGGTTGCAAATAAGGCACTATTCGCTATGTGCAAAGTATGGGGCGGGGATAAAGAAGTCGATGGCAGCGCTTGCAGTGAACACAAATTGGATTAAAGTAGGCTGTCAGGCTAACAGATTTGTATGTGTGTTAATTCGTACACAAAACGAAAACAAATTCGTAAAAAAAAGTTAACTCGTAAACGGATCTATAGCCGATATAGTTGCTGTGTTATAAATTGCAATAATACCGGAATAAATAGTAAATGCAAATTTTATCGATTTGCTACGGCAGCTTGGAAATTAGAACAATGCAAGAAATGGACAGAAAGGGATTTATTAAGAAGTTGCTTATTGATATTACTCCTAAAGGCTTTATTTAATTTAATTCTAAAGCGGTAAGTGGCATGAAAAGTAATTCAGACATGATTGTAGAATTTGGATTAATAAATTATTTGGAAGATGACGACATTATTTTAACGGACAAAGAGTTTCCAGAACTAAGACGAGTTTTGAACGAACCTGGAAGCAAGTGAGAATAGTTATGATACCTTTTCTACACGACAAAAGTGTATTTTCCAGATTATTGCTACCAGCAGCAATATTTTCCAAATACAACACTTGTAAATAATGATCGAAATAAAATATTTCACTACATAATGCTGCATGTTTTATGAAACCCTCATCCCTTTATTGAAAGAAAGCGTTTGCTAAGGTCTTCATCCACAATATTTGATGCAGTGCAATTAAATTTAATGTGATTTTACTGTGAAATTTTAATATTACTAATTTAATCAGAATTTCTGACAGACACATGACAGCTTGCAAAGTTGTGAAAACTACGCGGCACTTATGTCGCGCACGTAGCAAATAGAGAAGTTGAGACAACTGTATTTTATAAACACTATAGAAAAATAATTGTCGAAAGGCAAAGCGACAGCGACATTTGTAACTCACGACTTAAAATTAATTAAGTAAACCAAATACCAAGAAATAGTCTTTTACTTAAAACTTAACGAAACGTAACAGATTACAATTACATGATTACAATTGGGACACACTAGACTGATTAACTCATTTAATAATAGACAGCCAATATATATAATACTTACCTGACTGCGATATACACTCTTTTACACTGCAAAAAAAGTACTATATTTAGAGTAAGAAATGATCTACCAAATGAATGAACGGTATGCCTAAATATTGAACTTAGCAATGTTAAGAAATTGAAAAATTTTTTACATGAGGCCAAATTGCTATTAAATACTAATATAATATCACGATCAATTTCACTGAATAACAGTAGCGGCTAATAATCATAAGTTTTGATGCCGTTACTTAAAATAAGAATTACCTTTTAAACGTTACCTATTCCTTAGAATTTGGAAGGAATATCTCATGGTGCCAGGTTAATATAAGTTTATTAGCCAGGTTTAGTTACAGCTGACACAAGGAACTAGTACGTTACCTAGTATTAATTTTAAAGTATATATGATGTGTATAATACATTATCTTAAACTGGTATAATGCATCATCTTAAAAAGTGAAAATAAAAATAATACGTTTTGGCATTGGCGCATTCGCCATATTATATCAGAAGTAATTTGTAATAGTACTTTTATATTTATACGTATTTAATAAAAAAAATCAGCACTAATCTGAAAGATATACGTATTAGACTAACAAAATAGTACCTGATTACAATACTTTAGAAAACATCCATTGTTGAGTTGTTATTTAATATATTTAAATAAAATTCTGAATGTTAATGTAATATATTCAAGATTTGATTAAAATATCGTTGATTAAATCAGTGCTATATATCTTAAGTCAGCACCAACAGACGCACACTGAAGAAAGGTTACATGATGGTATGATTAAAATATATTGCCGTATGTACAAGCAAATCAATCATTTACATAAAAAAGCCTACCGTTATTACGCAGGCGTAGTATTTTTGTATATATTTTGAGCACGTTGTTCATAGATAACGAAACACCATTTTTTTAGTAATTTAACGTAACGTTTCTCATTAATATTTATAGAGTTTGAAGAATTAACGGTCAAAATTCAATGACCTGTATTTTTTATACATTATTTTTACACACTACTAAATTAACAAATATTTAATTTTCTCTCAAACTGTTACTTATATTATAATAGAAAAATTACTTAGTAATTTAAATTACAGTATATACCGTATGTAAATAAATATATTTCAATTGGATGTAAATGAATATATACATAGGAAATTACTTGGTAAAAATAAAATAGGAAAATTACTTGGTACCTGAAATTATGGTATAAAGTTCATTTCATCGCTATTTGCGAAATAAGAAATCACAAACGGCTCTTATCTCATACCGTGGCTTGTCTTTATGGCTAGGATCAAGTAGACTGTTCCATTTATCGACAAGATAAAAGATTTTTTACTCGTATTTGGCAAATAGCGATGAAATGAATAGTACATATGTATGTAAATTTCAATTGTATGTATAGTTTATTTCATCGGTATTTGTCAAAATGAAAAATCCTAAACGGCTCTTATCTCATACCGTGGTTTATTTTTATGTTTAGGCTCAGGTAGACTGTTCCGTTGATCGGCAAGATAAAAGACTGAATATTAATTGAATAGTAAATTCAATTAATATTTGATAAGACAATAAATGGAGCTAAATGAATAGTAAACAAATACATAAGAGCTGATATGAATTTTAAAAACTTTATGGTTGTTTATGTGTTTCAAGAGAAGTGGTGTTCTTCAATTCATGTATTAATATAATAATTTAGTTCTAAGTTTTTCATTCAAAATAGTCTCTATTTTGTCTGTATAAATATGTTTTGGTAGTATTTAAAATAACTTCTTTGTTATAGAAAGTATAACAGAACAGATACCTTTGTTAAATATCTTACAATTAGTAAAAGTCAACATGGCAGTGATATACTTTAATAACCAAATAGAAAATATATAACAGTATAACAAAATAGCTCATTAGACTGTTTCATAATGGTATTAAATTGCTCTACTTAGTACTACAATTAATTGGAGAAAAACTTAACTTAACTCAACTTAACTTAATTCTACAGGAATAAAACTTTGACTATTCACTTGTTAAATAGCAAAAGTAATTGTCGTGGTAAATCAATTAGATGAGAAAATCCTATTGTGAAAGTTACAGAGGGGTTTATAAATATTTCAGAGTCACATCTGAAATATATAATTGTAGTTCTAAAATTAGAAGTTTCACAATATTCTATGACTTCAAAAGGTTGGAAATATGACATTGATATAAACCAAATATTTATCATATTTGGTATAAAATAGATTTCAAATAAATTTGTAATTTAAAAGGAGGTACTCTTTACTATGCAATGGTTGAAGAAGTAATAGAATAAACTATATAAATAAAACTAATACATTTTATCAAATACAGAATAAATAAAACCGATTGATTAAAACGGAAGTAAAAGTTCAATAGAAATTATCATAAGTTTCTCGTGTTCAACACTTCGGACTTTGGCAATATAACGGATTAGCTCCAATACTGTTTAATATTGTCTACGTAAATGATATAGAAGAATGTACCAACAAGTCAATTATAAACAAAGTTCAAGTTGTCACATATACGAACGATATCAATATAGAAGAAAAATCGAAAACAATAAACATGAAAAAGTATTAGTAAAATTCACACAAACAATAACGATAATAAGTAAAAACCGAAGAGCAATATGATAAAACGAGACACTTGTTGAATATAACGTAAAAATGATCATTAATGTCATTTCGCTCTAAATTATAATGGATAATAAAAATTACAAGACTCAAGAATTACGTCAAAGAATATTAGACGGAAATAGAGCACTATGTGCTTTGAATCTTCTGTTTGAATCCAAACTGGCAGACAAGAAAACGAAGTTAACTATTTGCAAGACGCTAATAATGTCAGTTGTGACATATAAATGAGAAGTTTGGACTTATATAAAAAACGAACTAGCTTAGTAAAGAAATGTTAGATATTTGAAAGAAAAATTTTGAGAAGAATCTACGAGCCAGTAAGGAAACACAATGACCGACATATTAGTCACAATTTCGAACTGAGATAGGTGTAAAGCAAATAACTATTGTTGATTTGGCTAAATACGGTTACATAAGAAGATCCTAAATGACTGTAATATAGGAAACGGAAAACGAAGACAACCAAGAGCTCGATGGCAAAATAATACAGAGAAATATGCTAATATACAGGGTTTTTAATAGGGACGCTCGAAATTTGTTAGGTTATAGGCCGTGTTGTTAAAGCAATATCTATAAAATTTATAATGAATTGTTCAATAGTTCAACAAATCACCGTGGAAGGTTATAGCTTTCAACAATGTATACAGATCATCAAACTTTATTTTCAAAGTCAATGCTCCATTCGAAAAACGTTCTGCGAATTGACTTTTATCTTTGCCACGACCGTCCCGCCGAGTCGACTATTCGACGTTTGGTGACCAGATTTGAATCAACCGGTTTGATAAATAATCAGACAACACCCGTATACCACCGAAACGCAAGGTATGCTGAAAACATCGCTACTGTGCGTGAGAGTATACCGGAAAACACGAGGCAGTCAATTTCTCGTCATTGACAAGAACTTTCTGCGACTTCAATTTGGTGAATTTTGCGTAGGGTCTTTGGTCTGCACCCGTATAAAATCGAATTGACCCAGAAACTTAAGGTAAACGACCATAGACAACGCCATGTGTTCGTTGATTGGGTTCTGGGGCAGATGGAATGAATATGCGAACAAGCAAAATTATCGGATTTGGGACGATAGTAATCCACAGGAGTTACACCAGCACCAAATCCCGAGAAAGTCACTGTTTGGTGCGGATTTTGGTCTGGTGGAATCATCATCCCATACTTCTTCCAAACTGAAACTGACATTGTCATAACCGCCAACGGCGAGCCGTATAGATCGATGATAAGCACTTCTTGTGGCCTAAACTGGATCATATAGATACCGACTATATGTGGTTCTAACAGGATGGCGTTACGTGCCATACATCTTGCGCAGCAGCCCCGTGAACTGGCCGCCGAGATCGTGCGATTTAACGCCTTTAGACTTATTCTTTTGGGTCTATCTTAAATCGCAGTGAATAAACTTCCAACATCTGATGCCCTCAATGTCAACATGACGAACGCCATCCAGCAAATTCAGCCAGATTTATGCGACAAAGTCATCGAAAATTGGACCTCCCGAATACGTGCTACCAAGCATAGCCACGGTATAAATTTCAACCACGTTATATTCCATACTTAATGCCATAAAATATTACATATTTCAAATAAAAAAAATTAGTGGGTATCTCACACACAACTTGTTTTATTTATATCTAAAAATCGAGTGTCCTTATTGTCTCGTCCTTACTACTACTCGTACTATTAGTAGGTAACTAGTAAATAGCCGTTGGAGATAAATTGTTTTGGAGACAAAAACTGAGAGAGATCTAAGTTCAATAGAGCTGTTGTATCAATAAAACAACAAGAAAATATTTTTGTTGTAGGTTCTTATGTAATTAGAAAACTCAAGAATATTTGTGATAAATGAAAGCCTTAAATGGCTTTTATAAGCCTTAGCATAATTTTTGATTACTTGCCTACAACTATTTATGAAGCAATATAAAATTTTATATATATTTCCGGAAGTATGTTCACTGTAAATATGTAAACTTAATAAGCATATAATTATAGTAGGTGTATCTCACGATTCAGGTAGCGCTAAGGATTAATGAATAATCCTCTAATTTAATAAAGGAGGAAGAGGGAAGCGGCTAAGAATCTGCTTCATAATTAGTTTTATTTTAAACTTACTTCGCATTGAAATAATTATCATAAATAAATTCATTTACTAACTGCTGCAAGGTACCTTGAATGTATTCTATACCTCCTCATTTTTCACAAGGTAAAGTTTACTAATTAATCTCAATTTGAGTATTGCTAATAGAATTATCACGTTTCCTCTGTCATTATTTAAGGATAAGATAATCGTTAAGACTTTTCATGAAACGTTATATCCTCTCTCCGGTTTTCAGTATAAATAAATAATAAAATACAAATGCAAATAAATACAGCTGATGCAAAACATTCGAGAGCCCAAGGAAATAAGTGAATAGGTCATTAATCATTAGTAAAATATATGGTAAACAACTTATTAGACTGAATAAAGAATCAGTAGTGTTATATATACTATTAGGTGAATACATTTAAATACAGAGTGTATAATAGACAGATTCATTTAAAAACTGCGAAGTATATTAAATCACTCATTCTAGAAATGTTACTCGATTGTTACGTTCAATGAAACTGTTGAATGGACGTCTTACAAACATGTGCAACAAAGCCTTATGGTTTAAATAAAATGTTTTAATATATTGTATCTACGATCGTGCTGTAATATGGGGTTCATTGAACTATTTTGAGTTATGTAATGAGCTCTATTACATCACCGTTATGTAATGAACTCGTTACATAACTCATTTTGATTTTCAAAAATTATAAACGAAGAAGTAAGAATTTATTGAAACTAAAAACAATACAATAATTATTTGTGACTATAAATATTAATATTATTTTCGCCAGATATTAGTAAGATTTTCGACGTAGATAACGCACAACGCGACGAGGAAATCACAAAACTAAGCGTTATTTAAAACAACTGGATTATTACTATGGTTTTAACAAATTTGATGCATCATGTTACTTTGATTTGGCATGAAAATGTTCAAGTAACTTTTAACGAATGTCATAATTATTTAAATGTCAAAACTGAATTTTTTGTAAAAAATCGGTTTTTAATCTCTTTTTCTTATCCAAGCGGTCGTAGATAAAATGTACATCACACGTGGGATAGAGCACATTACATCACTCGTATGATTACTATGACTCGGTCTACGACCTCGTCATGACAATATTCCCACTCGTGATGTAATGTAAATTCTCGCTAATAATGTAAAATTTCACTAATAATGTAAGTACCTATTATATAATACATAAATGAGTTCATATTATGTACTCGTATATACTTGATCAATGTATTTTATAAACAGTAACTTCCTAAAGTAATGTATAAATTCATAAAAATTTCAACGGATAACTTTTGGGAAATACTTTACCAGTCAAATTTAAATTTTAGTTGCACTTTTCTTAAAATCTAACATTTAGGGTATGTTATATAGGGTTAATACATATAGGGTATGATTCGTGTAGGAAGTAAGACGTCATGAACATTTTTTTAATAGCAACCGCCTTCTTTTATTATGGAATGTGAATGAAAACACATGTTTTACATACAATACGGTAATAATTAGCGCGAGTATAGGTTAGATAATAAAATTATAAAAACGATTGTGCAATTTAAAAATGCTGAAATTAATGACAATGATTATTTAAGAAAATATATAGGTAGGTATATGTTGCTGAGATTCGCGGATGATATAGCAGTATTAGCATCTAGTAAAGAGGAATTGGAATTAGCGTTGAACGAAATGGAGGCAGTGTTGACAGAGGAATACGGAATGAGGGTGAATAAAAACAAAACTAAAGTATTAGTGTGCAGAGGGCGCGAGAGCAGAGCAAAAACGAAAGTACAAATTAATAATGAAAGATTGGAGGAAGTTAAAGACTTCACTTATTTAGGAAGTAAAATAAATTGGGATAGAAGAAGCCATAAAGATATAAAACAAAGAATAGCGCAGGGTCGAGTAACTTTTAACAAAAATAGAGCACTTTTATGCTCGGGGATAATAAACTTAGAAACAAGAAAGGGATTTTTGAAAACGTATGTATGGAGCACGGCACTATACGGTTGCGAAACCTGGACGGCAGGGGAAGCTAGTAGGAAGAAATTAGAAGCTTTTGAGATGTGGTGTTACCGAAGAATGATGAAAATACCGTGGACTGATAGCGTTAGAAACGAAGAAGTATTAGAGAAAGTCGGCGAGAAAAGAAGTATGTTGAAAGACATAAAGAAGAGAAGAGATAGATTGGTAGGCCACTTTCTGAGACATGGGGGAATAGTCCGTGATATTTTGGAGGCAGAAAGGCAGAGGTAGGCCTAGATTAGACTACTGCTCGCAAATAGTAAGGGATGTAGGTTGTAGCAAAATTGGCGAAATGCGTAGGTTTGCACATGATAGGAGAAGCTGGAGGTTAGCGTCCAACCAGTCTTAGGACTGATGACCTCATGATGATGATAGGTATATGCATATATGTCAGTTATCCAACGCGGGTCTATAAAAGCGCAGAACGCTGCTTCGGGGCCACTACATGGATGGGCGACATATCGTATTCTCTTGAGGTGTGACAATGTCATTAATACTGTGGCCGGGATGGAGGAGTCGGCCCAGTATTGAGGTGTCGTTGTATGTTTGGGTTCGAGTTTTAACGGTACACGAAAGGATAGTTAGCACCTCTCCCTGTGTGTGGATGTGTCTTAGTCTTTATGTGTAATCTTCTCCCTCGTAGTCTAATGCTTTAAGGGAAGGAAATCGATTTTGTAGACTGTATCTCGTAGAAGTAGTTAGTTTATCATTTTGTGTTCCAAAACGATGACCTTAATGCTATTTTGAACTACTGCTACTGCTGGCTCACAACTAGTGTTTAACCTTCGCACAAAGGCCGATAACTCATAAAATAAAAAAAAATTAAACATATATACATAATTATCATTTAATACTGTAGTTTGCATATAGCGGTAAAGAAAATATTTGTGCTCATGTGCTCCTTATTTTTAACAATGTAATTCTGGAAATTTGACTTTACATCAAGATTGATTCAACATGACTCGATAATTTAGAACAATACCACGAATAACGTACACAATTAATTATGATATAGAAAAGATACAATGCAATATTGTCATTTCAGTATTTTGATTAATCTAGTCGTTATGTGATACTAAAGATTTATTATTGCCAAAGTCGTTGTAGCAACTTCGCTTTAACTTACTCAACTCGATATCGATTGTAAATTGTGAATAATATCACGAATAATCAACTAAAAAAAGAACTATCATTTATTAGTCTCGTTTCGATATTTCGACCAATTTCCTCCATGAATCGTACCAATAATTTATTATTCATAATGTAATTATGGTATTTGACATTATCTTACTCAGCTCGATACCGTTCATCAATTTTAAATAAAATCTGGCGTTATCTAAACTTGATTTGACATTGTTCGTTAATTATAAACAATGCAATAATTAGAATGAATAACTAGAATGTAAAAGAAACGTAGAACGTTATATTTATTTCAATGATGCGACCAACTAAAACCTCGAATATTATTAGGAAGTTATTTTTGTTGAAATTATTATAGGAAGCTACAATTATCCCAGTCTATTTGACATTGCTCATCAGTTCTGAGTAATGCATAAACTATGCATAATAATGCATAAACATAAATAGTGATAATGTAAAGAGATGTAATGTCTTCCGACATTTCTATTAATTTTATTCCACTAATAATATAATTATGATAAATTGGCCTATAGTTGTATTTCACTTTCTTTGTGAGTAATGTCGGAGATTTATGTTTGAAAGTGTAATTGTGACAACCAGGCATTGACATACTTGAATATGACAATGTTGTGGAGAATCCTCCAAAAATGGATGAGGTTGCTAATGCTACAGTTATGTAATTTTTCCTCTATCACTACATATTACTACTGAAAGTCTAATTAATGACTATTAGTAAAATTAGTGATGAATATCCTATAGACGACGCTTTAAGTGAACTCATCGACACAACCCTTATCTCTCTTTAACAGTCTGTATCTTCTTATTAACTACTAGTGTTAATATTCTGCTGCTCAATAATAGAACGCACTATTTGTATATTCTATTTCTATCTTCTTTAATCTATTATAAGTAAATATTACATCAATTATACAATTTCCTTAAATCGACATATGTTTCTCGTTGATTATTATTCGTTTTCAATTGTTATAGACGAATTTATGTCATTATTAGTAATTATAAATGGAATTGGGGTAATATTGTTTCAGATATGGCATCTATACTTGTAAAAGTTACAGAAGATCATGCTCCATATGGTTACGCTGGCATCATTCTCGAAATAATTACAATATACAATAATTATTGTAGCTGACCGATGGTTACTGTAAATATATTTTGCAATAAATACACTGCATTGGACGGGATGGAATGTTGGTAATATTTTTCTTTGGACCTGACTGACACACTTAGATGAAGATTTCGTAATTATTCATTTTAGATTTACCAGTAATTCTATTTGTACACCTTTGTATGTTTTACTTTGTTTAAAATATCGTTTTATAAGTGAAATATAATTCCTTAGTAATTTATTACTTTGATTATATACTACTGTTCGTATTAATTCGCATCAATTAAAGAAGAATGACTATTTTTAAATTGTTATTAATTATTATTTTGCGATTTGAATTGTATAACCTAGAAAGGTTCGGTGGGAATAATAAAACATTAGTATTGTGTGTCTGCAACGCCATAATATTCCGGTGAAACCATAATATTCTGGTTGTGTCATTGGCCAACTACCTTGGACTGTAGCATAGTGGGGTAAAACGTACAAAACCATGAAAGACTCTAAAAGTTATATCTGATTTGGGATTGACCACCAATACACCCTTGTCGTGGTCGCTCAGATGAAAATATTGCTGCAGTGAGAAAGAGTGTACGGGAGTATCCAAGTACATCAATTCGACGTCATGTACAACAATTGAGTCTGTCAAGAGCCACCACGCATCGAATCTTAAAGAGAAATCTGCATCTGCCAGCATGACAACAATTAACAGTTATAAATAATTTATAATGTCGTATATTTGTTAATTGAGTGTTATAAAAGAGAGAAGGTGATGCTGATTTTTGATACAAAATATTGTTCAGGAATGATGCATATCTTCATCTTGACGGACACGTCAGCAAACAAAATTGTCGAATTTGGGGTGCTGAAAATCCACACTCGGTTCACAAAAAGGAAATGTTTCAGAGATGCACAATTTGGTGCGAATTTTGGAGTGGTTAAGTAATTGGACTATATTTCTTTAAGAATAAATCTGGTAATGCTATCACAGTAAATGGTCAACGCTATCGTATGGTTTGTAGGTGACAGTCGTTATATATTGACTGTTTATCTTTGACAGAACATAAATGGCGTGCAATTCAAATACTATATTTCCAACCGCGACAACCTATATAACAATAACCACATTTAAGGAAAACATAGTATTTTTAATTTTTTAGTTTAATTTACAATCTAACTATAATCGTCCAACTATATGATCAAGCGGTAGCTGTAATAATAAATTATAGGAAGGTGGTGTCTTGTTATAGAAAGTTTATTATAAAAACCGTTTTACTTCACATACATTATTAGTACTAAAGGAACTCCTTTAAATATCGCACAATCTAGATCTGTAAGGATATATATATATATATATATATATATATATATATATATATATATATATATATATATATATATATATATATATATATATATATATATCTCAATTGAGAAAGATAAGATAATACAAGTACATTAATTATTCTAAAAAATTACATTTAATGTTTAATGCTCATTATATGGCGGATTCGATAAAGAGAAAGTAAAACCAATCGAATCGAAATTGAGATTTTGTAATTATTATCTAAATTTCCGAATACTTGTATCATAAATGTCTATTTCTGACAAATAACCACTTAATGACAACACTCACTTTAAATTATACAAGTATCTTATAATGTTTAACAATTTTCAGTCATAATTATTAGTATATTAATTCTGATATTAAATTGGTGAGAAACTATTTCATTATATGGTACGGTGACTGTAATGTTTGAGTATATCAATTAATTAGATACATATATTAACATTAACACTGATTTTAGATAATTAATTTTATCTAAAAATGTTTTAACACAGCCTTTATGATGTACATAGGGTAAAACATATAAATTCTGATTATCTGTGAAGAAATTATTTTTTATCCAGAAAGATTGCTTTTTGAATAGTGTAAATGAGATTATTACTATGGACACTAAAACAGATTAACTAGCTTCTTTGAGATGTATAAAAGGTAGTACTCTTGCTTGATAAATTTAAATGTTTATATTAAGAAAAAAATGGGACGAGTTTTTCAGGAACACTGAAAATTTTACGTTACTCGACGCCCGTTTCCTCAACCAAGTTGGGAACATCAAGAAATAGTTAAAACTAACTGTCAGTTACAGCTGGTCAAGAATAGGAAAAAGTGTAAGATTATCTGTGTATGCGTACAAGAAAGAGTGAGGCAGCATTCGGAGAGAAAGGCATGCACATTACGCGCGGCCAGATCGAACTTTGTGTACATTCACATTCGCTCAATATTCACTCTGCAAAGGCCTCAATGCGACTGAGTATAGCCTAGGCTATATATAGCGCACCTCGTAGGCGGTCTGATATCGCAGTTTTGAGACTTGTTCCTATTCCTTCTATTCCTAACTGGTTTCATCGATTGACGGTTTAATACCTTTCCCAGGATTTATATTTAAGCCAGAAAAATTTCTAAAATACTAAACAGTGTATCTAAAATGTTTCTTCAAATACGACATAGTGGGGGTTCTATCTAATTAAAATCACGTTTTGGCATTAGGTAGATCTGAATGGTAATTTATTGGACGAAAGAGTCGACCAAAGTGGAAAAACATTTTCTTGCGGCAAATTAAAATATGTTGGACCATCAAGATCATTATTAAAGAACAACAGTCTAAAATTTACAAAAGGAAGTTTGCGTTATATTTCTGTTCTATTCAATTTGTTACATGACACCCTTATATTTGAAAACAAAATTGAGGGCGGGTAAATATTAGTACTCAAGGTAAATATTAGTAAAGGTTACCTCCCATAAGTATGGGCAACCAAATTAAATATTGCATAAATGTCATTGATTGTAACTAATCACAAGACGTTTTTTATTCCAGTAACTTGAGACGCTATCATTGAATATTTTTAGATATGCATGTTAACATTAATCAACTTCATTGAGAGATCAAACAAATGATACGCATTTGAGGTTAGAGTTTATTATATGATCGTAATCATTTTATCCTTTCTCGATAAAAAAATATGAAACTAAGGTTGCGAATACTCTACAAATCATAATTTCAATAAAGCATTAAATATTAATTTAAAGTTAAGTATGCATAATCAAGAATGGCTTATTCTCAAAACATAGTAATTATTAGCTGTAGTAATCGATAATAATTCTCAATATACCTAAATTGAGGAATGTTTTTAATTATTTATTTTAAAATCAAAACAATTTGTTTTATCCATACATCCACATTTTGTTCTAAATGGTAATGTGAATACTCAGAATAAGAATAAGTTTCTGGAATAACATTAATCCTCGTATCTTTCATGAGAGCAATAAGCTAAAATTTCCATAAAAATCAAGTATGGGTAGGAAGTATCCTCGATAATAATAGAGTTACACCCCTGTTTACATCAAAATTTAACGGATTTGGACATATGGTTTAATTGCTATGAAACAGCTAATTTTGGGGATCATAACAGAAAGTTCTGATGAATTTCCATATCTGGAAATTACTTTTATACAAAATGGTGCACCTGTAGAAAACAACACTATTATGGTGCAGTGAGAATTTATCTCAATGAACAGTATATAGGTGTATTGGACGCCGGTGTATAATAGAGTGGCCTGTTTGGTGTCCAGATCTATCACCATTAGATTTATTCCTTCGTAATTACGCATCTAAACTACGTAATCTATGTAAGTGCCCGCTGGTACAAAACGCATAACTTATAGTATAAAGCACATAACACAACCCTATAGTGCCGAGGTCTTTAAACAGAGAATTACTGAAAAATACAGGTTAATTTTCGTAAAACCACTTATACGAGCGAAAGAATGAAGATTTCTATAACAAAATGTTGTATTGTCAGCAAGAGGGACATACATATACATTTAGAGAATTTATTTAGATACTCTTTAAAGACATCTGGTACTAGTTTTCATTATTACAATTTTGTTATTTGTGAATTTAATTGTTTTCCATTAATATAGAACCATTTTTTAATGTAAACACAAAATAAAGTCATTATTTACTATCACATCATTTTTACACTTTAATGTACATACGTATACCATTTCTCTTGTCTCCCAATTAACAATAAAGAGTTTTTAATTCTTTATATAATAACAAAAATATTTTTATGAACGTTAAAATTTGTACTCGTGCATATTAATCATAAAACGTAGATTTAATTTTAGACAGAGCAGAAAACACTTCAATTTCAGAAACACAAATCAAAGTTCAATTAAAGTTCTGGTAAAATATGCTGCACATACAAAGTTGTGGAGAATTTTCCAAGGATTGGATTTCAGAACACAAAAGGTAGAGAAATCCCACCATTAACAAATCATTTAGTTCAGAAGCTATCAAATGATGATGATCAGGATGAAAAATGAGCTACTATTCTCAATTTGTCAATATTCTATTTTCTGATAATACAAAGTATTGTATAAATGGTAACCACTAGGTTTAGTTTGTTGTTTTAGTATCCTATCTATTTTTGTACAAAGTTTGCACGTCACTGATCATGAATATGGTCATCAATATAGCAAGTTTAGTATAATAACCTCCCAAATGAGATACGTTATGTAGGGTGTCTCAGTTAGAACTATAGGATTTGAATTGCGTGCCATTCATGTTTTCTCAAATATAGGGCGTCAATATTTAACGACTCCAAATAACAAAAAAAAAGCAACTTAACAAACCGTACGACATCATTATGCCACGACAGCATTCCTCATCTACTGCGATAGCATTACCAGTTTCATTTTCAGAAATGTATAGACCAATTATTCCTCAACTCCAAAATGCGCATCAAACCGTGCATCTCTGTGGATGCATATCTTTTTATGAAGAGCATGTGGATTTTCAGTGGATTCGACAATATTGTTTGCTGGCGTATCCATCAAGATGGAAATATGATTCACCGAAAATCAGCATCACCTTTTTTCTTCTCAAACACTCAGTTAACAAATGTACGACGTTGTAAATGGTCTGTCAGTTTAATTCTTGTGTCAATTGAATTTTCTATGCTGACAGATGCAGATGTTTCTTTAAAATCCGACTCTTGACAGATTCAATTGTTGTGCATGACGTCGAATTGTGCTTTGATACTCCCGTATACTTTCATTCACTGCAGCAATATTTTCATCTGACCAACCACGACGAGGACGTATTGGTGTTGCCTTATCAATAACATAACTTCAAATTTTTAATTGCGGTATGGTGATGTCGCATGGCTTGTAGATAGTCGTTAAATACCTTTATAAAACGTCCTTTATAAAATCTTTAACAGAGCACAAATGGTGCGCAATTCAAATTTTGTAGTTCCAACTGAGACATCCTTTTTTATATAATACATATAAAAACACATACATAGTACATATATGCCAAATATAGAACACGTCATTATAAGACACTCCGTATATTCATAGCGCAGATGTTTAGATGTTTTTTATAATGATATTGGCCAACATATACCCATTATGCAGAATACAATAAAGTGAATCCATGAAATTTATAAGTCCAGTTGAAAATGAGCGCTGTTGATTTATTTTTGTAATAATTCCTTTCACTTTAAAAACTGCATTAGAATACACACATAAAAAATAGGATGGTAGACAAATTTCTATTTTTGCCATTCACCGTGTCTAAATTTCGGATGTAATTAAAGCTTATCCTTCCTCAACGCTATAGAGGATGAACATTGATTATTTATTTACAGCTGTATGATTATTCTTCGTTACGTTACGTAAATATTAAATATGGGTTATGAGAATGCAGTAGGTCATAGATAAATATAATTATTTATATTAAAAAACATACGTCTAGAAGTTTTTAAAACATCAATAAGTTAAGGCTATCTATAATAAATCCGAGACGGCACCTTTAAATTATGTATGCAATGCGTTGAGGCATTGCCATGTCATTGCAAATATTTATTGGCACAACAAAATTTTCGGTTGCTGAAGACAAACCCAAAATTATATCTTGCAGCAGTGCAGTTAGGTCTAATCGTAGGTTACAACTGCTGGCTGCAATATTTATTTATTTATTTATAAAGAAGGTATCCCAAAAGAAATTAAATAAAAACATTCTTAAACAGGGTAACACATAATTATAATAGTAATAATAACATAAAGATGATTATAGAAAGAATAAAACCAAGAAGCCATAATACTGGCTCAGTTTTCCACAAAACATTATACACTATACTCGACGCGCGTTTCGCCAACAAAGTTGGCATCATCTGAAGATAGCAAAAACTAAAAGCCATACATTCAAAAATTGACATTAACTTACTAAATTAAGATATGCACGGATAGAACATTAACAATATAGGAAAATTAAATTAATTTCAAATAATGTAATATCATGGGAAGGTGCTAGGACCTTCGATACAGCAACAAAATCAAGACTTTCTTTTTCTGATGCTGTTTCCTTTGTTAACCATTTCGAGAAGCCATAAGGAGGTGAATCAGTTGCTGAAAACCAATTGTCAATGATAGGTTCGAACAAGAAGAAAGATCATTAAGGTTGTAACTAAAAATAACTAAAAGCATTCTTCTCACATAGTAGATAAGTTAATTAGAAAACGTAGATGTAGGGCAAGTCTTCTTAACACTACGATCTTTCGAGAGGATTCCAAAAATCTTGAAAATATGAACCACAATTTACTAGAAGCCTAAAACAATATTAAAAAATACGCGAATGACATTCTTCTGACAACAAATTACAACAAATTTGACAAGATAAAATTCCAAAGATAAAATTGAAAGTAATGAATGGCCGGGGATTTATGAAGTAAGTTGCGAAGATTGTAGTCAGAAGTATATTGGACAGACAAAAAAAGTAATTTTAATTATGTTTAAGGAGCAAATGGCCCATATAAAGTATTAAAGGTTAGAAAATTCTTCCATTTTCCAATATGCTTTCGAAAACAATCATAATATAAATGCTAGTAACATAAAGTTACTAAACAGTATAATCAACATCTAACAGCTAAACGTGACAATCTGACAATAGCATGAACAAAGTTAAGGGCCCCGTACCTAACAGCCCATTTTTTTGGTTGATATGGTAAATGACGATACTAATGGATCAGTAAACCCGCTGCGCTGTTTGCTTCATTACGGTTCACTAACCATGAATGGAAATAGTTTTAATTATAATATAAGAAACACTAAAAAAATATGCAATGTATCAATAGAGCTTCTTATATCTATGTTAAAAAGTAAATTTATTGAAAATATGCATGATATTCGTACTTATTAATTTACAGACATATTTATTACACTACTGAAGTAAGGAGATTATTATTCTCCACCCCATCTGCAAATGCCTTAAGGACTAACCAAATTAGGCCAAAACAGCTATTTTCCTAGCTACATGATGACGACGAATGCTGGATTATATGGCGAAATTTGCCGTAGTTTGTCTAACAGAATTAGCACTAATTTACAGTGATTCAGATTGCTTAGAGGTTTAAAAATTACGCTCTGCCAAGTAATAATTTGCATTATTTTGACATATTTATTAATTTAATACTTATTATGTATTGGTTGGTGCGGAGAACATTAATACAGTATCTTTATTCTTGGTGTTGTTTATAATAAATATGGTTCAGGTCTCAGCTGTATAATTTTTTAAAATATTAATTGCAATAGGTAAAGTTACGATGATTATGTTTATTTAGATATTTGTAGTTTATTTTTATTTTTAGTATATCATCTATTATCTAATTTTTGATATCACAATATTTGGCGTTAGCAAGGATAAAAGTGCATTTTGCCTCGACCGGGAATCGAATCCGGCTCTCCCAATTTCCGGTTGGTTGCTCTGACTGCTGAGCTATCGAGGCACACTCATTATCCTTGCTAATGCGCCAGTTTAATGTGTCACTACAGTACTCCCTCCCTAGAGACATGGTTTGTCTCGATACAATTTAACGGAATGTGACTGCGTTCGCCATTCTTACGAACCGTTGTTCGGTAACCCCCGGGACTATAGGGCGATGGATAGGACGGGAATCGAATCCGCGAATTTGAGATGTAAGGGAGATTGCATATACTGGAATGAATCACATCACGTCGGGGTCACCACTTTAGCGTTAGCAAGGATAAAAGTGCATTTTGCCTCGACCGGGAATCGAACCCGGCTCTCCCAATTTCCGGTTGGTTGCTCTGACCGCTGAGCTATCGAGGCACACTCATTATCCTTGCTAATGCGCCAGTTTAATGTGTCACTACACAATATATTTCACGAGTTACTCTAATTTTAAAGTTAATGTTGTTAGAGACAGATTCGGATTGAAGACTGTCTGAAAACATTGCTTCAATAGACATTTTAGCTACTCTTAATTTGTTGAAAGACACGAGGAAAAGAAATTTCGAAAGTATATTCGGTGTAAAACCTGTAACTCATGAAGTATGTCCTATAATGTAGCTCATCTTATTCCTTATATATTCGCTATAAGTTACGCTTGAATATTTTAAAGAATATATGTCAATTTATAAATATCATTAAAACTATTTTCGCCTTTAAAAATATCTATGCACATTTTGGTATTGGAATATTGGACAAGGAATTATAGTAATAATTTAATCCAATAAAATTTGTGATATTAAGCACAATTATTCTAAGATAAGTAATGTTGTTATAATTAGTAATTCTGAAGATTTTTAAGCGGTTAGAGAATTTATTTTCACTTTTAAATATTTCATTAAATTAACACAAAAATTAATCTCTTGTGTATGACACAAATTAAAATTTAATACAAAAGTATTCATCGTATAAATATCCGAGGATAGGTTATACGTGTGATTGTATACTTCACATAATTAACATAGAATAACACTTGTAAGCGTCAAGCAATTACTGTTTACTTTAATGTGAGTTAATCTCCTTCCTGCGAGGTCAAAAATCTCTTAAATATTATCTTACATCTTCTCGCCTATTGCTTTTATAATATGACCTTATGTAGTCTTGTTGCGTTGCTCGTTATTTACATCAGGTGAAGTGAGTTTTTAGGTTTTATTATGCAATAAGTATAACTATTTTAAATGTTTAGTCACATAAGGAGTGACGCGCATACAGTTGCATTTCAGGCCGTATGATTTCGAATACGAAATGGCCTCTTATCTACTGTAATATTTTTCTGTTCTAGAATGACTAGTATTTGCTAAGGCTTCAATAATGTCCATTACTGATGTGCACAACAATTATTTTAATTGTTTTTATGTAACACATTATTGTAATTCTAGGAGCAACTTAGCTTGACGTGTTCTTTTCGCGATTTTGTCATTGATAATAACTTAATTTCCGTCGTTTTGCTAATGCGTTTGTACTGTAGTAATCATAACACTTTCAAGTAATAGAAATTAACAGTATGGACGAGAAACATATTTTTTTCGCTATTATAAATATTACGAGAGATTAACCCAGCAGGACAAGTATATTACAATGCAAAAACGGAGTGAATTTGGTGTCCGTAGTAGAAAATCTAAATACTAGTGTGTGGCAAGTCAGTGATAAAATTAGTATTTGTCAAGTTTTTGTAATAAACTAAGAAAAAATGAAATTTTATCTAATCATATAGTATAGATACTACCATTTATTATCAAACTCCAGTCTTGTGATATTAAATACCATAAATATTATTATTTAAACGTCTCTCAAAAAGGATGTTTAGATTGAAATTTTTATACAGGTCCAAGTTTAGATCAAAGATAGGATTTTTTGGATTTAGACAATTTTCTAAATTATCTTCGATATTAATGATCTCAAATTTTCTATTTTATTTTGTTCTTGGCGGGCAGTGACCTAGGCTAACTTGGAGCACATATCATATACATATGTATATTAGTTAAACAGCGGCTACCACGGTTACCACTGGGATGGGTGATGACAGTGATGACCGACTTTTCTCCCCATAACTTTTGACAGACTGCATGTTAGTCGACTAACAGAGGCTACACACACTTAACATTTTTAGTATATTTCGTACAACGACAGAATTTTCATCATTAAATATGTATAACAACATTTCAGCCTTTATTTGAAAAATAAATGTATACTGTATCCTCGCAATCAGAGAGCACGACTAAAAGATTCTACACGAAAACATATTGATGCTATTAAAAGTATCAATGACGTCATATCTGGAATTTGAATAAAGCCATCTGCATTTGTACATTAAAATATGTTTAAGAAATAAATACAATCTATGTGTCTGAGGATATTGTTCATCAGTGCACGCTATTAACTTTTCTATCTGTTCTAAACTTTTCTAGCCCACTATATATTCCAAGTAGTAATTCAAGACACCTTAGTTTTCATGTAAAAACTAAGAATATGATGAGAAATATACTTATTTTTACCATTTGTAAAAAAACCGTTACGTATGAAGAAAATAAAAGACAAACTATAACAGGACGGGTTCTTTTTTCTTTAACAGGCGATTATTACAACGGAAAAAAATAAAAGTAGTAGCTGCATAAGACAATCTAGTTTCAAAGACCTCAGAAAAATTATGTTCAGGGTAGGGCACATAATTTCACTTTTCTTTAAACTTTATGCTGTCAAACTTAAATGACGTCTTAAAGTTTATATTGCTTGTTAATATTAGATTAGCTATTTACATTTACATTAATTATTACAATTATATTCAGCATCTTTTAACTAAAACTTTAATTTGGCAGAAATTCGACTTGTAGAAAACCATATTCACAATCATGACTAGATGGCTAGTCTATAGAATAGGAATGACGCTATAGGAAGACTATAGTGTCAGACTATCAACAATTCATATGTTCCTTTCATGATAAAGGTACATTGTTTTATAAAATAATACGATAAATAGACAGTACAAAGAATGAGGAGAAATGGCAGGTAATTGTAAGAATTCGTGATTTGTATTTAGAATATTTTTATAATATCTTAGGGATTCATGTGAAATTTAGGTATAACTTTTCAAAGTAATATATAAAGATAAACTATTTTCTAAAGACGTATATTATAATGGTTGGTTTCAAATATTCGATGGGGTAGATACAAGATGCAAATAATTAGCAGATGTAATATGGTAGATTTGTACATAGAATTTGCGTTTTGATATTTTCCTATATACCAAAATTATAATATTTTTACAATACTATAAAATTTCCTTAAAATATTTTATTCAGTATTAATATCTATTATCATAAGAGTACTCCAAATTTAACTGAATAAGTATTACTAATGTAAATTGGTAATAAATAATCGTTTTCAATGTTAAGTTTCGATTATATAAGCAGTCAGTATGATGACAACTTAAGAAGGTTTATATTAAGGCTACTTAGAGTAAAATATGTGCGAACGTTTTAATAAAATAAACATTTTTACATAATTATTTAATAATGTACGCATATATGTTTCATATTGAACTTAGTGGTCAATATCAAATTTAACAAAAACAGACGATTTCCTCCAAGTACTGAAATACTATACTTGAGATATGCATCCTCAGTTAGGTTACATCGCCAAGTAGATAACGAAGGAGTATTCTTTTCATGGATAAACAGTTTTTTTTTAATTATTTCGCAATTATTAAACCAATAGTAAATTATTTCTATTTACTCTGTAAACTTCAATTGAACTTTATAAATAATTATACTATATTTCATACCACACGTATATCAATGGATGAGAAATGAAAAATCTTTTTTTTAAAGTGATTGTGCAGCAGAGAATATTATACACTCTCATAAAACTATTATGTAGGAATATCGTTTCAAATCCTATTGTAATTAGACGTTGCTTTGTCTAGAGTTACACATTTAAAGGTTTGAAGGATTTTAGATATTTTGAAGTATTCCCACATGCCAACCTGTTGCTTTTGTAGCAGATAAGTATATTTATTTCAGTGGACTTATTTCGGCATCAAAAAGCTGTGATGTTTGAAAATGTTTTACTTTGTAGTAGTAATAAAATAAATTCTTAAGATGGCTGATAATGCTGAATATGTTCAAGCAAAATACCTCATTGGGTAAAAAAAATCGTAAAAAACTACAAACTAAAATATAGTATGCAAAGCTCTTCGCCAAATATGGTCCAATATAAATTATTTAATAGTTTATAACGTAATTGGATAGTGAAAGTATTTGGTGACCCTGGAAAAGTAACATTGACCCAAGGCATCTTTTAATTGTTTACCATGGTTAATAGTTCTCTCTACTACCTTTATATCTGTCATTAAAATAAGACTAAATGGAATATCAACTCTTGTTAATTATAGTATATCATAAAACTAATATCAAAGCAGCAGATTCGTTTCACATGTTATTACTTTATTACTAAAGAAACCTTCTATTATCTATCCACATAATGTTTATATTACTCATAAATCTCGTAATCTATACACGAAGATTTATAAAGATGACACATAACAACTTACCTTTCCAAATAAAAATAATCTCATTGGTTTTATTGCAGCCAAGAATATTTGATAGCTAATTTATTATTGATTCAAGGCTTACATAAATAGTTATATCTTGGGAAAGACCAGCTTGTTACCATTTAAAACAACAGGTTATGAATTATAAATACTTATTGATTCATTCAATAAATACATAATTATATGTTGGTCCGTAAGAAAAATGAAGAATGAGGTAAGTGTGCATAATGAAGCACTACCTCCACATTGTCGATCATTTTAAATTCAATAATTCTTGTTTCTGTAAATATACAGTATTGATCATCCTTGATGGGACTAGGTGTCCGATGGTATCATTTAATTTAATATTGTTGTTACGTCGTGTGCCTATCGCTTTCACAAGATAATACAAGCGTATGTAATAATTAGATGCTAAAGTCCCAGAATATATTTTATTCAATACCTCCATTATTTGGAAGGATAATGAAATGATTCCATAATTATTTTTAATTATCTCAAAAAACATTTCTGATTAGAAACTTAAATCTTCTTTTGTTTCTTTCAGGTACAGGTGTAACCTCTCTCTCTCTCTCTCTCTCTCTCCACAGCCTGCGGCTTTAAAGGAAAGAAGTGGATTTATTTGTGTCTAATCTTTTTAAATAATACTTAAAAATGCACTTGTTACTTGAATATTTCGGAAAAATATTTAAATGATATTCGGATCCTCAGTAATGATACAATAATAACATAATAATTTGTATGAACTTTATCCGACAGCTCTGTAGAATTCTTCCAATGTTAAGGGGGCCTTCTGCTTTTTTCTGCAGAAATGTGTTTTTGTAACCCGCATACCCATAAAAATGTTCCTGTAAAAGGATTTTCCGGAATTCCTTTATTTACTATAAATATAGAGCCGCAAATGCTGGCCTAAGCATGACATCTGGACCCTCGCCCCGGTAGCTCGCCTTGAAAGTAATCCTTAAAGCCGCTTTACACGACGCTAGTAACTCGTACGAGTCACTAAAACCGAGTACTTCACTATAGTAGTCGCCATGTGTAAATTGGTGTTCTATATTCCAGTAGAGTACTCGCTGCTAGTGTCCATGCCAGCCGAGCGAATAGAAAGCAATTCTATTTACTGGAACGATTTGGTTCCCCCACCATTACTTCCCCCACACAATACTCGACTATATGACGTACTAGCACCGTTTACACGATTCGAGTAACACATACGAGTGGTTAGTTTAGTGCTACTGAAGTCGTTGATAATGTGTACCCCGTATTTCGTAATAGTTGATCGTTGCGTGTAGGTTTCTAAAATGGCTAAGTGGGGTGAAGATATTACTTTAAAATTTGTGGAACTGTATAGAGACGAAGCATGTTTATGGAATATGAGCCAGAATAATTATAAAAACAAATCGGCCCGTGAATCAGCTTTATTAAGAATTGTAAAAGAAATGAATATATGAAACGAAAAAACTCGGCAACTGGAAATAGCCACTAAACCGAGTGGCGTCTACACTTCAAAAACCAATTTTAGCGTGTAGTCGCCTCCAGTACTCGCCCCAGTGCCTCGTACGAGTTACTAGCGTCGTGTGAAGCCTCCTTTAAGGCTAGTACACACTCTCTAGTAGACAAATTCATGCAACTGTCCATAGATAATTCCCCGATTTTATCTATAGACAGTCGCGAACAAATCCAAGATAATCTAGAGACTTTGCCGCGCGTCCACACCTGCACATCTCGGCTAAACTTTCATCTCTTCCGTCATTCTATGCTCACGATAAAATTGAATAATATTAAATTGTTAAATAGTTAAATTGTGGAAATGGTGATATTGCTCCACATCAGAAGCCAAGGTTTCATATTTTTCAAAGTCAGCTTCTCCCTATTGCAATCTTTACAGTTTTCCGATGTGATATACCCTAAGCAATGTGTAATACTAAGCAAATATGAAAATCTACTATTAACAGTAATGTCTTTTCCGCGGATTACATTATGTATGTATTTGAAAACAGTCAACAAGTAGGATGTACAACCGGCATGTGCAACGCAAGTTCTTCTTATAAACACGCTCACACTGCGAAATCTTCCGCAACATGTCTTAAGTTTTCCATTCGAGTCGGCAGACCTTAGACTTAAGATTTTTGTTTACAGGTTGTTGCGGAACGAGCAATTTGTTGTCGAGTTGTCTATAGACAGTCGCAGAACTTTGTCTATAGTCACAAGATGCGCGATTCTGTATACGAGTGTGTACTAGCCTTAACGGTGACGAAACTGTTGTAGAAAAAAAAAAGGAATATATTAGCCACGTGGAGATAATAATGGAGGCAAAAATTACGTAATGTAAACAAAAGCATTGTAGGCAAAGGGACAGGAAAACTTACAGATAGAGTCATTGTTGAATCGACAAAATATTATTGTCGAGCGATTCGCTGTAATTCAAATTCCGTGGAGAAAATGAAAGGCGCAGTGTGGGCGACGTATTTTCATAAAGATTCGACCAATAACAATTCGCAGCATGATAAATGCCCCCCGGGAGAAGACAGTTGGTGTACCTGGCGTAAAACTGAAGCTACTAATTCTCTTGCTGAGGACCAGCACAAGACTCATCTGACTGAGACGGTATTAAAAGTCATTAAGCCACTTTACGAGGATTTATCCTCGGAAAGTTTGCTGAAGAGCTCATACGCAAAATAACAATGAATCAGTAAATATGATGATTTGGATCATGGCGATCAAACAAAAGCATTATGGCTTCATTGTTATTAAGACAGCGACTCAATTAGCTGCAATGGTATTTAACGAGGGCACCTCAGTGTATATCATGGGTATCACCGTGGGGCCTTATGACGAGACTTATGCCGGGACCCACGATAAAGAGGAGAGCACACTTACCTGACGAAACTTAACGTGACGCGACTCAACCTCACCCGCCGCCTTATCGAATGTTGATGGGGTGTGCATATCAGTTCGACGCAAGCACAGTGTACCCGTGTGACGCAGCTTCGTTTTTCATGGATGCGTCTCTATAAAAATTACTTTTAACGTCAAATAGACAAAGATGCTCCCTCACAAATTCAGTCAGCTCAGATTGACTAGATTCCATTGTGACAGAAGGAAATGGTGGACGTTTTTTGAGGTAACCTTAGAATAACCTTCTTCAAAACAAATACTTCCGACAGTCTTGACCCGACGCTACTCGACGATAATCTGGACCGTGGGGATGATAGTTGCAACGCGTTGCGTAGAGTACAGTGGCGCTACATCACGTCAGGCAAATGTGCGCGTGGGTAATAGTTTCTTACGAAAAACTGGACATTGGATTAGCGTCGGGTGGCGTTGAGTCGCATCGTGTTGGGTTGCGTCAGGTAAGTGTGTTTCCCCCTTAAGGAGCGCATCAACGACACCGAACGCAATCGCTCGGTTTTGGACGCTGGCAATAGGGTCAGAAGAGAACAAAGGGAGCAAGTACCAGCACGGTTGGAGGATTATGAAGAAGAGGAGGGACAATTGTATAGCCCAGGTATTACGGTTTGACAGTAAATTTACTTGCCTTAAGTTATTAACTTTCAAAACTTTAAGCGCCTTTTTCTTGAAAAGACGATTTTCAAAACGGTGAGCAAGCTTTCTCTAAAGCTACTGAATCTATTGAGCTGAAATTTCGTACACAAGTTCTTTAAATACTGGGAGCTATCGCGTGACGAGAGCTTTCTTTGTACAACTTTCATCAATAATAACAATTGAAAAAACGGGTGAAAAATCGCGCTTTTTCGAAAAAAGCCCGCCATTTTGTTAATTTTTGTAATTTTGAAAAAACTTCTCGTGATAGTATAGTTAAATGAATATTAATTATCTTCCAAAAAACCGTTTTTGCGTCAGATGAATTGGGCAGCAAGAAATATGCTCACCGTTTTTGGTAGGCCTCCGATAAAGTGGGTATAACGGTTGCCATTTTGTTTTTTCTTCAAAAAAAATTATTCGTAAATTAATACTCCAGAATAAGAGATATCAAAAACCGGAATGCTTTACTTCTATTACTCTTCCCGTAATAAATTAAATAAAAACACTTGAAAAAAACAGAATGCCCCCTTAAGGCACGTACTGTATAATATAAATAAGAAACTGTGCAATCACTCTTCTCAGCAAATGGTTATTCATTGACCAATATATCACCGGTGGTGATCTCTTGAGCTCTTTAATTCGCTTAGATACTTCAAAAAAAACAATTCTTAATGCCGGCGGTCGTAACTTTCGCTGAATATTACAGTAATAATGTCGAGTTAGTCTGGACTAGTAGTATTACTTGCCAGACGGGCAATAATAATTAGTGATACACGACGTTATATAACTATGGGTAGGTGCTGGTTACTAATCATAGACCGTAGCCAGTGGTACAGACTCTCTTTCCGGTATTGGATGTGGCCCAATTTCAGTTACTTATATCTCACAATAATACACTACTTACTGACTAGAAGTTATATAAATAGTAGTTAAACTAAATTTAAAAGGATAGGTTGAAATGTACATTAATTCGTAAACATTCAGCTAAAAAAACCTGATATAATTACGCAATAGAAGGCTGGCAGTTGTGGAACTTACAATGTTTACTTCTACTACCTCTCTACATTATTTACTTTTACCACCTTCTATGTCATCTCTACCGCCGCCAATTATTTTGACCGACGAAGTGGTTTTGATGGACGAAATGGAGTTGTAGATAGAGAAAAGCTCTTGCTCTTTACTCGCTCCACTGTTAGCTAAACTAAATTCCACGAGATTTTCTTACTACATATGTACGTACTTTCTTAGCCAAGATATTTAATAATGTGAAATTTTCACAGAATATTGTTGATTGTCCATATTATAACTTGAATATAAGATTTGCAAAATGTTGTTTTCTTAAAACATGTAATATACAAGTAATCGAAGCACGATTTTGACATTTAGATTATTCCTTTACAATAAATATTTGACTATACTCCCATTTCGACCAAATATATTTGTCTGAAAATAATAAACTGAAAAAAATATTTTGCACTGATTTTCACAATATCCACCAATACTTCTAATAAATTAAACATCCTATTAATAATTAATTAATTAAAGTCTCTAAGTGCAAACGTAAATCTGGATAACTATTGGATAGCTATAATTTAAATTTCACGGTCTATTAATCCAATGTAAGAAAGTTTACTTCTCATTCATTCTCGGTATAAATCGCAACCGCTCGTTTTTTACCATAGGGCCTAGATGTACGAGAAACACGCGAATACATGTGTGAATATAAAACGTAGCACAATATTTAACTGCTTACTACTGACTTCGATATTTTATTAATAAAATATTAATATACTATAATAGATGGCCTAATGGATATTGGAATTATGATTATAAGTATTTAAAATGAGATTTTAAAACAGAAAATTAACTAAACATTATTTATTACTCTTTTTCCTGTCTCTGTTCTTGTTGGCGAGGTAATGAATGCTTCACTTACCTATCATCACAACCTGTCATTGTAAACACATATCAATCTGAACCATTATAAACGTAAAATCATCAACCTGCCAAATTATTTCGATATCATCCTTCAATTGTCACAAAATCTTGTGGAATCTACGAATCTAGTATACCAAGTTTTGACCTATTTATACCCAGAGATGTAAAATACCGAGGTATTCAACAAGGCTCATAATTACAAGGATTACGATTATTGAGCTCGAAGCATCTGTAGTTATTTATATATTAGAGCATACATATGCGTATATTGTCGACACTTAAAAAATTGCAGTTAAAAGTTATTCAAAAGCGATCAATGTATTATTGGCGTGCAGTGGAATTTCTATATAGGGAAGCAATACAGAAAATAATATTTTGATTTTGAAACACATGTACGAGTACGTCAATGCAATCAGTAAGAAAACTACAGGAAAGAAATCTACTCTCTATGAATAGACTTTATGGAAACGACTGAAATTGTTCTCATTTTAGATTATTTCAACTAGTTAATTTTTAAAGGTACAGATGTTTGCACTACATGGTCTGGAAGTATTCAAATACAGTTTAAACTAGTCAGCCATTGTAGTTCCATCAAATAAAAGGAACTTTAGGAAACCTCTTTTTGAAGTGATAACTTCTTATGGGAGGGTAAACCGCTTCGTTACGTAACGCGTTACGCCAGTCTGTCTGGCTTCCCTTTCTCTCACGCATACGGCAGCGGTAGGCAGGCTCCTCCTCTCTCACTCTAACCCACAGCGCTAGCCGTATTTCGGACATACGCTTCCCCCTCTCTCGCACGATCTCGAGCTCTATCTCCTCCTCTCTGCGTGCTTTCGCTGTCTACATCTACGTACATGTGCATGTGTGCGTCGCTGCTGCTGCGGGGCCGCCTCTATGATTTAGTAATTAGTAAATTTAGTAATTTTACAGCATATCATAGTAAAAAAATAATTATACACGTTCTGATAAACATAATTAAAAAAAAATTATTATAAAATTCCGTTAATATTAACCGGAGATTTTAATGCTAAATTTGCTGCTGATCGAGCTAAAAATTTAGTATCGTTCCTACAATCAAAATTACAATTAAAAATGATTAATAAGCCAGAAGAAGCTACAAGTCATGGAACTGTACTTGATGCAGTCTTTGCAAGATTTTTAGATGACATACAATGTGAAAATTTCGTTGCTTATTATAGCTACCATAAGCCAATTGTTACTTTTATAGGATTAAATAACGATACTAATAATGTACATACACAAAATTCTAATGTACATATTCAAGAATTGTAAGTAAGAATAAAAAAATGTAATTAATAAATAACCTTTCCTTACATTATCATATTAATATACATAAAATGTAAGTAATAACCTAAGCTTTTCTCAAGTTAAACAATTTCAATATCAAATAGTTCAACTTAGATTAGTTTAAGTTATCACTTCTGTAGGGCGTCCCGTGACGCTCACGTTTTTTATTTGATGAATGTAAAGTACGAGTTATTCTAGAGAACTTTTATGGTAAAAATGCTATCGATTGATTGCGATTTCAAATAACGCATAGTTATTAAAAACGCATAGGTATATTACGAGTATATAAGTTTTAATCTGTATTTATCCTCTGATAAAGAACCCCTTAGGAACAACCTGTCTCTGATAAACATAACCATAATCTATTTATTTACTATTTCTTATTAAGTAAAATGTGCATTAAAATATTTTTTCTCCTTTATCTTTACAGGGGTGAGGTTTACCTCAGAGCTACTCTTTCATCTAACTCCCGACGCCCACAGGAACATACATAGGCACCTCCAACCGATTTATGTCGAAATCGAGCCTACTCCTGGATTACTCCGAGTTGGCAACCTAGACCAGCTCAAAGCGATTGGCATGATTAACCTAGATTAATTCAGAGAATTTGGAGATCTTCTGCGAGGTAATTATAGAGTAATTACGAGGTAATTATATGAATATACGCACAAATATCCATGTCAATTACAACTCGAACAGAAATTAAGTAGTCATGTGAAGAGAACGGTGACCAACTCTTGCCGCCGCTGCCGCTCGGAATAGAAACCGGAACCACCGCACCGGCCCGAAAGCCCGGAGCATTGCTCACTTGATTGACCGATATTAACTATGTTTTTTTGCTCTTGCTTTAATACAAAAATTTACAAAAAGTGTGTTTATTCCGGAATCTGATGGTTAAAACCTTCGATGCAGCAACAGAGAAGTTTTAATCATCTAATGGCGCGAATCTCGCGTCGAGCGACGTATACTCTCTGCATTAATGGAAAACTGGTGTCACTACTGAAAATTAATGAAACAAAACTCACAAAACTGTTTCATAATTTTACTTAAACCACGGAGCTGTTATTAACAGGACTCCCTCAGACGAAATACAGCAAGCCCCTTCTTCCGGTTTAACAGGTTGTGGTAATTGGTAACTTCTTGTAAGGGACATGCCTCTTCTGCTAGCAGAATCCATATTTTCAATTCTCTGACCTATAACTTCCACGAGGTTTGGGGTTATCGTACATTTTATGTCCTCCGGCCTAAATCCTCGAGCATCTATCAGTACCTATCTAGAAAAGGTCATTGTAAAAGTTGTATTAGGATATTTACAAAATAATTAGTAAAATAAATGAATCTTCATGTGATAAAATTAATATATTGAAAAAGTATATTTCCTGCTTGAGTTACAACCTTAAGGAATATATAAGGTTTGGATGGACGTGTTTTTTTCTATGAAATGTAAATAAATCAATCAGCTTTTAAAAACCTGTATATTTGAGATATGAAAATGGTTTTTAGAGTTTCAACCAGATTGGATTTGGGAGTGCTGTTTGATGGGTGACAAAATGAGTTTTATATCTCATTTTATTGTTAACAAAGCAGTTAGAATAGCAATAGCAATTTTTTTACTGTGGTAATTTGTTTAAACTAATATTCTATTAATAAATATTATATAAACACTCAGTGGCGGCTCGTGATGAAATGAAACGGGTGTTCTGCACAGGGCCGATCCTAGAGTATTGGCCGCCCGCGTGCAAATTTCAAACGTATCCAAACTCTCAATTTCAAAAATTGCGCAAAATTTTGAAAATTTTCAAACTCACGCGTTTTCCTGATACTTCAGAATTTTTATGTAAAATCCGTTTATACAAAAATGTAGACTTTCACAAGAAAAATTTTTGGAATTTTAATACCTTCTTGAAGAACATTCACGTTTGCCGTCATATTCTTTGGGTAAGAGAAAAGGCTTGTAAGGTGAATATTCTACTAGAGGGTCTATAACACTTAAAATAATTTCCGAAAGAGTTTCAGAGTCACATTTTGTAGGTTTCAGGTATGTTCAAAAACGTTCAATCGGTTCACCATCGAGAATATATCTTAAAACTACCACTAACTGAGTTCTTGCAGATACATCAGTTGTTTCGTCTATCATAACTGCCAAAAATGAAGGTTTGTTAATTTCTTTAATTATTTCTTCATGACATACTTTTAATATACAGTATAAAAGATCATTTTGTATTTCTTTAGAGGTTCCTTTAAATACTGAAGCATTTTGTAGATGCTCGCTTAAAGTTACATCAAGCTTAGCAGAAAAATTTATCAAACCACGAAATATCCCCGGGTTTTGAGAGGTTTCAGCTTCGTCATGTCCTCGCAGCGCCAGTTCAAAGGCCCCACAAAACTTTATGCAGTTTATAATTTTTGACAAAACGTATCTCTTTCTTGTCACTTTATCATTATGCTTTTGCACATTTATCTAATAAACTGAATCTAGCTGCGCTTTAATATTAGTTGTTCCTAATAAAGCTAATTCCATTGTATTATGTAGATGGCTTTTGGAGTTGTCGCCCTTTTTTATTTTTTCAGTTAAGTGCGCCAAATCTGTCACACCTACCTCCGTCCATACTTTATCACCGCCAAAAAGTAAACAAGGAAAACAAAATAACGCATTTTTTTGTTGCACCCACAAATCCAATTGTTCTTCGAATAAATGTCTCTATTAAATTGACGTTTATATGCTTTTCCGCGGCTAACACCTGCAGTCTCAATAACAATATCGGGCAATGGCCTACCATCGTTTTTTAAATCAATTTTTTCTTCATAAGAGTATTTAAAAAATCGCTTCACATGGACTAAATTATAAACTAAATCCATTGTCACTATCACAGTATATAAATATTAATAATTAGTACAATAAATCACTACAAAAATTCACAAAACAGTATTTAAAATCTCAAATTAACACGAAATACGAAATAGGTACGATTTACGCCCGCCAACTGTACGAGAAGTAGGAAGGAGTAAACATTCACTGATGTTGCTTTAGCTGGAAAAAATACAGCTCACTGACCGTGTAAATTAGCGCATTTACGAGCGCCAAGTGTGGATTGTCGCGGGAGTTGAGGGGGAGGACGGGTGTGCCGAGCCGTGCTGAGAACTACTTCGTGTGGCCCAGTTCAATGTACCGCGACGCGCTCGCGTAGAGACCCAGATAATTCATCTGGTCTACTACTCAATAGAGGACGGCGGGCAGAATGCGACTTTAACGCAATAATTTGGTTAGCTGCACCAACTAACCAAATTATTTTATTAATAAATTTTAGTAATTATTATGTCGCGAAAATATACAAATATCTAATTTTTTTGGCAGTTCTGCAGCTCTGCAGTACCTATACACCATCCGCCCCTGTAAGCACTGTTTATACACTTTATAGATTTCCACCTGTTATATTTTGTATTTACTCTTCACCAATAGGCAACCATGTATACTTATTCAGCAGTCATAAGTTGCAGTATGGTTCTAAATATATCCGGATTAGATCGTTCCAACATAATATATATTATACATGTATATTTTAGTAAATACTGAATGAATAATATAGGTGTATAATATATTACCTAATAAATGTAATACGTTTTTGAGGAGACCTGAGACCTGTTGTATAAAGCATGGTAAGTTACATCAACTACCCCTAAGAAAAAACATTGTAGGAGACGACGTGAGAATAATCAATAATTTATACTAGCACCAGTAGTACAGTCATTTGGTTCTCAAAAAAGAGGTTACCTGGAAAGTTTTGATGTGCTCTTTCCGAATTTCAACTTTGCCACCTGGTATCTTTGCCGTTCGCGCCGCCATATTGGAAAAATAGCGTCTAAAAGCAGTTTTTTGATAATATCTCCTGTCCGGCTTATTTCACAATACAAACATTTATATACAAAATGAAACTAGAGAAAATTTCCTACATTTTATGTAATTACCTTTTTTTTTCGTAAAGTAAATAGTTTTGTAAAGTAAATAGAGCGCCGGAAAGTGCAGTTCAACACGCGTTTTGACCAAAAAACTCATTTCCACATCACCTTGAGGTAGAGTACGCCGCATTTTTTTTATCGTGGTATCCCCAGTAGGCCTAATCCACATGCAATTCACTATTCCAAAATTTAGCGCATTCTCCTTCGCTTCGCTGTTCTTGATGGACCAGGCGTTGCGAGTTCATTATCTTTAGTACCGATCGAAATGTCACAGACCGAAATTTCTTCCACATCATCCGCAATGGGATTATCATTTTCATCGCAATCCTCTTCGTTCTCGATTTCATCATACGTTTGCTCGAAAATAGTCTCCGTTTCTTCCTCTTCGTCGCTATCTTGTCATGGAACTTGCGAGTTATCACAGGTACCGCTACAATTCGTGCATATACCGGAGCACTTTAATCCAGCCTTTCTGCATCCACAGGCTTTCTGACATCTCTATTTGCATTTGCAAGAAATAAGCTTTCCGGAGCTGGGGGCTCGAGTGTGGTGATAGGAATTAGCCCGTCCTTGTTTCTTTCCCACCCCCATTGCTCCGCATTTTGTTCATTCCCATACCACTGCTGAACCTGGTGATAGGTGTTGAATGAATGTTGTCGTGCTGCTGCTTATGTTGGTGGTAGTGACGCAATATTAAATTTACTTTTATATGCTGATGCTGTGAAGCATACATATCTATAGCTTCAAAGACATACTTTTCTTACTTTTCAAATTACTGTATCTGTATAATTCAAAAAATAAGCGTTCTTCAGCTTTAGCAATGACCTTTGGATCAGCATTTGGATTTTTGAATACCTGGATAACCTCGTTCAAATCTGGATTTTTTCGGAGTACTTTTTCATTTTGTATATAAATGTTTTTATCGTGAAGTGAGTCGGAAAGGATATTGTCAAAAAAACTGCTTTTAGACGCCATTTTTCCAATATGGTGGTGCGAGCGACAAAGATACGAGGTGGCAAAGTTGAAATTCGGAAAGAGCACATCGAAGTGTATAGAATTACCCATTTTCAAAATTCCTGGAAGACTTTCCAGGTAAAACTACCAAATGACTGTACTACAGGAGCCAATACAAAAATTGAAAATCAAGTAACTGAGGAAGGAGGAGATTCGCCGTGGTGTAATGCAAAGACCCAGGGATGCAGGGAGTCTAATCTGCTGCTGGGTTTCCCGTACCAAAATTCAAACGTTTTTGAAATTGTACAATAACTCTTCTTTAATACTTTGGTGCCACTATCAATTATCGTTATCTATCATTATCTTGGCAACAAGAATGAGAATGTGCAAAAAATGCCATTTACATTATATTTTCTAAACTATTTAAAAAGTGCGCAAAAAATGATTTGGTTTTGGTGTTAAATTGAATAATGTATAATTGAATTTTTACATAGAATATCGCATCTTTGTGTTTCATTTTATGATGGAGAATTTGATTAAACTTCGTCATGTGATTTTTCTCCTTACATTTATCTCCAACCGTCTTACTATTATAAAAGGTATTTTTTTTGGAATTACATAAATTAAATGTAAATGATCATGACTCTGACTGAAAATAATAATGTATGACATAAACATGCAGTATATGGAGCCTGTTTCTTGGAGTTTATTTCATGAGCTTAGTTTGAATTTTGAAATGAGCTCTTGATAATATTCCTTAATAATAATTACTTTACGTTTCATAAAACCATTACTTAACGATATCCTTTATAAATTATTAGACCTGTAGATTTTGTCTCAGCTCAGTGGAGTACAACGTTTGTACATGAACGGATAAGGTACATATACACAAACAATATTTAAATTACCTTATCCTTTGTTGTTAAAATGAGGATTCTGGCGAAGGTAAGTCACATTGTAATACAGAGACGTGCTCACGAAGTAATATTTGCGAATTTAAAATATTCCTTTACATCTTATTGTTGGTTAATTATACCTGAGTTTATTAATAACAGTGCATGTAAATCCGAATTTTTATTTAACACGGCAGTAAATTTTTGCGCTATAGCAATTTCTATACTATCTGTCAAGTTCTAGGGACGATCTAGGAGATTCTTAAGATATCAACTATAGTAAGTGGTTCTGCTAAAGATATCACACTGTTTTGTTAGCTATCACACATTATTAAATGTACCTACAGAATACGTATCACAAATTTCTGATATATCTGTTTGAACTTGAAACTCCGAAAACAGTTCGTGGACTTCGCTTAATTACTTCAAACTCGTACATCAATTTGATAATTAAGGATTTTATAGTCTATGTTTCAGGTGATAAATGAAATCATGCACAACATGTAGTAAATGCCCGAATCTGCTTAAGGAATTTAACAATAACCTTCTCTGTATTAGCTATAAGGTAGTCTACTATATAATATTTCTTCCTAATAGTATAAGCTACCAGACGAATTGTGTGTAGTAAACAAGTGATATGAAAGCGATCCGAAAAAGATGTTTTGAATATTAAGCCATCTTTGAGCAGCTTGGTCACAGCTTCCATGCTGTCACCTTCCACGTTATGTCAGCGAGAAACTAGTTAACCGATACATCGTCGTACCCCGTACCCGGACCCCGGTGCAAAGTTGTCGACTGCTCCTAGGGAATACGCCGATATGTGCAGGTCTACTAATATTAGGATGGAGATATAAGACTAATATGTTATATGAGATAAGTTCCTAAAACTCATATTATTTTGGTGTTTGTCATTGTTGTGTTTCTTAAAATGGAAAGTTGGGAACAGTTCGAAGGCGGATATTTTAAACTAAATCTATTTTCACGTCACAAAATAGGTCGTAATATTGTTGATGAGGCATACTTATCGTATGTTCAATGAATGAGGTCTCCCTATTACTGAATAATATTAGTAGTGGATGACTACTACTAAGGTTATTCATAAACTGCATACATGCATAACATTTTACAAACTGAAAACAAACTTCAGTTATAAGCACAACTAAACTAATAAATTAAATTAAATATTCAATGTGGTCTCCGTTCTGATAACTTAAGTGTATCAAAACGGAGTTTTGTGCGAATTTCAGATAATCCCCACAGAAAACGTTTATAATAGCAATTTAGTTGCAAACAGTTACGAAAATCGAAATAGAATTACGAATAAGAATTCTCCATCAAAAAATGAAAAATAAGGCATTAGATTTGAAAACATCGAATTTTGATGGTCAATTTAACTTCAAAACAAAATTGGTGCATTAGATAGATATAAATAAAGTTTATTAGACGCAATTCTATGGTATATAAGCAATTTAGAAAAAGTTTACCTACTTCAAATCTGTCTTGATGAAAAAATACGGTATCCATTGCAGGAAAAGTAAACTGGTCAGAATTTTCCTTGATTATTTGATTTAATTTAATGTTTCCTTCACCAAACAACTGCCTCCATTCTATACCTTAAGAAAATACAATCGAAATTTTAAGACAAAATTGTATTAAAACGACTTACCTGCTTCTTTAAGAGTATGTCTTGCCTTGCTAAATAGTTGGTCTGTTGCGAAAGAAACACACTGTTTAATCGAAAGTACAACTTTTTTCATGCCTTTGTTTGCTGGATTTGTTTTGTGTTTACATTACTTAAAATTTTTTTACTTATTTATAGAAAAACATGTCAAATTTACTGACATTTTAGCGTATACAAGCGTCTCGAAAGGACATCATGGATGTCACGGGAACTAGTTTCTGAGAAAATGAATTTTCAAATTTGAAATTCTATATTTTTATAAAAAGTAGGTTTAAAAATATAAGACAATTATAGAAGTTATAATAATATATTAATACAAAGTATTATCTTCAAATAAACATTTATGTAACACAGTTCTAAAGAAAATACCAAAAAAGAAACAGTTGATGTCAACTTTTAAATAGAGGAAATTATTTACGTAAATTTATTTGGGTTTGTATTTTTGAATGTTGCTTTCTCACTTGTCTCCTCTATATATTTTGCCTCCTTTATCACATTATAAGTACATTGGTAAGTATGTAGTATTAAAACAAATTTTTTCGCCTTTTTTAATTCTCTGTATTTTGCCTCAGATTTTATTGCTTGGATTGCAGGGAGTTAACGGAGACCATTAGTATTCGATCTAAGAAATAATATCTAGAAATGTTTGCTAAAAATATACCTTTGGTCTTAAGATTATGTGTCTTACCGAATTTTCCATGAGATCGATTGCTTGACACCACTAGTTTTATTCTGAAAATACCAGGTATTGCTGGATCTCCCATTAGCTCTTCTATCAAACTAATTTTCTTCATTAGCCCTTATAAATTGTCCACTTGTTTTCTTTTTAATATCAGCCATAGGTTTACGCTACCTACCTGTCGTATAACTAAGACGTATAACTAAAATTAGTTAAAAAGTACACTAAATAGTCTTATATAAACAATTCCCCTCAACCACGACCGATATTTGAATGCACCTGAATATGTACATTTAGATAGCACTGTTATATTCGTCAGCAGGGTGTCTTGTCTCTTCTCTTTAGTTTGAAACTCGTATTCCAATAAGAAACAACATATTCTGTTGACGAATATGCAGGTGCATACATATTGCTATCGAAACATGCAATATCGGTTGAAGTTAAAAGGAATATAATGAATCTGGTGTATTTGCGAAAGCCACGGAAATATTTTGTGTGATTTCTTGGTGTTTTAAGTACTTGGTGTACAGGTGTCACAAAAACACAATTTACAACTTTGATTACTTGATTACATGAAACAGACCACGTATAAGATATATTTAATACAAAAATTAACTTATTGCTGCCTCGACTACTGTTGGCTTATTGATAATTGTTTGAATTATTTTTGCAGGAAAGTCAATTATTATTACTAATTATTTTCTCCCGATATTTGAAAATCGTAATAACTTGCCACATTTATTATTTCATTTTCTCGTTAAGATACTTTGTATTTGTAGGTATTTGATAGTATGTACTTCCTCGTAACTGTGATACCGAGATCTAAAAGATGAATCCTTACTCCAATTTCCAGGATTTTGTGACATTCGTGATTTCTCCCCGAGACCGTCCTAATTAGTGATTTTTCCCTAAGACCTTGTTTAAGAAATATTAATGATTATAATTATAATTAGAAGAATATATAATACAAGAATTTTAGGAATATTAATATTATATACAATCATGCAATTTAGTATTTGTTTTAAACGTCCCACGTAATCTTTAGTAACTTTTCATTTTACGATTGTCTAACCTGTATTAAAACGACGTGCGCTCTTCCAATGTACTATTTTGACCATTTTATTTTTGACTGTAGCTGTCGAATGTGCGTTTGATCTTCGATGCTTTGTTTTGATTTACACGCCAGAGAAACGTTACTTTTATATATTTTTTAAGACTCAATTATTTATATTTCACTAATTTCTCAAGTATGGCTAACACATCCGAAACAGGTAATCATTATACAATAACGTTTTTAAATGATGATGATTCAAATGGTGGTTTCAATGAAGAAAAATATTAATTCTTGGTTTCAGTTAATGAGCTTTAAATGTTTTTTTTTTAGAACTGGTGACTCCACGCAAATTCAAATTAAGACGTATCAAGCCCTCGCCACCACAAGGTATGTAATATATGAATTGATCAATTTAATGTGTATATTTGTGGTTAGGTCAGACATTGTTAAATAAATCTGTGACCTATAAGAATTGTTTTGGTTAGAATGCGTTGTATAACCGATAAACATGTTGTTTACAGAAATTATTCAACAGAACTTGAAACCTTTAAAGGAAAATATTAAAAAGAAGAAGCGAGCCCAGCAAGCTTACTACGAGAATCATAGTGAATCAGGCACAAGTCCATTAGTACGTAATTTCAATAGAAGACCAGTGCATCAAAGATTAGGTCCTAGAGTTCCTTTTAATGGAACAAACACTTCAGCAATACCACCCAAAAGGAGGTTACGGAAAGTTGGCATATTTAACGATACAGCAAATGTCAAAAGGATAAGAATTTTCACCGCCCAGCAACGAATAAATCATATTCGAGCTCAGCAAAGAGATATACGTAATATGCAGAACTTTAAGATGCCGAAGAAGATCAAATTGCGTAGAAACTTCCCACAAAGAATGAACGGTCCTGCCAACCTCCAGGTTCAAGTAAAAAACAATAACGCTTTTATCAATATGCATCCAGTACATGGTGCTAGGAGATTCAAACAGATATTAAATGGGCACTTGCAGCAAGAAATTAAGAAGATACAAATGGATTTTATAGGAACTGGTGTAACTATAGATCCCATGCGAATTACTCCCGTGGGAACATCGTTATCTCTTCATACTAGGTTTGCTGCTCTTAGTTAAGTTTCTTAAGTTAAGCTCTAGGTATTTGTGAATTACTTGAGGAGTACTTATATTTTTGTCCTATACATCTCAGGAAGTAACATTGTAAATAAAATGATAAAAAATGGTTTAATTTTGTTAGCAGTTATGCAAGTTTTTCCTACATTTTTTTTTAAATTACTCCACGATTCTGTCTAAAATTAAGCCAAATTCCTGTGAGTAATCAATTAAAATATTTTTTCTTAATATGTTCATTAGAAAATTTACATATTTCTTACATAAAAAGTTCTTGACATTTACCAATTTTTGATTATATATATAGTTTTCAATGTTGGTAAATTAATCTTTTATGTTGTGTATATAAAATTTATATATTTTAAAAACAGTATCATTTACAAATATTTAGAGTAAATTAGTATGGTTAGAAATAATTGTATTGGTAAGTTTATCAAATTTAGAATAATATTTTCTTACTATAATTACGTACTTTATAATTTGTATAAATATTGTACACTTACAAATAATACGAGTATAAAATATTTCAGAAGTTACTTTGCTAGTTTTACAATTTTATTTTTTGTTTTTTTATTTTTAAAAATTTTATTAACTGACAAAAAAACTAAATGTTTAAAATCAAAAATGTTTTTCAGTTTTAACTATAAATTAATATTTTGTTTACATATAAAAATCTTTATATTTTTATATGTAAAATATAAAATTCTTTATTTTTAAATGATCCTTTCAATTTTTTTTTGTACATTCACTTTGTTGATTTCACAATGAAATAAGAGCTCTCGCTATATTTACATTTTAATTTTTTTTTAGTTCGGAAAAAACTTGTAATGTGTTTTGACCAAATCATTTTAGTGAAATCTGAATTTTTAGAAAAGAGGTTTACACATTTCTAGCAGCCACATAATTTCAGAAAAGCAAATATCTTCATAAGTGGATAGTAACAAATTTATAATGATAGAAATAGAATAATCTGAATATTGGCAATATTCCGATCTGAATATTTTTTTTCTTTATACCTTATTGACAGGTCAATACCATGAAGAAGAAAAATCAACATAGTTTTTGATACATCTGTTATAACAAAACTAAATTACAATCATTCATCTTGCACTGAAAAAAATGTATATTGATGTATTTATTATATCTATTATTGTTATTTAAGCTCCACTGAAACAATATATTAATTTTAGTCTTAATCAATCATCCTTTGGCGCATTCTTATTTACATATGTGTTGAGATTGAGGAATTTGATCTGACTTAGTTTTATTGTTATAGCCTAGTTTTATTCGTTGTTACCATTTTCATTTGTATGAAAGTTTGTGTAAATACATTTTCAGTCATATTTTCTCCTTACACTGCATGAATAGATATAGAACATAAAGGGGGGAAAGCCCCCCTTTGTAAATCTTATCAATATTATACCCTTATAATGGTATTGGAACTGCCAGGTGTCATCCATACAATTTGTTCATTACAGTTTTTAATATTGTTTTATTATAGAAGTGATGGAATGTACAACAATATAAAAAACATTAATATATGTTCACAATAAATTTATGTATATAATATAGATTATTTATGTAACAAATATACCATTGTTTGAGTAGCAAATAGTCACCCAACCTAATATGTAAAATTATAATTTATTAATACGAAAGTGACCAAATGACCAGCGACTAAAATGGTATTAGAAAAAAGTTCAAAATTTGCAGTGAGCTAGTGCACAGAGATTAATTGAGTTCCATAGGATTAAACTGTAGAGATGGGTACATTAACTCAGTACATACTTGATTAATGTAAATAATGCCACTGACACGTATAGGTTAAAATCAGATTTCAATCTGCATCTAAGAGTATGAATGAACATTACATTTGTTAATGTCAACTCTATCTTTTTTATACTTCTATGGTTTGTAATAATAATAAAGTGTTTACCAGTGTACCAGGGTGGTCTCCTCTATAGCAGTATGAACAGCAATACCAAGGTGTCATTATCATAATATCTATGCCTGTCCTTAGCTGATTGTTACATTCTATTGTTAGATATTTTGTATAACTTGTATTTTACTAATACTAATGTTTTGGTCTTCTGACAAATTTATTATAACTATTTCTATCATTCTCTATTACCCTTGGGATGCATTTTATTTGTCTCACATAAAACACATTTAGAACACAATGACAGTCAGTTTTTATTGGCTTTAACGTGTCCAATCTACTTTTAATTCATAGTGCATAAGGATAACTAACTATTTTTAATAATTGAAACAAAGGATATATTTTATCAACAAAAAAGATAAATTGTGTTTATTAATGACAATAATTATTGTTTATGCTGCTTTGTTGTGCCATGGGAATTTTACATCGCTCGTTAGATGAGATCAAGAAAGGTGAGCAATATAGTCTAAGATAATTTTTGTCATCTTTGCATCGACGAAAACAATTTTATTACAACTACTATAACGACGGGACAAAATTTACTGAATTTTGATAATGAATTCCACCAAATATATAATAGGAGATGTGTGATTTAGGTCTTACAGTTTTATCTTCAGTCAATGACATTTATATATGATTGATTAGGTAAATTTAGGCAACATTATCATTTGCAGGCGATATTCTATACCTGTATTAACCCCTAATGTTTATATTTAATAGAAATAAGGGTTTGTTGAGACTCTATGACCATGCAGTTCAGTACTCAATGAAGAACACTTATGTCCTGATGATACTTTATAGTTTGGTTTCAAAATTGTAGGTAGTAAGTAATTCGCAACATGTGGACCAGACAAGGCGCGTGTCTTGTCTCGCGCGCGACCTAAGAGAGCAGAGATCACAGAGTGCAGGGAGTGGTCTTTACAATTTACACGTAAAACAGGCACGAAAATTGTTGAATCGTATTACCAGCTCATAAAAATAGTGTTCTGTACCTTACTGCCCACTATTTTGAAACCGGAGTATAGATTTTCAGTGTAGTAAGGTGATCTGACTTCAGTCAGTCAGATCACCTTACTTGAAAACACTAAAAAATGGTATAAAACCGTATTTGTTAAATCAAGAATTTTGTATTTATTGTAAGATATCAGGATTGCAATAGTCTGCATTATTATGCCAAACAAAAAAAGTGTTTTTGAACACAACATAAAAAAATTGCAAGAAATGTCAATATACAGTTTCACGATATTTTCTATCAAACTTTAGTAGGGTGGTAACTTCACAACCAGAGACCTACAACTTAAATTACAGGGCAATATAACAAAACAAAAAAAACTATATGCCTCCTGCATATAGCACCACTGGGTCGGACCAATAAATTATTAGGATCAGGACGAATACAGCTAACGTTCTTTATGTTGATATTCCGTGTCCTGTCGGCTATTGATATACACTGATTTCTCTCTTTCACTAATAGCTACAGCTTTGTTTATCATGTGGAAAATGAAATTTTAAGCTGGTGTGGTTTTGACGCTACATTTTTATAGTATTTGCTCAGTTAGAGCAGCTACGTTAGAACAAAATACACACTGTTACTTTACAACTTTTATTTTCGCAGCGTGGGTTTTGTTGTAAAAAGAAAATACTTACTACTTCCTCTTACATTTTAAAATACAATGAACTATTTCATCCTGAGATTAATTTAATCGATGTTAAGATATTCTATTCAAATTATGTAAAAAAAAAAACGGCTGCTGCTTCGGATTTCCTGTCAGTCCATAGGTTCTCTAGGTAAGTATGAATTTCAAAGTAATTACTTTGAATTTTCTATCCGAGACAACTTTTTCGGCTTTATGACATAATCGAGGGTTTCTCAGTAAGGTAGACTTCTATCTTGGAGCACTATTTATTAGGTGCTGGTGTTTAATTTTTTTTGGGGAGTCGAATAAACGCTGACTAATTTTTTTTTGGCATTTGTTGAATGAATGTTTATCGGAAAAATAATAGTTTAAATAAAAAAAAATGGCGGCAGTCGGAGCCGCTATGAACAAGGCCTGCAGATTTGTAGGGACAAACGGTGACCATGGTTCGGCATCCTCGATTATCTGAACTAAAAATTAAACATGAAACATTGTTCGGAAACCCCGTGGCTATCGTCCAACGGAGCCGATTTTTTTAACTATACAATTAAAAAATGGCGGCAGTTTTGGAAAAAGGTTAGATTTTTTCGTTTTTTTTTTGGTATAAAAACATTTTTAAAAAATGCAAAAATCAAGTTATTGAAGAAATCCCATCGTCATGGTCGGATGAGAGCCACTCATGGTGCGAGTATGTGTGTAAAATTAGCTCTATCTGTTGAATATAGTGCTCAGTATTGCGGTCATCGTTTTAAAAAACGTGTTTTTGGAGAAAAACGTGTTTAAAGTTTTGGAACGTGTGTACTCGGAAGTGTTTATAATTACCACTAATCTGCAATGCAAGATTCCAATATAGAGAGTGAAAGTGGGGTCCTAACGAAGGAATTTGATCCATGAAAGATCGGTCTGAACTTTCTCAGAAACGTTATCAGTAGTCGATTTATAGTTTTCTTGAAAAATAATCCAAAAAAAAATCGTATGGACGTAAGAAAGGCAGACAAATTCGATGGCGCCTTCGAATTTCCTCTAAATTCAGAGATTCTCTAGGCAGGTATGAATTTCGAAGTAGTTACTGTGAATTTGCAGTTCGAGAAAACTTTTTTGGTTTTATAGATAATTGAATGTTTCTCATTAAAACGGAGATTACCACTCTGTTCAGGGGGTCGACTTACGTTATATTTAGTGTATTTTGCATCCTTGAAACTAGTATTCTTAACAAAATTCCTATACCTACTATAGTCCATCGATTTTCTTTCACAAAGAAAAGTTTTCTCGAGAAATAATTCGAAAAAAATCGTATGAACGTAAGAAAGACAGACAAAGTCGACGGCGCCTTTGAATTTCCTATAAATCCAGAGATAATTTAGGTAGGTATGAATTTCGAAGTTGTTACTTTGAAGCTGCAGTTCGAGACAACTTTTTCGGTTTCCCAATAATCCGAAAAAAATCGTATAGACGTAAGAAAGCCAATTAAATTCGACGGTACCTTCGAATTTCCTTTAAATCCAAAGGTTCTCTAAGTAGGTGTGAATTTCGAAGTTACTACTTTGAATCTGCAGTTCGAGACAGATTTTTCGGTTTTACGAGATAGTCGAAGATTTTTTATTAAAATAGAGATTACCATCGTATTGAGGGGGTCGATTTACGTTATATTTGGTGTACTTTGCATCAACTTTGAGAGTTTATTACTCAACAATTAATCAACACTGATTAAATCGTCTGGCCCTACAATTCTTATTGCACAGTCCCCTTATGCAGGTATACTATTTTCATTACATAGACTGTAAACTAACACCATACAGGTAAGCGTATTCCTGACGAGTAAGATCTACCATTTTTCATATTGCTAAGTTTGAGTTACCACAACGTAATTTGTAATTATCGTACAGGCGTAATTTGTAAGACAATCTAAATCGATTTATTTCGGTAATTCTGGATGAACACGATACTACACGACTCCGCGTGACAAAAAATCTGTACCTGTTCACCACGTGAACAGGTGGTGAACTAAATTTCCTATTATGAACTTGCAATGACCTACATACTGTATGTGACATTGAATATGTTACTATGAACGTTATTATTAGCGTAGAGGAGAGGCAAAAAGGTGTTAGTTGCAACTTTTTTTACTTCATTTAGAAACGCTTTAGTAATTTTTCTTTCCATTGCCTAGTATCTGAGGTATGTATATATATAAAGTTATGCCAGAAACTATCCTGAAACTCTGTATAGCCAACATAGAATGGTTATACTGAGTTATAAAAAAAGAACATTATGTAGGTAAAAACTAAGGATCCATGTATTGTTTATTTATCAAACGCCATTATATAGGAACAATGTAATGAGACACTTTCGTTATGTTCTTCTGATATGTAAGCAAATATGAATTTATATAGTATTAATTATATTTCTGTTTCAAAATGATTGACCAAGAGTAGAGTTAACTAAAATAATTCATTGTTGCCTATATTTTAGGAGACCGTATCGAATGGGTATTCTTATTTTCTCATCGGTACATTAAACAATACAAAAATACGTGAGGTATAGGGATGAGGGATGGATAATCTCCTGCTCACTTTAAATCAAATATTCATTAAGTATCACTATTTGAAAATATGAGAAGTACAGCTCGCACGACTTATAATTAGATCAAACATTTTCTGACGATACCAGTAGTAAAACTTCATTACAGTCTTTTTATAATTCTATTACTACTGATTTAATTAGAATCACAATAAAATGACTTTCCATTTTATTAACCGACTCAACATCACAAACTGATATTCAGGGGTGCCACAGTTAAATATTATAAAGATAGTTGGATATTAGATATCTATAAAACAAACAACTAAAAGCAACACAAAACTTGCGATCCTTGATGATTTTTTATCCATTCAGTGAAACAAATTTATATGATACTTTTTTGGACTAAGATAGAACTGAAACATATGATTGTATGTTCTGTTCTATCTAAAACTTAATCTGATTTAGTCACAAACCCAATAAAATATTTTGTAATGACTAATACTTAAAATATTTCCTATTTACTCTTTACATAAGGTTGAAGTTATAAATGAATATGTCTGTGTTTTTGGTGGGTTTTGCTTTTAACACCAGTTTATCACATTAATTCTCTTTTGTGTATATACTACCATACTTTGGGTATACAAAGTAAATGTAATATTTTTATAAATGTATTCTGGAATAAGAAAATTTTAGGGATAATCTGAAAATGGGCACATTTCTGTTATATTACTCAAAATAGTGTTCCCCTGGAGATTGAAGAAGCACTAATGGTTGCAAAGAGGTCATTTATTGTAATATCGTGCATTAAAAATTGATGAACGTACGTGTGTCTTCCAAATGGGGTCAAGGAAAGGGGTAAAACGTTCTTCTTCTACGACTTTTCCTTAATGTGACGAAACGTGAAATGCGAACAACTGCTTCGCATTTCACATTTAATTAATATTAGGTACTAAATGAAAATTAATATACAGATTACTCTAGATATGAATAGTTACGTCATGTAATAGAATAGAAGATAGAATAGAAGTAGAATAGAAGATATTTTTTTGGGACGGTAAATATACTAAATATATGTGTTTTTGAAATAAAATGAGTAGACGTACAATTATTATTTTCAAATATTCATTTTCAAATCATCGGAATAATATAATTGATAATTATTATATCTTAACAATTTTAATTGAGGTTTTAGTGATCATTTCTAACATTTTTGGTGTAGGGAAATGTCAGTGTGAGGTCATATCTTTAGTAAGTACCTATAATAATTTTATTGCCCAATTATTGACATTGTTTACAGAATAATATAAAGAAGAACAAATAAAACATTGCATTGATATGTAGAATAATTATAACAATAATCGAACAGTTTCATAATAAAAGTAAGTAATTAACCAAAGGATGATATTCTATTTTTTTCTATAATATTTATAAATATAAACAGTTATAGTTATTTAAGCTCCTTGTAAATATATTATTTACCGACGATGCATGGACAATATCACGTTAGGGATCAATATTGATTAATTCAGAGTTATCAATAACTGAACAGAACAAATCTCTTGTAGTGTCTCACTCTAGTTTCCATCTATGTGGTTTTTAAAGACTCCATGCGATGAATAGCATTTTTGATTATCTTCCTGCGTAAAGGGAGTTTCAGTGTTTAAAGTATTAACAATGAAGAAAGATAATAAACTGTTCAAACTGGAGCCTTGCAGAGCACCATCGTAAACCATATATTTCTGAAGTAAAGAATTGTCCTGCCATGTTTCTTAGACATCTGGGCGTCTAAGACCAGAATACTATCTTATATAATTTTGTGCCAATTTATGAAGGAATCTTAAAAGTATCTTATTCTATTACGTTATGTACAATTAGAAAACAGATACGTTTCGGCCTGATGTGTACACCATTAGATGTTTTGTACTTAATAACGTGTGTACGATATGTGTGTATATGGTTCACTGGGATAGAGATTAAATAACTTCTAAAAATATTTCTATTTAAGCTGCACATTTTCTAATTTAACCACATTAAAAAAATAATAGTCACAGGACTAGAAGGCAAAATTGTATTATTTTAATGTTGCTGGATACAAATACGTTCGGTGGTCTACAGTGTTGTATATAGAGAATATATACGTATATTTTACGTTTGTAAAAATGTGAATTTGTGATAGGTCAACGAAAAGATTTTTTAATCGTATTTATCGCATGCTAACTAAAACAACGCATCATTATTTCTCTCATAAAAATCCTAAGAGTAACAGATATCACTCGGGATAGATATCGTAACTAACTTAACTAAAACGATTTCACCGTTAACTAAATTTGAAATTTTTAAAATACGGCACTGATCTTTACGGACCATGACCGACAATTTACATGGTCACTTCGATTCATTGGTGATAGAAAAAATCCTGAGAATTTATTCTCGTTAGATATTCTGCGATAGTAGTCTATAGTAAATCAGGGGCGTAGCGTACATGGATGCGAGTGATGTGTTGCATCCCTAAAAAAATTGGCAAATTAGTGTTATTTAAAAGCTTAATCGATTTGTTCAATTATTAATTTTTTTTTATTATTTTAAATCGATCGCAAATATACATTATTTACTTTAAACGCTACCATCAACTTGTTTATTTCAAATCGGCCGTGAAGGCGCCCGAAATAATTGGACTCCCGCGTTACTTGCTGCAGTGCTGAAATGCGATGGTCCACGTTACATCCAAGTTACACATTGGATGGGTGAAAATGTTAGTGATCTTACGCAATTAGCAGTGGAAGCTCGAGTGGGTGTTGTCATTTCCGGACTCAGTTATGCGATTATGTGAACGCATCTTGGCGACTGTCGCCATAACATAAAGAAGATTTGGAAGCGCTGTTTTAGGTAATTGTGGAAAATGAAAATGATGAATGGGACCGACAAACCGTTATTTGGGCTAGAGGTCTTTTAACTTTATTGCGCGACTTTGATTTTAATTTTTTTTTAGCAGTGTTATCTGCAATATTCCCTCACTCCGAGAGCGTGTTTAAAATTTTACACACAAAAATATCAGATATCAGTTACCGCAATAAAAAGATCGACGATTTCAAATCACATATTCAAAAAATGAGAAACGAGTTTAGTAACATATGGGACCGTATGGACAGATTTGTGTTAGAAAATCAACCACCAAGTAACAGAATGCTTAAATCTAGATTCCACACAATTTACTTCATTCGTGAAACGTTTTCCTAACGAACTTTTTTCTTTTTTAGTAGATACATATGGAATTTTTTTTACACAAATCGTTTAAAAAGTGAACTTTCAGTGATTTATAGTCATCTCGATATGAAAAAGAGCACTGTGTTTGAACTTCACCAATATATTATGTCCCTTCAATTATCTTTTGTTTTCTCGGAGTCATCAAAATTGTGTCGTTTAATTTTGACTATTCCTGCTACAAGCAGTCCCGCGGAAAGATCATTTTTATGTTTAAAGAGAATAAAGACTTATCTGCGAAATTCTCAAAAGCAAAAACAACTGTCAGCTTTAGCATTAATAAATATTGAAAGTGCGTTATTAGAAGATATGAGATCGTCTCCAACATTTGAAGAAACAGTGATAGACGTTTTCGCTGGACAAACAAAAACTGAAGACTTGATTTTAAAAACTAGGATATATATCTCGGCATAATCATTTTAGGTTAGTGTCTTTTTTATTTTAACCATTTTCATATGGCCTACCATACATCGGACTATACCTCTTCCCCTTATAAAATTTGTATCACATTCTAGATTCTTTTCTCACGCTACGCCCCTGGTGTAGACATAATTTGTTTACTTAAAATCGATAATAATTATCAGATTTATATTGTAAACATACAGGTTAGTCATATACATAGGTAGCTAAATATTAAATAAGTAGGTATCCTAATCACCAGTAGTAATTCTCATTCAGTTACCAGCTAGTGCTCAGTATATTACTTTATATTACTTTATAACAAACTACCTAATAAATGTTCCTACTGATGAACTTATCTGTATGATGAATTATGTTATATTAAACTTTTATTTAGTAAATACGCATTCCACCCAGATGACGATGAAATCAAGCATATGGCATTTAAAAATAAAAAGCAGAATTATCGATCTCTATAACTGTATAAAAATAAACCAAGCAGTTCGCGGTTAAAGTAATTTCCACTTATACAGTAGGTGCTTATACCTTCTGAATTAATGTCTAATGCTTGCAGTCATCCATCACTCATTGTCAGCAAATAAATATAATAGTACACAGTATAGTGCTTTAAAACGTGGCTGTCGTTCAACATTCAGTGATAGTTGCATCTTCTGATACTGATAATCGTGAACTTGGCGTTAAGTTACGTACTTACCTGAATGCACTTATTTTCCTGAAATATACATGTCCTTGGAATATAAAATAAGTATAAATAATTTTAACAGAAATTTTAAATTTAAGTGGTTCGGTGTTGACATACTCGTATGTATACAGTGAATTATTTAACTCTACAAGTACTTATTCTATTTCTCGACGAGTCTGATGTAAGATTGGATAACATTGGTTAGAATATCGAGCGAGGAGGTTTTCATCAGCATTCTTTGATCGATACCGCGCAAACTCAAGTAAGTGCCCTAATGTTCCTCAGTATTAAGCAATATTAAGCAATTAATATTGCTTTATTATTTGTTTGTAATTTATCAATAATATTTGTAATTTTACTGTTCATTTTAAGTTTGTTTATTAATGTCTAATAAGCGAATTACTTAATTGTAGCAGTAAATTTGAAAATTCGATAAGAAAAGAAGTAAATTAATCGCGGTTTATTTTCTTAATAAAATCTTCTTGATAAATACGTATGTTTTTTAAAATGCTATTAGTAAATTAAAAAAGTGACAAATATACCACTATATATACAGAGTGGTTATAAAGTATTGTACATTATTGATAATTTTGTTAATTAAATGATTTTTTTTTAAATTCTGAAACGTGCCAATTTTATTTTTTAAACGACATTGACTAATGTAAGTTTTAATTCGTACCTACCTAGAATTCCTGATGCATTATGGAGTATCATGCCCAAAATCCCTAGAAAGTAGATGTGTGGTGCGGCATAGTTGACGGAAGACTTCTGGGTCCCTATTTCTTTGATGTGAAGCTGACTGGTGCAAGATATTTGGCTTTTCTTCGAGACAGCCTTATTCCTGTACTAATAACTTTATACCCAAATGCAAATGTAGAAGAACCTGATCATCTGAGAGATGACTTTTTCTTTCAATAATTTGGTACACCTCCTTATTATGGAGTATCTATACGAGCTTATTTAGTTGTTACCGAATCGTTGGATACCGAGAAGGAGGCCAATTGAGTGGCCAGCCTTATCGTCAGATTTGACAATCCTAGATTACTTTTTGTGGGGATCTTAAAAAGCAAAGTATATGTTACTAGGTCAATGAAATTAGAAGATTTAAATGCAAGAATTAGTTAGGAAATACAACGATTACCTCCTGAAGTTATTGACAATGTTCAAAAATAATTTACTAATTGTCGTGGCTGCTGTCAAACAGCCAAACGTGCATGACTTTAACATTTAATTTGGTTGATTTTTTTTTAATGATCTTTGCCATTTAATTTAGTATTTTGAATTAGAAAAACCGTTTCTGTTAATGTTTTTATCTAACGTATACTTATACTAATACAATTATTACCACAGCATATGTAATAAATGTTCTCTTTCATAATCATCATGAGGTCATCAGTCCTAAGACTGGTTGGACACTAACCTCCAGCTCCTCCTATCTTGTGCTAACCTACGCATTTCGCTACAACCTACATCCCTTACTATTTGTGAGCAGTAGTCTAATCTAGGCCTATCTCTACATTTCTGCCTCCAAAATATCGCGGACTATTCCCCCATGTCTCAGCAAATGGACTATCATTATATCCCTTCTCTTCTTTATGTTTTTCCACATATTTCTTTTCTCGCCAACTTTCTCTAATACTTCTTCGTTTCTAACCCTATCAGTCCACGGTATTTTCATCATTCTTCGGTAATACCACATCTCAAAAGCTTCTAATTTCTTCCTACTTTCTTCCCCTACCGTTCAGGTTTCGCAACCATATAGTGCCGTGCTCCATACATACGTTTTCAAAAATCTCTTCCTTATTTCTAAGTTTATTACCCCCGAGCATAAAAGTGCTTTCTTTTTGTTAAAAGCTACTCGACCCTGCGCTATTCCTTGTTTTATATCTTTATCGTTACTTTCATTCCAATTTTACTTCCTAAATAAGTGAAGTCTTTGACTTCCTCCAATCTTTCATTATTAATTTGTACTTTCGTTTTTGCTCTGCTCTCGCGCCCTCTGCACACTAACACTTTAGTTAGTTTTTATTCACCCTCACTCCATATTCCTCTGTCAACACTGCCTCCATTTCGTCCAACGCTGATTCTAATTCCTCCTTACTAGATGCTAATACTGCTATATCATTCGCTAATCTCAGCGTTTTTAGTTTCTGTCCCTGTACTTTAATCCCGAAATCCTCTCTATCTTTTACCACATTAATCGCCTCTTCGATGTACAGATTAAAAATTAGTGGTGATAGCGTACATCATTGTCTTGCTCCTTTCCTAATATCTACTTCCCTTCTTTCCCCTTCTACTTCTATAACAGCAGTTTGCTCTTTGTATAGATTGTGTACTACTCTCCTATATCAATACTTCATTCCCGCGCTCTTTTGTATCTCGATCATTTTTTCCCAACTTACATTATTAAAAGCTTTTTCTAAATCTACAAATCCTATATAAGCGTTCTTTCCTTTTTCTATTGTTTTCTCTAACATTACTCTTAGCGCCAAAATAGCTTCGCGAGTTCCCCTATTTTGCCTAAACCCGAATTGGTCTTCTCCTAGTATTTCCTCCGCTCTATTTTCCATCCTCTTCTGCACTATTCTGGTTAAGATTATTGACGCGTGGGAAGTTAGGCTAATCATTATAATGTTCTCGCATTTGTCGGCTCCTCTCTTTTTCGGTATAGTAACGATAATGTTCCTCTTATAATTCTCCGGCATCTCGCCCGTTTCGTATATGTATTTTACCAGTTCAAACATCCTATTTACTACTTTCTGTCCCGCACATTTCAAAATTTCCGCCTGTATTTTATCTACATCCGGCGCTTAATTGTTCCTAAGAAATTCCTAATATATAAAATATAAAATTAAAACTAACAATAAACAGTTATATTAAGTGCCATAGAACATGCAACACCTAGAAGTGACTGATATTTATTGATGAAACTGTATACAAGTTCACTACCTTACAACTAAGCATTGACATTAATTTTAAGGCAGTCGAAGAACTGTTGGCTTTTTTTACTATGATTTGTGTTTCGCTCAATGTTTTTAGTTATGTAAGTCATCATAGTATTAGTGGTGTAGCATAGTTTTGATTTAATCGTATGTATTTTTGTTGAAAATATATGTTAAATCACTAGTTTGGATTTAAACTTTTTAAAAACAATTTATTTTATTTAACGGACGAACAAGAATTTAGATGTGTGAGTATAACAATAATATCAATACTAAAATTATACTGCTCATGCAACGGGTTTGCTGCGACTTTATAAGTTTCGTTATGCTGACATTGTTGAAAGTAAAGTTAAAATATAATTGGCAAAAGATTAATTTAAAGAAAGAACATTATAAGGTTTCAGCAAATCATCATAAACGTTGATTACAATGTATATAGTTATATGATAAGACACGTAGCAGTATTAAGTTACGTCTGGCTTTCAGATAACATACTGAAGGTTTTATGTTACCTGATAATAAAGTTATAGAAGTGTGAGAACTACTTTGAGTAATGAATGCAATACAATATATTTTATATAACAACTCCCCTTTTTAACAAAAAGTTGGTGTTATACAGCAACTTTTCAAAATAAGTAAAATTGAAATTAATAATTATGAATTTAACGATTATTGAAGTTATATAATAATAATAAAGTTAATTGAGAATATGAAGCCTTAAGTTAAGTTTAAATTATACAATTAATATTTTTTAAATATAAAATTTACAAAATTAAAATATATAGAGTCTTTGAAACCGATTTATAACTGAGAAACATTAGTTCAGTTCGATTTCTTCCTCTGGGGTTTCATCTTTGGATCTGATCGATGGTCTTCTTCTGGGCAGGATGCTCCTGAAGGATTCTCTTAAGCGTTTAGAAGGTCCAGGTGGAGGTGGTGGTGAATTTGTTGTGAGGGCGATTGCTAATCTGTTTCTCTTTCGGCATTTACATAAAATATATAACAAAATGAGAGTTGCTATTAGTGTAATGATAAAATAAGTGAACCAAGAGATGTGTTTGGTGACAAATGGTTCATTGATCAAATCGTCTAACGTTCGAGAATACTCGTCCAATTTGTGTTTGGCAATCTCGAGGTCTTCCACATTTAAGTTATTCAATTTTAATGGTTCTAATTTTGGGATTTGGATGTCATCGGGGATTCCTTGACAACAATTAAAGGGAATTAAAATGGGGTGATCACTAACACTGGTTTGCGAAAAGTTCTTAGGGTCAGCTTGTATTTTTGTCACTCCTATGAAAGCACTACATCCAGGTTGCAATTTAAGAATGGAATTTTTATAAATGATCTCTGTCTTGGTGTTTATTTGTTTGCAATTTACAGTAATTTGAAGTGGTTCTGAAGTAATTGTTAGCCATGATGAGTCCGTTAGTTGTTGGACATTGTAGCCTTTTGCAAATATTATTGAAGTTTGGCAGCTCTCAGGTAAAGTTTTCAAGTGTTTCAGGATTTGGGCTTCACATATAGCATTGTCGTCGATGGGGTATGCAAATAGATTGGAACATATCTTTGTGCCAAAGAAAAGTGGTTTACAGTCTTTCAGATTTTTGATGGGTATGTACATCAAAGAATCGACGTCACGCGCTAAGTATTTTTGTGATGAAGATAAAACATGATATAGACCAGTTCTATTATTTAGGATAGGGATTGGATATAATCTAAAAAGGGTGTATCTTTGTTGGTCTATTAGAGGGATTTTTAATACAAATACCAAGTCTGAATCAGTTTGGTATGCTTCTAATTCCATAATATCCAAATATTTGGCAATAGTGGAAGATTTTATAATGAGTGGTAAATTGTTTTGGTGTAAATTTTGTGAAATTTCCTGAAGCGAGGTTATCAAATTTTCAGGATTGATTATCGACGTATGAATAATTTTTAATCGCGCGAAAGTTATTGAATTTAGAATATCATTTAATTGATTCTCGATATACAGGTAACTTTCCATGAGAAGTTCACATTTTTCTAAAAATCTTAATTTTGCTTCAATTACTTTAATTTTATCTGCTGTCCTATAAATTGCGTCTGATATTATTTTTATATCTCTATTGAAGGTGGCTTCATCAATTTGCAACTTTTGTATGGTAGCGTTAAAATTCTTTATGACGGATGTTGTTACTGAGATTTGATTTTTCATTAAATTTTCTAATTGATGCTCGTCATTAGTTAATTTATTGATGCAATTCATGTAGTATTCGCCATCTTCGGAATCTAAATTTCCTGTAATTGACTTAAATATTGTACCAATGCCATTGAGAATTCCACGTTTGTAACGTTTAGTATCAAAATAAATTTCGCTTAATTTTTCTTGAATTGAATTTGAAATTTGGGTTAATAAGCTGATGTGTGTTTTTACTTCACCTCGAAAAAGGTTCATGTTTTCAAATGTGGGGTTAATAGCGTGTAAGAGAATTTCAAGCATTTTCTCGTTATGTTCAAAAGTGTTCTTTATTGATGAAATGTTTTTGTGAACCAGAAGAGTCCATTGTTTATTTGTTACAACGATTTCGCTGTCTCGATGATAATATATTCCAATGGTGTTGTTTATTGGAGTAATGGTGTATTGGGATACTGCTGCTCCAATCAGCAGAAGAAACCTGAAAATAATTTAATTCTCAAAATATGGTTTCATCCTGTCGAAATTGACTTTTGTCGTTTGTGACGTTTCGAGATTTAATAAAATTGCAGAATTTTGAAAGATTTTTATTATTTCGAAAGGACCGTTAAATTTATTATGTAATTTATCTTTAATTTGAGATTCCTTAACATAGACTTTATCGCCTATTTTAAATTGTGTAGGATGTTCTGGAACGTTTCTATCGAATCTTAATTTAGCCTTTTCTTTTTGAAGCTCAGTTTTTGTGCGTGCAATTTTATAATAGTATGAAATTCTATTATTTAGGTCTCGTATATATTTTGATATCAACTCTTTTTGGTTATACAAAGTTTCAGGTGGGCGACTGGACGTATGTCCAAATATTAGCTCGTATGGAGAGAAACCGTGTGTTTTATTCGTCGAGTTATTATAACAAATAACAGCGTAAGGAATTACGTTTAATGGATGTTCATTAGGGTTTTCAGCCTGATTAGTACGAATCATCTCTAAAAGTGTGGAGTGAAATCTTTCCACAGATCCGTTTGATTGAGGGTGGCTAACGCTAGAAAATGTTAATTTTATGTCGTATAAGGTACATAGGTCTTTAAGTAATACATTGTCGAATTCTTTACCGTAATCCGAATGTATACGAAGCGGAGTACCAAAATGCTGAAAGTAAAGAAGTAATGTATTTACTGTTGATTTAGCGGATTTATCCTCTAATGGGTACGCTTGAGTAAATTTGGTTAGTTCATCTCTAATAGTTAAAACATAATTTCTTTTTGGAATTTCTAGTATATCGATATTTATTCTTTCAAATGGTGTTCTTGGTGTTTCAGTTATCACCAGGGGGTTGCTTAAGTTTTTCCGTAAAGTTTTTGTTTTCTGGCATATTTCGCAATTTTGAATGAATTTAGTTACGTCTTTAGTTAGACCGGGCCAGTTATATTTATTCCTTATTCTCCGAATGGTTTCGTTTATTCCGCGGTGTAAATTTGCTTTTCCTGTATGGTTTTGGTCTAATATTATCGGAATTTGATCTTCGTCAGGCGTCTTAGTTATGTTTTGGCAACTAACTAGGTTTAAATCTTTTCCAGTGAAAATAAATGACAACATTTCGAGTATTGGCAATTCTAAATTGTTTCCAATGAAATATGTTTTTGAAGATTCGAAAATGTCTTTGTCTTTGTAAAGAGTAATAAACATTGTTTCGATTATCTCTTCGATGTCGAAGGGTAACAAAACAATATAATATTTTCGGTTTTTCACCGTTTTACTCGTGACTATATTAATTTTATTGTGAATAAAATTTGGTTTTTCCTCGAAAATATCTTCAATTATTTTGTAATGTAAGTCTTCGAGTTTTTCTTTTTGGAAAAACGTTATTATGTCTTTATGTCCTTTGTCCAATAATTGATTGTTCGTAATTTTAATTTTTGAATAGTCTATTAGTGACTGGGTTTTATATAGGTGAACAAATGTATTTAATTCTTGTAAAATTGATTCTGGTGAAATTTCGGTATTTTCTGAACTAATCGATTCGTCGTCTGTATTTGATGTTAAAATTTTGTTTTTGAAATCCACACATTTTTGAAAATGGTTAATTTTGATACGGGATAAGGCATCCGCATTTTTATTAATTTTGCCAGGTTTATATTCAATCTGGTAGTCGTACTCTTCAAGTTTTAAGCGCCAGCGTGCTAGGCGACTACCGGGGTCTTTAATAGAGAAAAGCCAGGTAAGAGGTCTGTGATCTGTTATCAGTTTGAACTTTCTACCAAAAATATATGGGCGAAAATGTTTTACGGCCCAAACAATAGCGAGGAGCTCTCGTTCTATTGTTGAGTACTTTGTTTCCGCACTACAGAGAGTTCTGGAGGCGAAAGCTATGGGTAGATCTTTACCTATTGGACCTTGCGAAAGTACAGCGCCAATCGCAAAAGCGCTCGCATCTGTTGTGAGTAGGAATGGCTCGTCAAAATTTGGATACGATAGTATGGGGCTTGAAGTAAGGGTTTGTTTTAAATCTTCGAAAGATTTTAAACATTCTGAATCGAAATTGAAAGAGGTGTCTTTTTGCAGTAATTTAGTGAGAGGTTTGGAAATTTTGGCGAAATTATCAATGAATCGTCGGTAATATCCGGCGAGGCCAAGAAATGATTTAATCTCTCTCTGGTTAGTTGGTTGGGGAAAATTTTTGATGCATTCGATCTTAATTGGATTTGGTTTTACACCTTCTTTGGTGACGAGGTGACCTAAATATGCAACTTCCTTACGAAGGAATTCGCACTTGTCCGGTTGAATTTTTAAATTAGCTTTTTGAAGACGTTTGAAGACTTCGGTAAGCCGTGAAACATGGTCTTGGATTGTTGGGGAATAGACGATTATGTCGTCCATGTATACGAGGCATCTCTCGTTTTGGATTCCTATTAAAATGTTATCCATTACCCTTTGGAAGGTTGATGGGGCATTTTTCAAACCGAATGGAAGCCTATTAAATTCAAAATGACCGTTTTCGACTGTGAAAGCGGTTTTTGGAATGTCACTGGGTTCGATCTCAATTTGGTGGAAACCGGAGGCCAAATCGAGGGTGGTGAAATATTGACATTTGCCAAGTTGGTCTAAAAGATCAGAAATGTTTGGTAAAGGGTATTTATCTCCTACAGTTAACTCATTGAGTTTTCTGTAGTCAACTACGACACGCCATTTTTGTTTACCTGACGCATCAAGCTTTTTGGGGACAACCCAAATCGGTGAAGACCAAGGGGAATTTGAATGTTTGATAATACCTTGTTCTAGCATTTTCGATACCTGTTTTTTCACTTCCTCTTTGTGAATTTGAGGGTAGCGATACGACTTTGTAAAAGTAGGTTTAGCATTGTTGGTGTCTATTGTGTGTTTGATCTCATTAGTAAATGTTAGAATATCTCCTTCGAGATAGAAAATATCTGAAAAGTCTAGGCAAAGTTGAGTAATTATTTCTCTTTCTTCCTCATTTAAGTGATCAAGACGAAGTTGTTGCCTTATTTCTTCGCGTCTATCTGTATAAATTTCAGAATTATATTCGTTTAAATTATTTAATGAAAAATTTTGAATTGGTTCTAGTTTAATTTCGGAAAAATCTATTAATTTTGGGACTGCGTTTGCGTTTAATACGGAGGCAAGAAATTCTCCTTTATTGTTAATTTTGACTAGTGCATTAGGAAGTCGTACTTTATCTATTTCCATAGCTGTTAATATGGCTTCTGTATTTACAAGATTACATCGAAATTTTGAAATTTGTTCTGTACGAGGGTTAATAGAAATTTTGTTGAGAAATTGATTATTTTGAACATTTTGTTTTTTATTATTTTGTACATTAGTGGAATTTTCTGTGGCTTTGAATAAAGGTACAGTTTTGAAATTGGTAATTAATTGTTTATTTTTTATGTCAATAATGCAGTTGTAATGTTCTAGAAAATCGGATCCTAGTAATCCGTCGAATTCAATATCAATATTATGAATGTAAACTTTGTGAGGATCGTTGAGAGTAAACGGAACGAGTGTAGATTCATTAATTAAAATTTTTTGATCGGTAATTCCCTGTATTATAACGTTTTCGGGAAAACGTTTAGAATATTTTTCACAAGTTTTTGGCTTAAATATGGATAGTCCGGCACCTGTATCTATTAATATTTTAAATTTTTTTGTAGCATCTTCAATGTAATATAAGTTTTTGGGATTTACTGTTAAAAGGGCACTTGATATTCCTCTATTTATAGGAATATTTGTTTGTCTTGCTGTTGGTTGGTGTTTAAATTCATTATTTGAATTTGGTTTTCTAATTCCGTTATTTCGCATAGCTGTTGATCCGGTGGATGATCTTGAGCTTGAGTAGTTTGCCGAAAATCCTGATCAGTATTAGAATAATTAAATTGGTCTGTTGAAAAATAATAATTTTGTTGATATGTTGGTTCGTCTGAATATGAATCTTGATATTGTTCATAATTTTGATCGCAATTGTAATTATATTGATGAGCGGTATCATCAGCATATTGTGCATGTGAGCTATACTGATGAGCAGTATCATCAGTGTACTGTGAATCGTATTGATGAGCCGTATCATCAAAATTTTGGTTCATTTGAGCGTTCATATGATGAGCTCTTTGTTGATTATAATTCGGATTTGGCCGAATTATTGGTGGTCTTGATTGGTTTGTATAGTTGGGATTCGGTTTAATAGCTGAAGGCCTGTTTTGTTGAAAACTGTTTTGCTGGTAATTATTTTGTTGGAAATTTGAATTCATCGGTCTATTATTTCCATTTGGATTAAATTGAGGTCGCTGATAATTTTGATTTAAGTTGGATGATTGGGCCTGATTAAAATTTTGTTGAAAATTAGGCCTAGAAAAATTTTGGAAAGGTGCTGAAGAATTTTGTTGTTTCGTTCGGCACTCATTTATTGTGTGTCCATTACGTTTACAATATGTACATATCTTCTTAGCATTTAGTGAATTAGGTGGTAATGGTTTGTTCGCTTTTTGAAATTTCTGAGATTCAAAGTATGACAATTGAAGTTCTCGTTTAATCCTGGATATTGCTTGAAGCATATCCATAGGATTACTTGCTCTTATTATAGATCCTAATTTTGGATCCAGCCCTGTCAATAAAGTGTTAAGAGTCATTGTCTCGATTAAATTTGATTGTGCGGTTTTTTGATCAGAGGTTAAATGCTGTTTCTGAATCGCTGCATGCATTTTCGCATTATGCGTTTGCAAGCGGGATACAAAATTTAAAGCGGATTCGTTTGATTGTTGACTAATTCTTTGCAAGTCCTGAATTAGAGACGTAAGGTCCCTAGAGTCTCCAAAGTGAGTCTCTAATAGATATTTGATTTCTTCCCAAGTTGACGGGTTCCTAGAATTTACTAGTTCAGCGGCTTTTCCACGTAATTTATTTTTAACATGGAGAGTTAAAAGTATTTTTTGATTATCGACCGCCATGTCGAAAGCGCATTTAATAGCATTTAAGAATGTTTGTAGGAAAATTTGATTTCCGTCATACTCCGGAACAATTGAGAAAATTTCCGACAGTTTGTAAGGTTCTAAGATAGCTTCGTTTGCCATTTTTATAAGTTAATTAATTATTATGTTTAAATTAGATATTGTAAAGTTATTTAATTAAATACAATTAAATAAAAACAAATTTGCAGATGGGAAGGATAATAGTTTTTGGTCTATATCCTGTATAATATTTCTTAAAATTATAAATAAATGTTTCAAAGGTAACGTGTCAATTCTTTGACTTACCAAATTTTGTCCATTCGTCTTCCGGCCAGAGTCCACAACCAGTGAGGCAATTCCGTGTTCTGGAAGCGGGGTGTCTTCGGGAAGGATGGCTTGCAGAGGAGAATCACAAACAGTGAGGGCAGTTCCGTGTTCTATCTGCGATTTCCCCTATTGTTTTCTTTGTTTCTTTGTAGATTTGTTTCTTTAATTCTTTTGTTGAAGTCTTCGTGTTTCGAAGTTGCTTCTTTGAAGTATTCTTGTTTCGTGTTTCTTTTCTTCTTGAGCTTTGTTCTTGATTTCACTTCGGAATTGGAATTCCACGTTACTAGTGAGGCAAATCCGTGTTCTAATAACGCGTGAAATCCTACAACGACTGCGCCAAATTTGTTAAATCACTAGTTTGGATTTAAACTTTTTAAAAACAATTTATTTTATTTAAAGGACGAACAAGAATTTAGATGTGTGAGTATAACAATAATATCAATACTAAAATTATACTGCTCATGCAACGGGTTTGCTGCGACTTTATAAGTTTCGTTATGCTGACATTGTTGAAAGTAAAGTTAAAATATAATTGGCAAAAGATTAATTTAAAGAAAGAACATTATAAGGTTTCAGCAAATCATCATAAACGTTGATTACAATGTATATAGTTATATGATAAGACACGTAGCAGTATTAAGTTACGTCTGGCTTTCAGATAACATACTGAAGGTTTTATGTTACCTGATAATAAAGTTATAGAAGTGTGAGAACTACTTTGAGTAATGAATGCAATACAATATATTTTATATAACATATATATGTATTTTTAAAAAAAGTTGCTAAAGCATGAAGACATAATCAATCTGTTCTTATTTTAAGGAAACAGGAACTCCCAGTATTATCCATAGATTCTTACAATCAGTGCTTCTTCCATGTGTTCCATAGGTTCTACAATCAGTTCTTCTTTCACATTATCCAACTTAATATTTTAATAAGATATTAAAAATGTGGCAACAATAATACAATTTTAGACTTCATCTGATGTGTGATGAACTAATAGACCATCAGAAGTCAATATATATCCATCGTGGTGGCTACCGTGATTTTCCGATCTTTACCTAATTAATCGTGGATATAATATAATGGAGAATGAAGTAGTTTTAATAGTTTTAAATTTACTTCATCATCCATAAACTCTAAAGGCTCTTCAGCAGAAGGTTTAAGTTACTTCGGACAAGGTACCGTAATAAATAAGCATCAATAATCTCATTTGATTCATGTTCCTGACGAGTTAGCTCATCAAGAATAGGAACAAATCCCAAAACTGAGATATCGGACCGCCCACGAGGTGCGCAGTAAATAGCCTGGTCTAAGTAAATAGCTGAATAGTTCCCTCTCAGAAATCTCACACATTTTCCCATTATTGACGATAGTCCATCGAGGTTCAATTACAAGTTTTTAAATTCTTAATTCTCCATGACAGAATATGTTTTAGAAATGTTCCACAACATTTACCCATAGTCTAAATGAATTAATTTTAATAACTTGAAATAAAAATAGGTCATTTTTGAATTATTAATAATAGTTTATATTTCTAGTAATAAAGTGTTAGTAATAAAGAAATAGTTCAGTAATAATCTTTGGTCATTAACAAAATATTTTTGTAATTTCCAGAGCAAGAACAACAAATAAATGTATCTATTAGATTTAAAACATAGGTGGGACATTTTTCGTAAAATTTTCGGTTTTGCTTCATTATAATTTTTCTAATAAACCCAGCCCATATATATTAGATTATAGCTGATGCTGTGTACAAATGGAGATTTTCTGTATATAGATGGATACATTGACGAACGTACTATATTTTAAAGGTTAAATATCATATCCATTCATAAATCTATATGAGCCTGATAGTTAACTTATATTTTCGTAGCCTGACCTATATAATCATAGCCAGAAATATGAAAAAGGAATCATAGATCTGCATGATAATACTCGTATATGTGTAATCAAAGTCAAGTGATGATACAAGTGCAGTCTTCTCCACGTTTAATTATTAAATAAACAATGAATGGAGTTATCTTGTGACTACTATCTTATAACGATTACCTTGTGATACTCGTATTATAGTATTGATCTAGAATCAGAAGAGTACATTAAATTCGTAACGATTTATTTCGATTACTTGCTTTATTGTAACGTTGTTGTTTCGGTTCCAATGTTTTGGCTACCAATAGATTCAGATTACTTAATGTTATAGCTACCCTACTTATTCAATTTATAACGGAAGTTATCATAGAAGAGTATTTAATAATATATCAAGACCAATAGAATATTGTTGTAATTATGAAGAACTATATGAATGCAAATACAATTAAAAATATAATAGAAAAATTATAATTACAAAACTAAAAAGAAATGCAGCAAAAATTATCATTTTGTATACTCTTCTAATAAGCGATTAGGTATTTAATTTCTGAGTATTTCGCTTGAAATTTATACTTATTTTAAAACAGTGACCATAGCCACTCACGAAGAAGCTATAAATCACCAATAAACAATAATTTAAGAAAGGCCATAGGACGATAGCATAGTGAATCGACCCCAGAAGGATATCTGAATCATCTTTTGAGAGTATATTGATACTAATAAGATACGTTGATCCTGAAAGTTTCAGACCTCTATCTGTTTTGGTTTTTGAATAAATAAAAAAAAAACGAAACATCAAAAAATAATTTTTTTGTCAAAAACGGCTTAACCAATTTAAATGAAATTTGAACACGATATAGATGTATATAATGGCTATGCTCTAAAAAAATAACAGCTCACAATCTCACTAATAATCATTAGAAACAGGCGATTTTTCAGAAATTATTTTTTTTCTTTATGATAACATTCTAGAACAATTTTGAAACTAACATTTTCTTATGGTTTTTTCGATGTAGAATAACCTCTCAAATTATTAAATTGATCAAAAAGGTACGCCATATTGAAAGAAAATAAAAACCGATTTTTTGATATAATTTCAATGTTCATTTATCTCAATGTTTTTACGTTTGAAACAAAAGAAATGAAGCTAATTTGATTAATTTATAAATGCAAATAACATTAAATATTGAAAACAGTAATTTGAAAACATTATTTTTATTAAAATATCCTGAGTATTTTGAGGAACAACTATATACTATGTTTCTATTTGGGACAAAATATACACAACAATATCTATGCGTTATAACAGTTCTTTTGATTTGAACATCAATACACTCCTCAGCATCATTGTATACAACATTCAGAGTAAACGATAGATCATCAGAACTTGACTGAGACGAAATTATCAATGATAAGCTTGATTCGGTTTTTTCTAATAACTCACATATATCTGGAGATAATTCACCTCTCAAAGACTTTTCCTGCTCCTCATCATCATTTTTATTTCCTTATATTTCAATACACGGCAATTTAGACATATATCACCATCTACAATTGCACTATATTTTTTGGAGGACCCGATATTTTTTTATCAATTTTGAACAAACGCAACACCTCGGATTATTACTTTTAAACGTAGACATATTTTTATTCACTTGAAAAAATCTTTAAATAAAAATAATTATTAAATCCAGAAAAAAATACAAAGAGAACCTGTTTCTAATATCAACAATTAATAATTATTAGGTTAGCTATATAGCAGCTTGCTACCAACTAGTAAACAATGTAGAGTATCACCAACATTAAATAACAATGCAATCTTATGGTTGCCGAACGAACTGATAATCGAGAGGGATACCTTATATTCTCTAAATTGTAGTGTTAATATATAAAAAATGAAAATTGATTTTGATTAAATCAATATATTGATAAATAATATTTATATTGCTGTTTTAAAACGCAAAATGATATTTTAAGTAAAATTGTTAACATCTAAATATAATTTATAATTAATTTTTGACTACTTTCATATTTTAACAAAAATTTTTTTTCAAATTATTGTTTTCAATATGTAATGTTATTTGCACTTAATTAATCAAATAAGCTGCGTTTCTGTTGTTTCAAAAGTAAAAACATTGAAATAAATGAACATTGAAATTGTATCAAAAAATCCGTTTTTTTTAATATGGTGTATCTTTTTGATCAATTTAAGAATTTGACAAGTTATTCTACATCGAAAAAGACATAAAAAAATGTTAATTTCAAAATTGTTCTAGAACGTTATCATAAAGAAAAAAATGATTTCTAAAAGAATCGCCTGTTTCTAATGATTATTATTGAGATTATGAGCCGTTATTTTTTTACAGTATAGCCTTTGTATACATCTATAACGTGTCCAAATTTTAAGTCGGTTAAGCCGTTATGAACAAAAAATTATTTTTTTATTATTCGATGTTTTCGATTTACTCAAAAACCAAAATAGATAGAGGTCTGAAACTGGCAAGATTCAGTATCAACATACTCTCAAAAGATGATTCAGATATCCTTGAGGGGCCGATTCGCTATGCTTATCGTCCTATGGCCTTTATGTTTTATCGTTCACGTTGCATAAATTTGTTAGATCACCTGATATCTATCAGGTGAATTTGGATTAATACCAATTGGAGAAATACATTTTTGAGTGACTACCGTCTCTTACTCTGTTTATTTTTGTTATTAGATGATATATGTACTAACTCGTGTTTTTGCATTAAGCACAAACATTAAGGGATGTAAAAAATCCTAAATTTTTAGGTGATTTTCAAATGGCTGTAACTTGGAGAAAAATAGTCGCAGAGTATTAAAAAAAAAACAAATTGAAGCTCTAAGTTTCTGGTTTTTAGATCTTGAGTTAAAACAATTTTACCGTCAGCAGTTTTTGAGTAGGTAATCATAATAGAACTATCCGAAAAAATTACAAATTTTTGCCTGCCTTTCAAAAAGTCCATGGACATTAATACATTCTTTTCAGTGATTTCATCATGAAACTTTTCTAGATGATTTTATCTTCTTTAATTTGAACGATTTAGAAGCCTTGTACGATGATTTTTAGAAGCCTTGTACGAACGAAAATTGAGTATTTTCTACATCCCTTAATTTGTTTGCCTAGTGTATTTGCTATTTTATTCATGTCTTCCAGTAATATATTTAAAGCTTGTAGATAAAATGATCAAATATTCAATTAACTAATGTTTTACTAGTAGAAAAATACAGTCTAATATTCTATCAGAATATTTCACAGATAATATTCGTTTATTTTAATATATTACCTAATTGCATATATATGTATTGCTAGAATTTATTTACAATTACTCAACGCGAGGTAACTAAATAAAAATTCTATATACCAAACATGCAAAATGACTTCGAGAAATATTTATATGTAAACCTAAATTTGGACATCGCCTTTTTCTTTATTTATGTCTATTTTACGTTACGTTAACGTAACATTTACTTACTACATATCCATGTATTAGTAGCTCATAAATGTTTATAATCCATTTGCTAATAACCGGTTTTAACCAAAATACGATGGTACTAATTAAACATGTGGAACAGGCATGCAAACAATATTTATATTAACGCAAGTGTAATCCTATAATTTACAAATCTTATCGTATTATATTGGACTCACTTATTTACATAATTTAAATAATATTGTTGAATAAATTCATATGAATATAAATACGCATAAATATTGAGACTTAAAAGAATGAGAAGTGGCATAAATATATTAAAATGTAAAAATAATGTTTAGGTTATATAATGATATAATCATTAAAGATGGCGTTACCAATGAATCCAGATTTTTCTAATCAATAACACGAATACTCCGAATGATATTCATATTATTATGGCGCAGTAAGAGTTTATCAACAATGAACAGTATCCCCATAGGTGTATTGGACACCGGGTGCAATAGGATGGCCTGCTCGGTATCTAGATCTAACCCTCTTCTTTATAGTGGACTACTTGGAATATAAGGTATATACTATTCAATCCGCTAACATTGAGGTTTTAAAACAGAGAATTACTGAAGAATGTAAGTTTATTTCCGCAGACCCACTTGAACGGGCGAGGGAAGAGTTTGGAAGAACAATAGGATTATTGTACTGTCACCAAGATGGAGATGTGGAGGTTTTAAGCATTTATTTCAAAATTATTTACGAGACATCTGGCATTACTTTTTACTTTTATCATTTCGTTAGTTATGAATTAAATTTTTTATTTCCCATTAACTATTGAATGGCATTAACTATCGAATAAATTATATTGAATTATAATTTATTTCTAATGCAAACAAAATAAAATTCGAGTATATGAAAAGACTGTGTTAAGTTGATGATTGTTGTTTAAATCATCTCGTTGTACATGCATCTCAGTGAGCACACCTACCAGGGGTACGCTATTAGTCTAAATTGGAATTTCAAAGAATATTGTCCCTATTTCAATAAAGATCTCACTTAACGTAGGATTTACAAGATGCCTTATTATATTAATATAGTAGGTATAACCAGGCTATAAACATTTGTGTACAGACTTACAAAGTGTCTTACCTTCCTAGAACTATATAACTACATAAATTTTGAACTGAAATCATAAACATGAATAACCGAAAATAAAGAATACAAAAGAAATGGAAAAACCTAAGCTTTGCGAAACAGGCCAGCATTTAAGAAATTCCTAATATATAAAATTAAAACCTAACAATAAACAACTGCCTAAAAAGTTTGATGGTATGCCAATAATAGATTTAATGCATTTTTCAAAAACCAAAGGACATATCATCATCATCATTAGGTCATCAGTCCTAAGACTGGTTGGACGCTAACCTCCAGCTTCTCCTATCTTGTGCTAACCTACGCATTTCGCTAATTGTGCTACAACCTACATTCCTTACTATTTGCGAGCAGTAGTCTAATCTAGGCCTACCTCTGCCTTTCTTCACTCCTATTTCTGCCTCCAATATATCGCGGACTATTCCCCCATGTCTCAGCAAGTGGCCTACCATTCTATCTCTTCTCTTCTTTAAGTTTTTCCACATACTTCTTTCCTCTCTGACTTTCTCTAATACTTCTTCGTTTCTAACCCTATCAGTCCATGGTATTTTCATCATTCTTCGGTAACACCACATTTCAAAAGCTTCTAATTTCTTCCTACTTGCTTCCCCTACCGTCCAGGTTTCGCAGCCGTATAGTGCCGTGCTCCATACATATGTTTTCAAAAATCTCTTCCGTGTTTCTAAGTTTATTACCCTCGAGCATAAAAGTGCTTTCTTTTTGTTAAAAGCTACTCGACCCTGCGCTATTCTTTGTTTTATGTCTTTATCGCTTCTTCCATCCCAATTTATTTTACTTCCTAAATAAGTGAAGTCTTTAACTTCCTCCAATCTTTCATTATTAATTTGTACTTTCGTTTTTGCTCTGCTCTCGCGCCCTCTGCACACTAACACTTTAGTTTTGTTTTTATTCACTCTCATTCCGTATTCCTCTGTCAACACTGCCTCCATTTCGTTCAATGCTGATTCTAATTCCTCCTTACTAGATGCTAATACTGCTATATCATCCGCGAATCTCAGCATTCTTAGTTTCTGTCCCTGTACTTTAATCCCGAAATCCACTCTATCTTTTACCACATTAATCGCCTCTTCGATGTACAGATTAAAAATTAGTGGTGATAGCGTACATCCTTGTCTTACTCCTTTCCTAATACCTACTTCCCTTTTTTCCCCTTCTACTTCTATAACAGCAGTTTGCTCTTTGTATAGATTGTGTACTACTCTCCTATCTCTATACTTCATTCCCGCGCTCTTTAGTATCTCGAACATTTTTTCCCATCTTACGTTATCAAAAGCTTTTTCTAAATCTACAAATCCTATATAAGCGTTCTTTCCTTTTTCTATTGTTTTCTCTAACATTACTCTTAGCGCCAGAATAGCTTCGCGGGTTCCCCTATTTCGCCTAAACCCGAATTGGTCTTCTCCTAGTATTTCCTCCGCTCTATTTTCCATCCTCTTCTGCACTATTCTAGTTAAGATTTTTGACGTGTGGGAAGTTAGGCTAATCGTTCTAAAATTCTCGCATTTGTCGGCTCCTCTCTTTTTCGGTATAGTAACGATAATGTTCCTCTTATAATCCTCCGGCATCTCGCTCGTTTCGTATATGTATTTTACCAGTTCAAACATCCTATTTACTACTTTCTGTCCCGCACATTTCAAAATTTTCGCCTGTATTTTATCTACACCCGGCGCTCTATTATTCTTTAGCCCCCTTAGTGCTATTTTAAATTCCTCTCTCAATATAGGTTTTCCTACATCTTCCCTATCGATGCTAGATTCTTCCTCTAATATATCTCCTAATTCCTGACCCTCGTATAATTTCCTAAGTACTGCTTCCATCTATCCACTTTCTCCTCTCTTCCGATCAGTATGTCCCCCGATTGACTCCTAACGTTTCTACTTATTGTTCCTATATCCCTGAAGTTCCTCTTAATTATTTTGTAAGCCTCATCGGTCTTACCTACTCGCAACTTATCTTCTACTTCTTTGCATTTATCCTCTATCCATTGTTCTTTCGCTTTTCTACATTTTCTAATGATTTCCCACTTTATTGACTTATAAGTTTTCAGTCCTTCTTCGTCTCGTCTGTTTTTGTAGCCTCGTCTCTTTTGCATTAAGTTTAAGATCTCCTCCGTTATCCAGGGCTTCCTAGCTTCCCTTTTATCGTGTCCTAAAACGTTCGTAGCCGCGGAATCTAGACTATTCTTGATACCCCCCCACTCAGTTTCTGCGTTCTTGATTTCGTCCTTACTCGTTTTATTTATTAATTGATCTGTTTTCTCCTGGAACTTATCTTTCATATTCTGATCCCTCAATATGTCTACATTTATACGTTTCTTATCCTTCCGGGTTTTCAGATTTTTGAACTTTAATCTAGCTTTCATGACTACCAAGTTGTGGTCGCTGTCTACATCTGCTCCTGGATAACTCTTACAGTCTTTTACTTGATTTCTAAATCTCTTCCTAACCAGAATGTTGTCTATCTGATACCTGTCTATCCCTCCTGGCATTTTCCATGTGTACCGCCTCCTAACGTGATTCTTGAACAATGTGTTCGCGACTACCATCTTGTGCTTCTCACAGAATTCTATCAGTCTGCTACCTCTCTCGTTTCTGTTTCCTAATCCATAAGCACCTACAAATGCTCCTTCTTTTCCCTCACCTACGACTGCGTTAAAATCTCCTACTATTATTAAATTTTCAAAAGGACATATAAAAGTTTAAATCTAGTTTTAAACATAAAAAAGTTTATCTAAATAAATTTAAAAAATTTAATTTCTATCACCTTCCAGCTGAGGCGTTACTCGCATACAGTAGCCATTTAAAAATATTATTTTTATACTTTATGTATGTATGCCAGATTTTATTTTAGATCTCTCAGTTCCAAACTTAATGGGAGAAAAGGAATTTTAGACGTCCACTGTATAGTATCTACAGCAATTGGTCGAAAACGTGCTAGTTTTCTTTAGTATATATTTTTAATAATTTGTACTGGTTTCATACCGTTTGTATAGAATATTTGTAAGTATAAGCATTTATGAAAAAGAAAAACATTAAGGTACAAAGTCCATACTACAAATATTTATAATTCTAAAAAAACGAACAGCTTACTGTAATCCAGATAATAGGTCATATATCCCGATTATGATTCACCCCAAAGATCTACAAGTACATATACTATTGGGGGCTTTAAAGCTTGTTAATGCGTCTTCCATATTGCTTGAATATCTCCATTATTATGTATTAAAATACATAAAAAATGCTACAGATAAAACGAATACCAAAAATAATTCAGGAGTCTATAAGCTGACTTGCGGTACTTGCCCTAAGGTATATATAGGACAAACGGGAATATACTTCAACACGCGAATAGCAGAACGCAAAAGGAGTTTTAATAATAATAAAAGAGATTCAACATATACAACTCATCTAATTGAAGCAGACCATACCTTTAATGAAGAAATTAAAATTGTACATGTAGAGAAGAAAGGCTTAAAATTAAATTTATTAGAATCGTTAGAAATTAATAGAGCAAAGAAATCTGCTTTGAAGAAGCCACCTTATTCACGCATTATTAGAATATGTATAAAGCTGACGTGTCTTTTATGTATGATAAATTTTCAGTTTTAACAGTATCTACCACGCCAATTGGTACTTATATGGGTGGCAGTGCAAGTATTTTGCATTGAAGGAGGCTATACAGTGCTATTCAAAAGTCCCCTCCCCCCCCTCTTATCTTTTTAACGATTATACATAAACTAGTGAAATTTGGTAACTGAATATTAAGGGTTGTAAACTTCCCTAGTAGTAATGATAGATGACGTATGCGTCAAAGATGACGTCACAAGGTCATTGTGACCAATAATTTTAAATGGAACCCTATGGCAAGCGACACCTCAAGGTATCGAAAAAACGTATTCAATGATACTAATATTGTTTGTATTTATGGTAGTTTTGATGGAATAAATCAGTAATCAGTAAACTTGGATAATAATTTTAATTACAGATTCAAGAATCAGTACCTACTTATAGTAATTGTTCGAAGTGAGCTCCATCTACTTCCTCTGGATCTCGGCACAAGCCTTGGTCTGGATCGTCGTCTGAGAGTTGATGAACCATTTTTAATTTGTATGGGTGAAATTTGTTTTTTTTCAACACCCTGTGCACTGTACTTTGACTGACTTCACAGGTTGATGCAACTTGAGTTGTTGAAGAAGTAGGATTTACTATTACTTCTGCCAGTATATCAATTTTTTTCTCATCAGAAATTTGTGGTCTGCCAGATCGTTTTGCATCATTAATACTACCCGTTGTTTTAAACTTACGAAGAAGCTCTCTCAAATAAGTCCTCGAAACTGGGCGATCGGGAAACCTTTCATTAAAAATGCGTTCTGCTGCATGAATATTTTCTCCAGTTTCACCAAGTATTAAGATCGCTGCTACTTAATCACCTAAAACACGTACCATTTCTCTTCTTGAAGCACTTAAACGTTCAGCTCACAACAGTTTAACAAATTATTGAATGTACATATATTTTAAAATTACCACAAGGTACTAAAACAGTTAAACGTTCGATCAACAATACACAAATTATTAAATGTATAAAAACTTTGACAGCTAAAAAAACATCAAATTGGGGAGACTTGCAAAAACGTCAAATTATTTACTATCCAACTATCCAGTGGCGGAGTTTGAATTTTAAATTTTATTATTAACTGATTTAATTCATCACAGCTTTGCGGTTTTTGAAAGCCAGTTGTCAAAACTGCCGTAAACAGACACAATATTAGTATCATTGAATAGGTTTTTTCGATACCTTTTAAAAGAGGTGTCGCTTGTCATAGGGTTCCATTTAAAATTATTGGTCACAACGACCTTGTGACGTCATCTATCATCACTAGTAGGGAAGTTTACAACCCTTAATATTCAGTTACCAAATTTCACTAGTTTATGTATAATCGTTCCAAAGATAAGAGGGGGGGGAGGGGACTTTTGAATAGCACTGTATATTATTTTGGCATCGTGTGACATATGTATATTGATAAAAAAATTTAAATACTCGTATTGGTGTCACTCAGCAAGAGTTACGGAAAACATTATACAGTATTCCTTAAGAACAGTGCAGGATTGGGTGAAAACATCCCCGAGGTCAGAAATCATTCTATATCTTTACATAAGATGACATATTTGTATTTAATATCTCATTCACGATACTCATTATCGTGACTCGAATCAATTCAATACAACTTCAATTAATATTGATGTCGTTTGAAACACATTTGAATTTGTTTCTTTTATAAGTTGACGAACCTACAACAAATATTTTGAAATATTCATAACATATGGTAAGTATCTATAACAAAATTGTACAATTCTGGTCATTTCAATAGTAGGCTACAAATGTTATTTATATGTATTTCCGTTCCGAAATCTATTTTGTATGTCCGCTATTTTATTTAAACGTGCAATATTCCTCTTATCGGATCTAACTGCCTGCAAAAATAAACATTATATTATTAAACAGTTAAATTATTAAGTACAATCTGTAACTTCAGTAAACAATACCTTTATTTATACCTTTTGGCATATTAAAATAATTTTCAAGTAAACTTTTTGTATTTAACTAGGAACCAAACAGGTATTACATGTCTTAAGTTTTACATAATAATGGAGATATTAAGGCAATATGGAAGACGCATTAACAAGCTTTAAAGCCTCCAATAGTATATGTACTTGTAGATCTTTGGGGTGAATCATAATCGGGATATATGACCTATTATCTGGATTACAGTAAGCTGTTCGTTTTTTTAGAATTATAAATATTTGTAGTATGGACTTTGTACCTTAATGTTTTTCTTTTTCATAAATGCTTATACTTACAAATATTCTATACAAACGGTATGAACCAGTACAAATTATTAAAAATATATACTAAAGAAAACTAGCACCCTTTCGACCAATTGCTGTAGATACTATACAGTGAACGTCTAAAATTCCTTTTCTCCCATTACGTTTGGAACTGAGAGATCTAAAATAAAATCTGGCATACATACATAAAGTATAAAAATAATATTTTTAAATGGCTACTGTATGCGAGTAACGCCTCAGCTGGAAGGTGATAGAAATTAAACATTTTAAATTTATTTAGATAAACTTTTAGATTTAAACTTTTATATGTCCTTTGGTTTTTGAAAAATGCATTAAATCCATTATTGGTATACCATCAAACTTTTTAGGCAGTTGTTTATTGTTAGGTTTTAATTTTATATATTAGGAATTTCTTAAATGCTGGTCTGTTTCGCAAATCTTGGGTTTTTCCCTTTCTTTTGTATTCTTTATTTTTGGTTATTCATGTTTCTGATTTCAGTTCAAAATTTATGTAGTTATATAGTTCTAGGAAGGTAAGACACTTTGTAAGTCTGTACCCAAATGTTTATAGGCTGGTTATACCTACTATATTAGTATAATAAGGCATCTTGTAAATCCTACGTTAAGTGAGATCTTTATTGAAATAGGGACAATATTCTTTGAAATTCCAATTTAGACTAATAGCGTACCCCTGGTAGGTAAGGCGACCAGGAAAGAAAAATGTATGTTTTAACTTTTAACCAGTTCAAATGTAGAGGTGCTACGGAAAGGTCGTAGTTTTCTACCTTGTGCTCACGGAGATGTATGTATCATTACATACCTTGTCTTTAAAATTACCGCTTTGTAAATACTTGTAAATAGAAAATATAGTGTTTAGTAAAAGGTTACTTTCATTTTTTCTACGAGTTAAAGTTTACAAAGAAGATTTGGTGCAACAGCACAACGAGATGATTTACACAACAATCATCAACTTATCATGATTAAAATTGATATCATATTAAATGATCAAATAGAAACAAACTCGTCCCCGTTATTAAATTTATTTTAGTTCTACATGCTATCCAAAAATCGTGTTTAAAATTTACAGATAATATTCATTGAAATTTTATAACTTAATTCCAATAGTTTAATAGTAGGAAATCCCATAGTAATAAACCTAGAATTACCCTAGTCATATAAACGCAGTTCCACAATGTAAAATTTAGTCTATGCACTCAACATCTGAAGAAGCCACTGTGTTGGCGAAACAATTGTTATGTTTAACAAATAAAAAGTGAAAATCTAACCAGCAAAGGTTTTAATTTTGTATAAATATGGACTTTCATCAAGTAACGGCCCAATCAATTCAGAACACTAAATCTTTATTTACTTCCGCTTTATATATATGTAAATGTTACAACTTTCTATTTTTTCAGTTATGAATAAAGTAAGTAGACGTTTCGCTTTATTCTTAAAATAGTTTCTTCAGAACTAATATAAAACTATTATATTAGTTTTTCTATTACACTATTACACTATTAGGTCACTAAAAATAACTAATATGAATAGTTTAGTTAAGGATAAGTGTTAGTTTAGTTTAATTAAGAATAAGAGATGCAAAAATAAAGTAAAACATCAGCAAAATGTAACATTTTGACTTTAATTTCATCCTTAATGGACTAATAAATAGTTGAAAATCGATATCAAGGATACGATTCACAATACAAATTATTATAATGTTTATATTTTATCGTTTATCTCCAGTTGATTGAGAAGTTTCAAAAATGAAAGGTTTATTGTAACCTTTGTGGATTTTAAAATAGCCTTCGACTGTAAACAAATCTTTTGTCGTTATTAAATATAGTTTAATTGGCGTAAATAAGATTTAACAATGAATATTTAAGAAATCTACCAAGTAGTTAGGTACATAACTGTAGAGATTATTATAATACACAGCATGATGATAAAGTTTTGCACAATAGTCATGATGGTGTTATTAAAAGATTTTTCAAAAACTCTGAATAGCCTTCCCGCGACCTTCATATTTACCACAAATATGTAATTCTTAAAAGGACACTCTCTTAAAAACACTGATGCTACCTTGGGTTAGCTTCCAAGCATCATATATTTTGTTTCTAACTTCATTTGACCACTCCATAATTATTCCAGATCACCCACTGAAAACATTCAGAATAAACCTATACAACTGCAACAAACCATAACAGATCGTGGAAATGGGTGCTCGAGGACTGAGGCCTAAAGCTTGTCATCCGTCGAGTCCCAAGCCTTTGATGTCCTAATATTTACCGACAATACGCGGGAAATGCCAAACCACTTCGAGCCACCTCGAGCCACCTCGAACAATAACGTTCCCATGGCGTGAGGTATGACAAACTTCAGACCAGGATCGTCAAGCCACACGCCGTGGGAACAAGGCTTTGCATGTAAATTGTTCGAGGTGAAACTTATATTAGAATTCCATGGATAATGATTAAAAGTAATAAGAGGCAGTGTGAATACTTTTTGCTTCAATTTGGTGTAATGTAAACATGAAGTATATTTAATTTTAAAAATATACTTTTTTAAAACACATAAAAATTCTGAAACGTTATAATTTTAGGTATAAGGAGTAAATAAATAAAATAATATAAAAAAGTGCAAGGAATTTGAAATTGTAAAAAAATTCAGGTTGACGATTGTAGGTTGATTTATACTTTGAATTGACTTAAGGTTGATGAATTGAGATGATCTCAGTTCACCTTATATTTGACACCCTGTATTAGAAAAAAAAAAATAATAAAAACCGCTTTCCTCATGAATGTTCATAGAAAAGTTATGCGCTTTTAACGTTGAGAATTCGATAATAAATAATACAATTTTTATATTTAAGAAATCAAGTATATTAATATAAAAATTGCCGTCACTTTCCCGGTCATCGCATATACGAGTATTTACTGATATGTAGGTTGGTTGATATATAAAAATAGACACCTAAAAATGCATCAACATTTCCAAGGCCAAACGGTATCAGCAACAAAGATTATTAAAATTGTTATTTGAGGTGTAAGCATTCTTTACTTTTATGTACAGCACTCGGCAGACTACTAGGCAAATACTTATGTCACAGTATTAGTGTTTATGCCACATTTTTATGCCAAAATAGTGAAACAGGGACATATTAACAGTGGATATGCTGCAGATGTCCGTCGCTATAGTAACGATATTGCCACCGTATGTTACACAGACACCCATTGTGGATTTATTTTCATTTCATCGGTTTTACTGTTCACGCGGGCTTGCGGATCACGTTGTATGTTTGAATTTCTGTGTTTTTATTTGTGCAGTAACGTGAAACTTAACAGGCCACGAGTCAAAAAATTCAGAGCAGAATTACTGCAAACCTGGGTTGATAGGGACTCGGAGTTGATTGTAGACATGTGTATTAGAGGGAATGATCTATACTCTGATGTGTGTGAACGAATTACTAATTCGTTTAAAAAAATGTAATGTAACAAAACGTGTGAAAAGCCATGCTCCGTCTAGCGACCACGATAATGATGACACTATATTTTTCTATGATCTCACGGTAGCCTTTTTACCAAGTGATATTCCGTTACAAAAAGAACCTATCACTACCGCCAGTTCCTGTATGGACCGAAAACCGTCCCTAATCCAACTACACTAAGAAATAGATATATTGACCAGATATATGAGGATGTATTGTAAAACATTCGCAATCACGCTGGGGAAAATTTTGTGTACTTCACTATAGATGAAGCAGCTGACGCATGCGGACGTTCAGTAGCAAATTTTTTAATTGGTGCATTAAAACTTAGCAATTACTAGTGGCAGCAATTTAGTTACATCTACGATTTAGACATAATTAACTACAAAACAATTGTAGGTGTTATGACTGAGTGGTTTCACTTGTATGTATGTCCAGACCAAGATGTATGATCAGACTAATTCTCAGAAAGAAACTATTAGATGCAGCTACATATATAAAGATATAACCTGAAACTTTGAAAGCTACATATCTCAAAGGCAATCAACGTTGGCATTAAGTTGTGTGTTTGGTATTAACGGATATCATGGTTAGATAATTTATTAGATATGCATCAGAAAATATCAAGTGAAATTAATGCACCAACACAACAAAAGTACAACAAATATCTTTGTTATGTATGGGTCAAACAATCTGGATCAGGTCTATTAATCCAACAATGTTAAATACAACGAAATGCTAGGGCTTTGAGTGAATTAGTTTTAGTTATATTGTAGGAGTATTATATTTATTTGCTGGACGATAATAGGGTATAGTATGTCTTAGGTAAGGTATTTTAAAATATTGTATTTTGGCAAATTAAATTTTTGTGGATTGAGTAACCCAGTAGTACTGTTGCCAGTCCCAATCTCGGAAGAAAGAGGAGGGTTAGAGGGCCAGGTTAGCTGCCTACCCTCTATAAAAACAACAGATATACAACTCATCATACCGATGATATTCATCGAAGAGGAACAAGTCATTGACAACCTACTTAGAAGAAGGAAGAAGAACAAGAGTTTTTGTGGAACCATTATAAAATATTAAATCCTTAATAAGGGTTGGAATAATAAATTATTGATATCAAAATTGATTTCAGAATTACTAAATTCCATAATGGTTGTATACAAACATGTTTTTACCTCATAATTGAGATTACTAAACTTTATTTAATATATTTGCATTGATAAGGGGTATATGTAACGTTATTCTTTGTTTAAGATAAACTTATATTTGTGTTATATCCAACATTAACGTTTGTTTGTTATAAATCTAATATATTACTAATAAATAAATCGTTCTATCCTATAGAATATACCTCTTAATTAGAGACTAATGATCGTTAATTATGTCAGCATTTTACAAGTTCTTCCAATATATATGTTAAAAGTATTCTCTATTACTTTCAATATCAACTTGAAGTAATACAACAGAGTGTTTTTCCTTGGATAAAGCTGGACATGCATCGCCATGTGCCTAATGTCTACAAATTTAAGTGGACCTAATCTTTGATAGTTTAGTGGATACTTAGACAACTATGTCAAGCCAGGTAATCTGACTCTGATTAGATTTTATTGCTATACTATCATAGCATATTTTTTTTTTAATTTAGAGGTGAGAAAACTCGTGATACTTTTATTCCTAAAGCATCGAAATTCCATATCATATTTGATACATATTGGAATTACTGTAGCTTTTTAAAAATATTGTACTTTCTTTAGAATCTCTTTCTTAATATAGGCTACTTATTGTTAATGTAATAACACAAATAAGGAGATGGCAGTTGAGTAAAAGAAAATTCTTTCAATAAGAGTTAAATGGTTAATGGCCACCGGATACATTTTCGCGCTTATATACTAGTCAATAAAAATGCAGTCTAATTTGTCTCAGTGTATACCGGTATCCGTTATACCGGTATGTTTCATTAGCTCAATTACACTGAAATAAATCATCAACATTCAAAGTGTGCTACTCGTTATATAGTTTACATAACCTTTCTGCAAAATTAAGTAATTTGTACTACAGAAATAAGGAGTTTTATACTCAAACCCATCTAAAAATGCCTTATATAATAAGGACTAAACAATCTAGGTCAAAACAGCTATCCTCCTGGCTATATGCCAAACGCCGAGCGCTCAATTACATGATAAAATTTGCCGTATTTTTGTCTAACAGAGTTGGCACTAAAATACAGTGATTCTTCCAAAACCACAAGAAAGATGCAAAGTGTCACCTATCTCAGGATATAGTTAACTGCAGACCGGTTTAGACCTCTCTATCTTGGGTCTCGTCATAAACTTTGCATTATATTGATGATCTCAAGATTTTTGACTTCGATTTAGATTGTTCGAAACTACCAAGAGATGGCGTTTGGTACGTTCTACTGTGGTGGAACGTAGCAACGTCTACTAGATGTGAGCTTCATCTGTCGAAGGTATACTCGTTTACACTGCACTGACGAGACCCAAGATAGAATGGTCAAAACCGGTCTGCAGTTAATAGAGATGGCAAGTTTAGTTCATTTTGATGAACTAATTCTTTCAGTCTCATTCACTTGACTGATTCATTCACTTGAACGATTCATTTGATTCAGTTATTTTAGTTTGGTGGGGAATTTGTTTATGGCTTAAAACAGTTAACGATATCCTGAGATAGGTGACACTTTGCATATTTCTTGTGGTTTTGGAGCAATCTGAATCACTGTATTTTAGTGCTAACTCTGTTAGACAAAAATACAGCAAATTTTGTCATGTAATTCAGCGCTCGGTGTTTGGCATATAGCCAGGAGAATAACTGTTTTGACCTAATTTGTTTAGTCCTTATTATATAAGGCATTTGCAGATGGGTTGGAGTATAAGAACTCCTTATTTCTGTAGTTTGAATATTACCCTCTGCGTAAACTTTGAATTATATAAATAATTTGTAATAACTTCTGAAATTGTATATCAAGACTCGTTGGCGAGAACATATGCATTCTGTATACAAATCATTTCTTTTGTTTAATTAAATAATATCTCTTTGCTATGATTTTTTTTCATATTCTAATACAAATAAAATGCGAATACATTTAAAATCAGTATTCTAAAATTATATTTGTTTATGTTCAGTGGAAAGGATTTAAAAGAATGAATTTACGTCAGGTTTTCATAACATGGAAATATTTGGAGGTTAATCAACTAAACTTTACATCTTTTCAATTGATTTGAAGGCGTAGTCCGTGATTAATTAAGGCTATTTATAACGTGATGCTAATGAGGTATATTCACTCTTATTGATGATTTATTATGGACTCTTCATAAATTGTCGCTATTCATAAGTGTAGACAAAGGAAAGGGGCTCTCAAGTAACAATTTCAATAATATTTGATATACTGTTTTTCTACAACTCTTTTAAAGTATATTTAAATAATTATATTTAAACAATTAAAGTATATTAAACAATATGGGTATAAACATGATATATCCACATAAATTTGTTAGCTCCATTAAATCATAAATCGATAGTTTATGATTTAATGGAAGTTTAGTTTCAGATACATGATGTATCTGAAACTAAACTTCCATTAATGTAAATGCATTATAATGTAGTAAATAGATTTATTTAAAGATAATATTAATCATAAGGTCTGGTGGTGTTATTTTTAGTCATATTTTATATCTTGTCATTTTTACTTTATCTAAAAAATGTGGCGAAACAATCTATTCCTCAATACATAATAGCTTTCATTTCCGCTGAATATTAAACAATTATTAAGTACGTTCAATATTTTGAAGAATTTGTATGCATTATTTTTATGACTTCCTTTAGCTAATTTATAATTTTTTTAGTATTATATGTATGTTTTCTTTTAAATTCATTACAAGGTAATAATACAACTTGTTTATAAAATATTGAGTTTTGGTCTTAAACCCAATAGACTCTTAATCTCATCTATTACATGAGCAAAGTCTAATGTCTTATTTCCTATATGGAAAGTCTGCAATTTGACTCATCGCTAGCAAATTTAAATAGGTTTTTAATAGTATACATATAACGTGGTACACAATTGTATAATTTCTTTTTTATAACAAATAGTACATCGTTTATGTATACTATTTTTAGAGAAACTCTATTGCAAGGGAAATGTTTGGGCATATATAGAGTGAAATAGGAAATTCGTCCTTTCCAAGATATTATGTAACTTCCATTAAAATATATCAAAAGCAAAATACCTTCTTGATCATTTATGAGTGATTTGTTAAGTGATTTAGTAAACCTCTTTTATTTTATACAACAAACTTGTATGCCGTACTTTATCAAAGACTTGGCTAATGTCTATGAAAACAGCGGAGCAATATCTCTTCTTTTCATTGCTGACTTTCTTGACTATTGTTTCACTATACCATGCCGAATTGCTGATTGGGTATGATATTTTTATTACTCAATATAGAGTTAATTTGCCTTAGTATTCATTTTTCAATTAATATTGATAGTATTGGCATAAGGCTTACGGGTATATATGAATTTAGGTCAGTTTGATTTTTACCAGGATTTGGGAGAATTAGTATTTCAATAACTTTGCACTGATGGGGAAATTATCCAAGTCGAATTATGGCGTTGAAGATTTTCTGTAGTACTTTTATTCCCTTGTTCGTTCCCTTTTATTCCTTGTAGTTTTTGGATTATTTTACCGATTATCAGATGATATCCCGGTGATTTTTGGCGTTAATTATTTGAAATTGTTTCTTTAATTCCTTGGTAGTAAAATTCTTTATTGGTTTATGCATTTGGAGGGGACATACTAGATAATTTTTTATTTCTTCTGTGTCTTCTTTGGTGGTTTTACACCCAAAGGTTTAAATTTATTAGCTAAATGTTTGGCTTTCTCTTTGTCATGCCTGGCTCATTAGTTACACAATATAGCCTTTTACTTAGAAGGAATGAAGCAAAGGTATACTATCACTCTCATCATCAGTAAGATTATTAAATCATAACATATATCTCTTAATTATGACCTTATTACAAACAACTTACAACGATAACAAACAACTTAGAACATTGAGTTAACTAACGATAATCCTTGTCTTTATTTACATTGGCATAAAATCAATTGTATTAAAACAAGTGTATTAAAACATTTTAAACATATGAAACAATGTATTTGTCGCTATGTTCGTCAAAAGTTTGGCCAAGCTAAATCATGTCATGATAACCTTAATTCATAGTAAGATAACATATACATGTGGGACTTGTACCGAACATCGAAATCGTGTTTTACGACCATTAACTAATACATAATAATGCGAGCGCACGGTATTATTATTAATTAATCAATCATGATAATGACGCATGTCTATTAGAGGATGTAAAAATGGTATAGGCGAAAATCCTATTTGGTTTAGTTTTTTTACGAATGTCAGGTTATTGACAGTTCAGTCAAAGTATTTGAATAACGCTTAATATTACTTAAATTTGTTAATAAATATTTAAATGAGCATATTATGTTTTTAAACCTATGCGAATATCAATTAATGTTAATGATGAATGAAAATAAATGTATGCAAAATAAAAATTATGCGTAGATTTTTCTATGAATGAATAAGTAATAAAATGAGTATTACTTATTGGCCCATAACATCAGATATATTATACTTTACTTTTCCGCACTCCACTATACGCGGAAAAGTAATGTAATCGTGTAAATTTTTTTTCTAGGGTTTATTTTTCGTTTTTTGGTCTAAAAACAAAAAAAGAAGGTTTTTAAACCATTTTATATATGTGTGTCGTTGTCGTTGTCGTCGGCATTAATAAAATTTCTTATTAGCACGATAACTCAACTAAATCGTGTCGGATCGATTGGGTTTTCACTGATTCTGATCGGGGACGTCTCCCAGACGATATCTATTAATTTTGAGGTGAATACAACACACTCTACCATGTTCATAGGTCATGAGAAAGCACAATGGTGGACTATTTGTAAATGTTTTTTTGTTAGGACGATCACTCAATTAAATCGTGTCGGATCGATCGGGTTTCGACTGATTCTGATTAGGGACGTCTATACCCGACGACATCTATTAATTTTGAGGTGGATAGGACACACCCCACTCTGTCCATGGGTCATGACAAAGCACGATGGTGGACTATTTGAGAAAAATTGAAAAAAGTAACACTGTCTCATAAAACACATATTCTGCATTTATGTGTTGGTTTATTTTTTCTCGGCCACTCAATTTCGATATAGAGATGTTCTATGCGCAGAAAAGTCCGTTTTAAGATTTTAAAACTGTTTATTTTTATTCCAAATTGCACAAAATTATTGAATAACAGTTTTTTAGCATATTTTACATTAAGGTTAGGTACTAATCCAACTAATTACTAGTGTGCTCCAACTGTGGCACTGATTGAACTACGTACAGGTGATCTAATATCTATAAATACATGGCCTATATCTACATATTTATTAAATATGCAAGTTTTATAGAACTCTGTATATTTTTGTATATTTAAAATGTGGGTACGTATGTTCAAGTCAAGTGAATTCCATAAATCAAAATACGAATCAAAGAGAAATTCACACTTTTCGCTTTTCTTAAATTTAAGTTCACCTTTGGATGTATCTTATAAACATAACAATAAAGTATTGCACGCTTCTCTTTAACACACTATGACATGCCTATTACTTGACAACTTTATTGAAAAATGTTAGGTACAACACTTTTTATAACAAAAAAGTCTATTAGCATATCGCACACTTGAGGCCCTTATAGAAAAAGTAAGTTGGTCTAAAATAACTAAAACAACTAGTAGGGATAAAATAGTAGTTCTAAAATAATAGTAATACCTACCTATGACATCTCGAACATTTTTCAAAAATATTTTGAATGTTTTTTAAATGTCACTGTCAACTTTCATTTCCATATTTTCAGTTTCCTTTATACAGTTATTCCATTTTCGGAGTATCAGTAATCTCAAAGTTTCGCTGATGAAGTTAATCAATAGTCCGATTTGGTTAACCCAACAAGAAATGATGAGGTTAATCATCTTTCTTTAATTTTTGACGTGAAACACCATATTCAATGTTCATCGAAATTCAGAAAGAAATAAAAGTTGGTCAGTGGATAATGGCAACTGACGCCTTTCAGTCACGGATGTATTTAGCTATAGAATTTATTTCAGTGCTATACAGAGGTAGTCATAAGTATATTGTCACCACATATTCGCAGCTACTTCTGAATAGTTCCCGACTTATATAATTGCATCTACTTATTCAAAAACAATTAAAATTAAAATCACACATAGGAATAAACATTCTACCTGTTATAATTAGTTTGATCTAGACAAATAATACGCGTGAAAACAGCTCTAAACAAACAACTAATCTTTGAGATATGTACGAGTATGTGTCAATAATCTCAGACGGGGATATGAATTTGAACCTGAATATCTTCCACATCCTTCTGGTTGCATCACATTGCCGTGGAAAAATACCATGTCTTAGAACAATCTAGAATATTTATCAAGGTTGTTTGTACATAGTAGTACATTTGAATAAAAATAATGAATGCTAATCATATGTGTGGCATTAGATGTCTAATATTAGACAACTCTATTTAGCAACATTATAAATGTGTCAAACAAGATAAATATTGATAATTTTAACTAAATACTCTAATACTAAATACTCTAAAATACGAATGTCTATATAAATGGCTTAGTCTATATAAATGGAGTCTTAAGGGTCTACGTTATTAAAAAAGGGAGTGCGCGCCTATTTAAAACAATTAGACAAACTGTATATTACAAAAACACTTTCATCTGAAAAACCGTATTTGATTTTCGAATGACATTCTGTTTTTCGGTAACCTCGTCAGTAGATACAATATTTGTTAGGTCACCAACTTTCACACCGCTGAATAAAAAAATGTTTGAAAAAATATTTTCTCTAAAAAAATAACTTCTATAGAATCAATATATGTATGCATTAAAACAGTAAACAAGTTTATTTGAACATTGGAATTGTTTGAAACAAATCAAACCATTATTGAGTTAAACAGTTGGTAATATTAATAAATATTATAAGATTAATTGTTTGTAAGCCAATAACATATTAATGATTTAAAGAACAGTTTAAAGTTCAACAAATATAATTCATAGATTCAATAAAAGTGCATTTAACGTAAACCTAGTATTTGATGCAAACGTATTAGAATATTAAGAAAACCGCAAGTCGTAGGTACATCCTGTAGGTAGATCCACCAAATCCTGTATTATTGTAATCATTGGAAAACTGTCTACTTAAATATGGAGAAGTATACAGAGTCGTCTATTTAAAAACCTACCAATGATATTGTATATATATCTCGAAAAGTCGGTTAGCTGTTGGAAATGAACAGATTAAAACAACTTTACAACTATACAACTTATGGTTTAACCAAAAATCAGTGAAAAATAAATATTCTGACATATTTGCCTAAATCTATATTAACTTGGTATCTAAAACTAGTAAAAATTAAAGAAAAGTCTTTTACTTGTACCACAATGATTAATTACTACAAGGGACCGGTTTTAACAATTCAATTGTTATTTCATATTGTCGATTTAATCCAAAATAAATATTTTTAATTTAGTACGCCTTACTTAGTTAGTAAGGCATTAAGTAACGATGCTTAGTTGATCTAAAACTATACTTACTGTATATCTGCAGAAGTGTTTAATGTTTTTGAAGTTTGTCTATTAGAATTATCACTTCTTAGTGAAGGTTATAATGACAAATTCATAAAAAGGAGAAAGCTTTAAGTAGCTTTCAGATTATATTCGTAAACGATGTTCACATCTGGTAAAGAAACAATTGCTGACATAAAATAATTTAAACACAATTGAATTGGTTTAACACTCCCGCATGATGGAATCCAAGGAGTGTCCAAACCCAAATAAATAAAGGAATATGAATCATATTTCATAATTTCGGTGCTCACTGTATAACATCAAAACAAACTTTTAATTAATGTTCGTATAATAACAACTGTTGGCTGTAGTGACTATCTTAAACGCACCTGTTCCCTTTATTAATACAAGTCTTCAACAAACTAGTCTAATGGTACAAATTAACAGGTAACCGCAGGTAATTATCAAATTGGTTTCTTTCTGCTGCCACTGATGGACAAGTTTTTATAGCGTTCATTTCGTCGTAGCCCACCTCAGCGAAATACGCGATGATCCATTCTCCGTCACTCGTGTATATGAACAATTCATATTAATCTTAACAGTCAATAATGTAAGATTGGATCGTTTCAATTCACAAACCAATTATTGTATAACGATGTGAATAATTTTAAAACAATGCAGATTGGCTGACGGTGCTCGTATGTGCGTCGGCATGGTTTCATTTAATAGAAGCGAAGGGATCAGTAAATGAAGGGGAGCCTCATAGTTAAATGTAAAAAATACATATCAGATCGACCGTAAAATTAGCGGCTGCTCGTCTTATTTGTTTCAGTTCGGGCGTCATTTTGGCAGTCGGTGTACCGGCCACGTTTATATTGTGCATTGATTTGGAATAGTTTGTTGCAGAACCATATCGTGAGTGCTTGAAAAATGAACAACAGTGATGTAGCGACCAAGGGTGACATTAAGGACCAGGAGGAAGGGCCGGAAACGGAGATAAAAATATACAAAATAAGATGGCTCATGTTGGGCATCTTCGTGGCGTATTCTGCATCCAACGCGATGGCATGGTTGCAGTTCTCCATCATAGCTGACGTTGTGGTCAAGTTCTACGGAGTCTCGACGACATGGGTGGACTGGACATCCATCATCTATATGGCTTTATACATTCCCTTCATTTTCCCGGGAAGTTACTTGCTGGAAAAATTTGTAAGTGATTTATTTCAAAATATTTGTTTAGGTAATTATCGGGATAATAATTACGTGTATTTAGAACGCCGATCCATATTTAGGAGTTACATAATATTATGGCTTCATGATAGTTAGACGAATTGTCACAAAAAGTGTTAATATAAACAATTTAGTATTGTTTACATAAACAATTATTAATTATGTTTATACCATGTGTCTTATCTAAAATGAAGACACCCAGATATTTTCGTCATTTTTTGAAATCCAGATTTGAGCTTTGGCACAATTGTAGTCCGTATATAAGACGTACATTTCGAGGCAACTAACTTTAATTTAATAACTAACTGAAATAACGGCAACCGTAAAATGGCGCCCATTCGCGATATTTTGCTTTGCGTTGAAGATGTCGAAAGACATGATATTGATGAAGTTATGATATTCGCATTTTTGGTTTTTCCAATATTTTCTGCACTCCACACGGCTACAATTTTGGTTTTCAATTTAATAGTATGCCACGGAAATGGAAAACAATTATTGAATATTGCAATGTTTATTTGACAAAATATACATTGGAAGAGAAAAGAAAAGGAAAATAATTATTCGTTAATTTAAATAAGTAAAAACAATAAAGTTTAAAGTAACAATCAGTTTTTGAGATAATTATTGGTTACACATGAATAAAAATTTTAATTAATTGTCGGGTGTAGCATCTCCCAAATAATCCTCCTTCAGTTTGAATAAATTTCTCAATTCTTTTACGATTATGATTGGCTACTCTTCTCAGCTCTGGAATGCTGATTTAGTGACAAGCTCGTCTTATTTTCTTCTCGATTTCCGGGCCTTAGTTTGTAAACTTTATTCTTTATTATTCCCCCAAAAAAAATCTAATAGTGTAATATCGGGAGACCTAGGAGGCCAGAGTTCTAGGAAAAGGACTATTTCTTCGCATCCAGCGCACTGGAAAATGTTTGTTCAACCACTGACGAACATTTCTGGAATTATGGATTAACGCACTATTTAGCTGGGAAAACATCTGTTGTGCACTAAGAGGAAGATTTTCAGTTACATCACATAATTCCGTGTCGAAAAAGTTAAATAAGTGCTCAGAATTTAACAAGTTACTAAAGAAAAACAGACCAATTATTCTGTCTCCTAACCAAGGTTGGACTATATATAGTAAGGAAATAAGCGCAAATTACATAAAAGATAACGTAAATTAACCTTCTGAACACGATAGTAATCTCCGTTTTAACAAGAAATTCTCGTAAAACTAAAAAATATTTAGAAATGCAGTTTCAAAGTAATAACTTCGAAATCCACATCTGCCTAGATAACCTGTGAAATTATGGGTAATCTAAAGGCGTGGTTGAATTTTTTTACCCATTTTTAGTCTATACGAATTTTTTCACTTCTTAAATTCGACACAAATTACATCGAATATAAAATAAATCGATCCTCTGAATACGATAACTATCTCTGTTTTAACAATAAACTGTTAGAATTACAGATTCAAAATAACAACTTCGAAGTCCATATCTACCTAGAGAAGCTCTGAATTATATGTAGACAAATACTTATCGTATTTTATAAATTTATAGGGCACGAGAAAAACAGTTGTAATGGGAATGCTGGGAACCTGCGCCGGTTCCTGGATCAAGGTGGCAGCTGTTGATCCCAACCGATTTTGGGTTGCATTCCTGGGTCAGTCTCTAACAGCATTTTCACAAGTCTTTGTACTGTCTGTACCTGCAAAATTGGCTGCGGTCTGGTTTGGACCATCACAGGTGTCTTCTGCTTGCAGTATAGGGGTGTTTGGAAACCAGGTAAGTTTGTTACATAGTTAATATGATGTATTATTAACTTATGAGTTTATCAGTTAATAAACATAGTAATAATATGTGTACTATGAGCTAAATTCGGAAACCAAAGACAAACAATGAGAAGATTGAATAATGAAATTAGTCCCTTATTTTTCTTCTGCCTTAAAATAAGAATTATTCCCTTTTTTGGTTTTTTTATTATATCGTATATTCATTTTTGGGTAACAAAATAACTAGATATGGGTTGCAAGACGCCATTACGGCGACAAACTGGGACTATTTAAATTGAAGCTATAGACAATCGCGTATTTTCAATATGAATTGCAAAACATTTTTATTAGCTATAAGCAATTTGATCTATAACATACATCTTAATTAAATAATTAAACAAAATTAGTTCTTATAATGAGAAATATAAATGTGTTAAAGCAGTTTGCAATTAGTAATTTTGAACAAAACTTCTTTGAAGAGAGATTAAATACAAAATATGATTGTATTAATGTTGGGTATTAAAATTGATGACTTAATATTTTATTGCAATATGAAATCGATGGAGTCCTTGTTTATAGTCTTATAAGGATAATATTCTATCCGTTAGTAAGTTAAGCATAGAGTTTAGGAGTTGTCAGCCCTTGGATATATAATTACAAAACAGTTACTTAGAATTAAAATGCATTGGTAGAATATAACCAACATATTGTTTGATTATATATTACCAATGCGGATTTAAATTCAACCTAGATGTTACTCCTATTAGTAAATTAGTTTAATTATTATTAAACTGTCACATAATACTTACTCTGAAGTAGAACAATAAGTAGATGTGTATAGTAAAAATATGTACAATGTACAATACCGTAGAGCTCTTCACTGTGCTATTACTCATTGTTTCTTATAGACAAGTGAGTTTTAATAAGATTTAAAATACTGTTGCACCTGACTATAACTGAGTAATATTTGGGTATTCCTGAAAAATTTGTCCGCAGTACATTTTTGAACATAGAATATATATTCTTGTCTTATTTTCAGCTTGGAATTGCACTAGGGTTTTTATTACCACCAATTATAATCAAATCTACAAGCTCTTTAGATGAAAATGTTGTCCAATTCTACATTTTATTTATATCGTTTGCAGTATTCACAACAGTTCTCCTGATCTTAATTCTTATATGTAAGTAAACCAGGAATATTCTTTGAGCGCATTCAATGCTTTTCCTCTTTTTTATTTCATATTATCATATCATTTATCGTTTTATTTTTTAGTTTTCAAAAACGCACCTCCCACGCCTCCATCCTACGCAGCTGCCCAACAAGAGACTACAGCTGAAATAAACTATTTTACTTCCTTGAAGAATTTGGCAAAGAATCGCTCCTATATGCTTTTGTTAACGGCTTACGGTATTAATGCTGGCATATTTTATGCTATATCAACACTTCTTAACCAAATTATTTTGCGGTACTATCCGGTAAGTATTTTTATCTGTTGGCATATTATCATAAATCATAAATATTCAGTCCATGCATCATCAGAAATAGCGGTCAATATCGTATAAAGAATTAGTCAATAAGAGTGGCAATGGGAATGAAAATCATATTAAGAATTCACTGTGGCATAGTCTTGACAAAAGATTTGATTAACTCTGATTGACGTAAACGCTTTGGTTTAGAAAGAAAATAAATAGATCACCACGTTGTTAAACATGTGATAATTATCACGACAAGTATTTATTTGAATTCGTTTTTAGGTTACGTGTAGTGGAGTATAGTTGCAAATGGACACGAGTATATTATATTCGTATTTAAGGTTACCTATTCATTAGTAGGAAACTAATATAAGTTAATTTTGCGTTTATGTCCCTTTCCGATGCTGTTGTTTAGAACCGAGATATTTGAATCAATGTAGGCACAAGGAATTCAGTTTAGCCTTGTCATCGTATTTATCCACCTGTTGTTTCGTTTGTTGTGGTTGAATACTACTAAATATGTATGGAATCTTAATTTATCAGAGACTGTGTATTATTATAATATTATGTTTAAGTGAATTAGAAAAGCTTTATTCTATTCTACAGAAATATGAATTCTGTTAATATATATTACGATAGTAATCATGTTCTATAGCATATATTACACAGTGACTGGATTTTCAGACTACATACTTAATAAAGCATTAAAACGGCTAGATGATTTACCAGTTGATCATTTTTCTTCCATTTAAAAAATAATAATAGACTTAATACCTAAGAAATACCTAATATACATTTTCTGTGCGAATCTAAGAAAAATTAAGAAGAATATAACATTAAATTACTCTATAGAAAATCACAAATTGGAAGAACATTTTAATTTAACTCTTTACATAACTGTTGTAACCATTAAACTGTTTGTTTTAACGAAGAACTAAAAATCCCAAAAATTTTTTAGATAAAGATTTTATAAATACATAAAAAATTATTCACGATTCATGAAGGAATGAAAATCCTAAATTATAATTGTACTTATATTAAATAACATACTACAAATGTTATCTATATCGTTTGTAGAAACATGGGGAAACATGAGGAGATTTTAAAACAAACATGATAAAATAGCCACTTTTACCGTTACACACAGATGAAGCCTTATTGACATCTGTATTTACCACTGCTAGTGGCTTATTGGCATTACATAATTGGATCGCAATTGATTGAAAGTTTTGCATATTTGTGAAATTTTAAAGCAACCAAAAGCAACTTTAAATTTTAAGATTTATAGGATCATGTATGCGCTAATTTCACAGATTTCTTACCTAACATCAATGTAATATCAGCTTCTGGCGTAGTAAATCAAGTATAGATTTTTGTGTTATTTTAGAGTGCTAGCGTAGATGCTGGATGGATGGGGTTGGTCATAGTCGTAGCTGGGATGGCGGGATCTGTCTGCTGTGGATTAGTTTTGGATCGTTTCCACAAATTCAAGTAAGTCAATCGAAAACACAAATATTTGAGGAAAATATATTCTTTGTTTTGTACTATGTGTCTTATATTGCAGGGAGACGACTTTATTAGTGTATGCTTGCTCGGCAATTGCTATGATCATCTATACTTTTACTCTCTCTAGAGGCATTTATATAGTCTATGTGATTTCTGCGCTGCTAGGGTAAGTACTTATTTATTTATTTATTGCCCAACAGAAACCCAAACATTACAAAACAAAAAGATTATAAATTAAGTATTGAAACAATAATATATGTGGATAGTAACACCAAGTAACATTTTGTTAATATAAATACTACAGTAATATAATAATGAGAGCAATATTGTCATTAGAAAATATAATGCAGTTTATATTCACCACTCAAAATGCACTTTCTTTCAATACGAGGATACTACAGTAGTTTATGTCATTGATCGAATAAGATATTAAAATTAGAGGCCAGCGTAATGAACTCGGAGTAGTCAATATTATAATGAAGAAAATGTTTATTATGAGCTATGAATAAATATTACTCTGTTCAATATTCGACTGGTTTTCAATGATTATATATTAATTCTAAATAAGAGTGGTTCAGGGGCGGCTGGTGTATAGGTGCTGCAGAGCTACAGAACTGCCAAAAAAATTATATATTTGTATATTTTCGCGACATAGTAATTACTAAAATTTATTAATAAAATAATTTGGTTAGTTGGTGCAGCTAACCAAATTATTGCGTTAAAGTCGCATTCTGCCCGCCGTCCTCTATTGAGTAGTAGACCAGATGAATTATCTGGGTCTCTACGGGAGCGCGTCGCGGTACACTGAACTGAGCCACACGAGGTAGTTCCACAGCACGGCTCGGCACACCCGTCCTCCCCCTCAACTCCCGCGACAATCAACACTTGGCGCTCGTAAATGCGCGAATTTACACGGTCAGTGAGCTGTATTTTTTCCAGCTAAGGCAACATCAGTGAATGTTTACTCCTTCCTACTCCTCGAGCGGGCGTAAATCGTACCTGTTTCGTATTTCGTGTTAATTTGAGATTTTAAATACTGTCTTGTGAATTTGTGTAGTGATTTATTGTACTAATTATTAATATTTATATACTGTGATAGTGACAATGGATTTAGTTTATAATTTAGTTCATGTGAAGCGATTTTTTAAATACTCTTATGAAGAAAAAATTGATTTAAAAAACAATGGTAGGCCATTGCCCGATATTGTTATTGAGACTGCAGGTGTTAGCCGCGGAAAAGCATATAAACGTCAATTTAATAGAGACATTTATTCGAAGAGCAATTGGATTTGTGGGTGCAACAAAAAAAATGCGTTATTTTGTTTTCCTTGTTTATTTTTTGGCGGTGATATAGCATGGACGGAGGTAGGGGTGACAGATTTGGTGCACTTAACTGAAAAAATAAAAAAGCACGTCAACTCCAAAAGCCATCTACATAATACAATGGAATTAGCTTTATTAGGAACAACTAATATTAAAGCGCAGCTACATTCAGCTTATTGGATAAATGTGCAAAAACATAATGATAATGTGACAAAAAAGAGATACGTTTTGTCAAAAATTATAAACTGCATAAAGTTTTGTGGGGCCTTTGAACTGGCGCTGCGAGGACATGACGAAGCTGAAACCTCTCAAAACCCTGGGATATTTCGTGGTTTGATAAATTTTTCTGCTGAGCTTGATGTAACTTTAAGCGAACATCTAAAAAATGCTTCAGTATTTAAAGGAACCTCTAAAGAAATACAAAATGTTCTTTTAGACTGTATATTAAAAGTATGTCATGAATTAATAATTAAGGAAATTAACAAACCTTCATTTTTGGCAGTTATGGTAGACGAAACAACTGATGTATCTGCAAAAACTCGGTTAGTGGTAGTTTTAAAATATATTCTGGATGGTGAACCTATTGAACGTTTTTGGACATACCTGAAACCTACAAAATGTGACGCTGAAACTCTTTCGGAAAATATTTTAAGTGTTATAGACCCTCTAGTAGAAAATTCACCTTACAAGCCTTTTCTCTTAACCAAAGAATATGACAGCAAACATGAATGTTCTTCAAAAAGGTATTAAAGTCTAAAAATTTTTCTTGTGAAAGTCTATATTTTTGTATAAACGTATTTTACATAAAGATTCTGAAGTATCAGGAAAACGCGTGACCTTGAAAATTTTAAAAATTTTCGTCTGCGGCGCAATTTTTTTGCGACCCCTACGGCGCCAGTAGTTTGGATACGTTTGAAATGTTCACGCGGGCGGCCAATACCTTAGGATCGGCCCTGTGCAGAACACCCGTTTTATTTGATCACGAGCCGCCACTGGAATGGTTCATGATCACAACCACGGTTAAAGATCTCTACTCTAATCTGAAATGTATAAGCGAATAAAATAAAATTTTCAATCATATTTCATTTGTGAATGATTGACAGTTCCCTATAATAAAACCTCAATTTTTTGTAGCTGACTGCTTGCATTTATAAATATTTAAGATCAATTTATATGTAATTGAAACATAGATCTCTGTCACAACACAACTCTGTCAGATTCTAAATGAAAAAGGCTGAGCTATGGAGGAAGGCAATGGTTACATTTGAGAGTGGAACAGATATTACAACCACTCAAATTTAATACAATTTTAGGCAGAGATTTGGAAGCGTTTTTTCAGTTTAAGAAGTTTCTGTTTCTAGATCATTCTAAATCGCTTCTAGACCACTCAAATATAAGGGTAGTAAATTTGAGTGACGGTATAATACGATCGAAAATATGGAAACTTACGTTAAAATACAGTACATATATACGTGCTTCATTAGAATGCACCCATTAGGATATATTGATTCCTGATTCTGTCGTAGAAAAGTCATAACTTTTTAAACCCGTTAAATATATTCATTTGCCCTTCTTTATATATTCTACTGTAAGTGGTTGAGAAGGTATCGATGGTTGGGGTAGAAGAATAATTATATAATACCCTATGTAAATATATTTTGAGTGAAACAGGAGGGCTGCCGGATTCATTTCTGTTTTTATATTGCAAATTAGTTTGGATACTCACTGGTATTTTTTTGCTAACACCAATAAAACTACATGATTTTCCAGATTCTTCATGACCGGTCTGCTGCCAGTAGGGTTTGAACTCGCGGCAGAATTAACCTATCCAGAATCCGAGGGTACCTCCACCGGTTTGCTAAATGCTGCCTGCCAAGTATTTGGAATAGCCTTTACCACCATATACTCGGCAATATTTTATAATGTTGGCGACATTTGGGCCAATATAATAATGTGCATTATGTTGGTCATCGGAACTGTAGTGACCGCTTGCATCGATTCGGATCTCAGAAGGCAGGCAGCCAACAGCGCAAGTGCGTTAAACACCGATCCTAATTTTTAGTTTCGTCAGTTCCGTAGGCTCAGCATTTCAAAAGTCTTGTTCTTAACCAGATAGTGAGATATCTTCCAGATAGTCAAATAAAGCAAAGTAGATGTTTGTGATATGCAAAAGAATTCTTATTATGGTTATCAGAACTGACCATATCGTACATAAATGATATATTGAATAGTTGCCACGTTTGACATTCTTACTCATGATTTAGCTTCAAAGTTAATATTAAAAAAGTGTGATAATAATGTAACATGAGTGGAAAAAAACAATTTTCAAAATATTATAATGATTAGAAAGATGATCCAAAATATATCCACTTCAGAATAAACAGTACCTATATTAATAATAATTATATCCAAAAGAAATAATATATTTTAATTAAGACAAAAATAATGTGGAGGAACATAAATTAGATACAGTTTGCCTTATATTCAGTTGAAATGAAAGCTGATTGTAATTGACAATATATTTGTAGCAAGTAAAGAGAAATACCATAACACACATTGACATCTATATACATAGAAATTGTGTGGTATGTTTTTATAAAGATAACTTTCAGTATAACCCAAATGTACTCGAATAAGTCTTCATACATAGTTTGTCCTAGCTTCTATCCAAGATAGTGTAGTGATTCACTTTTTAGTATTAAATTGTATATTAATTTTGGCAAAAAGGAACATATTTTAAAATTTAATTCTATCTGCAATTTTTACATTTTAACGATTTGCTTAAATACACTGTAATAATTAAATAAATGTATAACCCATTTCTGTAAATTTATACGAATTAAAAGAGGGGGTACACTGTCCATATAAGAACGGCCCAATTAATAGTCACATTTACATTATTTTTAATGATTACTCAGTGCAATTCAAACGAAAATAGAATGTTTAATTAGATTTGTTTTGAATAATTATTTTCTAAATTGATTTAAAAATACATAAAATGCGTTCAAAATAATCAAAATTATGGTGCAATTTCGTGTAATAATATGATACTTTTATATTTTTACAATAATCAGTCACTATCTTCATCAATATCAGACTGTTCCGTTATGACAGCATCCACCACGTGTTCACCATAATTGATACTTGGTCGTTTGGTTTCAATACACCTATCGTATGCCAAAAACCAAATCACCGAGCTTATATGAGCACAGCAGCCGATGCGATGGCGCGAGCTCCAACTTTATACTGGCAGTACCAGGACAACACAGTTGAGGTACTGTACTCAATCCACACGTTATATTGCTTTGAAGATGTATGACGAGACTGAATTCTGATTCTCAAAATATTAGAGTTCTCCTTGTGGACACAGTTTCATTTCATAGTTTATATAAACCTTCACTTACAAGAGTTTATTTTTTAATATAAGCGAAGCGTAGACGCAACTTAAGTTTTTGGTATGTTGTGGATTTTACCATTTATTATAATAATATCACAAGAAAATTGTGCTTATTCCCTTCGCTGTGTACGAAAATATTAAAAATATATTGAAAAATAAGCAATTTTTGCTGAAAATCATGAAACAGATCGACTTTGGCATTCCCTTTTAATAGCAACGTTGCAAGAGATACCGTTTATTTAATTGTGAATGTAAAGATCAATTCCTCTTTTACCAAAATACGTAGATTTCTTTTATACTCATCAAGTTTGATTTTTAATGAATCATTTGGGCCAATTTTCTTTAGAAAGTGTACCCTCTCTTTCCTCTAAATTTAAATAAACATATGTGTCCAATAATTCTAAGTCACGAATTTGAATCTAAGTTATTAGGTATATTATTGCATATGGTTTTAATTTATTTCTTTTAAATTGAACATTATATAAACGCATTTCAATGATTTTGACACAATTATATATTTTCCTGAATACAACTATATTTAAAGTAATTAGTATTAAGTTAAAGTATTATTGTACATATTACGTTACATCTAAAAATTTTGTATTGTCTCTGTCAATGTTTATTTATAAAAATTTAAACCCCCACATTAAGTATAAAATACAAATTGTATATACAAAAATATATGTGATGAATTGCACACATCTGAGACATTGATGCAATTTTTGTTGAGAAATATTTTGTATCAAATAAATTCAAATATTTATATTTTTAAATCAAAATCAATATAACATTTGCATCAAAGTTTTAAGTACAACAGTATTATTAATTATATCAGAAGGGAGTAAAGATGCTCACTAGTGACAATAAAACTGACATTAAACAGGTGATTGATTGTTTTTCTTTAATGACCATTTTTAATCCGACATGTTATGAAGGTTGTTTTATCAACATTTGATAATTAAGAATAATTAAAACTTGTAAATAAACTTTGGATAAGTTAATATAGACTTATTTTTTTGAATTAACATCTATATCACATCACCAAAGTATTTAATTCTAATTAGCCATGTTGATAAAGTAATTTAAATATACACATTGGCCAAAAATAAATACGAGAAGATCTATTTGTTAAGATTATTGTAAACTAATAAAATGAATATAATAGCATGCATGGCATAAGAATAGATTGATATTTGTGTAAAAGAAATTAAATTAATTCGAAATATCTGTATTACCACAGATGTATAAAAATTTTAGTTGCTAAATATGATTTGATGTAACTTGACGTGCATGTCATGCTACGTTGACGTTAAATTGATGTACCATCTGAACATAGTGTAATGAGGCACCTCAATATATTCTCCTAAATTATTGAATATTATGAAGGCCTATATACAATTAAGTTAATTATGCTCTTAGTTAATAGCTTGGTTACTAAAGGCAACTATTTTAAAGTGACGAGTATAATTAACTCTAAAACTAATTCATTATTGCATACATTATAAGGGAGCTCTTCGAAACGGTCTCACTACATTTTTCTTCTCAGTGGTACATAAGTAGTTAATGACACACATTTCATTGACTATATTTTTTACTTTTCCGTACTCCATTATACGCGGAAAATTAATGTAATCGTGTAAAAAAATTTCTTCTAGGGGTTTTTCGTTCTTCGGCCTAAACACTAAGAGAAAAATGGTTTTAAATGTAGTGTGTGTGTGTGTGTGTGTGTGTGTGTGTGTGTGTGTGTGTGTGTGTGTGTGTGTGTGTGTGTGTGTGTGTGTGTGTGTGTGTGTGTGTGTGTGTGTGTGTGTGTGTGTGTGTGTGTGTGTGTGTGTGTGTGTGTGTGTGTGTGTGTGTGTGTGTGTGTGTGTGTGTGTGTGTGTGTGTGTGTGTGTGTGTGTGTGTGTGTGTGTGTGTGTGTGTGTGTGTGTGTGTGTGTGTGTGTGTGTGTGTGTGTGTGTGTGTGTGTGTGTGTGTGTGTGTGTGTGTGTGTGTGTGTGTGTGTGTGTGTGTGTGTGTGTGTGTGTGTGTGTGTGTGTGTGTGTGTGTGTGTGTGTGTGTGTGTGTGTGTGTGTGTGTGTGTGTGTGTGTGTGTGTGTGTGTGTGTGTGTGTGTGTGTGTGTGTGTGTGTGTGTGTGTGTGTGTGTGTGTGTGTGTGTGTGTGTGTGTGTGTGTGTGTGTGTGTGTGTGTGTGTGTGTGTGTGTGTGTGTGTGTGTGTGTGTGTGTGTGTGTGTGTGTGTGTGTGTGTGTGTGTGTGTGTGTGTGTGTGTGTGTGTGTGTGTGTGTGTGTGTGTGTGTGTGTGTGTGTGTGTGTGTGTGTGTGTGTGTGTGTGTGTGTGTGTGTGTGTGTGTGTGTGTGTGTGTGTGTGTGTGTGTGTGTGTGTGTGTGTGTGTGTGTGTGTGTGTGTGTGTGTGTGTGTGTGTGTGTGTGTGTGTGTGTGTGTGTGTGTGTGTGTGTGTGTGTGTGTGTGTGTGTGTGTGTGTGTGTGTGTGTGTGTGTGTGTGTGTGTGTGTGTGTGTGTGTGTGTGTGTGTGTGTGTGTGTGTGTGTGTGTGTGTGTGTGTGTGTGTGTGTGTGTGTGTGTGTGTGTGTGTGTGTGTGTGTGTGTGTGTGTGTGTGTGTGTGTGTGTGTGTGTGTGTGTGTGTGTGTGTGTGTGTGTGTGTGTGTGTGTGTGTGTGTGTGTGTGTGTGTGTGTGTGTGTGTGTGTGTGTGTGTGTGTGTGTGTGTGTGTGTGTGTGTGTGTGTGTGTGTGTGTGTGTGTGTGTGTGTGTGTGTGTGTGTGTGTGTGTGTGTGTGTGTGTGTGTGTGTGTGTGTGTGTGTGTGTGTGTGTGTGTGTGTGTGTGTGTGTGTGTGTGTGTGTGTGTGTGTGTGTGTGTGTGTGTGTGTGTGTGTGTGTGTGTGTGTGTGTGTGTGTGTGTGTGTGTGTGTGTGTGTGTGTGTGTGTGTGTGTGTGTGTGTGTGTGTGTGTGTGTGTGTGTGTGTGTGTGTGTGTGTGTGTGTGTGTGTGTGTGTGTGTGTGTGTGTGTGTGTGTGTGTGTGTGTGTGTGTGTGTGTGTGTGTGTGTGTGTGTGTGTGTGTGTGTGTGTGTGTGTGTGTGTGTGTGTGTGTGTGTGTGTGTGTGTGTGTGTGTGTGTGTGTGTGTGTGTGTGTGTGTGTGTGTGTGTGTCGTTGTCGTTGTCGTTGTCGTTGTCGTTGTCGTTGTCGTTGTCGTTGTCGTTGTCGTTGTCGTTGTCGTTGTCGTTGTCGTTGTCGTTGTCGTTGTCGTTGTCGTTGTCGTTGTCGTTGTCGTTGTCGTTGTCGTTGTCGTTGTCGTTGTCGTTGTCGTTGTCGTTGTCGTTGTCGTTGTCGTTGTCGTTGTCGTTGTCGTTGTCGTTGTCGTTGTCGTTGTCGTTGTCGTTGTCGTTGTCGTTGTCGTTGTCGTTGTCGTTGTCGTTGTCGTTGTCGTTGTCGTTGTCGTTGTCGTTGTCGTTGTCGTTGTCGTTGTCGTTGTCGTTGTCGTTGTCGTTGTCGTTGTCGTTGTCGTTGTCGTTGTCGTTGTCGTTGTCGTTGTCGTTGTCGTTGTCGTTGTCGTTGTCGTTGTCGTTGTCGTTGTCGTTGTCGTTGTCGTTGTCGTTGTCGTTGTCGTTGTCGTTGTCGTTGTCGTTGTCGTTGTCGTTGTCGTTGTCGTTGTCGTTGTCGTTGTCGTTGTCGTTGTCGTTGTCGTTGTCGTTGTCGTTGTCGTTGTCGTTGTCGTTGTCGTTGTCGTTGTCGTTGTCGTTGTCGTTGTCGTTGTCGTTGTCGTTGTCGTTGTCGTTGTCGTTGTCGTTGTCGTTGTCGTTGTCGTTGTCGTTGTCGTTGTCGTTGTCGTTGTCGTTGTCGTTGTCGTTGTCGTTGTCGTTGTCGTTGTCGTTGTCGTTGTCGTTGTCGTTGTCGTTGTCGTTGTCGTTGTCGTTGTCGTTGTCGTTGTCGTTGTCGTTGTCGTTGTCGTTGTCGTTGTCGTTGTCGTTGTCGTTGTCGTTGTCGTTGTCGTTGTCGTTGTCGTTGTCGTTGTCGTTGTCGTTGTCGTTGTCGTTGTCGTTGTCGTTGTCGTTGTCGTTGTCGTTGTCGTTGTCGTTGTCGTTGTCGTTGTCGTTGTCGTTGTCGTTGTCGTTGTCGTTGTCGTTGTCGTTGTCGTTGTCGTTGTCGTTGTCGTTGTCGTTGTCGTTGTCGTTGTCGTTGTCGTTGTCGTTGTCGTTGTCGTTGTCGTTGTCGTTGTCGTTGTCGTTGTCGTTGTCGTTGTCGTTGTCGTTGTCGTTGTCGTTGTCGTTGTCGTTGTCGTTGTCGTTGTCGTTGTCGTTGTCGTTGTCGTTGTCGTTGTCGTTGTCGTTGTCGTTGTCGTTGTCGTTGTCGTTGTCGTTGTCGTTGTCGTTGTCGTTGTCGTTGTCGTTGTCGTTGTCGTTGTCGTTGTCGTTGTCGTTGTCGTTGTCGTTGTCGTTGTCGTTGTCGTTGTCGTTGTCGTTGTCGTTGTCGTTGTCGTTGTCGTTGTCGTTGTCGTTGTCGTTGTCGTTGTCGTTGTCGTTGTCGTTGTCGTTGTCGTTGTCGTTGTCGTTGTCGTTGTCGTTGTCGTTGTCGTTGTCGTTGTCGTTGTCGTTGTCGTTGTCGTTGTCGTTGTCGTTGTCGTTGTCGTTGTCGTTGTCGTTGTCGTTGTCGTTGTCGTTGTCGTTGTCGTTGTCGTTGTCGCTCGATCGGGCTTTGACTGATTCTGATCGGGGACGTCTCCCAGACGACACCTATTGATTTTGAGGTGGATATGACACACCCCACCCTGTCCATGGGCCATGAGAAAGCACGATGGTGGACTATTTGAGAAGTTGTTTTTGTTAACATGATAACTCAACCAAATCGTGTCTGATCGATCGTATTTTGACTGATTCTGATCGGGAACGTCTCCCAGACGACACCTATTTATTTTGAGGTGGATAGAATATACTCTACTATGTTCATGGGTCATGACAAAGCACAATAGTGAACTACTTGAGACATTGTTTTTGTTAGCACGATCACTTAATTAAATTGCGTCGGATCGATCAGGTTTCGACTGATTCTGATTAGGGACGTCTACCAGACGACATCTATTGATTTTGAGGTGGATATGACACACCCCACCCTGTCCATGGGCCATGAGAAAGCACGATGGTGGACTATTTGAGAAGTTGTTTTTGTTAACATGATAATTCAACCAAATCGTGTCTGATCGATCGTATTTTGACTGATTCTGATCGGGAACGTCTCCCAGACGACACCTATTTATTTTGAGGTGGATAGAATATACTCTACTATGTTCATGGGTCATGACAAAGCACAATAGTGAACTACTTGAGACATTGTTTTTGTTAGCACGATCACTTAATTAAATTGCGTCGGATCGATCAGGTTTCGACTGATTCTGATTAGGGACGTCTACCAGACGACATCTATTGATTTTGAGGTGGATATGACACACCCCACCCTGTCCATGGGCCATGAGAAAGCACGATGGTGGACTATTTGAGAAGTTGTTTTTGTTAACATGATAATTCAACCAAATCGTGTCTGATCGATCGTATTTTGACTGATTCTGATCGGGAACGTCTCCCAGACGACACCTATTTATTTTGAGGTGGATAGAATATACTCTACTATGTTCATGGGTCATGACAAAGCACAATAGTGAACTACTTGAGACATTGTTTTTGTTAGCACGATCACTTAATTAAATTGCGTCGGATCGATCAGGTTTCGACTGATTCTGATTAGGGACGTCTACCAGACGACATCTATTGATTTTGAGGTGGATATGACACACCCCACCCTGTCCATGGGCCATGAGAAAGCACGATGGTGGACTATTTGAGAAGTTGTTTTTGTTAACATGATAACTCAACCAAATCGTGTCTGATCGATCGTATTTTGACTGATTCTGATCGGGAACGTCTCCCAGACGACACCTATTTATTTTGAGGTGGATAGAATATACTCTACTATGTTCATGGGTCATGACAAAGCACAATAGTGAACTACTTGAGACATTGTTTTTGTTAGCACGATCACTTAATTAAATTGCGTCGGATCGATCAGGTTTCGACTGATTCTGATTAGGGACGTCTACCAGACGACATCTATTGATTTTGAGGTGGATATGACACACCCCACCCTGTCCATGGGCCATGAGAAAGCACGATGGTGGACTATTTGAGAAGTTGTTTTTGTTAACATGATAACTCAACCAAATCGTGTCTGATCGATCGTATTTTGACTGATTCTGATCGGGAACGTCTCCCAGACGACACCTATTTATTTTGAGGTGGATAGAATATACTCTACTATGTTCATGGGTCATGACAAAGCACAATAGTGAACTACTTGAGACATTGTTTTTGTTAGCACGATCACTTAATTAAATTGCGTCGGATCGATCAGGTTTCGACTGATTCTGATTAGGGACGTCTACCAGACCACATCTATTGATTTTGAGGTGGATATGACACACCCCAGCCTGTCCATGGGCCATGAGAAAGCACGATGGTGGACTATTTGAGAAGTTGTTTTTGTTAACATGATAATTCAACCAAATCGTGTCTGATCGATCGTATTTTGACTGATTCTGATCGGGAACGTCTCCCAGACGACACCTATTTATTTTGAGGTGGATAGAATATACTCTACTATGTTCATGGGTCATGACAAAGCACAATAGTGAACTACTTGAGACATTGTTTTTGTTAGCACGATCACTTAATTAAATTGCGTCGGATCGATCAGGTTTCGACTGATTCTGATTAGGGACGTCTACCAGACGACATCTATTGATTTTGAGGTGGATATGACACACCCCACCCTGTCCATGGGCCATGAGAAAGCACGATGGTGGACTATTTGAGAAGTTGTTTTTGTTAACATGATAATTCAACCAAATCGTGTCTGATCGATCGTATTTTGACTGATTCTGATCGGGAACGTCTCCCAGACGACACCTATTTATTTTGAGGTGGATAGAATATACTCTACTATGTTCATGGGTCATGACAAAGCACAATAGTGAACTACTTGAGACATTGTTTTTGTTAGCACGATCACTTAATTAAATTGCGTCGGATCGATCAGGTTTCGACTGATTCTGATTAGGGACGTCTACCAGACGACATCTATTGATTTTGAGGTGGATATGACACACCCCACCCTGTCCATGGGCCATGAGAAAGCACGATGGTGGACTATTTGAGAAGTTGTTTTTGTTAACATGATAACTCAACCAAATCGTGTCTGATCGATCGTATTTTGACTGATTCTGATCGGGAACGTCTCCCAGACGACACCTATTTATTTTGAGGTGGATAGAATATACTCTACTATGTTCATGGGTCATGACAAAGCACAATAGTGAACTACTTGAGACATTGTTTTTGTTAGCACGATCACTTAATTAAATTGCGTCGGATCGATCAGGTTTCGACTGATTCTGATTAGGGACGTCTACCAGACGACATCTATTGATTTTGAGGTGGATAGGATATTTGAAAAAAGTAAAACTGTCGCGTAAAACAGATATTCTGCATTTATGTGTTGGTTTATATTTCCTCGGCCACTCAATTTCGAGATAGAAACGTTCTATGTACGAAAAAGTCCGTTTTAAGGTTTTAAAACCGTTTATTTTTAATTTATAGCGGCACTGACTGCATCGGTAATTAATGTAGCTTCGATTCGAATTTAGATTAGATTTTCGGTTCGCATCCGAATTGACATGGATATTTACAGATATGGTCAGATCGTCTGAGAGTCACTTATCAACTAATTACCTCGCTGAAGGTTCCCAAGATACTTGAATTAATCTGGGGTAATGATGCCAATCGCTTGGAGTTGGGCTAGATTAGTAGATTGACTGCTCGGGGTAGTCTGGGCGTGGGTTCGATTCCCAGGAAGTCCGCTGGGTGTGTCGGAGGGTTTACGTGGAACAACATTAAGCTAAACCTCATACCCCCGTAAAAACCAAGGCGAAAAAATATTATAATTTTGATCAAGCGTTTTAAATACATTTTTGCAAGATCAGAGGTGACTTACTTTTATTATGTCAATAATTAGCCCTAGTCACAAAAATATGCCAACCAAAATAAAAGAAGAATAATGGTTTGATAGTAGTAGAAAAAGGGTTTTCAAATATTAATTAGATATGAGTTAAATAAAATCACAGACAAAGTTCTGAGTATTGGATATTGATTGTCATTCCATTCCAGCCAATTACGGTTCCAAATCTCTTTTAGTTTATTCTCTTTAGTTGTTATAATGAACCTATTCATAAATAGAAATTTTAATTTGTAGTTTTTGAGTGAACAATTATTTATCGTGTGATAAATGATTGGTAAATTAATCATTTTATAACGCTTTAGTTGCTGCAAAAGGAATATTTGCAGCTGAAGCCGTGACATTCTTATGTATCAAATCGACCGTTTCCAGATAATTGGATAATATTCTTTAGGTATTGTTCAATACTTTAAGAAATAGTTTAAGAATTCGTAATAGGAAGTAATACAGAAAGTGACCGAGGCATACATATATATTATAATCTATATCTGTATTATAGGTTGCAGCTATTTAGGTGATATATATATATATATATATATATATATATATATATATATATATATATATATATATATATATATATATATATATATATATATATATATATGTATATATACATACATATAGTAGCATACAATGACACCTCCAATACTGGGTCCCGTCCGCCATCTACGATCATAGTGTTATTTAATGACTTTTAATGAATGACTTACTAATGAATTGTTGCTGACATCTCTGGAGAATAAAATAAATCATCCATTCGTATTATAGACGCAGATGAACAGCTTGGTTTTGGATGGATCAGTGACCGACTGATATGTCGGTCACTGATCTGAATGCCCATCGTATTCTTTATAAATGCACGGTCGATAATTGAACAAATATAGCTTATATTTAGCAAAAAACTCATGGTAATATTTAATATTTCTGCTTTGTATACCTATCGGAAAATATGATCTTCAATAGAAAAAATATTGATATGAAGAAAAAAAAAACGTAGGTTGTTTAAAACGTATACATTTTTTTGAAGACATTCATCAACCAGAGTTAAATATTTTCTGGTAAGTGTTAACTGTTGCATATCTGAAAAATATTATTCAATTTCCCTTTTTCTTGACCTATCTAGCTTTTGTTAATAATGGATAAAATAGTGAAAATTGTTGAGAATATAGGTGAACAATTAACAAATAAATATACACAAATATATATATATATATATATATATATATATATATATATATATATATATATATATATATATATATATATATATATATATATATATATATATATATAGACAATATAATATATATAGACAAATAAACGATTACGGATATGACGAAATACATATCTTACAGTTCTTTTAAACAAATAACTAACTTCCAATATATTAGTGAACCCTAGTGAATTCAAACATATTAGATGGAATTTAATATTCTAATTTTTAGGTAAGAGACATTTGTTATGCGAAATAAATGTTACCTTTCAAACAAAACTTAGTAAGATACTTACTATATAGCGTAGTGATACCCACAAAAATTGTTTATGTGAAAAAAACAATATTCATATAAACATACATAACGCGTATTGTGTTTCAATGACAGTGGTGAGAACAAAATGGCCAACCATAACATATACTTCAGTATTTTTGCATGTTGCTTTTATATTCATTTATCTGAATAAGTTAATATAAAAACAACATGAAGGTCAGTAAATATATATAATCAATAATTTCAGACACATAATTTAATTGAATTGTATAGCTCCCGCACTAACGTGTCTATATAGATGTCCGATGCCTTATACTGGCGTTACATAACATTCCATTTCTAGCATATTTCAATTATGTGACGAGTACTAAGTGTAATGGAAATAACCATTTAAATATATAAGAGATATATGCCTCAATTTTATAAGAAACAAATATATTTCTGATAAAAACAATTTTCTCCAATAACGAATACATAGTTGCTATCATTTCATGGCTATAATTTTACATATTGACGTAAAAGAAATTGAGATAAAATAAACACATTTTCTTATGGGAAATAAACTGTTCTCTTGGTGTAGATCGAAGAAATTTTACATAGTTGTTTCAGAAAATTTGTTCGTCGATCGTCTTCATTTATTAATGAAAATTTTACAGGCTTATAATATTTGTATATTTTAGAAAATACAATTTATATGGAAATACTAACAAAATCATCATCATGCAAATTAACTCACTTTGTGACGGAATATTTTTTATCATGTTACATTTATGGGTAAGTTATATTTTATAGGTTTTATGATTAAATGTCTGATTTTTAAAGAAATGAAAGAGCAGAGGAAGGAGTCCATAGTATTGCTCTCATTTTCACTTTTTATTTAGGTGAGACATTTTACTGAAAATTGTTTTAAAACAAATTATTCGTAAGGAGCTGTCTAGAGTTATTATATTTTCTAAAAATAGAAACAATGAATTTTCTCTCGAATATCATAAAGCTTTTGAACTTTAAGATCAGAATTTTATCGAATATTCTATATAAGTGCTTGGTACTTATTTGATTTACTATAATACGTACTATAATTGTTGCGTTTTGGTTTTAATAATATTATTGATTAAATAGGAAATATAATTATTGTTAATAACAATTTTCAAAAGTCAATCATATTTCCCTTTTAACACCTAATAGGATAAACAGGATAATAAAGAATTGATCAGGCAGCTCTTAGCTGAACAGGGTATATGATGGACTTGTTGACTTGAATATTAGTGAATATTTACTATATCAATTTTCATTGTTTATGTTTTGATATACATATTTATCAAGTGATTAATTTTAATAATATAGTGTATTTTGTGCATATTGCTTTCGTGATGGGTATACTATGTGTTTGTCATTTATTACGTCTATATATTTTTATTTTTGTTGTAAATTCAATCACAATAACAGAATGTCATCTATGTGTTATTGTTTATTGCGTTAGAAACAACTGTTATTGACAGTGTGAAACAATGTTTGACAATGAGAAGTACTGTTTGTATACCGATATTGATTTATCTAATTACATTAAATTTTCCATTAAAATCTGGGTTGCGTGCAGACAATCTGTTTCTGTATCAAACCTGTAATGTCAACTAGACTAAAATTCAATAAGAAATGTTTATTACTATTTAGTTTATATTATTTCTGCAAAAACAGATACGTAAACAATTTCTCAGAATGTATTTTTGGTTATTTATTTACAAGTATAATATCGTGATAAAAAAGGAGTTTGTAGTTGTTGTATTGGCACACAGATGGCTAGAAATAACAGTTGACACATGCTGGTTGCTAGGAAGGAATCGATGAGAAAGGTGAGTACCTAATTTAGTTTATAAATTTAATTAGTGGACTAAATGATAATTTTGGAACAATTTTATAGATAATTAAGAAGTAAATAAGGTTACATCTGAACGAGGAATGCACGAGTGAGTCGTATTTGTGCGTTATGCAATCAACATAATATTTTATCATTTCTTAATACTTCAGCAATGTAGTGGAATATTGGGACATTCGAAGTTAGTAACGGATTTGTCCTCACTTCGATAGATGGGTTGTCACTTATGTTTGTTTATAGCGAATTGACGTTTTTTTTTTTCGAAAATTTAATGGCGTTAATTAGTTATTCAGTGCGGGGCAGGTGTAAAGAAGATGAATCGAGGTTTCCTCGTCTTCTTTACAGTATCTGCAGACCGGGCTGTCGGTCAGCCTCAGCTTGTGCTTATATGCATTCAGGCTATTATGTTGACCCGTTATGATTCCCACCAGGGTTCTGGCTTTGTGCCTATTCAATTTAATGAATTCTTGGGCCCATTTCTCAATCTCTGAGTATTCGATGAAGAGTTTGGTTATTCGACAACCCGTTATTCCTCCCCATCTTTTATTGTGCTGGTCTCTTGCCCAGCCATTGATGCTGTCTCTGATCAGATTTCGACTTATTCCCATTGCAGGTTCTGGTCCATAGAGGTTTTCCCTGGTCCCTGGTCTGGCAAGGTCATCTGCAATTAGATTGCCTTTAATGCCATTATGCCCAGGTATTCATAAGAGTTCCACCGGTCCCTTTCCTGCCAAGTGGTTCAATGCATCATAGCAATTATAGACCAGCTTCGACTTTGTCGTTGCTGAATTCAGTACTGCCAACGTGCGCCGCCCTGCTATCCGAGCAGATACATATCTTCTCCTGGGTCCCATTTTGGTCGGACCCCAGAACACCGTATGTTTTGCAACTAGCTCGGCCTGGAGTGCGGTAGTGTATTTGCCCAGGGGAAAGGTTTTACCTATCCTATCGCGCCGCCTATACGCCCCCGCACCCGCTCTGTTCCCACTCTTGGCTCCATTCGTGTACCAGATGTTTCCATTGGGCGGTAATCCAGTTCGACCCTCCATCCAGTCGGTCTTACTGGTCAGGGTGATCTTATATTTCTTGTTAGACAGGAAGTGGACATCCGTACTGTCAGAGGGCATCCATAGGAGTCCCTCCTCAGCAAATTAGCATAAATAACTACATTTTTAATGGCTTGGAAATATAGTGATACAACTTAATAAATTAATATAAACTTTAGCATCATATATAAAATAGGAAAATAGAAAAGCTAACGTAAGAGGTATACAATTTATTAGTTAATACAATAAGTACTATTCATTTCACAGCTATATGCCAAATAAAAAACTCTCTTATCTTGCCGATAAACGGAACAGTCTACCTGAGCCTAGCCATAAAAACAAGCCACGGTATGTTTTGATATTCTTTATTTGGCAAATAACGATGAAATAAACTATAAGTAGATAAACTGAAAATATCTGCTGGCTATAATATTAATTGTAATAATTCTTAAGCACTGCTTAGTGCACATACACCAGTATAAATATAAAAATAGCGTGGGTGTATTTGTTCTTGTCCATATGTGTAATCTTTTCCTTCACACCTGAGGCTTTGGGGGAAGAAACTCGATTTCTGTGTCCAAATTTTCTTTAATAAAGGGAATATTTTTTCCTATAGTAATATACAAGGAATAATAAAAGTATATAATATAAAAATGCGGGAACTTTCTCGATTGTATGGAATATATGTTTTGTATATCTAAGTTTAATAGGCTATATTATCACTTGAATAAAAATAAAAATAATGTAATTATAAAATACATAAAAACGCTTTATGTTCTTTTTATAGAAGTTTTCAGTACTCAGCATTATTTTTTATGATATTACTATAATACCATTTTTAAAGCGACCAAATTATCGAGTATAACAAGAGAGACGATATTGAGACCTATTGAAAGATAATATAACAGAAACAAAACGACGGCGACGTACTTAAAGTAATTACTAATGCCCGAGCAATTTGGCTAAAGTACCTAATTATGGATAATAATTAAAATGATATAGAGCGTAAAAGATTAAGCTTAGAGGATTAGGCTTAAAGGATTTACAGCTTCAGCTTAATCTCATACATAAATACATAAAATGGACTATATGATATACGTTGCGCGAGTTATTAATTTAAAAATTATTCTAATTTAATTTAAAATATTTATGTTTAATACAGATACTAGTTACTTGATACTAAACTGTGATTTGAAAAAAGCAAATAAGTGTCTAAAGTTTTAATTAACTAAAGTATTCTCTGTATCATATCTTAAGAGAATGATAAGTTTGACCTATGTTAATACATATCAAGTTATCTGCTATTAAGACTATAATAATAGTAATAGTTATATGCAGTTTATTGTAATATAACACATACCTATATATTATTTATAACAAATTTGATTATGTTGTAAGTAAAAACTAACATTACCATTGTTGCAATACTAATATCTCTTTGATATGTGTTATCAAGGTATATCAAAGACATGTATTTAACATCATAATCTTTTATACTATAGAGACCCTATTGCATACTAATTTATATTGTTTTCTGTTTGCAAAATTTTGTATTATCATTTAATGAATACCGTTGTTTCAATAAACTCGGTAATTTTGTTGTCCTCGTCATAGAGAAGAGGTTGAAATTGAGAACTCACATGGAAACTTGTGAGTTCTCAATTTAATGTACAACTTTATTATTTTGTTGGGTAGTTTATTCTTGTTTGTAGGTCTTTAATTACCTAATGATATACGGTCTAACTTCTATAATAATGTAATTTTTTTCTGAAGAGGTATCATTCTATCCAAACGGTACTGCCAATAAACAAATCTTGAGTGTTGATGTCTTAGCAATTTTGGTCGACTCGTCGAAGAGATATTAAAGAATAGCCTGTGAGTTTCCCTAATCTGATATTATTTCATTATTTTTTTATTATTTTATTGAGTTAAATCAATTAAAAGGGCATGCGTCGAACTATTAAATATATTACATAACACTAGGAAACGTATAAAAGGCAACAAGATAAATTGGCATATTGTGAATGGAAGCAGATGGGATCATTTTTAACAGACTTCAAAAAAAGGCCGAAGTTCTCAATTCGTCTGTATGTATATATATATATATATATATATATATATATATATATATATATATATATATATATATATATATATATTTTTTTTTATGTATGTTTGGGTATAACTTTTATACTTTTGTGAATCAATTTTAATTATTCTTTTTGCGTTGGGTTTCGTATAGCTCCAAGGTGGTCTCATCTTAATTTCATTGGTATTGGACCTTGGACTTCGAAGATACACAACAGAACTGCTTATTCAAGTAGCCGTCATTTTCTCATTCGCAAAGTATCCTTAGTAGGTCTACCCATCACTTAAAATTGTAAAATAAAAAGTTTAATAAAAAAACCGACTTAAAAAAAGTAGCCTAACTAAAAAGCAAGAAATGAATATTTTCTACAACAATTTAATACTTATTTGTTGTTCCGTTTAATGTAATTAAGAAATTATTGTTTGTTATGTAATTTTTATTAATTGTTTTATATAATTTTGAAGTCGGTGCCATACAATATTACTAATACGAATGCCGACCCTCGGCAATTTTAAATGTAAACTCGTTGTAATAGTAGCAAGATATATATTTTTTGTTTGTTTTAGTTGGCACCGACTTCAAAATTATATAAAACAATTAATAATAATTACATAATAAACAATAATTTATTAGTTATATTAAACGGAACAACAAATAAGTATTAAATTGTCGTAGAAAACATTTATTTCTTGCTTTTTAGTTAAGTTACTTTAACTCATTTAAATTACTATCAGTGTAATACAAGTTTCATATATCATTTCAACATTTATAATTTTGTTATTAAAATATTGTTTGAAAAGACATTAATTGATGTACATATAAGTTTAATTTTTTCTTCAGATTGCGTGCTTAAGTTGAGGCGGCATTATAGTAATTTTTAAATAGCTTTGTCTTTGTTTAGCAAAAATGAATTTCCTGAAGTTTTCCTAGTATAATAGTACCCTATATTAGGGATTTTCTGTTTGTTTATCAGTTATGAGATAGAGGGTGTTAAAATATTTTGCAACTACAGAGGTATCTCGTATCACGAATCTAATAGACTTTTTGACTAAACATACCATAAATCTCTGCTTCGTGTAGTTCTTTTACCGAATTAACTTTCTTTTATTGGAACATCGCCATAATCACAAATATTGATCTCAAGAGGGTTCTTATTAGAATCAATAATCGTATAGCCATAATATCGAAGTAAAGTAAGTATATGGGTTGGAATGATAGAAAATTGTCTTATTCTACTTTGAGAACATTTGAATTGAGAGCTGTCAGATATTTATAATTTTTGTGTTGCGAGCTACATAGTTCCAGCTTCAGTAGTTCGCTATCAAAACAATGAGGTAGATAAGGTTTCCCACAAAAGAATTTCGCTTCAACAAAACGGAGCTTTTCCTCATTTTGGTGTTGATGACCTGTACTTTCTTGATGATATTTTCCCTGACAGAAGGATACAATTAAATGATCAACTTATTGTGCACCACGTTCACCATATTATTTAATTGCACCAGGTAGACTTTGGTAATGGAATTTCTTTCATGATTTTCTAAATTTTGACAGGTGATTTTGACAGGTGATTTGACAGGGGGCGTTTAAAACAATCTAGTTTTTCATATGACCCTACAGAAATAATACCAAAGGTCCTGTGAGAACTTAAAATTGAAAATTGTAAAACGTCCTTCATTATCTGTCCAGATTTAAAAAGTCGTGAAACAAGTGCCGAACGACTTTGATAGGGTGATTATAATATCGCTTACACTCGGTATAAGGTGTAAACCTGTTAAATTAAGGTGGTGATTAAAGTAAATTAAGATAGAGCAAACTTTAGAGGGACAGTCAATCTGAAACCGTGTTGACATTATAAGTAGGAAAGGCAAACCCGAAGGTATACAATCAAAATTAAACATCAGTCGGTTGGAACAATGCTTTCACAGTTTGAAAAAATGAAGTTACTTATACAATAGGTGGACATCGAATTAGAAATATGTTCTAAAATTCGTGATTACGTGAATATTTTAAAAACAGAAATACGCTATAAGAGTAAAATGTTTTTATTTATGATAAATATTAGTTTTCTTAAAACGATACAGCTAATATCGTGTAGGTCCCCCCTTATTTTCAATAACATCAGTTAAACGTTGTGGCATATTTTCTACACACTTGTCAATCATATCTCTGATTTATGTATCATTTTGCCATATATCAGTGATTTTTCTTTTCAAATCAGATACATTTGTTGGTTGTGAGTCACGTACCTTTAATTTTAATAAAGACCAGCAGTATTGAATAGGGTTTAAGTCTGGGCAATTACCACATCAAGGAAGCAACTTAATGTTATGCTGGGAAATTTTTAACAGATTTAGACTTATGGTAGGAGGCCTCGTCTTGCATAAACATATAAGGAGTATTTTCATTACTTATGGTCTGTAAATATGGCAATAGACAGAGTCTAATATTTTTAAATATTCATCTTGCTTTAAAGTTCTATCCACAAAATACACTGGACCAGGACCTTTTTTCGGAAATGCAGCTCCAAATCATTACGACAGGGAGATGTTTGACTGTTCTGACCACACATTCCTCTTTGTACTCATCTTAGTACATAGAGAACCACTTCGGTAACACATTCAATGCGACATTCATCGCTAAAGATGACCTAAAGAGATATAACATTTATACATGCAAAGTTATAAAAAGCATAGTGATGATTAATATTTTATACAAGCTTCACTAATCTTTTTCCACTTATTCACTTTAAAATGGAAGTGCTGTTTAGCCCACAGCTCTTTTAATTGTTTGTGTCAATTTCGGTTTTTTTGCAGGCCGTCTACATTTCAATCCTGCTTCGTAAAACCGACGTCGTAAAGTCCTTGTGCTAATTTCTATTCCTTCTTCGACTACAGTTGCATGTAGGGCTCTAACAGGTGCTCTACGTTGTTGCAAAGCTGTAGCAATGATTCTTTCGATCCGTACGTGGCGTAGTTTTCCATTTTCCTCTGCACTGTTCGCGTTTTGTCGTCGCCGGCTGAATGTTTTCTTTTAATCTTTTTGCAATTCGAGATACTATTGCAGTATAAACTTGTGCAATAGTGAAACTTTTTTCATTACTAATGTCTTTCCTACGTCCCATGATTATGAAAATGTCTATAATCTCCACTTTTACCATAGCACGGATTTATACATTTAATAAAGTATCAAATTATTGCAAAAACAAAGGCTCTGGTACATACCTATTATTAAACTGAACCAGAAATCATTGAATAAACTCCGTTAAATGTAAATAAAGCCCTGTCCCGCGGCAGGCAATAAGACTCCGCATGGGTAACCTCCTCCTTATTCCAGATTTACCTGCTTCTAAGGGTGCTATTGCAGTTGCTAATCCTGCCTGTAGTATAACGCAACCATTAAACCTACTTATACTTAGCAGGTATAGCAGCATTTCAAAAAAGTAAGCATGTTTTCTTAAAATTTTCAGTTTAAACTAACAATTTCTAATTCGATGGCCACCTACTGTAATATGTTCTTTCTTCAAGCAGAACGCTGAATTTTAAAGTTGCTATTCATTTTGTATGAGATATCAAAATTGTCCTTGAGAAAAATCTAGGTCAAAAGGGCAAGTGCATCGCCCACAACTCCAGGACGCTTTTTCGGCCTCCCATTCATGCTTTGCTCTCATCCCGTGGGCAACTCATGCGCAATTTAGGGGCATCAGCCGGCGGCGTTGCTCTTGGATATTCGCGAGCGGCTTAATTTTTTAAACAATGATAATGACCGCGCTTATCTTGCACGTTTATTTTATTAGTATGCACTCGGTCGACAATATAAAGTGACGGGTATTCTACATTCTGACACCGCAGTGTTCTTCCAACTTCCTTCCACTTGAATGCCATCAGAGACAGCCCCTCAACGTATGGCACACAATTGATTTTCGGCACTTTTGTAAGTTTTTCTGTTAATAAAAATTATTCTTAGAAGAATTTATTATTATATTACATTATACGGCGCTTATTATAAATACTTTTTCACGTACTTTTTTTATATACATTATCCAGATAGTCCAATTTTATTTTTCCGAATTTTTTGATCAAGAAAATTTAACACATCAACAATACTATAATATTAATGGGCCCTCAAACTAGATATTGGTTAGAAAATAAAGTCATCCAATATTATTAATATTAGACATTCATTATTTAGCAAATATACCTTATTATTTATTTATTTAGAAACTTATAACAACAATTTTTATACATACATTCATACAATAAGTTGTACAAAGTGATGAATTATTCAGCAGTAATGAATTAGTGCCATTTTCTTTAGCAAAGTTATAATTTCTATGAATTTAAGATCTTCTAATGAAAATCTATCAAATTTTCGTTCAATATAGTTTTACAAAAATGTTTCCTTTCGTTCTTTATACATACGTAATTTTTTTTACTTTACACAATCAATATACTGATAAAATCTTGTTAAAATAACTTGTTTCTCATGAAATATAATTTGAATGTGTAACATGGATAAAAAGTTTGGAGTACGTGTAGTATTTTCTGAAATAGTGCATTTTTGCTAAATATGACTAACTTCAAGTTGAGATTTAATTATATGTTACACATTGTATCATTTACACATCCTAATAGAACCAAAAAATGCCTTTTAGTACGTTCTCATATGGCTACTTACTATTGAATATAATTAATAGGAGAGAGCCGGGAGAAATGGGTTACTTAAAGTTTAAAGGCTTCTAGAATAATCTTTTTGTTAATGAATACCATATGCGTTATTCAGTAACTATATATAATAAAAATTATAATGAAAATACAGTTAAAAATTATTTAAAGTGCAAAAAAAAAGAAAAATTTAGAAAGAACCATAGTAGTAGAGCAAAGGGGCTATCAGACCACCCTCGGATTTGTCCGCGGACATTTGATGCGGATGGCATGTGGTCATTGTTGAGCTGAAGAACTCTTGGCGCAGGTATAAAACAGGTCTGTACAGGTATAAAACAGATGTGTATCGGTTTAAAACAGGTATGGTGGTATTAGGAAAACAACATGACGTCATTAAACAGGTTACCAAAACTACATGCCAGTTTTTAGAAAAGAGGGATTATGTTATTATAAATCTTAAATCTTTTAATAATAACAGCGTTTACATTATTTGCTAATATATTAACATTAGATAGACATAAGTAGACAGGAATTATAAATGTATGAATTAGAAAGGTAGCACCATCAGCAATTACACTGGCGTATGAATTTACAATTAAATAAAAGCTAACTTATAATAATTCCCACTTATAAAGTTAATAAAAATATAAAATCTCATAGTTGACTCAAATTCGTCGTATAATTATACATTATCATAATTAAACCATTTTCAATATTAACTTGACGCCAGTCGTACTCATGTCCGTTTTATTTGATTTATGTGTAGATCTTATATTGCTTGCTTTGATTTGATTACATTTAGATAGATCTCTTATCGCTGAATTCACTCCAAAGGAAATGACCACAACGAAAGGTGATTTCCTCATTAAATCCTCTTACAGTACACCAATTTAGGATAGTTTAAGTGATACCATGTATGAAATTATATACTAGTGATAATTCGAGGATATCAGTGGGATATTAATTATTTAATGATAGTTTAAAATAACAAAATTGCATACAAGACCGTAAATGAAACATAATAGACCTTTTATCTCTCAAAATATATTATTTGAAATAAAACATTAATTAAGGTGATATTACCAATTTATCACTAATATTCACGAGGATATCGGACACGAGGCACATATCAGGTGTGAATCGAGGACACCGCATTGACATGCGCATATTAACATATGAACAATGGTTACCTTTCAATTGTCGATTTTGTAGAATCTAAAACAAAGAGGCCAATAAAAGACACTGAACACACAAACTGCACACTAATAATTTTTAGAGTTCTAGTACATTAATATAATCTGTTCTAAATATTCCGGAGTGAAATATTGATACCGATTATTAAAAATTCATTTATATATGAAAAAGACCTTTCATCGTCTACAAAGGTAACGGGAGTATATCTAAAATATCTGCAGTTTTTGAAGGAGGTCACGTGTATGCTGGGTTGAGGAACGTCTGCCTCTTTACCTATGAAGAGGTTCACAATATCATATAATATACGGAATCCGGGATTGCATTGGAAAACTGTTTCCAAATTAGTTTTCACGCCTTTAGCAGAGTTTTGTTAACTGAAAGAGGAATTGGAGTATGTCAAATATGATATTTACCTCGTTAACTGTCACGTGCATTTAGGAGGAATAGGTGTACACTTGTAGATTTTCTTATTGACATGTAAATTTTTGAAAAATGGTTAAGGATTAAATCTTCCTGAATAGCTGGGTGATCGACCGTCTGCTGAGCGCGTGAGGTTGAAAGGTTTTGTCTGCATTTTGTTTGTCGGTCACCCTCTTCGTAATAATAAAAATTAACATAATAGAAGCTTATCGCCTCTAGCAATGTACCCCAGTGCTCCACAATAGGCTGTGGTAGTAATGACGCATTTGGAAATTTGTTTTGAAATAATTTCCTTCAAGAACGATCCTTTTCAAAGTGTCTTCTTCATGTTAGCTGTTAATTTATTTATTGTGTCATAGCACTCTTAACAATTTTCACAAGACGATGGAGTCCGTGTACTAAACATGTTACATGCAATAAACTAACATAGTTGCATGTGTTTTTTAACCGCAATGTGGGGTCAATTTAACACCCATCTGGTAGTTTGTATCATATATGCCGCGAAAGGTGCCCCGCTTGATTTACGCCGATGCCAGTTACGTTGGTGTGTGCCACTAATTATCATTTGTCGTCTTTGATGCATACCGCTAAGACCCCGCGAAGACATTACAACTAGAAGGTTCACTATAAGCTCCGCCCGCTAAGTTTCCTTTCTTACCCCTTCCCGTCATCCAGCGAGTATTAGCTAACTATCACGCGGTACATGCATAGTATCATACGAAGTAGTATCCATATACTAAAGAAGGCCGCCGTTCAACAGCTGCATGGCAATGCATTTGTAAGCGAAAAATAAAAGTACCGGCGTAGAGTGAACCTTCTAGTTGTAATTTATGTTCGATGCCTCGGTAGGTTATGGGGGGCCTGTCTGCTAGGATCTTAAATTTTCATGATCCGCCGAGGTTTGGACCAGCCAACACACCTGAGCACTATCCAATTAATATCTGCCTAGCGCTTTCTTCGGCATATGTCGCAAAAGGTGCCTTATTTGATTTGTGTTGGTGCTAATAATGCTAGAGCATGCCGCTAATTGGTATATCATTTGTTGCCTTTTATGCTTAAGTTCCCCGCGAAAACTGAGCCTCGACAGACTATGCGGAGCTGGTCCGTTAGGATATTAAAGTTCTCACGATCCTCCGAGCAGCTTACACACCGAGCATTATTCATTTAACATCCGTCTGACGGTTTCTTTGCTGTATGCCGATAATGGTTCAAAAAGTTCCCACGGTTCATAAAATTTTCCCACCCTCAACCGTCGCAATGACTACTACATCGATTGTATAGGGTAATATATGTCCTTTATTGTTCTCCAAATCGCCGTTCCATATTTTTCTTAGGCTACCATCCACAAATTGTGCTACTGTATCTGAATTTGTTGCATCTAGGCACTTTTAAGGCAATTAACTGTGGTCGCATTGGTGTGGCTTCATGCATCCAGCCAACAAATACATGTGCGATGTTTCAGCGAACATCATCGATGGTTTCATCCATAGTTATCCGATAAGTTTTATCACGCAGCTTAGAACTACATTTCTTTGAATTTCTTGGCGTTGGCGCTACATTACCAGTTTTGGGTTTTTACATTGATACAATGTTGGTCTAAATATGGGATTGGCCAGTGTATTCAGTATGTCCATATTTTGCAACTTATCATTATATTACCTTGTTAAATTGTTTTTGATTCTCCTTAATACTCCAATTACCACTTAAACATATCTACATGTAGGCCCGAACCTGGAGTATACGATTTATTCACGTGCATTACTTATCACAAAAACATAATCCAGTGGAATTTACTCTACGATGACGTAGTCCCATAGTAAAAGATTATAGAAATTTCAATAACGAAAGTCAAAGCGTTTCAGAGTTATTTAAACTACAAGAATGAATGCGACTTTAAATATATTTCTCATCTTCATTTCGAGATGGAATGTCATGATGAAATAGGAGGGCGATAAAAATTTTACTACCCTCTTTCAGTTTAGTTTATTCTGGAATAAAAAATATAGTTGAATTGAGTCATAATTTAATTTTTTCGAGAAAATAACCTTATAAATGAAGAGTTGTTAAATCGGAAATTTGAACAAATAGACACCGTTATAGTGTCATTTGATGAAATTGGATATTCAATGTATATCAAATAAGAAACGGATTATATTATGGTTTCAGTTATGATAGTTTGTTTTATGCCTGGATTTGACACTCAGGTTAGATTCATGATCTATGATGTAATTAGCAGCTATCTCAGGGATCTGCTGTATGTCCGTCATCTTTTCATGGGTATATATGTATAAAAATACCTCCTTCCTCTCTATAGAGATGTTAAATCGAATATTGAGGAAGTTTGTCTATTTGTGTTTTGTTTGTGTGTCTTTTGTGTATTCTTTAGATAGATGGTTATATTTTCAAGAATCAACAAATCATTTAATAATAAAAAAATAGTTAATGTAGAGATATTATAAATATAATGATGTAGATATATGGGTAATGTGTAAATAATTGATATCATTAGTAATATTCTCCTGTAACAGAAATTTTAAATTTAATTATAATCCTTTAATAATAATTCAGTTAACACTGGGTCAATATATTAAGGGTGACTGAATTTTGAGATATATATTGAATAAACTTTTTTTTCTACATTTATTCATCACTAATTTCAAAAAATTACTGAATATATAAAAAATAACAAATACAAATTCCTGAAGATCACATAGTAGCAAAATGATAGAAAAGTAAATAATTACTTACATATTGTGATTAGTAATTCCTTATTGGTTTATGATGATTTGGTGATTGTTTATTCATGTAAGTATTGTTTATTTATTTTTTCTAAATAATCCGACATGAAAAAACTATGACAGGTCTACTGATCAATGTAGTTACTCAATAGCATCACTTGGTCCAATTTAATTATTTTATTTGGAAAGGTTTCATTTAAGTAATCTAAAGTTAATGGATTAACGGTTAATCAGTACCTACAGTTCTGTCGGTTTACTTCCTTGTTCAAGTAATTATTTATTTATATAAATGTTGTTTATTTGCTTAAGTTTTACTTACGTTTCCTTATATTAATTTTATGACGTGCTTTTACCCATACTTTAAAATTGTGTGCTATGTATCAATAGGATGTAACAACTATATGACAAGTATTGTTGATTTGTGCTTTGAAAATACAATTTTCAGCACACGTTACTGATTATAAGTGAGGTCTAATATTTTATGTACCCTTAGAAATTTTCTTGAGACACCCAAATATTACTTATACAAACATCAATTCCTGTTAAAAAATGACTTGAAATAAACACTTAACATTGTAGAGTATTAGTATGTAATCCATCACTCATCCATCACTAAAAAATCACCGACTTAATCTTGAAATCACAGATTCATATGTCAATCGTGATAGACATAACAATTATTGTTGGGAAGATAACGTCTACTTTTCCAGACTCACTAAAATAATGCAGATGGAGTGTAGATATTTTTCTAGATACTATCGGATACATTTTTGGGACTATTCCAATTATTTTGTAATCACGTGCCATCTTATTGAAAATCAGCTAATTGCTAAGTGATTTCTGTTCTACTATCACATGTTCTATTCCATCTATTTAGTCTTCAACCATGACTGGGAAAATATATTTTTTATGAGGAATGAGAAAACTAGGACGAAGAAGTTAGAAGCGAGTGTATTCCATCACATATCATAAGAAAAAAAGATAATGGTAGAAATCACTGAACGAATAACATACTATTTTTGCTTTATTATAGATGAATACGAGAAACACTTGAGCAAGTTAATTTTTAATCTAGAAGGTATTGTACATCTTCTAAATAGGATTTAAATATAAAGGACGATTACATTAATTATGTACCAGAGAAAACCATCTCTCCTGTACAGAACTAATGTAATCGTCCTTTATATTTAAATGCTATTTAGAAGATGTACTATACTTTCTAGATTAAAAATTAACTTGCTCAAGTGTTTCTCGTATTCATCTATAATAAAGCAAAAATAGTATGTTATTCGTTCAGTGAGTTTATTGGACCACCATATATATTTTTTTTATTATAAAATTCTTCTGGATGAGCTCATTTCAATGACCCATAACGCTTATTACATAAATTAGTAAGTACAGGGTTAGTCACCTAAAATTGAACCCCCCCTTTATTTCTCTTAATATCAATCGAATCGAAAAATTCAAAAAAGGATTTTACATGATTTTTTATAAATTTTTTGACTATTTAAACAAATTTTCAAAAACTCTGCAAATTGCAAGGGGGCGAACCTTTTTTTATTTTTCTTAAATGGAACACCCTGTACTTTTTTACTTAAAAAAGTTACCCACAGTTTTCTGATCACAAAAATATATAATTGTTGTATCTTGGTAAGTATAGTTCTTGAGATATTCATACAAATATATAGTTACATGACAGGAATAAGTTCAGCATAAGACCATAAATCAGGAGAGCTATGAACCGAAATGATTTAAAGAAACAATAATGCTTCGTTTGACAGTTATGTTATGTTTACCTTATGTTTGATTGTTATATTATTAATACGCTTTAAGTTAAGTTTTAATACACTTGTTAATATACCTAATATATTGATATGGGATATTCATTAGTCTAAAGGAAAGAAATATTAGAAATTTACTTAACCAGCAATAAAAACAAATATATAGCTAAAAGAGAATATGCAAGAAAATATTCTGAAAGACGCGTTCCCTCCAAGAACACTTTCTCCAATATTTATCTCAAGTTTGGGGACAGCGAATCCTTAAAAGATAAGAAACGAGAAAGAAAGAAGCCCAAAACAGGAGAAGATATGGAAATGGACGTTTTACTTTTTTTTACCGAACACCCCAATAAATCTACTAACGCTGCTGCAGAAGAATTTAATATTTCTCAAGCAAGTATAAGACGTATATCAAAACGTCACAAATATAAGCCTTATAGTATTTTGCCAGTTCAGCTTTTAACTGAAAATAACTTTGCCGACAGAATAGCTTTTTGTAGAAAGATGATTGAAAGAGCAGAAAACGACAATAACTTTTAAAAAAACTTATTTTGGACCAACGAAAGTAGCTTTTCAACGGCTGGACTTTTTAATAGGAAAAATGCACATTATTGGGCGCCAGCAAATCCACATATTATAAAAAAGATAAAAATCCAAGGATATAATACAGTAAATGTGTGGTGCGGTATTCATCAAAATACAATTGTGGGTCCCGTATTCATTAATGAATCCTTGAATGCAGTTCAGTATTTGAATATTCTTCGGGGTGAAGTAGAGAACTATTTAGATAATATTCCCTTGCAACCAGGAATTCTGTTATTTGGCAACAGGATGGTGCTCCTCCACACTCTGTACGGAATGTAACGGAATATTTAAATGACAAATATCTATTTTGGATATGTTAAATTACAATGCTTAAAATTAAAATAAAAAAATGTAAACCACAAGAAGTATATTACGGTGATATACACAATGTATAAAGAAGTACTCAATTATTAAATATTACAAGAGGAACCACACGACTCTGAAATTGATGACCGAATGAATGCCCGCTGTTTCAGCTTTTCCTCATGCTGATTGCTGACGCCGTCATCTGTGTCGCTAGTCATAACAGCCTGCCTTCTCGGACCCAATACATAGGCTGGCTCTCAACACGGCCTTTCCTGACATGTCGAGTGTCCCACTCGATAGTTCGGCACTGGGAGCTGAAACTTACAAAACGTCTAAGCGATTGAACTCAAACTATATATATTTTTTTTTGCTGGCATCATTCTGTCCTGACGACCCCTTGCTAAATTATATTGCTAAATGAACTGGGCCCAGTTAAAGTAAAATTAAAAAGTAAGTTAAAATAAAATATGCAATATAAACATGAAAACATATAAACTAAAAAAAATATAGATAACGACAATATAAAACTATAGATTTTGGCTACGCGGTCAGTACGCTCTGGTAGCCGGTACAGCAATAATACATACGCTCCGGTAGCCAGTACAGCAATACTAAGTACACCGCCTCAAGTACGCTCTGGTAGCCGGTACAGCAATAATACATACGCTCCGGTAGCCAGTACAGCAATACTGAGTACACAGCCTTAAGACTATGATGAAGATATGGTCATCCTCAGAGCTGCACTGAGTTGCCGCCAGTTTAATACTTACAAATTTCTAGCTACCCATGTTACCGCCAAGGACCATGACATATCCACATTATAGTCGCTAATTTACCTACCATAGGCCACCACACCTATGCCGGTGGGTTACCGCCTATCCGCCAAACCGGCGTATTCGCTCTACCTATTCCTGATCAAACCGAATCCATGGGCCCATGTTGTCCACCCCAGCCACAGCTTGATACCTTAGTTTGGACCGACTACTGCCAGGTATATCTGATACCTCAAAACGATCATTGCCGAGGACCTTAGTTATGCGAAATGGTCCTCGCCATCTAGGCAACAATTTATGGCTGCTTCCAGTGGCTGGAGTACTGGTGACCTTTATCAGTACGAGATCACCTTCTTGATACCGATGAGCCCTTCCTCGTCCTTGATCAAAACGCTGTTTCTGTTTCACTTGGTAACGTTCCTGGTGAGCAATTATGCGCTGTCGAATATCCGTAACATCTACTACTATCTCTTGGTTAGTTTCAAATTGTCCGTGAACTAGAGGGTTACCTCTACCAGCAACTTGGCTTACTAGTCGATTTACCCCTACAGCAATGGCATCACCCAGCTGGGACACTGTCGCTTCGCTCATGTCGCTGGGATTCCGTTCTCGACGATGTCGCTCACGCCGATCAGAGCGACTTCTCCGACGAGAACGCCTCACAACCTGCTGCTCCGCAGACGATGCACGGCTACTCCACCGTCGGCGGTGTCGGGACCCCAGGCGATGGCCTCGTTCCCGGCTACGTGGTCGACTTCGGCTTCTTGGCATTTCAACCGCAACTACAGACACTCCAAAGCGAACACTACTACACGCAAGAACTTTATCCGCACTTCTGATGTTAAATTACAATGCTTAAAATTAAAATAAAAAAATGTAAACCACAAGAAGTATATTACGGTGATATACACAATGTATAAAGAAGTACTCAATTAGTAAATATTACAAGAGGAACCACACGACTCTGAAATTGATGACCGAATGAATGCCCGCTGTTTCAGCTTTTCCTCATGCCGATTGCTGACGCCGTCATCTGTGTCGCTAGTCATAACAGCCTGCCTTCTCGGACCCAATACATAGGCTGGCTCTCAACAGATAGGAAGATGCGGTCCTATACATTGGCCTGCTAATAGCTCAGACTTGAGTCCTTTGGACTTATTTTTGTGGGGAACACTAAAACAAAACATATACGAAAATTCGGTATATAATAACTCGGATGAGTTGAAGGACTGTATCAGTCAAGAAATAGAAAATTTGCTGCAAAATGTTCATTTATTTGAAAACGTTAGAAATGAATGTATTAAAAGATGCCAACTGTGCCTTGATAGAAACGGAGGATACCTGGAGGACATATAGATATGTTTAATTTTAATAAAGTTCATTGGTTTTATGTTATTTATTGTCGCGCATTGTTTTTTTTATCATTATTTCGTTATTTATGTTTTGTGTTCATTAAACTCTGTTGTTGTCATTTTAATAAAGGTTTACTTGTTTATTATAATTATTATGTGTTGCCGCATCAAAGAATTTTTATACTTTTTTTCTTAAAAAACAAGATGTCATCTTGTTTCATCATCTCAAAAACAGATCTCCTGATTTATGGTCTTATGCCAGACTTATTCCTGTGATGTGACTATATATTTGTATGAATATCTCAAGAACTATACTTACCAAGATACAACAATCATATATTTTTGTGATCAAAGAACTGTGGGTAACTTTTTTAGGTAAAAAAAATACAGGGTGTTCCATTTAAAAAAATAAAAAATTGTTCGCTCCCTTTCAATTTGAGTTTTTGAAAATTTGTTTAAATATTCAAAAAACTCATAAATAATCATGTAAAACCCTTTTTTGAATTTTTCGATTCGATTGAAATTAAGAGAAATAAAGGGGGGGTCAATTTTAGGTGACTAACCCTGTACATAGGCTGGTAACAAAATCAATCACGGTGCTTGGCCATTCAAACATCCAGATTGCTTTAGAAATAGGTTAGACTCCGTAGAAATCAATTTGGTAAAACGCAGAGGTAATTAATCAGTTGAAAACCCAAGTCAATAATTTGTTGCTAAACAAATCGAGATTTGTGAGGTGCTATGAAAAAGAGTTTGGAGACTCTCACGCTGTTTTCCCTTAACTCTTACAATTAATAAATTTTACTTTTTTCTAAAAGGTCATAATTAGAGCTGTATAATAGGTGCCGCGTGCATGTGGCTTGCGTATGGGAAGGTGTAGCGGGGGCCTCAAGCACGTGACGTGAAGTTCAATTCACGCTGATTTAATCTGACTTTTCACTTTTTCACATGCAGATGATACATAGCTGCTCACTGCGGCCCTAGTCGGTAATGGGTACTTAGGATTGTATTTCTTCCAAAACAATTCCTTAAATGTTGGTGTGTCAAGTAAGTGGTAGATGACAGGTAATTAACATGAGAAGTAGATCAAAAATGAACTCCATTTTTCGTGGGAGGCCCTTTTTTATATTAATATGTTCCGTACTATTTATATGTCTTTTTCAGTCTCTCTCGTCCCAACACAATAAATCTTTTTCACAAACTTTACACACTGTTTCGCCCCATCATACATGAAATCCGGAAAGTCCCGAATAAACTTATTCACATTGTCAGCAATCGGTAGTTTTTTCGCCTTTGGCACTGTAGACTTTTTTTTTTTGTAACGCACGCACGCTGCACAAATTATATATGTAATTACGATCGTAAAGTGATTTAGTTCTTTCGCGAATCAGGTGCACACGGTTTCAATGTTAAACAGTAACTGGATAACTAGCACAAATCGAGTGTTTTGTGATACCTAGTTTGTTCACAGCGTGAATTAAACTCCGCGTCACGTGCTCGAGGCCCCGCTGCACTTTCCCATATGCAAGCCACATGTACACGGCACCGATTATACAGCTCTAGTCATAATACTAGGAAACAGATGCAAGAAGCTTTCCTGCCAATTTCAGGGTACAATTTTTTTTTGGTCGAAGAGAACTCTTTTGATTTATAGTTTTTTTTTGTCTATGATGGGCCATCAAATAGTTCTCAATAATATCCTGGAAATCCCCACAATTTGATGGTGGGGATTGCACCATTTATAATAGGAGTACATGTTTTCCTGTAAACCTTAATTACCTGCTTATTGTCATAACTCTTATTCTGTGTAATTGGATAGTATTTATTATAGGAACCGAATTTTTGTATTTTATTCTTAGTCGAATCATCATTTTGAAAATGACATAAAAGTGTCGAAACCTCAGTCACGATTTTTGTGTAAATATAGTGGTATAGAAAGTAAATAAAGTAGTTGTTTTACTCAATTGCGTCGGAATTATGAACTACCACAGAGTAACGGCTTCCTCAATCAATTTCATGAAAATTAAAGACTGAAGGTCAGTAGACAGCTGATCAAAGTCCTTTAGCGGCATAAGGATTTCGAATAACCTTATTTCTGATAACTTTTCGCATTTCAATTGGAATCACACTGATTTTAAATTCCTACATACTTACATACTTACCTCAATAAACTTTTCCAACACTGACTTCGATAATGAGAGTAAAGTTTTATTAACATTGATCCCGAGATTGTCAAATTAAGAAACATTATATGGATTACTTTTACACTAAACAATAAAAACTGTTTTCCAAGCTTTTACCAATGATTATAAATTCTAATCATACACTTCTGGATGTGTTTTAAATCTTATAAGTAAAACCTAATTTATTTACATATCCGTATTTAAACAAATTAATAAATGTAATATTATATACCAAAAATGCTTTAGATATTGGAATGAGTCGATGTACACTATTGAACTATTTATTGTGTACACGAGGGTTTTGTCTATTTTGCTTTCAATTAATTCTTAAAAAAATAGACGTATTAATGTGATATGAGATAATAATTGTTTAATTGCGACATACATAATTGATGTGGCTACGTTATTGTAAACATTGATCCCATTCTAATGAGAAACTTTGGAATGCTTAAACATATAGACTCACAGAAGATTCCTAAACATATTGAGCAATCAAAATCTCAGGCAGATACAAAACTGGAAGTCATTTGTATAAATACGGTCAGTAGATATTAAATGGATTGATATGTCCACATATGTTGTAGATTTTGATAGTCAAATTTTTTTGCAGAAAGAGAGCATTGTCTGGCATAAGACAACATTAAATAAAAGATGCTACTATGACTTATTTTCAAAGAAAGAAATCTATACAAATGTAATTATATGACTACATGAAACAAAATAAAAACCTGAATATTGATGTGTTTTATTCACTTGTTATTATTGGATATGTGTACAGCTGACTTATCAATCACAACTATATATTAACCATACTCATTTATAATAAATATATAAATCGTATTTGAACTGACAGAAATCATCATAATATTTGTTGCAATTGTTTATTAGTGTGGGTAGTTTATAGGACTGATGTTGATTACTGTTTAAAAAATACACCTAAACAATAAAAAATAAACAGTTTTAAAACCTTAAAACGAACTTTTCCGCACGTAGAATATCTCGAAAGAATTTCACTCTATCTCGAAATTGAGTGGCCGAGAAAAAATAAACCAACACATAAATGCAGAATATGTGTTTTATGCGACAGATTTACTTTTTCAATTTTTCTCAAATAGTCCACCATTGTGCTTTCTCACGATAATCCATGAACATGGTAGCGTGTGTTCCATCTACCTCAAAATCAATAGATATCGTCTGGTAGACGTTCCTAATCAGAATCAGTCGAAACCCGATCGATCCGATATTATTTAATTGAGTGATTGTGCTAACAAAAGCAATTTCTCAAATAGTCCACCATTGTGCTTTCTCTTCACCCATGAACATGGTAGCGTGTTTTCTATCTACCTCAAAATAATATACAAAAAATAGGCGTCGTCTGGGAGATATCCCCGATCATAATCAGTCAAAACTTGATCGATCCGACACGACTTAGTTGAGTTATCGTGTTAACAAAAAAAATTTCTCAAATAGTCCACCATCGTGTTTTCTCATGACCCAGGGACAGGGTGGAATATGTTCTATCCACCTCAAAATCAATAGGTGTCGTCTGGGAGACGTCCCGATCAGAATCAGTCAAAACCCGATCGATGCGACACGATTTAGTTGAGTTCTCGTGTTAACAAAAAAATTGTCTCAAATAGTCCACCATCGTGCTTTCTCATGGACCGGATGGGGTATGTCCTATCAACCTTAAAATCAATAGGTGTCATTTGGGAGACGTCCCCGATCAGAATCAGTTAAAACCCGATTGATCCGACACGATTTAGTTGAATTATCCGTGCTAACAAGAATAAATTCCGACGACAACGACGACGACGACAACGATGACAACGACATATATACACAAAATGGTTTAAAAACCATTTTTTTATATCAGGCCGAAAAATGAAAGATAAACCCTAGAAAAAAATTTTGTACACGATTACATTACTTTTTCGCGTATAGTGGAGCGCGGAAAAGTAATATTTAAATATTCTCTGTTTATTATATAGTTATATTATAGAGTTCTAAGTAAAACTAAATTCATCAGTAATATAATAAACAAAGATTATAAGTTTATTTAGTTGCCAATATCATAACAGGAAGTTTTGAGAAAAGAATATCAGATATTTACGACTAATATGTATAGGTACTATAAAAACTTATATAAATAGTACATCAAATAACACATTCTTTTAAAGCACATAATAACTAACAAAGTTATTGTTATAGATAAAAACGATTATACACAAATCCCTTTCATTTATTCAAAAATATAAATTAGGAACAATTAAGTCTTGATAATCAGATTATATTTATTAATTCTTAAAAGATAATGTCTCTATGACCCTTGATTTATATTAAACATTTTTCTTCAAACATCACACAACGTAATAAATACATTAAAGAAAACTATTAAATTCAAACCAAAATATATGGTTTTAACACCTATTGCTTGTAGTCTTTACGATCTATATTAAGGATTCAGAAATGTTTCTTCAACTAAGGAAAATGACATTTAATAAGTGTATGTAATTAAACAAGCAGTATTGAATGACAGAGGTGGTATGGAAGTAATACACATAATCAGTACAACGAAATAATTATTTCGTAAGTATTTTCACTAATTATAAGTAACAAAGAGAACAAAAAAAATATTCAATTTCTCATATTCAAGGGTCAAACTTATATAAAACTTATAACAGTTTGACCTTTTTGAGTATTTATTAATCAAGCTTATTTCCTTCCCAAAATTACCTTTGAAGATGGTGGTTAAGATGATCAGCAACTACCGACTTGTCTTTCTTGTTCAATATGGCAATCTTTGATTCAGCTCTCTATAGTTTCAGTTTATCCTATATTAGTTATTCGATGATAATAAATAGTGTATGCTATTTATGTTCCACATCGTATTTCAATATTATGGCTTTTAGGCACTCTCATCAATCTGTTTTTGTATGGTAGAACTGTGTTTGTGGTGGGATTACTTTTTAGCTATGAATACCAGAACATTTTGCCACTTAGTCCCAGCATATTTTCTTTGAATTAGTGCAAAAATGTAGTGGTGGTAGTGATGACAATGGGGATCCATGGTCTAATCTTTTATTTATAAGTGTAATAGGAAAAACAACCAACATGTAGCATATGCAGTGTCTTCATAAAGTAATGAATAAATCAAAGCTTCCCTATAATATTCTCTCCCCTTCATTTTTCAAAAATTAGTATGTAACGCCATGATCTGTCGCGATAATTCATATACGCTTTCATTCTACTCATTGTCGATGAGGAATTTGTGGTAGTTGTTCACTAATCGTTAGTTTCAATTAGGTCTTTTCTTCCAGATATCATAGATGCGTTCTTTATAAGCATCTCTTGATTACATATACTATCATAAAGCAGAGTACAAGCTTACTAAACAACGAGCATATGGAGGTGTTCCCTAAAAATGCGGTGCAGGATTCTAGTAGGAATTTCAGTTGATAGAACACTTCGCCGATAGTCCGGTCTTGTCAATTGATTTGAAATATTTTCCCCTAGTGTACTTCGTTACCTTCATTAACTACGTTCGTTAATTTTTTGTGAATATCAAATACGAGACATACCGAGTAACCCAAAATTTCTTATTTAATTCATGTACCAAATTTCACAAATATTTTCGATTCATATTTTATGATAGCAAATACACGCACAAGACCTACACTGCTACATACACCAGTATCGATATTAAATTGATGTGTACTTAATAGGCAAGTCACCTTTATACATGCGTGCGTTTGAGTAATGTGACCTAATAATTATTGTAATCTAATAATTGTTATAACGAATATATTATAGTTGACTAACTATTTGAAATCTTATTCTTGAAAATATAAACCAATTAATAGCCAGGATAAAAATAAAAAATTGACGCTATACATGAATTTTTGAAAACAAAAATTGCTAAATAACAGTTTACTGGAAACAAATGAGAGCTCCGAAATTATCTTGGAAATTTCTTATTCTTATGAACAAATATTGCACCCAAAATTTCCTATTCGCTTTGATTTTTTTAAGAAAATCTTATGATACAAATTTAAGATACAAATTAAGATTTTAAAATTATTATGTGATCTATAATGATTGCGTTTATAAGAAAAATCAATTTGGAGTTAACGATAATAATAAACAATAAATTTTCACAAATATCGCTACAATACGAATTTGTATAATACACGTTTATGTTTCTTCTCGTTTTAAATGCAAACGGTACAGCCTTCGTTGCATTTCTCTCTTCAAAAACGCTTCCAAGGATAAGTAATTATTAAATGGCAAAACAATTAGTACACAGTTAATTGGTTTTCTTTCTGTATCATCGAAATCACAGCGTATCAATTAAAAATAAAGATAACGTTACTTTAAGATAATATCGACTTATTACACCGCTAATTTTTTAATCAGAACCTTAACCGCAGTGATATCAGGGGATTACGTAGTAAAAACTGACAGTTTAACAATAAGATTAACATTTTGCTAATTACTTGTTCACACAGAAATGAATCGTATATAGTGCTAGATGGGCTAGATATATAGAAAACTGTTTAGTCTCTCCACTATATGAAATTGACTTGATTGTATATTATAGTTATTAGATTTTGATACGGGGATAGTTTTCTAAATACTATTTTAAGGGCCAAAAGTTAAAATAGCCGATACTTCAATTTTACATCAATAGTGGTGAGTGTCTTAATTAATAATAATATTATTTCTTAATATATCGTTAAATATTCTTTCAATATATTAGTCTTAATCAACATTGTACAATATAATGCGATTTAAACTAAATCTATGGGATATTATTTTCTATTTATTTCTACTTTTATGTTTTTGGAAAATGAATTATTTCTTTTTGACAAAATATTTATTTATTCTTGTTAAAAGTGTTTCATTAGTTAAATTTATATTCATCTGATATAATCATTAGATATTAGAATATATTATTTTCAAAACCAAGGTATGTCTTAACTGGAAAACAATTATGAATAATTAAAGTACTTTTTTTGAAATTTTAATGTAAGCTTTCAAGGATTTTAGTTATTTTTTTTTCTTAGACTTTTCATTCAGTTATATCTAGGTATATTAATCATGTTATAGAGCTTAGCATCTAATTATGATATTAATTTAAATAATATGATATTAATTTTTATTATTTAACATTGAGAATTTCAGCTTTAAAAGAAAATGTGAATGAAACACTAAGATGAGAAAAAGAATGCTAAATGTAGATTATCTACTTATCAAGAAACTAGATAATAAGCAAATATAAACTATTGACTTTTAGTGATGGAGTAGTAATTAAATAAATTTAATTTAATCAATTAATTTATAATTGTGAATTCAAGTGAATGGCAATTTTTGTACACGGATAGAAAAATATACTTATACTTATTATATAAAATATTATATAATATCCCAAGTAGATATGAAAATGAATCTGATCAAGGATCATGACTTATCATGATAAGCAGATTTCTTTTGCGTTTCTATCACTATATTATCATAACAAAGCGATATTTTAATTTTAATCAGTATCATACCACTCGATTTATGAGCAACTCAGGCGATTGAATAGTGGGAGAACTCTAAAATGACTAAAAACTAATTATAGGGAATTGTAGATGTTACAAATTAAATATAAAAAGAGAGAATTAAGATTTAGATTTATAAAAGAGGACTATTTTATATAAATTCAGTTCATTTGGCTGTTAATTGTCAGAAATTGTTACTAGTCACTATACAGTGCTCTCACTGGTCACTGTACAAAGTCCCGTTTCCCCTTGTATTGTTATGCAATAAGTTTGTTGAATTTATTATTTTTCATGAACTTACAATTTATTTTTAACATAAACACCAAATAAAATTCGGATATGTAAAAAGATTGAAATGAATTTTTGCGTGATATATGTCAGAAAAAGAAAACTGACACTTATATTTTACAGGGAGGCACTGTTTAAAGAGTTTGTATAGAAATTAATCGAGGAAGCCGTTACTCTGTGGTAGTTCATAATTCACAACGCAAATGAGTAAAACAACTACTAAGCTATCAAATATTCTCAAAAAACATATCAAAGTAGCATTGAAACCCCAACAAAGGTTATCAAGTTTATAACGCCAAAGATAACTAATAAATATGAAAAATCGGGAGTTTATAAGTTAAATTGCTCAGAGTGCAATAGCACATATATAGGACAAACGGGACGTAAATTTAGAACTAGGTACCTTGATCACAATAGATCCTACAGGTTACAAAAAACAGATTCTACTTTTGCTAATCATATCTTAGAAAGTGGACATAATTTCCCAAGTATTCATAATATGAAAATCCTACACTATGCCAGCAAAGGTTTAAAACTTAACTAGTTAGAAGTAATAGAAATATATAAATACAACTATAGTGATAATTTTAACTTATTATATGATCAAGTAGATATACTGTATTCTCCTCTTTCTACTGTTACCCAGATTAATTAACCCTCTGTATAATAGTTCTTAATAATATTCATGGAAATTCCCACAATTTGATGGTAGGAATTGCACCATTTATGAAACACGTTTTCTTGTAAACCTTAACTACCTGTTTATTATTGTCATAACACTTAGTCTCTGTATTTGGATAGTATATATTATAGGAACAGAATGTTTGTATTTTATTCCTAGTTGAATCATCGTTTGAAAATAACATACAAATTGTCGAAACTGCAGTCACGTTTCTGTGAAAATATAGTGGTATAAAACTTAGTAGTTGTTTTACTCATTTCCGTTGTGAGTTTGTATAGACATTTTAAGCAGCTTCCAAATGATACTCGTATATAACTCGCACACATTTTTCATTTAAAAATAATTTTCAAAATGGCTCCCCAACGCCATTTTTAATGATTATATTACTATTTATTAACTAAAACATTATTTCTACAGTAGTACAGTATAGTATAGTGGATGTACGCCAATAACATAAAACAAGTTATTTGTACGAATATCGAAGACTTTTTTTGAGGTCTTGGTAGCTACTTAATGTAGTAATATATTCTGTAGTAGTATCGAATTACGTTATAGTATAACGTTTTTTTTGTTCCTTGGTTGGTGCCATTTATCTTTTACTCATATTATGGTTGAAAGGTAGCTGATGAGTGATGAACTAAACAGGGTAGGTTTTTGAAAATAGAAATTCACAATTTTTATCGACGTCATATTTGGCAGATTAGATTTACTAGGGCCGTTAATATAACCTGCATCTATAAATAAAGTCTATTTACAACTGAAACTGATAGAATGAAAGACAAAAATAAAATACGGGATAGAAATAAATAAATTTTCAACCAATTGTTTATTTCAAACATATCAATGGAGTGTTCTATATTTTGCAGATGGATATGTACAAATAATGCTTTTAATAATTTTCAATCCAGCCTATAAAATATGTTAGAATTGGAATATCTGTTGTGTAGGTCAAAGTGATTGTTATTTACAAATTCGTTACAAAGAACATAGTTATTTAGGCTTAAAAAAACAGTTCGAATCATAGTTTAAAATTATATGTAAGCCCTTTTACGATCCTGTCTGGTTTACCTAATTTTAGATTAGCTACAGAAAATGATAGGCTATGATATTGATAATATTACTTAGACATAAAACAGAAACATTTGTAGTATATAGTGATTATTTATTTTTTTTATCATGGGTATATAATTTATCACTTATCATGATTAGCCATTACAAGAAAACGCTTAATTTGTATAATTCTTTGAGAGCTATTATGAATTAGTACGTCCCATGTATTTAGCTTTATACTTTATTTTTAAAAGTTGACGTTTAAAAATTTTAACTTAGACGCCATAGCTTTTAGCCTCTATTCTAGAAGACATTAGGTGATATTCCTAAATATATGATATTTCTATATTCCTAAAATTAACTATTTTGTGTATTGTTTACTTTATAAATACATATTCCACGAACAACATTGTAGGAAAATTACTTACGAATTAGTATAAGTGGAAAATTACTTCTAGTTAATATTATAATTCATTACCGTAATGCGGAGGAAGTTATAGAGATATCAAACTCTCCTTATATATATCAAAATATCCTTAAAAATGAAAAATACTTTTATAATTACAATTAACATAATTTGAATTTCTTGAAATTACATACATATGTTTATTAATGTGGTATTTGTTAAATATTATATTGCGATTGACTACATCATATCAAATAGGGACCATCATTGTTATATGTTTATTGTATGTTGTATATGTATTTTTACTTATATCTTTCCAGATGGCTAAATAGTAACTATGTGAAAATATCCATGTACATCTAATATGAAATACATTCTTGAACTCTACTATCTTAATTTGTCTAAAAAGGCTTCATTACTAATATGGGGAAAATTTAATGGATTAAAAACAATAAAATAATCATTAATAGACCTAAAATTACCCATTACGGTAGATAGTGTATTATTCATTCATAACATTAAAGAAAACCAATAATAATTCAACTAGCAATCACTCCTTTTTGTTGCAGACTTGTATCGGTGCGGTCATATAGAAAATGAATAGCCATGATGTAGAAGCCAAGGGTGAAACCAAGATTGGAAAGTTGCCGGACATACCAAAGATCCAAGTTTACAAAATAAGATGGCTGATTTTGGGATTATTTGTGGCATTCTCCACGTCCAACGCCATGCAATGGATCCAATTTTCGATAATAACTGATGTAATTACGAGGTATTACGGAGTATCAACAACATGGGTGGATTGGACGTCGATGATCTACATGGTTCTGTATATTCCGTTCATTTTTCCTGGAAGCTATTTGTTGGAGAAACTGGTACGTGCACTTTCTATATTCTTCCGATGTTATATAGGGATGACTGAGTTAGTCCCAAGAACTGAGTTAATTAATATTATATGATATTAAATAATAGGGTCTGGCCTTATTGACAAAATAGATGTGGCTTATATAGCGAGTAGCTAAAGTAAAAGAAATAAAGTAAAATAAAATTAATAAATTAGTTATTATCGACACTTAAACGAAATGACGGGACACATCAATTTTGATTTTCAATTTGAGTGTTTTAAAAAATATTGATTTTATTTTCCAATTCCATCATTTACATCAAAAATATTTACTGCTTAATATATGCGAAGAAGCTCTTTGAAACTGTCAAAAGTTGGTGTTATGTAAGAATGAATGTATAAAATTGATCAAATAGAGAAAAATCATTCTATATGTGTTGATTAAACTGGGAATAGAGCGAGTTTAAATATAAAAGACTTTGTAGCCTAAACAGTAAATGTCCTCACTTCGGTTGTTCTTTACAATTGTTTACGTATCTTACATTTATTACATTCCTTCTTTATATTAAACGCAAAAAAAGTTATTTACGTGGAAAATATATTATAACTTGTAGGTATTTTATTGTGCACAAAACCATTGATTAAGAATGAATTAAATTGGTACATGTTCTTATGGTAGATGATAAATGGTGTGTCCCCTCCCTATTAATTATACAAAATTATAATTATAATTATAGCAAAAGGATACCATATATTACTATCAGAATTATTTGTAATTTCAGTCAATTGTTACTCTTAATGTTTTTATTATCCGTACTCCTGTTATATTAACTTAACAGAAGCTGATTATGGTCCTGATATGGAAAATCCCTCGTTCTACATAAAATATTGTAAACATTACTGTATAATGAAAACTATTAGAGGTGTAGAAGCATATATAAAGATATGATAAATAGGTTGAAGTGGAATAACATAATGGTAAAAAGTGTACTACTCCATTCAGTTATTGATATTTATTTATATTACAAATTTCGGCAATGGTATGGTTACCTATACATATAATAAAACATGGTACATATGTACTACGAGAATGTATTTTATGTTAGTGTTACGTAACTTCCTTCGTAGTCAAATTTCGAAATTACACTGGAACTGGCGATTTTGAAGATTAAGCAAATATCTCAAAACCACTAAAAATTAAAGTCCACATTAAATTAGTACAATAATTAAAAGATATATAATATACGGGATGTTCCACATAAAAGAACAGAGTTAGTGAGAACTAGTGGTATTACCGGAAATAAAGTGACATTAAGAACAAAATTATTTAAATAAGAATTGACATTATATATTAACATTAATATATTATATGTGAACTACATAATTTTATATAAACTACAATATGGAAAACATTTAACGAACGTGTTACATTATTGACCCTGTACAGAATTCACAAGATAGTTGTTATTTTATATCTTCACTCATTATTGATAAGTAAATATAAAAATTTCCGTCTATGTGTTTTGTAAGTACATGTTCAAATCATAGGTCTCTATTATCGTTAATACAGAAGATCTATATAAAAAACATGCTGATGTTAGATATGTAATCTTTAAACAAAATCAACATATTTCTGTACATACTATATGAAAGGTAATCAACTGCACTTCACTTTAAATAAGTGTCTTAACTGAAGTTGTAGATATTATAATAATGTATTCAAGTTTTGGTTAAGATTGCTTTGTTATATTAAGTGGAAGAAAAATTTGGAATCAAAATAAACTGGGAAGTACTCTAGAATCACTACAATTTGAATTTTACTTCGATTAAATGATGCTTACGGTATTTTCTCACTACTTACATTATTTATTACCTTGGCAATGAAAATGGGTTAGTTCGATTTTGATAGTAGAAGCCTACACAAAAATAGGTATTGTTTCTGAAAGAATGATCTACAAATGCTAAAGTCTAGTAAGGCAATTGTCATACCTATTTCATATGATATTTTGCATGTTATTCTCATACGTACAAAAAGTAGTTCAAACATATCCAAAGTTTACTATATTAAACTAACATTGTGAACTGCTAAAAACTATTGGTGTAGTGTTTTATCCATCTTCCTGAAATTAGTTGGAAAATATAATAAATTATTTCCTGTTCCAGTTGCTTGTTTACTATAATTATATTAATACAATTGTCAGGTTATTCAACACAAATATGAAGACTTTCCTCTAACTGGTCATACCCGTATGTTCATTTTCATCTAAGAATATATTAATTTTGAATGAATTGATGAATTAATTTTTTATATAAGAATAAATGACACAATTTATTTGCAATTCTCTTTAGTCTCATTTTTTATTCATTTCAATTGATTGCAAATGCTTATCAGAATAATTACACGTATAGTTTATTTCATCGCTATTTGCCAAATAAAACAATCTCGAAACAATATGGTGGACTGTTTTTATGGCTAGGCTCAGGTAGACTATTCCGTTTATCGGCAAGATAAGAAATTTTTGTATTTGGCAAATATCGATGAAATGAATAGTAAAGTAATATGTCCTTAGTAGTTTAAGTACATATTTCCCTTGACAGTGATGGTGGCTTATAGGTGAATATGTGTGGGACTGAGCAGAAGTATTGCTCTTCACTCTTAAGTGATTCTCTTTATCAAATGCTATTCAGATGAGCATATTGAGAAATCAGTGACGTGTTATATCAGTTAAGTCATCAGAGTGTTATAGCAGTTAATTGAATCTGCTGCAGAGATATAACGTTTGGAAAAGTTAAACAAATGGACGAAGTGCAAACAATTATTTTAATAGCGTGTTGATATGTAAACTATAAATTGTTAATTGTTACAACAAATTAGCGGGTACATCCTAAATGTTTGAAAGATAACTAAAACAAAAGTTTTATTTAATTTCTCTGTATTTTTAGACATTACGCGCTTTAAACTTTGCAAAATATATTAACAAATTATCGATAATACTCAAACATAAAATGTAGAAAATTGTAATATACTGTGTATCTCTAATGTAATTATTTAGTTAAATATCTTTTATACAAGTCATCTTATAAAAACTGCCGCAAGAGGTAGCTCCACCATTTTTTTATTCGCCAACAGAATTAACGATTAAAAAAACATCGATTTCTATCAATATTAACTGAAGCTTCAACCGACAGTCAACTTAATATTAAGTTAACTCCTTTAATATTAAGTTCTCAATTTTATTAAAAATTGTCATGTTATCCATGAAAAATCATAGGCAATGGAATTAACAAAGTTGAATTTTGATTATTAATTATGGAATACTTATTGTATTTTTATATCATGACATTCCCTGTTCTTAAAAAAGAATAATAGTAATTATTGAACTGACTTCAAGTTAACTTTGAGTATCACAAAAATAAAAAAAAAATGCAAAGACTATTCCTTAAATTTTAACGATAATTTCAATACATCGGATGACACTGTTTAGAAGAAAGATGTTGAGAAAATTCAAGCAAACTCAAATGTAACTCAAAAAGTGCAAGTACCACACACATTGTCATAGTTCTTAGAAGAGATTTAGTTTAAAAATATTGTATGGTATTCTCGATGATATATTGATAGGACCATATTTCATAGATGGTACTCTAATTACACAAAAATACTTTCAATTGTTGATTAAAGACTTGTTTGACTTGACTGTTTTTTAAACGATTTGCCTTTTGCGCAAGTTAATAGAATTATCTTTCAAATAAATAGGGCTATTGCGTATAATGTTAGACTAAGTGTTAACCGGATTAATAATAATTTTAATAGACGGTGAACTGGTCATGCACTAGTTGAGTGGCCTGCTCGTTTTCTTTATATATTACTTATTTTCTGTTTTGGATATTTAAAAGATAATGTTTCTTTAACTCCTCTAGACACTGAAGATATTTTAAAACAAATTTATCAACATATGTTGATATAAACTAAATACCCCCCAATTTTATCTCAAATGAAACTTATAGAGTGACCGGAAAATGCAACGTATATTTTCCGTAAGAGGGTGGTCCACTTCATTAATTTAAATTTTTGATACCGTCATTAAGTTTTGAAATATTATCATAATAAACATTTAATTCTATCTCTTGTTAGTAGTCAACTTAATATTTTGACAGTTCTAATTGGTGACTTTTTAGTAGCCTAATGTCGATAAGTTAATTTTATTTTATTGATAACAATACACGGGTGAAAATGTAGTTAACTAGAAATACTGCAATTTATTTCGTGTATGAGACGATTGAAAAACCATAAAAGAAAACAATTAGCGAAAATAATTGATTTCATTAGATCGTGCACATTCATGATTACAACAATGAATGGCAAGGTGCAATCAGCTGTCCTATGATATTACCAAATGTGACACCTCTTGATTTTTTATAAGAATATTTAAAAATTAATATTTACATATGAAGACCTTTATATTGAATAATCTAAATGTTGCTAATCTCTATGTTGCATGGGTTGAGTATTGGGAGACAATTCTCGTTCGTAATATTAGAAGAACTTGCCCCTCCATTTATGTTAAATTATAGCAAAATATGTTTACCAGTTGATAATTTTTGTTGTAATAAAAAATGAATAATATTGGGGTTTTTGTTTGCCGCATAAAGCAAATACACATCGGAAACTATTGTCACTTACGACTAGATAGAGTTTACGGTAGGTAAGTACTTAGATAATATAATCCTTATCCTGTCCATGTTCATATAAAAGTGTTCAAAGTTAAATTAATTATCTATGTAAAGCAACATAAAGACAGAAGGTTACAATGTGATAAAAGGAGGCTAGAAAATGGCACTCAGGGCTAACACGGTACATACAATAATAAATTATGTGCCTATATTACTGTTACATAATTTGTAGTACAACGAAGAAACCTTAATTATGCAACGTATCGTAATATAATTAATAGTACATAGACCGCCAACCCTTATAGTTATAAAGTACTTAAAAGATTAGGAGTTTAGTCTAGTCAAAACTACTTTGGTGAAATACCCATCATTGTTATCATTTTGCATTGTTTTTATTAATCTGTTTTTATAGTAACCTTTTTCATAAAGCAACAAAGTGACGAAGTTAAACTGATAAGGAAATAGATTTCCACAAAATGTAGGTCTAACTAATGATCATAGTATTATAAGGAAATATGTAGATATGACATCGATAGCTGGAGAATTAGAACATTTTGCAAACAGCAGTCAATTCTTAATATTGACATTTTCGTGATGAATGATTTTATAGATTAGATATTTTAGTTATTAGTTTTATCAAAAGTGTTGGCAATCGAAGAATTGTGAATACAAATTTTATTTTATAAAAAGAAGAGAATTATGAGTATGCGAATTATATTTCTTAAAGTACACACGGAATATTACCAAACTAAAGTTACTTTTATGTAGCAAAGTATGGAATAAATTTATTATTTAAAATAAATAATGGTTGACGTAAGTTTTGAGATTCCTCAGACAGGTTCAAGAATTTACATCATCTGTGTCTATAGTGGTGTTATTTTCGTATTTTGTCAGATATTAGCTAGTCGAAACACTTTGAGGTTTCTGTCTGACTGAGGCCTATCTAGGTTTCAACAAAGTTGAACCTAGACAGGCAGCTGAACCTGAACAACTTAAATTATCTTTTGTTTTTCAACAAGGATCAATTTATATGCTTGCATTATTTCATTGTCCAGCCTTCAAAAGTTGAGAGACGTATATTATTGAATAGTTTATTTACCTTTAACTATATAAAAGTTTATAGGATTACCTAAAAGTTTATAATTTTGAATTTGTTCTCGTTTGATTGTAAAAGGTGGTCCAACCAAAACGCACGATGTTAATTGTAAATAAAACAAAAAGTTTTCAGAGAATTATCTTAATATATTTAATTATGATAGAAGGATCTATGACAATTATGTGTGAAACAAAATATCGGCCAAATGCTCGCCACGGCTTCGGTGGCATACCTCTATCCGATGGTCCATGTTTTCAATGACTCAATTTCAATGACATAATTGAGGTTCAATGTCGTTAATGTGCCGAATTATCTCATCCTTTAGATCTTGAATTGTTCTTGGCTTATTCACGTACACTTTTTCTTTTAAATATCCCCAAAGACAGAAGTCCAACGGTGTCAAATCACATGATCGTGGCGGCCAATTAACATCGCCACGACGTGAGATAACACGGCTATTGAATTTCTCGCGCAAAAGTGCCATTGTTTCGTTGGCTGTGTGGCAAGTGGCACCATCCTGTTGGAACCGCATATCGTCCAGGTCCATATCCTCAATTTCTGGCCACAAGAAGTCCGTTATCATTTCGCGATAGCGAACACCATTCACGGTAACTGCTTGGCTGATCTCATTTTCGAAGAAGTACGGCCCGATGACGCCGCCAGCCCATAAACCGCACCAAACAGTCACTCTTTGTGGATGCATCGGCTTTTCAACAATCACTCGTGGATTCTCATTTGCCCAAATGCGGCAATTCTGCTTGTTAACGAATCCACTGAGTTGAAAGTGTGCCTCGTCGCTGAAGATGATTTTCTCTGTAAAGTGATCATTCACTTCTGTCTGTTCAACCAACCATTCGGCGTATTGACGACGCTTGAAATGGTCAGTAGGCTTCAGCTCTTGAGTCAATTGAATCTTGTAAGCGTGTAAATTCAAATCTTTATTCAAAATTCGCATCAGTGATGTTCGTGAGATGTTCAATTGTTGGACACTACGACGAGTCGAGGTTGACGGCTCTTCTGCTACACTATCGCGGACAACAGCAATGTTCTCCGCAGAACGAACTGGGCGAGCATGCACAGGTGTTTTCACATTTCCTACAGACCCGGTTTGCTGAAATTTGCGCACAATTCTCCCGATTGTGGACACATTTGGTCGATTATGCTGACCAAAAAAGTCATGAAGTGCACTAAATGCATTTTGATTTGAACGCCCATTTTTGTAAAAGGCTTCAACAATCTTAACGCGCTGCTCAATTGTGTACCTCTCCATGGTTGAATTTGTCAAACACTGAAACAAAGAAATGTCAAATTAAGTTGGGCAAAATACTTGACGTTAAGGTGTGACTCACAATTAACATCGTGCATTATGGTTGGACCACCCTTTATATTACTGAATAGAGTGTAACGGACGTATTTCCTAAATTTCTATCCTATCTAGCAATGCGAGTCAGTGAAATGTGAATCTAGGTTATACTAAATATGTATCTGGGTTCTGGGTAATACTAATCTATATATTCGTACCGTTATATTGTTAATTTATTTTTCCCCTTTGATCTTCCTCCAACCGTATGAAGCTGCTATAATAATCGTTTACGAAATTTTTCTTTACAGGGTCTCAGAAAAGCCATCATCATCGGAATATTAGGAACATGCGGAGGATCCTGGATCAAAGTGGCAGCAGTGCATCCGGACCGATTTTGGGTCGCATTTATCGGTCAATCGATTGTAGCTCTCTCGCAAGTTTTTGTCCTCTCCGTGCCTGCGAGGCTGGCGGCAATATGGTTTGGACCATCCCAAGTCTCATCTGCCTGTAGCATTGGAGTGTTTGGAAATCAGGTAATATATTTAACATAGGGATTAGCTTTTGGGCAGCGTTTGTTATAAATTATGATATACATATGAAGTGATTTGGAGTAAAAGAGGTACCATATATATTGAAAAATACCTCTCTGGATTCATAAATTTCTACTGAATATTGATTTGTTTTTTAAAATGATAAAACAGATCGTGTGAAATATCATCTATTTATATATTTGATGAATTCATTAGTACATTTTCTACTGCATAATATGCGTAATAACTTGCGTAACATACTGGTGAAGGCACCCGCGTGTCGAATGACTACAAAAATTAAATATTCATATTATATATATATATATATATATATATATATATATATATATATATATATATATATATATATATATATATATATATATATATATATATATATATATATATATATATATATATATATATATATATAGCGAGGTTTTGCAGCATCATCGCCGCTTCTCGCATCCTAAGCGCCATCTCTATTTATCATTCCAGTCTCCTTCCTGTAGTCCTCGTTCTTCCATTCCTTTGTGAATATTCATTATCCACTTCTTGCGTGGTCTTCCTCTTTTATTTCGTTTGTATGGGGTCCAATTCCAATTTTCTGTGGTATTCTTTCTGCGTTCATGCGTCTTAGATGTCCGTACCATTTTAGTTGTTTTTCGTTTATTGTATCTATAATAGTGTCTGTAACTGTCATTCTTTCTCTAATATCTTCGTTTCTGACATGGTTTAATGAAGTTAACCTGCAACATCTTCTCCAATACGACATCTCAGCTGCAAGTATTTTCTGGTTCATATTTTTGCCTGTAACCCACAACTCTGATCCGTACGTCATGACTGGTTCTATTATTGATTTAAAAATATTCTTTTTTGTTTTAATTGTAATATTACTTTTCCACAGGATGGGATGTAGTGTTTTTATCAAGTTCCTTCCTTTAGCCATCTTCTCCCTGATGTCCTTGTCGTCTCTCCCATTTTCACAAATTGTAACCCCAATGTATTTATATTCGGTCACATTTTTGATCATCCCGCTGTCCAGTTCTATGTCTTCTCCTTTACCTCCTATAACCATATACTGTGTTTTCTCTGTATTTACCTGTAGGCCTCATTTGTTATATTCTTCTATAAGTTTATTGAGCATGTATGACATATCTTGCTGATCCTCTGCGACTACTATCTGGTCATCCGCAAAGAGGATGGTGTATAGGTGACTGTTTTCTAAGCGTATTCCCATCGGGCTGCACTTTCTAGTCCATTGTTTTAGAGCAGCATTTAAGTAAATTTTAAACAGGGTGGGGGAGAGGCAACATCCCTGCTTCACGCCCTTTGTTGGTGAGAAAGGGGCCGAGGTATGTTTTCCAACCTTGACAACAGCTTGATTTTCTCTATAAATGGTCTTAATTGCGTTTATATATACCGTGTCGATGTCCGATTCTTCTAGTGCAGTCCACAATTTCTGGAGCGGGACGGAGTCGAAATATTCATATTAAAGAGAACATTTATGAAAAGCTATTTATTATATACTCTATTAGTTTGAGGAGTTATATTAAATCTTACATCAATATACATGCACCAATTTTCATAAATAACCATACCAATAATATTTGACTTTGCAAGATTAAAATTTTACTAAGCAGTATCGCTCGTCAACAATGAAAAATAGTATGAGATTCTCTAGGTATGCGCAGAAGAAAGAGTGAGCCAGCATTCGGAAGGAAAAAGATGCACATTAGGCGCGGCCCGCCCGAGCGAACTCTATGTACATTCACATTCAATATATATTCATCGATAGTCACTCTGCAAAGGTCTCAATGCGACTGAAGTAAAGACCAGGCTAATTACTGCGTACCTCGTGGGCGGTCCTATATCGCAGTTTTGAGACTTGTTCCTATTCTTGACGAGCTGTACCCAATTAGACTATAAAAAATCGTTGTTTGTGCATTAGTCAGTTATATAATGTTTTGTTTATGACATGACTGTCATGATCACAAGTTCTTGCTTCTTGCTTCCTAAGCAGGTACGGTGGTAGTCTTTGAGGTATACTCGTATTTCAGTAAACTTTGCAATAATGTTGCAATACAGTATTGTTTCACTATTATGAAGTCAATCCTTCTCCTTTGTTATCTATATCGATACTCGATACCTCTCCTAGAATATATACGAGGGTGGTCTGAAATCTTTCCGACCTAACAAAGATAAAAGACATTTTCTCTTTAAATGTATTTTTCAACATAGTCTACTTGTAAGTCTATATACTTCTCCCAGCGATACTATAATTATTTTAACCCATCCAAATAGTACTCGGTGTCTTTCTCTGCAAAATAATTGTTTACAAAGTTGATGGCCTCCTCATTTGACGAAAATGTCTGTCCTTCGACCGTAACTTTTAACTTAGGAAACAAAAAAGGTTGCTTAGGGTTATATCTGATGAGTAGGGAGGGTGGTCAAGCAGTTCAAACCATAATTCGTGAATGTGAAATGGCGCATTGTCTTGGTGAAACAAACTAGTTTTACCGCAACCTCAGCCTTCATATTGTCAAGTAATGATGCGTAGTATGCTCCTGTAATGGGCTTTTCTTTTTGAAGGTAATCGATTAAGATAACTCCATGACTATCCTAATAAACAGTCGCTATCACTTTCCCAGCCAAAAAACAGCTTCTGCTTTTTTTTGGAGCCTATTTTCCCTTCGCGGATCCATTGTCTTGACTGTATTTTTATTTCTGGGGTATAATGATGTATCCAAGTATCATCTACAGTAATTAATCGGCGCCAAAACTCTGATTTATTGCGCCTAAATTATACCAACAGAGCTTTGGAGATGTTCATTCAAACATGTTATTGGTTTAATGTGAGCAAACGCGGCACCCAACGCGCGAACAGCTTTATCATGCCTAAATCTTGACTTAATATGTGACAAACACGTTCTTTGGACATATTTATAGCCTCTGCTATCTGTCTCATTTTTGTCGACGGTCGTCTAGCACCATTTACAATTAGTGAAAATGAGTGATGTTATCGTCAGTGATTGCAATTTTTGGACATCCCGAATATTTCTCGCCTCCCAAGCTGGTACGGCCACGTTTAAATTCAGCTGCCCATAATTACACGGTGGTAAATGATGGTGCAGAGTCCCCGTACACAGCGTCCCACCCCTCTTTGATTTGCATAGGTGTATTGTCTTTCAAAAACAAATATTTATTGACTGCTCGATTTTCGATTTTTTCATTTTTACAAAAACACTCACATCGACTCACTCAAACGATTGTCAAACAACAACTGCATCCAAAATGGTTGAAATTTTGGTGAGTACCTTTCAAGAGTTGCGCAAATACATTCCCTAGCTTTTGTTGACGAGTGCTGTCATTTTCATGTTGAAGTCAGAAACTTTTCTGATCACCCTCGTATTCATCTGGCATCAGTGTGATACATTCCCACATAGGATATATTATGATCATATTATATGTCATATATTTTAAATATGGGTATGAATACTGGTAACTATCTTTTAAGTACGTATCGGTTTACTATCGATGCTAGTGTGGGTAGTAGAACGAGTCGCTCATATACAGTACCTTGTATTATTCTCGGAATTAATATTTGTTAAGAAAATATCCACAGAATTTACAGCAAAAATTGACGGTGAATTAGGTCGGGTGGTTTTATGCTGATATCTCGAAAAAGACGAAGCCCCATCTATTGGCTAGCCATCGGAGATCAGTCACCACAAATTCCTAATCCACAAAGAAAGGACCGTATGCGAGGAACATTTACTGTCGATATGGATATTAATAGCATACTGACATTTGGATCCTAATAGCATAGGTTGTTAATATTACAAACAATTCTGTGACATTATAACCAATTCATCCTTTGAGAAAACCTGGAAATAAAAATTATAGTTGAAAATTAGGTACTTGATATAATGGTATAATCTTGTGATCGACTGAGTACAATTTTGATGATTAATAGCCGAAGAATCTGGCAGGAGACGGAAATCTTGCTTGAACTTGAAAAAACCTTCCTACTGGAATTTTCAAGTGTCTTCAATTAGTACTGAATCTTAATGCTAACTATTATCAATTGTTCATGATTATCATAAATTTCACCATTACTTTTATTGATGCATATATTAGAGGTTAGAACTACATATAAGGATATCCGCTAGGAAGAGGTCACTGTCAATTACCTTGTTATTTACGTTAGGGTCCCCTTGCAAACACGAATTTATTAATAAAGCTTGGCGATAACTTTATCAGTTACGTCAACCAGAGATGTTGTCTAGAATTCAAGTGATAATTGTGATTCATTTTAAGGGGGACTATGCAGCGGTTAGGCAGTACAGTCTGTCTAATAATTATAACTAATATAAGAAAAGTAAATAAATTAAGCAATATAAATAAATGATTACTTTCTTTGATTCTTGTTCATGACAATGTATTGTAGAACAGGAATATAAAGTAAGTAACAGTTTAACATAATTACAGTAAGTGTTAAGGAAATTACCGGTCATTTACTTATGGATACTACTACTTACTGACAACAATTAGGAAGAACTTATGGTAAAACACTATTAATTGTATTTAATTTTAGTGTAAAACACTATTAATTATTAAAATACATTTTGGATTGAAGGTATTTCTCAAAAAATAATGTAATGAAAATAGGTCTGGCAGTTTAGCTGGCCACTTTACTGGTTGGCGTCTACTAATATATCCGTTTATCGGGCACTCGCTCGATCGGCACTCGCAATAGATACACATACGTTCGTTAAAAACCTGCGTCACGCTACACTGCGACTAAAAACTTTCATTAGTGTACTGAGAATTAAATAAAGTATTATTTCGTTTAGGATTATTTCTGCATTATCATTTTCCTATATTTTGGAATAATATATTACTGAGGAGGGCAAAATAAATCATCGTAAGTATAGGGACTTTCAACAGGGACGCTCGAAATTTGTTAGATTATAGCGACCATGTTGATGAATCAACATCTATCAAATTTATTGTGAATTGTTCAGTAGTGTATGATAAATCACCATGGAAGATTATAGCGTTCAACAACGTGTGCAAATCATCAAATTTTATTTTCGAAATCAGTGTTCTGTTTAAGAAACGTTTCACGCATTATGTGATTTCTGTTCTCGCCACAACCGTCACGTTGAGTCTACTATTTGACATTTGGTGGCCAAATTTGAGTCAACTGATTTGATAAATAATCAGCCAACATCCGTACATCACCGAAACACAAGGTCTGCTGAAAATATCGCTGCTGTGTGTGAGAGTGTACCGGAAAGTCGAAGGCAGTCAATTTCCCATCGTTCACAAAATCATGGCTTCTCTGTCACTTCAACTTGGTGAATATTGCGTCGAAACTTGGGTCTGCACTCGTATAAAATCCAACTAACTCAGGAACTTAAGATAAACGACCATATACAACGTCGTGTGTTCGCTGATTGGGTTTTGGAGTAGTTAGAAGTTGACCCAAATTTTGCTAAAAAAATCATCTTTAGCAACGGGGCTTTTTTTGGATTAACGGATATGTGAACATGCAAAATTGTTGGACTTAGGACGATACCAATCCACACGAGATACACCAGCACCAAATACATCCCCAGAAAGTCACTGTTTGTTGCAGATTTTGGTCTTTCGGAACCAGCGGTCTGTACTTCTTCCAAAACAAAACTGACATTGCCATAACCGCCAACGGCGAACGCTACAGATCGATTATAAGCAACTTCTTGTGGCCTAAACTGGATGATATGGATACCGACGACATATGGTTTCGATAGAACGGCGCTACGTGCCACACAGCGCATGTCACGGTGGACATTCTGCACGAGCGATTTGAAGCCATGGTTATCTGATGCCTTTCGACTTCTTCCTTTAGGGCTATCTTAAATCGTAGGTCTATGCGAATAAACCGAAAACAATTGATGCCCTCAAAGTCAATATAACGAACGCCATCCAGCAAATTCAGCCGGATTTATGCGACAGAGTCATCGAAAATTGGATCATCCGAATACGTGCTACCAAGCAAGGCCGCGGCGGACATTTGAACGACGCCATATTTCATACTCAATGCTATAAAATTTCAAATAATAAATTCGTTATTTCAAATAAAAAAAACTGAGTGGATCTCACATACGACTTGTTTTATTTACGCTTAAAAATTGAGTATCTTTATTGAAATACCTTATACATAATCCTTGATGGATCTTACTTAAACGGACCAAAGGAAGATCGTTAATTAATTGAAAATATAATTTTTAAGCCGTTTATGCAATGATAATATTAATTTCTCAGGTTCGTACTAACAAGAAAATTTATTTTTGCAGCTTGGCGTCGCCATTGGTTTCCTATTACCACCGATGATTGTGAATGCTAATGATCAAGAAAGTTTGACACACCAGTTCTACATTCTTTTCCTTTCAGTGTCCACTCTGACAACAGTTCTACTAATTTTAATTTTGATATGTAAGTAACATCACATTTTCACGTTATTTCAAATATTAATTTATTATAATCGAAGAATGTAGAATAAATTACTGCTATAAAAGAATGCCAGGACGAAAAGCTGATTTGAAAGAAATTAGGAGAAATAATATTTGTTGTTGAAACATTACATAGAAGGTAGTCTGCATCACAAAATATTCTCAGTTTGATATAATAAATCCAATGAAATGTAGTAGAGGGTGACTGTGGATAACGTTTGACATTATTTATGTTATAACGTCATCATCATCTTTGGCGCTACAACCCAGGGTGGATATTGGCCTGTTTTAGTATCAGCTTCCATTCCTTCCTATTCTTTGCTTTGGTTTTCCAATTTTCTACTCCTAGTATCCGTAGATTTTCTTCGACCTGGTCCCTAAATCTGATTCTGGGCCTTCCTCTCCTCCTATGTCCAGCCGGTGTTTGCTGGAATATTTTCTTTGGGGGGTCCCTATCGTCCATCCTTTCTAGATGGCCAAGCCACCTTACCCTATTTATTTTAATGGATCGTGCGATGTCAGGTTCTTCGTATAGGCGGTATAGCTCAAAATAATAGCGTCTGCGCCACATCCCATTCCCCTGTACACCTCTATATATGTTACGTAGGACCTTTCTTTCAAAGCATCCTAGCAGCATTTCATCGCTTTAATAAATCCAATGAAATGTAGTAGAGGGTGACTGTGGATAATGTTTGACATTATTTATGTTATAACGTAACGTGACGTTATTGAGTAATTTGGGATGACTTTCAATTTTGTAATAGTCTGTTACTTGGACGTTTCATTAATTCGCATAATCATATTTAATATTTTTATTCAAAGTTTAATACTTTAAACTGATGACTGATAACTAAAATCACAGCTACTAGGATATACAAGGTGGACCACGGAGGCGGGAAGTTTTGAAAATGTTATTATTTCGTAATTATGCATAGGTTGCTGTGGATTTTCTTGTTACCTTATCTGTCATTTTATGCCATTTAGTAATAATGGAACAGTGGTCCGGTGAACAACGTTCGTTTGTGATTAAATCTTACTACAAAAATCATGACTGCGTGGTCGCAGAGCAGTCAATTTCGAATTCATTTCAATATTCCTCGTCACGGAACAGTTCGATCTGCCCATGCCATAAAGGAATGGATTCGTAAATTTGAAGAAACTGGATCAGCTAAAGATGTCAAACATAAGGGACCAAACAGAAGCGTCAGAAGCCTTGATAACATTGATCGCGTTAGAGAAGCTATAGAGCGCAGTCCAAAATGTTCAAGTCGAAAATAAAGCCAGGCTTTGGGTTTATCTAGGACCACTTTTCTTCGAATTTTACACAAGGATCTCCATTTCCATTCTTACAAAATCCAGATTGTCCAAGCCCCCAAGATCGCCAGATCTCACGACATGCGACTACTTCTTGTGGGGTTACCTAAAAAGTAAGATTTTTATTGATAAACCACGAGATATTCGGGAGCTCAAAATGAAAATTAGTGAAGAAATTGCTAACATACCACTGAATATGTTGCATCGCGTTATGCAGCATTTCGACGTTCAGAGTGTGTAGAGAGAAGAGGACGCCATTTGCCCGGCATAATATTTAAGAAATAAAAATGGCACACAATTATCTGTTTATAGTTATACTTTGTTTTAATTAAATACAGTTACGTTCTGGATTACATTGTCTTCAAACCTTTCCGCTCCCGTGGTTCACCTTGTATTATCATGCAAATGATAATATGTCTGTTTAGAGTGGGGATTTAAACTTCTCAGAAGTAATACTCTTCAATAACATAATCCAGAAAGATTTGGTTTTGTATTGTCTATTTTACTGCATTACTATTTTAACGCTTTAAAATATAGTAATGGGCGATTATATGTAACAATTACATTCTTGTGAAAACACAAACAGATAGAAAATGATATTCTTTTTATAAATCTTGATGACTTACAGGCCTTAAAGGGATTACGAAATAAATTTAAAGATGATTTATATATGGTTTTCTTAGTGTCAATTGGTCATTGCCTTTGAATTATAAAATTATTTTATATAAAAAGTATATTTAAAGACTAAGAACATATTAGTTATTCTTTGAAAGTACATTTTAAGTAACTTTTGAAATTATGTAAAAAACTCGATGGTTATTTTTGTATAATTTGATACCTTCAAGTAACTGAAGTATTACATTTGTTTAAGATACATGTAAAATGTAAATAACTTCGATATTTTTATGATTGTTGTCAATTTCTTAAAATAAGCTTTAAAAATTGATGAATAATTGATGATAATTTATTCAGCCCAAAAATTGCATGGATATATACAAGAAATTAATCGGGGAAGCCGTTACTCTATGGTAGTTCATAATTCACAACGGAAATGAGTAAAACAACTACTACGTTTCTATACAACTATATTTTCACAGAAACGTTATGTCTGTATATATAGGTTTTACATCTACATAACTATCCTCTTTGATTCTTGTCACCCATATTCGTATAAAATAGCTGCATATAGTTCAATGTTACATAGAGTTTTTTCACTACCTTTATCAGAAACGTTGATAGAAATAGAACTTACAACAATTAAAAATATAGCCAAAGACAGTGGTATCCCAACAAAAACTATTACCAAATTAATAAACAAAAAACAAAACCAGTATACTTTTAAATTAATTTATCCAAATATTAGAGAAGATAAACAAATGCCTTATGCCACCATCACATATTATGATACATTGTCAACAAGAATATCAAATATTCTCAAAAAACAAAATATCAAAGTAGCATTGAAACCCCAACGATTGTTATCAAATTTAGTTTATAACGCCAAAGATAAAACTAATGAATATGAGAAATCGGGAGTTTATAGGTTAAATTGCTCGGAGTGCAATAGCACATATATAGGACAAGCAGGACGTAAAGTTAGAACTAGATACCTTGATCATAATAGATCCTTCAGATTACAGAAAACAGATTCTACTTTTGCTAATCATATCTTGGAGAGTAGACATAATTTCCCAGATATTAATAATATGAAACTCCTACACTATGCCAGTAAAGGTTTAAAACTTAATTGGTTAGAAGCAATATAAATCTATAAATACAACCATAGTGATAATTGTAGCTTGTTAAATGATCAAGTAGATATACTACATTCTCCTCTTTTTACTGTTACCCAAATTAATAAACCCCCTGTATAATAGTTCTTAATAATATTCATGGAAATTTCCACAATTTGATGGTCGAGATTCCACCATATGGACAACACGTTTCTTATAAACCTTAACTACCTGTTTATTGTCATAACACTTAGTGTCTGTATTTGGATAGTATATATTATAGGAACAGAATGTTTGTATTTTATTATTTGTTTTAGTTGAATCATCGTTTGAAAATGACGTAATTGTCGAAACTGCAGTCACGTTTCTGTGAAAATATAGTGGTATAAAAACGTAGTAGTTGTTTTACTCATTTCCGTTGTGGATATATACATGTTTTTCTTAAGGTTTGTTGGTCATTATCTTCAAATACCATAAAAATAAATAAAATATTTTAACTAGGTACTCCAGAGAAAGTATATTACTTGAATTTCTAAATAATATTAGTTATTCTTTAAAAACACATTTTTAAGTAACGTTTAAAATTATTTAAAATACTGAATAAATGACCTTTAAAATTTGTAGTGAATTGAGATGTAAAGAAAATATTTATATAGACAAGAATGGTATATTGCGTAATTAAGAGTAAAAGAAGATCCTCAAATTGTGTTATTATAGTACAAACCTTAATATAAAATAATTGTACTGATCTTATTGATAAAAGATTATAACTATTCTTTTATAAATAAATTGAGAACCGGATAAATTAAATACACATGGCTGTTAAATCGAATAAACTACTTATTTGGCACATGCAATCTTGAAAATAATATGAAATCTCTGAAGGCATAACTTTCCAATTAATTTTGCATCACATAATATAAATACAAATTCTCTTCGGACATCTTCATTCTAAAATACAGTACGCTGATTATTCTAAGACACGCTCTGAAACGTCTTTAGTTTACGAATGTGTAAATATCTGCCAATTATTTATCGGAGAGGAATGCGAGTATACTTTTTATATTGAGAGATATATATATATATATATATATATATATATATATATATATATATATATATATATATATATATATATATATATTAAATTGGAATTTTGAATTAATAAAGATCTGTTTATTAATTGAATCGCATAATTAAAAAAAAAGAGGTTCACAATTGAATGTTTCTTCATTTGGCTTAAATATAAATATTAAAGTTATTTTTTGGATTACGTTTTACAACAATCAAAATATTAAGATTTAAGAACCAACATAAATTAAGTTTATATTTATATCAGCTTATTACTTCCTGAACATCATGTATCAGTATACGTTCCTGTAATATTGTTATAATTTGTTTGCTCGCTCTTTACAAAACTGTTCGATAAAACAACTTCAAATTAAGAATTGGACATATGTCTATCAGCATCTGCCATCTGTATATCCCGTCACTATAGTTCTATAACAAGCACGATTGATTATCCACTGATAATCGTCACCTGAGTTCCAATCCCGTCGTTAGCACTGGCAATACCGATGGGTATTGTCAGCATATTTACAAATTGTATTTCCCGTCCTACACAGTTTTGACGTGAAGAATTTCCAATTTATATAATGTATTTTCTTTCTTCTGATATTAGTTTGTGGCTGCAAATTTATTTTGTAATATGAACAAATAACATATGCATATAATTTTCCAGTTTTTAAGAACGCTCCAGCCACGCCGCCGTCCCATGCAGTTGCCCAACAGGATACAGCTGAAAATATCAACTTCGCTGCTTCCTTGAAGAATCTTATCAAAAACCGTTCCTATATGCTGTTGTTGAGTGCCTATGGAATCAACGTGGGGATATTTTACGCAATTTCTACTCTTCTAAACCAAATTATCTTGCAGTATTATCCTGTAAGTATTTTTTGATTAGATTCCAATTATAAATCCAATTTTATTTAATATTATTTAGACAGTATTTATCAGTCCTTAACACGGAAAAGTCTCGTCCCAAATAATTGTGATAAAATCCGTTTTATATTCATCTAATCTATCATTAAATAATTTATATTGTAATCTAATAATTATATGATTAACCGATAAACGTTTGAAATTAAATTTATTATCCATATTTAGAACAATTTTGAATTATATTAAATACATACATTGTAAACGTGATAATTACATGCCTTATAACAAAATTTTAAGGATTTAGTTCTATAAAAATATGTATATAATTATTTATTAGGATCCATAATTTTTATTAGTTGTATTAAAAAATGAATATGTTGCAACAAAATACTGACACATGATTACTGTACTTTTTGGACAAAAGAAGGGTTATTTCAATTCAGAATGTAGAAAAATTAAATGTACATTTCATCAGATGTTAAACTAAATCGATAAAAACTTTACATTTTATGTTTTATGTTATTTTGATTTAATTTAAATCAAAAAGTACACATGCGACACATTTCTCATAAAGGTTATGAAATGCAGAGCATAATATCAAGTTAAATATTGACAGCATTTTTAGTTTAAATAATTGTGTTTTCTTAAAAGAGCAGTATCTATTTTTATGTTAATATAGTTTTTTTAATGTTAATGAGCATATTAGTAACTAGAGCTGCCCACTCGGATGCCGTAGCAGAGGCGGTCCCGTAATAAGTAACCATATATGTATAAATTGTAATAATTTATGTAATATGTAGTACTTACTCAGTAAGCATTAAAAATCCGACTAAGCTTTAAAGGTAGTTAAACTGTAATATTTGTATAGTTAAAATGATTTCTAAAACTATTTAATGCATTCCTGTCAGCATTGTTACTATAAATACATAAATGTAGATTGGGCAAAATCTGAATTTCTCCTTATTACGCTTTCAAAATTTTCTCCTCGAATACGAATACCTTTGAAAATTCACAAATAATGAAATGCCTCTAATCATGTTTTCTATTGTGTAAGAATCGAGTGTAGGGATTATATAATACCAGGGTACTATTTATGATATTCCCGAGTACATGCGTTTGAGAGATTTTAGGAAAACCAATTCGGTGTGGGCTATTAATGCATCTAAATCTGTATAATACCTTCTAGACTCGAACACTCGAATAATTTCTATAAGATAAAGACATGAAGTATACACGTAATATATACGATATTATATTAGATCACACAGTTTTGAGGGAACGACCTATAGGAAGGATAAATGTATTGCCATCACTAAGAAATAATAATATTTGATGTGTTGAAAGTTGTTTTTTGATAATATAGTTAATATCAGACGTCGAAATGCTTCATTGGAACATGTTTCTGATCTTTTCACTGGTTAGTAAATACATAGATGACAGTCAAAGCACATTAAATGTACGTATTATAACGTAGGTCATATAATGTTCTTAATATCGGTTGTCTCGTCCACGACTAGCCACACTTATTGTTATTGTATACTCGGGATTCAATATTATTTCCAAGTTCGCTCACAGAAATCATATCTTTGCAACTTACTTCGGCTAGGTAAATTACGGGTACTATTAGATTTGTTTCAAGACTAACGAAATGGTTCTTTATTCAACTGAAATAACAGCCTATTACAAAAACACAACATACAAATGAAATCCAATATAAATTTGGCATAAGATCTTTAGCTCCTTTTCTTTATTTATGCGTTGCACCATTTACAGGCTTTATACATGAAGATTTCGAAAAGGCCAACAGTCCTTGATTACACACCATACATATTATTTGAGACCCGTCATATTTTAAATCAGTAAATGAATCAGTAATTCCCATATAGAACATTTGAATTGTACGTAAACAATCGCATGTTACTGCAAACTTTTCAGCAGTTTTTTTATAACAGTTTTCGGATACATTATGGACAATATTTTCTACAATAATTTAGATATAAACATTAGCTTTAAACTTTTCAAAAAAGATATATTTCATGTTATTGAGAAACATTTCGGCCTAAATCTCTACCAGCATTAATTTTATTAATAAAATATACGCTCACTTTCGCAAGGTTTGTAAGAATTATGGTTTTAACTATCAAATTGAGTGCAACTGGTTATTTTTTATTACTTTTATCCACTGTAATTCCTCAACAAATTATCATTTTATTATAATAATTTTTTAATATAATTGACATAAGATTTGCATTCTTATTTTCAGGATGCCAGTGCAGACGCTGGACGTATAGGCCTAATAATAGTTGTAGCAGGAATGTTGGGATCTGTATGTTGTGGAGTCATTTTAGATAGATACCACAAATTTAAGTAAGTTAAGTATAAATACTTATTTTGCATATGTTTATTATTTCTATTCTGCTTATAAAAGTTATTTTAATAAGGACGCGCGATTTTTAAACGTAAATAAAATTAGTTGTGTGTGAGATATTCACTCAATTTTTTTTCTTTTTTTATTTGAAAGACTATATTATGGCATTAAGTATTGAATATAACGCTATTCAAATACCTGTCGTGACTGTGCTTTGTAGCACGTATTCGGGAGATCCAATTTTCCATGACATTATCGCATAAATATTGCTGAATTTGCTGGATGGCGTTCGCTATGTTGACTTTGAGGGCATCAATTGTTTGCGGTTTATTCGCATAGACCTGCGATTTAAGATGGCCCCAAAGAAAGAAGTCTAAAGGCGTTAAGTGGCACGATCTCGGTGGCCAGTTCACGTCGCCGCTGCTCGAGATAACAATGCCCCCAAATCGCTCTCGCAGAATGTCAATCGTGGCATGCGCTGTGTGGCACGTAGCATCATGGTGTTGGAACCACATGTCATTGGTATTCATATAATTCAGTTTAGGCCATAAGAAGTTGTTTATCATCTATCTGTAGCGCTCGCTATTGACTGTTATGACAATGATAGTTTTGTTTTGGAAGACGTATGGACCGATGATTCTGCCAGACCAAAATCTGTACCAAACAGTGTCTTTTTCGGGATGCATTTGGTGCTAGTGTATCTCATGTGGATTGAAATCGTCCCAAATCTGACAAATTTGCTTGTTCACATATTCATTCATACAAAAATGGGCTAAAAGATGATTTTCTTTTTGGCGAAATTTAGGTCAACTTCCAATTGCCGAGCACACGGCCATTATCTATGGTCGTTTACCGTAAGTTCCGATGCAAAATTCGCCAAGTTGAAGTCATAGAAAGGCCAAGTTCCTGTAAACGACCAGAAATTGATTGCCTCGGGTATTCCCGTACACTTTCACGCACAGCAACGACGTTTTTAGCATATCTTGCGAGTCGGTGACGTACGGGTGTTGCCTGACTGGTTGTTGAATGCTATAACCTTTCATGGTGATTTGCCATACACTACTAAATAATTCACAACAAATTTGACAGATATTGCTTTAACAGCATGGCTGGTATAACCTAATGTACTTTGAGAGTCCCTATTGAAAAACCCTATATTTATAAACGCCTTTATTATTATTTCTAAATATATTATTATTTATTATTTTTCAGGGAGACAACGTTAGTTGTATATGCTTTTTCACTATTCGGCATGATCGCATATACATTCACCTTATCTAGGGGTATCTACGTAGTCTACATAGTATCTGCATTGTTGGGGTAAGTTTAGTATCTACAAATTCAAGTCATACGATAATGTTGATAACCGCAATGTGGAAATTTTGCATAATATTATTTAGGGTAATAGTATTTAAAGTTGCGTCAATATTTAAATCCAATTTTAGGAATTTCTTGCTGAAGACTGATGATTTATTTTATTTCATCCGCGTTATCGTATTTACTATGGGATAAAAGGTTTTAATTTTATATTAGTTAATGGGAATTAAAATATTTTGATGTCATAAAATTCTGTTAAATAAATATTGATATGGTATGAGTAAATACATAAAAAATATTTAATATAATAGATACTATGCCATGATTTGAAAATAACAGAATGATTGATAAATTAAATATTACATTTAGGAATAGTGTTTTGACGATTTTGATTTTGGTAGTCAAACAGGTTGATACATAAAATTTTAGGTGAAAGATGTAGGTGATATTAGGTAGGTAGATGTAGGTGAAATAATTGCACTAATTCTGTATAGCAGTCTTCAAAATATGAGAAAAAAATTTTCAAGAGCGCATTACAAAAGAGACGAAACCAATTTTTTAGTATTTATCATGATTTAATATCTTCTAATATACCATGAAATATCATATGATTTAGTTTTACAATGAAACATTTTTTATATTTCTTCACCGATCGCAATAGATAAATAGACTTTATCATTTGGAAATTTGATAATATTTACTCCTTTTCAATTATTACACTATTTATAACAGTGCCTATACATTATATTATTAAATTAATTATTTACATTATTTTCTATTAATAGTAGGATCTTTTATATGTTCAGTATTTTAAAAAAATAATATTCACAAAAATTGATCGGTTTAATACTATCAAAATTATGTTCATATGTATATCTAGTAGATTTTGACTTGCAAATGTTAGATAATGCATCTGCAATAGTCAGTTTCAATAAATCATTCATCTGTCTCTTTTTTTATACCTTTATTTTATATCGACCTCTATCCACCAATCCTTCAGCCTTAAGCAATCACTCTTTCAGCCGACCAACCTGAAAATTTTACCAAATCCCCCTCCCTTGTAGTGGAGTGGGGACCTTCTACTTGCCTACATGTAATAGACAATGAACCTACGTTTTTACCTCTGACGCTGTCCTAGGGATGGTATGACGTCTACAAACACCTTGCCTAATTTTATGTAGTTTATGCGAGTTCACTGACGTACAGGCTGCTATAAGGTGTAGCCTAACTGTTACTAATCCAAGTAACAGTCGCAGTGTCATTGCTTGACATTCAATATCAATATGTGCACCAAGTTAACCTTGGGAACTGGACGTCTATATCTGTAACTAAAGTTTTAATAAATATCAAAATAAATAAGTATTATAAAATAAATTTTGGCGCATATAATAGTGAAATTAACGATATGTTGCGATGAAGTCTTCGATATATATGAACTTCATATACTTTTTATTATTTTATTTATGCCTTACATATAATAATTATGTGAGCAATTTACGCTTCATGAATGGTTCTAACAGGTACAATAAAATCAAATAACATGTGTACACAGTTTGTGCTATCTTATTAAAAATAAAAGTTATAATAATGCCATTACTTTGTTCCTTGAATTATATTGAATAATTGTCAATTTTTTCTGAGGACCTTTTTTCCTTTGGGATAGCTATTATTTTTTCATTACGAATTTCAAGAGAATCTGTATCATTGGAATAGCATATAATTAATAGTACTATTTAAATGGTGTATGTTTAAAGAATGTCGACATAATTATCTTCCTATATAAAGAGAATGTAAGAACTTAGGGTGAGTTCTATTTAAACATTGAATGCTGATGATGGAACTTCCGATGATGATGTTTATGATAGAACACAGAAACCGTTGGTAGATGCTAAAAGTGAGGAAAATATGGTTAATATTAAAAAATTAATTCTATTATTGCAGATTGATTTATTACGGAAGAGACTGATCGTGGTTTGAAAACTTTAGTAATTATAACTACCTCTTAATTTACTTGAACCCGGTACACTAAAATAAAGTTTAGTCTAACCAATCAACTTTTATTTGGGAAACATTAATTATATTTAACAATAACGAGATTACTAAGTTCAATAATTATTTATGGATTATCTTAATATCTCGATTAATAACGTATTGGAATTTAATCGTCTATATGATACAATAAAAAAATGCAATCTCAGTCGTGGACAATTTTTATATTCTAGATTATCTTGAATTATATTAAGATATTTCTTGACTTTAATAATTACCCATAATACCTTACAAGTCCGTATACTTAAAAAATAGATTATTTACTGCAATAAGATAACATAGCTAAATTATAAACTTATTAGAAGATTGGTATTTATGACAAAATGAGCTGTAAATATTGTAATCAGAATATAAATTCGTGGAATTTTTATACATTTGGGACTAGTTATTTCTGTTTTTTTTTAATTAAATAGTTATATATAATATTTTTTGTTCTTAAGATGAATTATTATTTCTTTATTTTCAATACAGCATCAAATGCGTATACATCAAAAACATGTAGTACGGAAGTATTGAATTACAAGCATATTTTTTTAATTGCTCATTTTTAATTAATTATTAAAATTATTTAACTGTTAATTGTTGCCTTCTGGACGATTCCTGGTCATATTAGTAACCAAAAATTATCCAGAAGTTAGCCCTGAGTAAGTAATATGTTATGGATGACAAAACGTTGGCAACAAGATCCAGTTTGACGCAGGATCTATTTTAGCATGTATTTTAATAATCCACATTGGTAGTATAGTAATTTTTTACGTATACTCTTACATAAAAACTACAATAAAATATATTTTTTAGACTTCTCCATTTATCTAAGATTTAGAGGTATGCATAAGACTAGTAATACAAAGTACAGTTTGTGAAGAACAGGAAAAAGTGTGAGATTCTCTGTGTATGCCTAGAAAAAACAGTCAGGCAGCATTCGTAGGGAAAAATGCACTTTACGAGCGACCAGATTAGTTTCATATATACTCCATATTCTCTCTGCAAAGATCTCAATGCGACTAAGTATAGAGTAGGCTATTTACTGCACCTCGTGGACGGCCCGATATCGTATTTTTGAGACTTGTTCGTATTCTTAACAAGCTGTATAACACCTCAATAATTGATAATACTTCTTTGTGATATGGAGAAAAGTGCATTGACAGGAATAGTCAACATTCTGAACAACTATTATGATTTTTCATACTCTTTTCTTATTTATAGGATTGCTTTAACATTTTTATTTTACTAGATATTTTTGAAATACCATGACAGTGGGTACATGGTAGATTATACCTTATTAAGTGCACTTTTCATTAGTACTTTACTAACATTATGGTTTCTCACATTGTGCTCAAACAGCCGCATGCTATTGCAAAATTTTAGCATATTTGCGTTACATGAAAATCACAGAGATGAGATATACTCTGATATACAGAAATGTATACTGAGAACTATAAGTATTCACACTGTCTGAACTGAATTCGTTTGTACCCATACTGATTCAAGTATCTGAAATCTATGTGACGACACCTTGACTGCCGTGGAGTTACCCAAACGTAACATCACTGATGTAGCACTCACGATGGACAGCTTTATTAATTATTTTTTTTCAATAATTGCTTGTACTAAATATAAGATCAATTTTCGTTGCCACTGATGGCATTTTGCGTACTCCAATCTAGTTTTTAGGTCCGCTACAAACAATCGGAGCTGTTTTTGTTAGAAAATAATTCCATTGCCATTTAACCCTCCGTCGGGCGCAACCGATCTGTGAGATTCTGCAGTCATATTTTTCTTTGCCCTTTCGTGCGTATTCCGAATATTAACTAAAACTCCCTCATAGCTTCCTAGCTCCGAACCACTCTTCTCGATATGGTGTCGATTTTTTTTAGTGCATTCCCTGGTCTTGTATGGGTCGCCCCGATCTGTCAGCTGCATTGCGCCTGATAACGTCATAAGCTTCACTTTTATATTTTGTTAGATTTATTTTATTATTTAATTTACTAATATTTTTCGGGATCTCTACACTTTCTTATTCTGGATTTTAGGGTCATTCAAAATTAACACATTTGGGTGTTAAATTATTAGCTTATACTAAATATCATTACTAAAAATGTTTATTTTTTTAACATGCTAAAATGATGAAGAGGATTTATAATTCATTACACTTAAAATACACAACTACCTACAACTTTTCTTTGCAATTCATGTCCAATATTTTTTATATGTAACTTTATGACTTTTACATGAAAAAATAGGTGGTTTGTGTTCTGTATTCAAAATATTATTCAATATTAATTTATGTTTGTGTTTTGTTCTTAAAACAGAAAAAAGAACTTGTCAATAGCTGGTTGTCCTGTAAAAATCTTCCAAATTTATTGTTTTACGTTAAATGTGTTCCTTTATATAAATTTAATTATTGCGATTAAAAACTAGTGTGAATTATTTATTATTATACTGTGCTAATTACAATAAGCGTTTAATTAAGTCTCCATCTCATTAAAATCTAAATTATGCAAGATTTGATTAATGGATCTCTCAGATGCATTGCGCCCGAATGTGTTTGGATTCATCCAGCGCCCTATGGAAGGTTAATAATAATAATTCTACTAATAACTGCCATTTTTTTCATCTTATATCTTCAATATTAATTTTCAGATTCTTCATGACCGGTCTTCTTCCAGTAGGATTCGAACTCGCAGCGGAACTCACCTATCCAGAACCTGAAGGCACTTCAGCAGGTTTGCTGAATGCCGCTTCACAGGTCTTCGGGATAGCCTTCACCAATATCTACTCCGCGATTCTGTACAACGTAGGAGATGCGTGGGCTAACATTACAATGAGCGCCATGTTGGTTATCGGCACTCTTTTAACTGCCTGTATTAGTTCGGATCTAAGAAGACAAGCGGCCCAGAACTCCAAAGAGGGTATTAAACAATGAATGTAATTTTTAGTTATTTATTTCTATTATACGAACACGAATCTAGTCTAAGTTAAGATATTATTATTTATTGGTTTGACGGGGTTGCGAAACGACCAGTCTATTGAGTTTATATTAATAGACGTTCATTTTATATAATTTACAAACTTATTACTATATGATTTCGTTTTCTATTATATGGCAAATGGTTGTACTATTTTAAGAGATTTGATAGTTTAAGGTATTCCAATTAGAAAGAAATATCAGAAGCGAGTATTCTTTGCTAACTTGTTTGTATGTCTTTTAATTGTTATTATTTTTATTTTAAATGGAGCTCTATCATTTTTTGTAAGTTTTGCTGAAAATTGTGTTTTTTTAAATGTCGTAAAAAGTAGGTAATAAATATGGTTTTGTACAATTATTCATTACTAGAATCATTGTTCAAATTCCACCGTAATCAACAGAATGCATAGTTATGTAAATAACTGTAAATTTATTTATTTTCCAAAACCACTTACATATTATGTAAGTAATAATGGAAATATATCAAGAAAAAAAAACATTTTACATAAACCGCGTACGATCAAGGACGAATGTTTAAAATTTCAAACAACTTAGATATTAATGAAATAATTTCCATTATATAAAATTCAATTGTGGGAAAATTAAATCTAAATAAAAATAATTTAGTTGTCCTTATATATGGAACACATATTTGTTTCATTTAGTATGAGAAACTTGGCTGCAAGCTGTAGGAAATAAGCATGTAACGCCAAGAAAGAATATAGTGAGACAATTTCGATACATTTCCCTGAAATACAGCAGTAATAAATTATTTTTTGGAGTTATTTATGCACTTGGTTTCAAAGTAAACACACCCTCTATTAAACATATCATGACTTTGTTAAATATGACGTAAAATAAATAACTGATAATATTTCTAGAATTTGCTAACTTTTGCAATAATTTTTAACACCAGTACAAACTAAACTTTTTATTTCTGCATTTACTTCGAAACTGATTATCTGTTTGTGTTATATTTGAGAAACATACCAAAGATATTATAGATTCCTCAAATATGGTGGAATAAATAATTAATTCTACCAATATATAAGCTAAGTGACATTGCTAATCGATCTGGTGTCCTTTCTTTTTTTGAAATAATTGAAAATACGATTTTCTTGTAACGAATATATAATTATCCTGGATATTTCTATAACTAAAATACATTCAGAGACTAACTGTGATTAAGTATGACATTCAGAGATGATTCATGAGATGAATCAGTAGAATTTAAATGAAGAATATGAAGATAGAGATTAACTTTCAATCAAATTCTCTTATGAGTGATAAACATGGATGCAACTGCTAATATAAAAGATACATTACTGAAAATTAGTTTTGAAATGTTTAGGTTTTCTATATTTTACTGTTTTTATATATTGACTAAGTACATTTTAATTATAAGAATCAGCACAGATTAAATGGTATTAGAAATTATTTTGGATGAGTATAAAGAATGTTATGTCGAATGCATTTTAGTGTCTGGATGGATATATTTCTTTTGAGTAGCTTGATGTTAACTGTTCGACCATCAGGTGCTCCAGGGAAGTTTTTCAAACAATATCTGGACTAAACTGGCATTTACTCCATTCAGAAACTAATAAAAAGAAAGAACTCATCAACCCGGCCATATAAGCCTTCAGTCCAACAATAGGCTTATATTTGGAATATATGATTTATTTGTTACGGCAACATCGAATAAGGGAGACTACAATTATTGGCAGTTTATCATGTTTGAATAGATCTAGAAGAACTTGCATGTTACACATTGTACAAAATTTCTGTTAGTTTTCCTTAAATTTAGGGAATTAAGCATGGTTTAGGGAATTTTAAATACATAGAGTTCATAGACAATAATGAATATGTAGCGTCTTTGATAATACATTGATGTTTAGATTAGGAGGAAAGAGACAAAAAGCAATACTTATATGCTGTGTGTAAATATATTCATGTTATCCATAGTGATATAATTTTGTTATGTCCTTATTTTCAGCAGATTTTCCAATTTAGAAAATTATTTGCTTTAGGAAAATCAAGGCCTCAACTATATTTACCAGATCTATATTAAGTTGTATTGTACAAATAAACAGTATTGACTTGAATTTAGTATTTGAAACATACTAAAACTACTTGACTATATTTTTTGTATATAGGTATAATTGAATTATATATATATATATATATATATATATATATATATATATATATATATATATATATATATATATATATATATATATATATATATTAAATTTAAAATTTGATTTTTTTACGTGTTACTGGAATAAAGAAGTTTCTTGTATATATTATATATATTAGTCTTCCAGCAATACTCTTCTCAAATACTACAATTCCGAATAGTATGCTTTACGAAATGTAGACAATATATTTTTTGTACGACGATAATATTATATAGATCATAAACAAAGTAATGTAGCCTATTTTAGTATTCAAGAATGTATTTTATCATATGCGCATACTTCGGTACATATCTTTATTAGTATAATTATACCTTATGTATCTTATCATTACTGAAAGGTATACATATATAATATGGCTGTAATTTTAGTAAAATCGGAAAGTACAAAGAAATATATTTATGGAAAAATTTCCAACAATAATGCTATATAGCTGTAGTGTTTTATGAAAGGAAATAAAAATTATTTCCGAAACCGTAAATAAGGATAATTTACTTTTTTTTAATATCATTATTTTGTATTATTTGTATTTTTATTGCTTCATTACAACTCACTAATAGAGGTATTTTTGTATAGAAATATTTTGTATAAATAATTGTAAATTTGTATCTTTCTCAAACTGTATTTTATGTATATATGTATGTTTTATTTCTGTAGATAAATATAATCAGTATTATCATTGCAATAAATTGTAAAAGGTACTTCTAAATAACTATAATTAGAGGAAATGTATATAAAACATAAATTATAACTATATCAAGAGTTATTATTTTAAAACATATAATTTCCCTTCCAATTTTTAATAAAGTGTTAAAAAGTTACAAGTATTTTCATCAAATGTTACTCATCTGTCTCTTTTTCTATGATATCTACAAAGAGATAATTATTAGTATCATATACAATCTCATTATGATTAGATTAATCAAAGTTCATAGTCCTTAAACGGATCGAATAAAGTATGATTTTTTTGAATTTTAATGAAGGGTATTCTTATATTACATATATTTAATATCCTTTAAAATGTCCAGGATTATGGCTGAATATTTTAAAGTATTTTCCATTAAAATATACCATGTTATTTTCTTTATAGATAATACTGATTAGAATTATTTTAATACAATGATATAGATATTCGACCTCATCAGATATTTGCATCATCAGTTACTATATGTTGATACTATGATGTTGTGAGGATCAAGATTATTTAAATATTCTCGGGAATACCATAACTATTGGAGAATTAGTAATATATTTAATATATGTTGAGTTGTGGAAAATATAGTCCTTTAATAAAGTTTTTGTGTTAACATAATTTTGCGAATAGTATCGATCGTATAATAACTAATTGGTATAAATTTAGAGTAGGTGGTTGCTTAGGCTGACTTGGGGGTTCAGAAAATTATTCAATTTGGGGATAGCTCAAACAGTAATATCGATGTTAGGCTATGTTATGTACTAGCAGCGATCTTTTGTGTCTTCGCAAAATAGGCTGAAATTAATAACAGTACAAGGCAATGGGTAAAGAAATTTGCTAATGATTTTTTAGTAAGATTATATATATAAAAATTAGGGGAACATCAAATTGAATATAATACAGTTTCAAGACACCTGACCCAAAATTGCTACTTTCGCCTCCTCATTTTTTACCGCTTTTTAATAGGTTTTGTTTGTTCCTTACACACCTTATCAAAAGAGTAATGCTAATGCTGTACTACTTCTATACATTATTAATGAAACATATTTTTATTGAAATGCAACATATTACGCTGCAAAATATACTATTTTTCTACTCATATAAGCACTGACTAAAATTGTAATACCAGAACACGTTCCTATTTGCATTGATATTTTGAGATATTCTTATTTCATTGAAACGACATATTAGAAGTCAGTATTGAACTTAAATATTGGTTACGCATAATTTCACGAATACTATCATGATCATTGACTTAAATTGAATTCAATACTATTATATTTCTTATTATTCTATAAGGACATTATTAAAATGCCCAAAAACTATTAAGTTAATACCATTGCAAAGACAATTTTGCGAGTTTTAAAATCAGTGGTTTATTACCTTTTCTTGTAAAATAGATACCATAAGATCCCATTCTTATGGTATCTGGAAGTAACAGAAAATTTCTTAAAACTTTATATCTCATTCGAAAGATGATGAAGCATAGAAGTTTTTAAGATAATTTGTACGTTTAATGTATTCACAAAGTTTTGAAATAAATCCTGGTGAATGTACAATTAGGTTCAAGTTTCTAACAACCCTTGCAGGTTTCAGTTGCTGTATTTTTGTCATTTCAAATTATTTAACATAATTTTTGGTACATAGCATGAACTACTATGTATGCAGGTATTAACGATAGAAGCAAAACAAAAATTACAAAAAGACCCTGTATATGTTTAGCAATTGGATAGTGTAGCGAATGCAGCAATTATTGCAGTTTCAAATATATTACCATTTGGTATTTCTTTAATAATACCAACAATTTGTGTTAATTTTTTTTTATTTTTTTTTACTAATATATGTAGGGATCACGCCAGGACTCAGTTTGGGCTAGCAAATATCCTATAATGTAAAATCATGTGAATTAAGGACAACTTGCATGTAAGAACATAACGTTATTTTCAAGAATAAGGAATTAAGGATTACACAAAGTAGCAGTATAGCTCTGTGGAATAACTGTCTTTTTCTAATTATCGCCAATAAATAAACAGATAATACAGTATTTTATCTTTCATTTATTGCAAATATGTATTCCATAGAGTATATTGAATAATAACATCTCAAACAAATTACAATTTCTTGATTACATAATAGACATTGAATAAAGACTGGTAATTTATTCAATATAATATATGTATGAGGACGTGTATTTTATGAGGTTTGACAAGTTCGAGTTGATTAATGATTGTACAGCTACATTAGCATATTAACAACAGACACTGTTCAACAATAAACGTTGGTGTATGTTTAGTAGTATAAATTTGATGTTACTAAAGCTATCTTGAGTATATTGCAAGTAATACGCCATTTTGTTAAAAACGTTGCATATGTATATTTTAAGTTATTAGCATGATTTATATAACATTGGCGTTTAATACTTCTAATCACGAAATTTAAAACTCATTGAAGTAAAATTTGTGATTAGAAGTATTATTAAATTATTACTATAATTAAAAAAATAAATCAAATTATTATAGAAATATTAACTAGTCCAAAAAGGTACCTAAAATTTATGTTATAGGTAATTGAATTCAGTAAAAATATATTTATAAGAATATTCGAATTAATAAAGTAGATACATATGTTACGAGCAGATAAGTATATTATAAGTATGGAGATAAGAATTTAAGAAAATCTAGAAAGGAATACATGCCTTTAAGGCATGTATCTTACTGGGAGGCTGACTTTATAAGAGACGTTGAAATCTTGTTTTCAAGATCTCAAGAATTTTATATCTACGAATAATATACACTGCAGACCCCCCAACCTCAGACTATACTGTAAGTGGTACACTTACTAATGACACTTTTATTCTGGCGAGCCACGAAGACCCAGTAATGGTATTTGCAAATCTCTAATGTCACTTCTTCCACATAGAAATTGGATCAAAAGATAGAAAATCAAAGTCAATGCAAGTAAATTGCAACATGTGGCTTTTATATTTAGAAAAGCCCAATGTTCACCAGTATTAATAAACGAGATAGTTATACCGCAAACATCAAAGGCAACATACTTAGGTCTCCACCTTGACTCCAAACTCAATTGGAAAGAACATATTTCTAAAAAACGCAAACAAATAGACATGAAAATAAGAGAGCTAAACTGGCTACTTGGAAGAAAATGACAAATGTTTCTAGAAAACAAAATTTTAATATATAAAATTGTCATCATCCCCATCTGAACTTATGGAATTGAACTGTGGGTTTGTACCAGTAAGTCAAACATCACTATCATACAGCGAACGCAATCGAAGATCCTTCGAGCAATGGCAGATGCCCCGTTATGGGGCATGGTATGTCACTAATTAGATGTTGCACCATGACTTTCCGAACCTCTACAGTCCAAGAAACGATCAAAGACAGAAGCCAGAAACACCACCAACGATTGAAAATTCACTAAAACAGCTGTTTAATACCACTAGTCCAAGAAAATAACGACAGAAAACTTAAGATGATGTGGCCAATGAACTTTAAATGAGGAGTAGGAGGACTTCTCCATGGAGAAACCTGGAGGTTGAAGGACATATGAGACTACATTCCAAGTTTCTTAGGTAAATAGCTTAATAAAATGGCTTATATAATTTTGAATTCTGATTGCTGCTCAATAAATCATTATATATAAAAAAAGAATCTGTGCATTCAACATTGAAGTAAGTTGACTTGATTTAAAAGTTCTGACACACAGAAATCGAGTATATTTCTCTAAAGCCTGAAGCTGCAGAAAGAGTTACACATAAAAATAGAGACAAATACACTCATACTCAGGGAGAGGTGCCAGACTACCACCCTTGGGACACGAATCCATACATATAATAACAGTCCTCCACCTGGGGCCACAGTACGAATAACATTGTCGTAGCTACCTCTATATGAGAATTTGATAGGTCGTCCATGCATGTGGTGGCTGCGGATCAGCGTGGTGCACATTTATAGCTCTGCGTCGGACAAACGACCTAACTCCATCGTGTTTTTGAGTTCTTTTGTCTCTTATCACTCGAAATGCATTTTCACTTATTATGTTTCCTTGGTCAGTGTGGCTAAAACATTTCACAGGGCATTTAGCTAAAGGATTTTTGGCATAAAACAGATATATGTGAGAACAGCAGCCAACTGTTTTTTTAATTGGCACGAACACGTGCCTACTGTAATAGTTCAGAAATACTGATATTAATGAGTTCATACTTCGAGAAGTGTTTCTATATTTTTTATTAACACATTTATATGGAACTTGCACCCTATTGTTCTGTAATATACTCTATTCAGAGGTGGCCTTTCTTATCAATCATTTTAGCTAGAATTCTCTAGCAGAGCTGCTAGAATGTTGTCCTGCTGAAGGTAGTATGGAAGTATGAGCAATGTAAAAGCACTGAAACGTGGATTAACGATTTTGACTCTTTAGAATGCATTACATTAGCGAACTCATTAATGAACATTATTACATTTAATGGGTATCCAATGAATGTTAATTGGTGATATTGCTTTGAGTATATGCTGTGCTATTGAATAATTTTTAACAACTCTTTTGTGGTTTTGGTGAGACAGTGAATTTGGTGAACTAATTTTAGTTCAGGTGCATATAATGATTGTTGTAATGTATATCCAGGGTTTTATAACATAGAGGTATATCAACCAAATATAAATTTTACAGGAACTAAAAAAAAACGTTTTAAAAATTCCAGTTTATAAAATATAGAAGTTTTTGAAATTTGGTAAAAAAGTTAAGTTTGTTAGAAAAGTTAGCATATATACGTAATCGTTGATACGCCTACCAATATTGTTGATACGTTTTTGGAAAAGTAACAATAATTGAAAAATAACTGATATATTTGTTAAGAAATATAATAGAAATAATGTTAAACTAATTTTTGCGGCTACTGCGTTGCTTTGACCTTATTTTGTTTCTCAACACGGCTAAAGAAATTTCTTCACCAGAAGTTTCTTCATTATTAGAACGTGGCAAGTTTTTGTAAAACTCATGAAATATGGGTGGTAACACCCCCTGTTTTCAAAGTTCCTGCAAATTGTCATATTTCTTTTTGTCTATACTTAAGAGGGTTGTATATAGGACAGGTATAGAGACTTAGATTGTCTCATCTGTTGACACAGATGGACGTCTTACCTTCCTTGGAAGCATATGCAGTTGGTGGTCATTGTTATTCCAATGTTCGTTTTTATACAAGGTATGGGCTACTGTCTTATCAAATTGAATGGATCGCATATTTTGCCAATTTAAAATTCCCCTATCGTTAGCTACACGACAATTAACTATACATGGTTTTTTCGCGGTAACTCTTATAATCTCTAATGTCATTGAATTAAAGTGGATGTACTTTATGCCGTTCTCCTACTTTTTGTTTTTTAGCTAATCTGATTATGTTAAACCAATCACTTGGAACTGAGATTTTAGCATGTCGTTATGCAGACTCTATGGCTAAATGCATTGAGTTGCATTCCATGTGTGTATGTACAGTTTATAAAAATTTTATTTCAATTGCTCAAGCGACGGATGTGTAACGAGAGACTGATAAAGCATCGCAGCAACAACGCAATTTCGATTTTGTCCAGGGTAATTAACAGGAAAAAGTGTAACGTGTTTAATCGTGTAGGGTACATATTTCTCGATAAAGAGAGAGATGCCAGTGGCTATTTCATTGGAACCTCTCTTGCCATTGGCCTTATTTCAGATACGAATATCCCATTTTTTTTTGGAATATTCATATGCCTATATAACACCACATATGCCTATATGTTTCACCTCGAAATACGAATAACATTACTACACCTTTATATTTCTCTACATATCTCACGAATTATTGACAATTGAGAAACGCCACTTTCATAAAACATAGAGGAGGTTCATATATACCATTCACCTAAAAATCTCAATTTAGTAAAAATTACAGATACGCCCCTATATTAGGAAGCCCTCGAATAATGAATGTACTTTATCTGAAGAATATTCTAGGTATAGTTTAAATAATTTTCTAATTGGAAAAGGTTACCTTGACAGTAACATAGGCGTAAGCAACAGAATTAAGTCCATTTTTATTTTCATATTCTCAATATATTACCTCAGTCTGCATTATTTCAATGACTCCGCATGTATCTTCTGAAGTGATAGGAACTGGAACATATAATATTAACTTGTATTACAGCTGGTTGAAAATTTTCCTTTTCATTTTATGTAAATTATGTTACGAGTGGTACGAAAGCAAATTTCAGGTTCATTTGGCCTTAATCCAAAATAACTTTGCTATTAGGCATTGTGTAGGCATACGTGATATTTACAACGGCGTGGACCAGTAATGTTGAAATTTTAAGTATATTTAGCATTGTTATTGCGATCTTGAGAATACAGATGAGGTCATAGAACTTGTACGTGATGTCCAATCCTGGTTCGATACATAACTGATATATTTACTTAGTCATTAACATTGCCATTAATAAACATATCTATTTGTTATTTTCGTGATATTGAAACTACGAAAAATTTTTTCAAACTCAGAAAATTCTACAATTTTCGAAAATTAAATAGATCTCATTTTTAATTGGTAAAGGTCTGTTTTAATTTTCAATTAACGATAACACCGTGTTTCCATTTTCTACATTATTTATAGCGTGTATAGATTTCTTCAGACTTTCTTGCTGTCACAGGAATACGGAAATTGAAAATTTGAAGTAATTTTAATGTTAAAGAAGACCAATGGAAGCATTTTTCAGCAGAAACGTGACGATATTGTTCCAGTAGTTAGGAAAATCCTAAACTTCCTATCCATTTCATTTAACAATGTTTATTATATATTTTTTATTTGTAACGTGCGGAAAGTATGTTACAAATATCATTTATGGAATACATTTTTTTTTAAGTTATTATAGAGATTTATGAAAATCGATCGGATAGATTGGTTTGTTGTTTAAAACGTACCAAATGAAATTTTAAATATATAAGATGACTCATGTAAGCTCAGTATAAGAAAGGAGCTTTTTCTTAAATTCAGTACCTTGTATATACAGTTTCCTTTTATTTTAAATCCTTCTCAATGTAATCCTGTAAATTACATTACAATTTCATTACAGTACAATTTCTTTTTTTTATCGTTGATTTCAAATACGAACTTCATTTATTTAAAAACTTTTAATTCCTGTTGTGACTCCAATTCTATCTGTACCTATGCTACTATTTATGTATATGGTGTTTATGCTACTTTTAAATATAAATATAAATAAATACGATTTGTAATAACATCCCCAGGTAGCCTTCATCTCTAAAACTAAGAAAGGGAGTAATAGGGCCGCCTGGTAGGTGTTTAAACCTCCCTAAAATAAATGGCATTTATTTGTGTTTATTTACGATTTTTCTCCTAGCTTGTAGAAGATTCTTGTCTATTGCTAACTATTTAGTTTTTGATAATATATTATATTAATATTATTAGACTTTATATTTGTTTTGTTTTACTTTATGTGAGAAGAATTTCGAAAAACCTACTCTATCAAATCTGAAATTTGTTTATCGCTACAGGCTCTGGTTTTCATGCATGATGTTGATTATAGCGCGTATTATATTAAGTTAATATATTAACTCTATGACGCACCACCTATCCTATAACTTCCGACATTTTTATTGGGCAAAATTTTGTGCCTTAGGGATGTCACCTTATTTATTACCAAACTTTTAGTACTAACAGTCTTAAAAAATGTGAAATGGTTTCATGTAGAAAAAGCCATTGGTACCATTGGTACTACTACGTAACATGAACATCTGATATCTGCTTGTTTGTGGGCAAATAGTGTATATTTACATGTTTGAAAATGTATGTGCGTAAATAGTGGCGTCAGTCAAGAAAATATCATTCTTCCTCCAATACGTCTCAAGCTCGACATAATCCATTTTCGTCACATGATTTCTACTTTCTCTGTTCTAACTTTGGAGAAGACCACATCAGATGCTTGTACGTACCTTTGTCCGTGACGAAGACTTTGTCAAGAAAATGAATGCCAAGGAGGAAGCAGTGTGGCTATCTTTCATGGCAGTTATACAAAACTTTCTTGAAAACAAAAAAACTTTTAACTACGAAGTTTTGGTTACTACAATACTGTTGGTTCTTCGATATGTTAGTTGCAATAGGAGTGTCAAGCTCCATTTTCTCTATAGTCATCCCGACAAGTTCCCAGAGAACTTTGACGTTGTAAGTGACGAACAGGGGAAGTTTTTCCATCAAGACCTCTTGATGATGAAAACGCTACATACCAAGGGCGTTGGGATAAACATATGATGGTAGACTATTGCATACCATAGTAGACTGGAGTATTAAACGAAATTGCCCTGAGAAGGTCTATATACGGAAGAGCTACAAATGTAAATTTTTCCCAAATAGAAGTATCTAAATATCAATCAATCAATCAGTTGTTACTAATCACTTTAAATACATGTACGTTAATTTGAAGTAAACATCGTTTGTATGTACCCATATTTGAATATTTTATTTTGCGCACTCATTTTTTTCCGTCATGTCCATTATACGAAGAGAAAAATTTCTCTAAAATGAAAATGTCGAATTACAAGAAATCTAAAGCTTACGGAGCACCATTTGCAACATATGGAGAGCAGCAACAAGAGAATGTGCAAATAATAAAAGAAAGTTTAATAGTTTTATTAATCTATTTCTTGAGAATTTATTTTGAGTATAATAAAGAAACTCGTTAACCAAAGATACTGATGATTATCTATTACGAAAATAAATGTAAAGTCAAGTGATGTTGCTATCTAATAGGTTTCCGTTGCCAATTTGCTATCTATTTAATAGATCATGAAATGGATGTAATTCTCAAACCCAGAGTGACGTATGCAGCACTGGTTTGGTGGGAGAGAGCCTGTTTAAGGTCGGAAGCTAACCGACTTAATAAGCTAAGATGATTGATTCTAAGAAGTATAACCGGAGCACCAAGATCGACACCGATCGAGGCGATGGGGATACTGACGGGGATACCACCTCTTGATATCACCCTGAAATCGGAAGCTGCAAAGGCAATGCACAGGATGGGAAACATGAACACGAAGATAAGGGACCTGAATAGACTCTCAAGAGAGCTAGCTGAGGAGGGGCTTCTATGAATGCCCTCTGACAATACGGGTGTCCACTACCTATTTGACAAGAAATATAAGATCACCCTCACCAGTAAGACCGACTGGATAGAGAGTCGAGCTGGATTACGGCTCAATTGAGACATCTGGTACACAGATGGAGCCAAGAGTGGGAACAGAGCGGATGTGGGGGTGTATAGGTGATGCGATGGGATAGGTAAAACCTTCCTCCTGTGTAAAATACACTACCGCACTCCAGGTCGAGCTAGTTGAAATTACATACGGTGTTCTGGGGGCCGACCAAAATAGGATCCAGGAGAAGGTATGGATCTGCTCGGATAGCAGGGCGGCGTTGGCAGCCCTGAATTCAGCAACGACAAAGTCAAAGCTGGTTTATAATTGCTCTGAAGCATTGAACCACTTCAGGGACCGGTGGAACTCTTATGGATACCTGGGCATAATGACATTAAGGGAAATCTAATTGCAGATGACCTTGCCAGACTAGGGACCAGGGAAAACCTCTATGGACCAGAACCTGCAGTGGGAATAAGTCGGAATCTGATCAGAGACCGCATTAATGGTTGGGAAAGAGACAAGCACAACAAAAGATGGAGGGGAATAAGGAGTTGTCGAATAACCAAACTCTTCATCGAATACTCAGAGATTAAGAAATGGGCCCAAGAATTCATAAAATTGAACAACAGAAAGCCAGAACCCTGATGGGAATCATGACGGGCCACCATAGTAGCCTGAATGCATATAATCACAAGCTGAGGCTGACTGACAGCCCAGCCTGCAGATACTGTAGAAGAGACGAGGAAACCTCGATTCATCTTCTTTACACCTGCCCCGCACTAGAGGAGAGGAGGTGCCTTATATTAGGGTCCCCTGTTATCCTAGAGAAGGCGAGGCTTAAGGCGGGGGACGTACTTAAATTGCTCCTTTCATGGGATAGCATATTTGGATAATGACCCGGATAAGAGGGGATCGCCAAGGGCTACCCATGCGATCAGTGGCTGATGAGGCCCAACCCATATAATATAATAATGATAATAATAGATCCTTGCATATAACCTATTAAATAAAACATAAATATAACTGAATAATTTTGATATGTGAACACCACTTCAGTGAAGCAAATACTGATTGGAACTTCTTGAACAATAATGAAAATTACTATATCTACGTCGTAATTGTCAACGTTTACTAAATGATATATATTTCTAGTGTATCATGAATTTTACCACATAAAGTATTTACGTAGGTTTCTCTAGTTTACTATCCATAATGTATGAAGGTAGTCGAAATCGCTTCGGAACAATTTGATATGGGAGCAGGTGCAAATAAGGAATATTATTAATAAGAAAAAAATAATTAGAATATGTTTGATTTTAACAAAAAAAAATCGATGCATTTTTTTCAAAGACTATGTATGACTTATATAGAACCTAGGTTTCTTAATACGAAGTATGCTAATTAGTGATTATAAGAAAACAAAGAAAGGCAGATCATGGCTTATCATATTGAGGAAGGCAATGTGTTAATGCAATGCATTAACAAAATTGGTAAATTACTTAGTCACTTTTTATTTGTGTACTAAGAAAATGGGCCAGTAACTAGTGAGTCACTTATTAGATGTTTACATTTCTTTTAAAAAATAACGCAATTTAGTACCGTATATGGCAATCAGAGAATAAAATATGTATGTCATAAATTTTCCTTCCTGTTTATATAAATATACTCATAACACACACAATAGTAACATATTCATTATTAGGAGGAAGTTGTATCAAAATTGTCATAATCGTAATACTGATACAAATACTATAGTTCTATAAAGATATTTGTTTATAATAAATCATAGAATTGTTGATTTTATATTGTTCAGGTGTATTGCTATTATAATTTGTATACAACGTACTGAGAAAGTATCGCACAATTTTCATTATCTTTTTTATTAAACGATTTTTTTGTATTACACAGTAAAGAAACAATAGTTTTCTTTACTGTTTAAAGAGCTGTTTGTGATGAATATCGAGGTTGGGGAAAGCCTATTGGAGGTTCGTGATCTTCTTTTTTATTTTCTTCCCTGAAAATCTTCTCTGAAGTTCTTCTCCGTTCAAAAGTTTGCAGAGTTGCAAATAAATTATTAGGGCAACTTTTGTATTTAGCATGACCTAAATGTAATAGACCCTAATAATATAAAAGACCCTAGGGGTTGTTCCTTCTGAATATTGAGGTTGGGCAAGGCCTGCCGAGGATGAGGTGAATTCTTCATTTCCTTCCCTGCTAATCTTGCCCTTTTTTTTGTTGAATAAATAGTAGCGTATGTAAGAAAATCATTGGGACGGTTTCATATATAGGGTGGCTTATTAGAGAGTCTAAGGGATGTGTGTAGTTAATATCGAGATTGACAAAAGCCTGCTTGGGATGTGATGACTTTTTTCAGTTGTCTTCTCTAATAACCTTGTACTTTTTTCATTAAAAAGTCGCGGCATCAGTATCACGGAAATAATTATTAGGAGTGTTTTATATTAAAAATGACTTAGTCGAGATTCTGGAGATTGTTTGAGGTGAATATTGAGATTGAGGGAAGCCTACTGTGGGTGTCATATTTTTTAAACCTTCTCCTCTAGCAGTGTGGTATTTCATTTCATTATCCATCTGTAAAGAATAGTATCGAGTCAACAAAATTCCGAATATCAACATCAAAACGAAGAGGAGATCCGCCCTCCAACCAAATATTTACGGGGCGGTATCATCATCCTTGTTGGGATATTTAAAATATCAAAGAAAATATTTAATAATGAAATTCTGGTTCTACCAGTACCATATAGAGCAATAAACATATAGGAATCGAAGTTAAATCCAGAATTTATAAAACAGCAATCAGACCCATACTAAAATACACTGCAGAGACCAGGTCAGAAACGTCGAAAACAAAACAAATACTGGAAACAACAGAGATGAAAGTGGTGCGCAAAATAGTTGGCAGGACACTTATGGGCCGAAAAAGGAGCGAGGATATCAGAAGAATGTGTAAAGTCGATAACATTAATGCCTGGGTATTACAAAGGAAATGGAAGGAACACATCAACCACATGACCAGCGACAGAATAGTAAAGATTACGAGAGACAAATCACCAATAGGACGTAGGAATATCGGAAGACCCCGTAAACGATGGAGTGACAACCTCGCAATAGACTAAAACTAGGCAAAGAGAAAGAAGAAAAACAAGCAAATTGCTTACATATAAGAAGGAGGGAGAGGAGGAAATTCCTGGTTATAGGACGAAATTTTATTACTGCTCTTCATATACGTTTATATAGAAATTATAATTGCATCGTTCATTAAAAGTAACGGAATTGTTTGTTTTATTTTTTCAGAATATATAGCTATAGCTTTGCTGCGTCTTCTTTTGCTCCGTTTGATGTCATCAACATCAAAGAAATCGATTATTCTGTGCTTAAGAGAACATTTAAGTTAAAAAATGCATAGTATGCTTTACTCTAGTATGATAATATCTAAAAGAGAAATGTTTATTTCTTGTTTTGTTGATAAAAGTTTATCACAGTCAGTTACAGTCATCTACTTCGTATTTTGAGCAAGTTCATTCTAGAAGTCTTCATTTGCATGTCAGTTTCTACAAAGTATGCAAAGAGCAGTACAAATGGCCAATAGGTAATTCTAGTAGTATTGTGAAACATATTTAACAATACCATGATATGTGTTATATGTGTTACCGGATGTGTTATATGTGTTACAATATGTGTTACCGGAAACAAGTTGAATGACTGCGATGATGATTGGTGCGAGCCTCTTATTAATACCATGACATCATATACGCAGGTATACATATCTTGTTGAAAAATTGTGTGTCTAATCCTCATAGATATTTCTTCAAATCATAATCGGCTGTGGGATGTTGTAGATGTTACAAATAGTGTTGTTACTTTTGAAGACTGTGGGGGATAAAAACTATAAATAATCTACTCCTCTGATGATGATCTAGGAGTGATCTAGATAACAAAAACTACAGACTACAAATTCAGAAATTATTAACATAGTTGTAGCATTCTATTATGTCCACTACTGGTAAAGACAAAGACTCATGACCTGTGATTTTACTCACGTGGTGAGTACCAGCGACTTACTTGATTCCATTTAATAACTCAGTTTGATTAAGGATATGCATATAATCTAAGTCTATAAGGATGGCTCAAAAGACCTCATTTTATTATATATAGATGTCAGAACGACGGTTTCGTATCATGTCTAGTAATTGCTTTCAATATTTCGAATGATTTAAGTTGCTGCGCGTATCTTAGATGTTGATTTTTTGTTTTTCCGATTGTTCGTAGGATACGAGAACTATTGAAGCGATTATAGTATGTATACTTTCTCATTCTACCCAAAATACAACTACGTGCAAGATATTACACTGCAACCTATATGATGGAAATTTTCGTTATTTGAAACCGGTGTTTTCAGCGCTACTAATGCAGTGCTTCTTTACTATTTTATTTGTGAGCACAATGTTAATTAACTCGTTTGACATATTACCGTTTTTGAAAAATTCTGCAACACAATACGTTTATAGCCTTCCGATAATAATTGAATAAAACTAAAGTAATGGCATTTCTCATCGCGATAATGTAGAGATAATAGATAAATCTTACGACAATTTTAAAGTTCATCGAATTTTATCATTTTATCTATGTTATTAAGATATTTTTATGTTAAAATTACAACATTCAAATGCTCCTTATAGATGTTCAAGTTGTGTTTCTTTAAAATCTCGGTTCGATAGCTATATATGCGCAATCGATTTTATATGCATATGTTTAATTTTAATAGATTTATTTGATTGGAGCTGTCTGAGGAATAATGTTTTTAAAGGAAATAAAATATTTAGTTGCAAAAAATACAAAATTAAATGTATAGCATCAAATAAAAACCGAAATACATTTTTGTATGAAATATTTAGAGTGGCTGTCATTGAATTTATTACTACGTTTCGTTGAACATATTCTGCAGAAAAAATCCAAAGAATTAGATAATCAGTTTCTTTTTCAGAAGGTACCTAAGAATTGCCCTTGGATTTTCTGAAGAATCTGACAGGATAAACAGCGAAACCTCAAGATGATTTCTACGACGACCATGGGAATTTACTTCATTGGACTAAAACGATTTTTGTAAATAAGTAAAACATTTTAAAATATATAAAATGTCTTAGCTAGTTTCCGCATTGTATAAAACATACTTCAATAAATGAGTGTCATATATACGTAAAGTAAGCACCCGATATGTACATAATTAAGTGATATAATTAAATACATTTTTAGTAATTATTGTAGGACACTGTATTATCAACTAATAGCATTGTTGATAAAACTAGTTGCATCATATTTATTTTTAGAAATTACGAAACCCAAAGTACTGATCAAAGTTTAGCATTAACCTGAATTTACAAAAGGTAGTCTAGAAATACTTATGATTATGTCTATTTTCTTTCATTTTCCAAATTGTAAAGACTTTTTGTTAAAATTTTGAAGAAAATACACGTTACAATAAATGTAGGTGAAAATAAATCAATTGCGAACACTTTATTTGGTTAAATATCTTTATTTAATATGAAATTATACATTGTAAATTTTATGAGTAATAAAAATGAAGAACTGCGCAAAGAAACGTCACAATTTCACATTCCTCTTTTATCAAAACATTATATTATTGTTATAACTTAACACCTATATATGGTTAGGTTCATCTTAACTTGACACTTAATATATAATTTATGTTCTTTATATCGCTTTTATTTTACTAGTTGTTATCCGATTATTTTATTTTTGTGGAATTGTTAATTGAACTATCTTACGTACTTCCTAAAATATAATAAGAGTTGAAATACTTTCAGAAATAGTTGACATTTTTTTACACACGTAAAACCTATATTATCCCGTTAGGGACAAATAAATACATATTAGATGGTTATAAAGTATATAGTCTATAAAATATTAGAGTTACAAATGAATAATTAGTTACGTATTCAATCCGTTGACGATATACAGTGTGTCCAGATCGGAAGAGCCTTCTATACATGTCAACAACCAATACGTCATCATTATTGATCCATTAGAAATATTCCTACTTCCACCTACCTCAACCTATGTTGACACTAACCTATATCTATTTTTTTGTAGTTTAGAAAAAGCGTTTTTACAAAAATAGATAGGTACTATTGTATTTCTTATCATAGAAATCACAATTCATCCAAGAGACATTTTTAAGATAGTAAGTGCTTTGCAGTGTTATGTAAATTATAATTAATAATCAGGTACTTTATTTTATTTGAATTATTACCAAGGGCGAAGGTGACGCCTCTAGTACGCTGAAGATACGAGTGGCTCTAATTATGATTCACCTGAAACAAATTAAGAAGATTCTCTGGAATCAAGAAGAAAAAAGAAAGTGGTACATCAAAATAATGTTATTCTACAAATTATAGGGTAATTTGATGAGGTATATAATCGTCCAATAAAATAATCTGAGATGATTAATATCTTCAATTGATTTTATTAATGAATTACACAGTTATTTGTTAATTGAATAAGATAAACAATTCTAAATTGATGTAGGTTATTCAACAATATTGTCTTATACTTATGTAAAAGAACTAGAACTGGATATATTAAGGAAACTGTATTCTGGTCAAGATAAGTTTATGGCTCAAAAACAAATCGATTTTTTAAAACTTTCTTGAATATATTTCTCTCATTAAAAAGCTCTGATGGCGCTGTGAGGTCATATAAATTGGAACTATAGGTTCAACTAAGTAAATAATTCCACTAGGCTTATCTCCTTTATATTTATTAGATACATTTGTTACCGGTTATTCACACACAGAGACCTAATAACACTGAATATACGAGTAAGTTCCTATACATTCAGAAGTTAGATCAGAGTCCATATGAACTCAGTTCATGTAGGACTGATTACCTTACCTATGAAGAAGAATACTTCGTGCAAGATTGAATATATACCAGACCTTATCTCCAGTAATCTCTCTCCAGACTAATTGGACTCCAGAGTCCAGTAATTTTTCTTTTGGTTACAAGTGTTACAAGCAGAATTTTGGAGGATGCAATCTCTTTCAGGCTCTCTTGCCACCACGAGACACAACTAGACGTGGTTAATTATTTGTAGGTAATTATTTAGCCTCTAAGGTTCCAATAGAAATTTGTAAGTTATTACGAGAATCGCTTAAGCAACAGTTTACCTGCTTTATTAAATCTATGATTATAACTATTTTCGTGTCTTTCCAATTGATGATGCTGACCCATCTATACTTGTGGCATTTAAGCATAAAATCTACGGAATCTACGGAAATTATTTCTCTTAGTGTTATTGTTGCTTTCGATCTTAGCAAATATCCCTTAGAACATCCCTTTAGACTAACATTACATACATAACATATATTATTGACTTAACCCTTACGTAAACGTCTCCTCGTGAGCATTCAAAATGTGGAGAAGATACGAAATTGCAATGAATAAATACAATATATATATATATATATATATATATATATATATATATATATATATATATATATATATATATATATATATATATATATATATATATATATATATATATATACCTTTTATACACTTAATATTTATCAATTAATGAAAGCTTGTTGATGAATTAAGGAAAGCTTATGGTTTAATGTATATTTTATATAAGATTATATTTATATTTATCTTATATAAGATTTTATTCATTCATAATTCCATTTCATTTCAATTTAAAACAAAAATGTTTTAGATACGTAAGATTATTAATTTTATTCTCGAATGTGCAATCTATTTTATATTTATATAATGTAGACTACTTTTGTAGTCTACAAGTAGATGGTTTCTACAAGATGTAGAATCCTTGTTCGAAATATAATCTGGACAATTTACATTCTTAAGAATAGTACCATACATTCATGGTCATTTTAAAATAACAAAAAAAAACTTGCAACGAGCAACGCAATTAATTAGAGTAACATACGATATCAAATTGTTTAAAAAATATCTACAGTTTTTTCTACTGCAAATTAAAATGTGTTTTATATGATAACTCATGTGACATGGATGTCTTCATGAAAATATTCTTAATACAGAATTATTTCCAAATTTATAGATTATATACATGAAAAATCGATTTCTAAATTATAAATGTGGTGGGGGTATTGCTTCATTTTTCATAATTTTTCATTAAATACTGTGTGGGTATTCTAACTGTTCTGTTATAAAATTTAGTATTTCAATGATTTCCAGCTATGTGGAGGTAAATTAGAATGTACTAAATGATTTTTAAAAATGATTAAAAAGCTTGTATCGAAAATTATAGATATATAGTTTATTTCATCGCTATTAATATAGAATTATTTCCAAATTTATAGATTATGTACATGAAAAATAGATTTCCAAATTATAAATGTGGTGGGGGTATTGCTTCATTTTTCATCATTTTTCATTAAATACTGTGCGAGTATTATAACTGTTCTATTATAAAATTTATTATTTCAATGATTTCCAGCTATGTGGAGGTAAATTAGAATGTATTAAATGATTTTTAAAAATGATTAAAAAACTTGTGTCGAAAATTATAGATATATAGTTTATTTCATCGCTATTTACCAAATAGAAAATCTCAAAACATAACCTTGGCTTGTTTTTATTGCTAGGCTCAGGTAGACTCTACCGTTTATCGGCAAGATAAGAGAAATTTTTATTTGGCAAATAGCAATGAAATGAATAGTATATATGTTGTATGTTCTATTAAATTTGACAAAAGTTTTCCGTTGAAAAAGAAGTGATAGAATCTATTCCTCTGTATATAATTAGATTCGTTATCTCACCATCTTTTATGAACAGTTAAAAATTTATGAATATACATATCTTGAATGCTTTGGATAAACTAGAGCAGGTGGATACAATTGACATATTTCTCAAATACCTTTAATAGTATTCATCAAAGAGTATAAAATTAATTTTCATTCCAAGTAAGTTAGTTTTCTTTATTCATATTTTCACAGTAGACAAAAAAGTGTAATTGGTACTGAAGGTATCCCACGAGGATCTATTATTTACCACTTATATCATTATTAACAATTTATTTGTTCTATGCTGACATTGTCAAATTACAATATCAAGATCATTCTGTGTCATGGTGTCATGATACTCATAATAAACTACACTTAAATGACTCGAAATACAAGATAAATACTCTTACAAGAATAGACATCTTTGAAATTTTATTATAAATGGTAAATATCGCTCGAGGAATTTGTAATTATAACATTACTATGTATGTCAAGGCGTTGTTGTATATATAAAAATAATTTTAGCTATTTCTCTACAGTTTTGCAATAGAGTAACATAGCAAAAATAAGCTCAAATTGCTCTGAGATAACATTGAAACATTGTTGCTGGTTTTCTATGATATTTTTATCGAAATTCATTTCATCCTACTCGAAAATGTCATTCAAATAGCAAATTTTACAATTTGAAGTCTTTTGTTAATCTAGAAATAACTATAATATTTTTATTTATAATCAAGCATTCATTAATTGTTAATGTGTACAGGGCTATCCACATAACATTCTACCCCCTTAACTGCTTTATTTTTTGAAATCGAAAAAAATTGTAAATATGAGAGTTGTAGGAAATTTTACTGCGATCTCAGACATGTATTTAGAAAAACAGTCGAATCTCGCGTTTCGGAGATCTAGATCAATCTTATGGTTTTTTAAATGGAATACCCTGTTTATTTTTGAAATCTACGTGCTTTTCCGATTACAACAATATATACATGTTATATTTTTGCTCCAGTAGTTTGCACAGTATCGCCCTTTAAAATATAGAATATAAAACAAAATCAAGATCGCCATGGAAAATTTGAAACAATAAAAATAAATAAGGTGTTCCATTTAAAAAAACATAAGTTTGGTCTACATCTCCGAAACTTTCGTATTTGCAATTTTCTCTATTTACAATCTCTATTTCAAGAAATAAAACAATTCAGGGGGGTAGAATGTTATGTGTATAACTATGTACATATAATTATATTTAAAACCATAACTTAAAATATGGTTTCGTATTAAGAAACAATCGCACAGTAGATTCAGGAACTTATTTTCTTTGAACAGGGATTATCTCTATCGCGTTTGTCTCAGTGTGCCGACATTCTAGCACAGCTTATCGAACGTCTTTCATATTTTTTGTAAATTCTGGAGTACTCCCGACAAACAAGATAACCAGTTGATAAGCCAAGCGATAAAACCGGAGGCATGTGAATACTTTTCCGTTAAATGTATCCCTACTGATGGCGTTGCGGAAGTCAATTAAAAATAATTATATATCTGCGGACAAAATAAATCTGACCTATATAACGAAAAATCTTTTAGTCAATTTGCAAATAGCCGCTCATATATTCACAAATACATATAAAACTTCGTCCAGTATACTATTAATACCGCCAAGTCTCCCACTCCTTCGTCTCACGTTCGTCGGGTATCGCTGAAAGGACGTCTGCATACTACATTTCAAATTGTATAACATCATTTTAAAGTCTGACTTGTAAATAATATAGTGTTAGTGGCCTTTTTAGTGGATACATTTTCGTAAAAATTAAGTGAGATGGCTTCCCTGACTACTGTGCGCATCAACAAAGGGGACTCCCCAAATTTGGGCTTTCGTTTGCAAGGCGGGAAAGATTTCGGAACGCCACTGGTCATTCAAAAGGTAGGAATTTGGTGCATTTTTTTTAATTTTCGAATAGCCGAGACCTTGTACCGCTAATAATATACTTCGTTATTCGGCATCGGCGCCAAAAACTTGCCCAAAACCGGCACAATTGTGAAGTATTAAATTACAACAATCAGACCATTGTATTGTTTATTTATAGCTAATTGTTAATATTTGCATCGTTAGCTACTGTTTAGTAGCAGGCAGCAAAATTGAGGGTGTTCAGAAAATAGGTTACATAATTAGGTACTAGTAAAATTAGTTTATTTTATTTTTAGCAGAAAATCTGCTGCTGCGAATTTTTAAACTGGGTTTCATGGGTGACATATAACTTCTAATTTTAGATTTTCCGATGCAAAACACTGTGTAACCTAATACCACGTTATTTGTTTAACCTGTTTCGTTTAACACACTTTTTTCGCAGCAAATAATAGAAAATTCCGAACAACTGTGAATTTTTGTGATATATAAACCAATTGTTATATTCTAAATATAATTTTTTTTAGTACTAATTTACTCAGAAAGGAAAAATACTTAAATTTTTATATTCAGTCATATTTTATAGCTTATAGTACAAATAATATACCTTTTCGACTAGTATTTTGTAACTACAAAGAAAAGTAAATAGTGTAAAATTGCATGTAAGCACAAAATTTAGTAAAACGTTTTTGAGTACATAGGTTTAATTTAAAGCATTACATTTTAAGCTTAGTAGACATTTAACGATAATAATTAGAATTAAAGTACGGCTCAAATTAGGTATTTGATTGCACCAGTCATATTTTTCTTTTATAATAAGGGTATTCTAGATTTATTGTGGAAAATATTCTTCTAAAAAAGGTTTAATGCAATGAGGCTATATGTAGTCTAGTTTCTATATAGTCTCAAAATAGGGTTAAAAGTCTTGGAAACAATAGAAATTGTTTTAAGCTATGAAGATACCTAGAAAAAAATTCTTAGGATAGGAATCCCAAGAAAAAAGTATGTTTTAGATTTCAAATATATGTATATTTATATATTTATAAAGTTTAAATCAAAAACTATAATTTAATCTAATAATTCAATGAAACTTGAAACTAATATCATCGCTTTGGCTCATAAACAAATATATCGGTATAAATATATGTTTTGTGCCACTAAAATCGTATAATTTATTGTAGTAAAACATTTAAATTTATTTAACTTCAGCAATGGCTATTATTTATAGTATATAAACAAGATTTATGAATGTTCCTTATGTTAAATATAAATATTATTAAGATTTATTAATTGTAAAATAAAAGAACATATTAACATCGAATTTTTATAAATATCTACGTTATGCATTGTACAATAGGAACATTTTTATCTTTACATTGGATTTATATTATTTCGAATGAGCCACTTCGGGTAAAGTGTCATCATCATCAACAAAGTAAACAGGGTTTTAAGTGATGAATCATTGATTTTTAAGAAGTTGAGCGATGAATCCGCCGCTAAGTTTATTTTAGAATGTTTAATAATACCCGCAAGTAATTTGTTCATCAGAAATTGCGCTAGACTCGTTAATATAAGAATAAGTAGTAACCAAAAAAATTGGAAATTTGGACAATATCGCAAATTAAGTAAAGTTGTTTTTACTTTAAAATACTAGGTTATTATAAAATTACCGAGTGGATATTATATATTCTCACTGGTTGTGAGTAATATCATTAAAGCAATTACTGCATTGTAAAATAATTTCATAGCTAATCACCGAAAATACCAACTATACTTAAGTACACTTATACTTCTCCAATTATTGTATGATTTAATCTTATGATGACTACCTTTTGTATTGTAAGTAAATTACTACAGTTAATTAGAGGCAAATATCAGGTTTCTCCAATTTTCTAAACATTAAATTTTTTTTTAACAAAAAAGTATTTGACAGTAGTTTCAACATTTTTGTCATTATATATAAAAAATATTTAAGATGGTGTTTAGTTTCATATACTTGGAAAAGGTGTTTAGTTTCATATCCATATATTTGAAGAATTCAGTTTTAGTGCCTTATACAAAAATTGAACTAATAGAAGTAAAAAGTAAAAATTAACAGTATTTTAATTATATGGGTTTTATTAAGCAAGAACTAATATTGCATAGAAGAAATATCTATTATATACGATATAGTAGCAAAATGTTTTAGAATTTTTTAAAATTAATATAAAACTAAAAAACAAGCTTCTCTGGGAGTAAAGTTCTATTATGAACATCTTTTTTCAGACTGTTTCTGACATCGCGTTAAAGCAATTACATTTTTATAATATTTATTGAGTTTCTTGCAATATAGTCACATATCAAAATCATTTATCAAGTTATCAATGAACACAACAACATTTCACATAAAGAAAATCTCATATTGTACATATTTATAGGGGACATGTCCATATTATTTATTTGTGTCAAACTCCATCAGACAGAAATTATATACAAATAAGTAGAGTAAACAAATCATGCTCAAAATCCTAACCTACAATCTAAGCAAAGACTAACTCTAAAACCAAAATTAGGTTATATAATACAAAAATATATACAAAATATATATACAACATTTTTTCACAAGTAATTATTTTTAGCAAATCTTAACGGCAGTGAAAATATAAAATATAACAAAATATGGCATAATATAGTGAAAAATATTTTATCTAGAATAAGTGTATTATAATGAATTATGCCAATATGTGTACATTATTAAATGTGACTGATCTTGGCGATTATAAAAATTAAGAAAATGTTTTAATTCGTATTACCACTGAACTTTGAAGATGCATATATGAATAAATAAGAAGAACAAATATGAAAATATATCCTATAGATGACTTACACAAAGAAGTAATTATTTATGGTATGTAATAAGTATTCCCTGATATGGTGTCTAAGTATATAATTTCCTCTTTAATATGTTAGTACTTCATGTAAAATATTTATTGTGTATATTTTTTTCGTTTTTTACTTTTATTTTTGTGGTCAATTCGTAATTCAACCTTATCAACCTCAAAGTATTTTATTGAACATTGAAACGATAACATTATTGTTTGGTAAGTTTTCGTTTATTAGATATATTTAAATAGATTGTGTATTATTTATGTTATTTTAATTTAAAAAATCCCAATTAACGTTGTGGTTATTATTGATTACGAAATATTGACTGAAAGTGCATTTATTGTTATACCACACTATATGTTCGCACTAAATAAAAGTAACAATTTAAGGAACAGGTCAGCAATATTTATTTATGAAATTAACATTTGAAAAAGAAACGAGTCGCATAAATGTTCTTGCCGGTGATGCCAACGTACCATATACTACAATGGTTGGATAAACTTGACATAAAAAAATTGAATTTGCAGAAAGTTATTTACTAATGAATTTTAAATACAGATTAGCAAATATTTTTTTATTGAAAATTTATGTAAGTGTGTGTATACGATCGTTTAAAATAATATAAACCATTATAAATTATTCTATTAATGTACAAAAATTTCTTAACTTATTGAACTTGAAATCACATGTTTCTATAATTTGACATTTATTTCTGTAAACCCAAAAAAGTATTACTGGATTAAAATAAACTGGGAAATATTTCCCAAAGATTTCTTGGGACATGGAAAACGTGATTGAGTCAAAAGTTGTTAGTTCTTCCACTGATGGACGACTATATTTATTAACTAAATATCAGTAGGAAACTAATTTCTGCAATAAAAGAATAAACTATATTTTAGTAAAACTTAATCTGCTCATTTTATACTGATTAATACTCGTGTTTGAAGTTCTATTTGCATGTTGAATGCAAATCTGAAGTATCGTTAAAACATACTATTTGCATGTTTCTAAATCAAGAGCCTAGATAAAAGATATGAGGTTCAATTGTTTCAATAAAAGCAACTAAAGTGTAGTGCAGTTTCAAAAACATATCGAAGAATATGCTATACATATCTATGCTACAAAAACTAATGTTCTTTCTGTAACATAGAAAATTGTTTTAGCAAAATACAATATATATTTCTTCATTTATATTTGGATCAATACGTTTCATGTCTACTTTTATCGAATTAAGTGGTGTTATTTGTACAATTCATAAACGATTTCCCTGTAAGAATGAAATGGAAACCTAATATTTTATTCACACACAAATCTTCTATAAATGCAACTGACTCGCAACGCATAATCGCCATTGTTCTAATCGATTTATTTACTTTTACATACAATTATCGCCGACTTTGTTATTTCCTATTAATACTAGACCTAATACTTTCTCTAGAGACAACCGAACGTTTAGAGAATCATGTAAGAGTGTTCTGCAGAATATTAACAATGTATAATTTCTTTTTCAAATTTGCTGTTTTGCATACGAAGTACGAATAATGCATTTTAACACTAGTAAGCGGATGGGTCTTACATTTTAATAGTATGTTACCAACTGTTACTGTACGACGCATAGATAAAAAATGGATGAATATTTTTAGTCACATTTGATTAAAAATTGTTTTATATCCCAATAAATTACTACTCTATTTAAAAAATATGAAATTTCTTAATAAAATAGTTGAATACTTATTTGGATTCTTATGGTTTTGACGTAAATTATTGTTTTTCTTGTACTTAAGGAATATTTCATGCTGTTCTCCATTTTATTTTATTTATTCTTAATTAATTTACAAACTGCAACCACAGATGTTAAGCAAGTCACTGTGAAACAAACTTTAGGTCTTTTTCCGAATCGTAAACGCCAATTAAACGTTTCATGGCATGTGAAATCAAATATTTGGTTTTAATAGAATGCATTTTCGTAGTTAACGGCAAACAATACAATTCATAAGAACTATGAGATCGATTAACTGAAGAAAAGGACCTTATTACTCTTCAAATTGTCTAAACTTCATGTTTGTGGTGATGATTAAGATACTATCGACATGTGAATAGAGGGCATATGTTTTTATTTTGTAAAAGCTTCCCTACTTTAATGAAAATAATGAATATTTCAAATGAAAGCTTTGATGAATATGAACAGAGTCATACATTTAAAAAACAAATTAGTCATGCAAATGAGTTAAATGTTGCATTAATCGGTTATTAATTGGACTTTTTGGTACTTAAATATATGAATTAATTATTTTAAAATCTACTATTAACTATTTTTGTTGTCTTTTTTAAGTATTTTTTTTGTAAATCTTTCATATTTTTATTCTTCGTACCAACAGAATATTTATCTTAAATATTGACCTTAAAAAAATTAACTAAGTATATCCAGTTTTAACGTCTCACTATGTACTTTTATTGCATTTTAATGACTCACTCAAGAGATAAGATAAATAAATATCTAATTAATTTATGAAATAAAACACTAATTAGTTGAAAAAATTGTACTCTCGGGCGTATAATAACGGTTTGGAAAACTTTTTTTCACAGCACAATGATGCTAGAAAAACCTAAATTGGCTATATGAATATTTATTTACAGACATCATCAAAGCTCAAGTGATTTTATTACCTGTTTTGTTACAATTATCACAATTTTTATTCGAGTAAACAAGAAATTATTACATTGCAAAGGTTATCGGGTGTGATTAAAAATGTAGAAGTAACGAACCGTCGACAGTTGATAAAACATAGTGTAAGCCTTAATGTCAACAATATGAAATATAAATAGCCTACTGTTAAGATTGTCTCTTCATAATATCAAAAAGATTGCGAAATTTATAATGATTATAAAAATCATTAGGAACGAGAAAATGTGACTAAGATGTTCTTTAAAATTTCATACAACAGCACTGATTTGCATACTTACAACATATGTAGCCAATAAACATAAATTGTCTCAACAATAAAAACGTATAAATAAGAATTAAACATGTAAACATATTACATTTTTTATAGTTATACAAACTACGTTTTGTGTATAACTAACATCTATCTCAATCAAAATTTTTTACTATTGCCATTCCATTGTCAAGATTACATACTTTTCAAACGATTTTTGAAGGAATTCGAGAATACGATGGACATTCAGGTCAATTGCTTGCTCGACGTGAAGTTAATAAGAATACAGCAAGATTGATCGTAACACTGGGGGTGTCATTGTATGCTTGGGTGGATTCTCAATTCACGGGACACCTCTTTAACACCTTTTCCTGAATATGGGTGTGTTTACCCTCATCTCTATATATAACCTTCTCCTCTGCAGTCTGGGGCTTTCGGAGAAGGAAGGTTTTCGATTTCTTTGTTTACGAACTTCTTTTACAAAACTGTTATTGTTCTTCACTTGGCGTTCATTGTACGAACCAGATTGAGGTGATCAGAATGCGACTTGAACTGAATTTATAACTGCAGTTTTTTTGTGGAAAATTGGTCTTCTTTTCTTCAAAACCAAAGATCTAAAAACTTATATTTTCTTCAGTTGTCTACGTTGTTACTTTTATCGTTGTCCATTATTGAATCAATGTAATTTAAACATTAAAACATCTTTATATAACATTTTTACTTTCTCGCACTCCACTATACGCGGAAAAGTAATGTAATCGTGTAAAACAAAATTTTCTAGCCTTTTTTTTGTGTGTGTGTGTGTGTGTGTGTGTGTGTGTGTGTGTGTGTGTGTGTGTGTGTGTGTGTGTGTGTGTGTGTGTGTGTGTGTGTGTGTGTGTGTGTGTGTGTGTGTGTGTGTGTGTGTGTGTGTGTGTGTGTGTGTGTGTGTGTGTGTGTGTGTGTGTGTGTGTGTGTGTGTGTGTGTGTGTGTGTGTGTGTGTGTGTGTGTGTGTGTGTGTGTGTGTGTGTGTGTGTGTGTGTGTGTGTGTGTGTGTGTGTGTGTGTGTGTGTGTGTGTGTGTGTGTGTGTGTGTGTGTGTGTGTGTGTGTGTGTGTGTGTGTGTGTGTGTGTGTGTGTGTGTGTGTGTGTGTGTGTGTGTGTGTGTGTGTGTGTGTGTGTGTGTGTGTGTGTGTGTGTGTGTGTGTGTGTGTGTCGTTTTCGTGGGCATTTATTCTTGTTAGCACGATAACTCTACTAAATCGTGTCGTATCGATCGAGTTTTGACTGATTCTGATTGGGGACGTTTCCTAAACGACATCTATTGATTTTGAGGTGGATAGAACACACTCTACCATGTACATGGGTCATGAAAAAGTACAATGGTGGATTATTTGAGAATTTTTTTTGTTAGCACGATCACTCAATTAAATCGTGTCGGATCGATCGGGTTTCGATTGATTCTGATGAGGGGCGTCCATCAGATGACACCTATTGATTTTGAGGTGGATAGTACATACTCTACCCTGTCCATGGGCCATGGGAAAGCACTATTTGAAAAAGTAAAACTGTCACATAAAACACATATTCTGCATTTATGTGTTGGTTTATTTTTTATCGGCCACTCTATTCGAGATAAAGATGTTCTACGTGCGGAAAAGTCCGTTTTAAGGTTTTACTAGGTTCAGCTTTTGTCAGTTCTACTTACCTTCGATAATTACCTACGAAGTAGTTTCCTGAAGTTGCTTCTATGCTTTTTAATGTTTCTTTCAGTTGTTTCAATTTTTTCTGTTGTAGGTTTTGCAATATTTTGCCTTTATGACAGGTACCCGTTTCGTAAGATTTATATTCGCTGTTAGTCTAATTACTAGTAATTACTCAATGACTTCTCTCAGGTGGGTATAAATGTAACAACTTGTAAGTATATTTTTGCAAGTAAGCAAAGATGATTGATTGCCGTGAGTACACAACGTGTTTCGATAATGAAGAACAAAATAGTTTGCGCCATATTCATATTACGATACACTTAATATATATTTATTATAGTAGAAAGGTAAATTTTTACTTAAGAACAAATAATTTTCAGGACATTTTGATACAGGAAATATATTGGAATAAAAATATTAATAATAACAAATAAGCCTATACCCTGGTTGTGTCAATAACACTGTACATAAATATTATTACAGTGCTTTCTTGCCAAATAACAAACTTTGTTAACAAGTTTGAGTACGACAAAAAATGTTTCTGTTTATTTCGTGTTCAAACACGTTTTATTATTGGATTTTCGATTGGATTCTTGTGTTAAACTATGATAATTTTGAAGATATTGTGAAGTTTTGTAGAAAATTAACATATTTCTGTTGATTAGTAATTTTTTATTATATTTCGAAATTAATTGGGATCCTTCATGTTTTAAATAGCGATTAAATCTATTTGACTTTAATGTAACTGTCGATTCTCTGTACCTGAACACAAAGTAAAAATAAAACTTATACATATAAAATTTCGGGTTTATTTGCCAGCCAATAAAAAATACAAATTATTTCCTTACGTAACGGTTCGGTTTAATTTTAGTAGCATATTAATGATATATAATTTTAGTGCTGTCCGTTTGTATTTCTCGTACTTTTTTAAAATATACTTTTGTTTATTTCTGCTTCTATTTTTAATATTGTTGACTACAAAATGTATTGTACGGTATTGCGTGATGTTCCTTTGATCGCTGGACATTATAAAGCTGTGTTAAAAGAATTATGAGAAATAATTTATGAGCTGTGCCGATAGTAAATTGTTGCATACATGCAATATACATGGTTGTATATGTCAACATGGTGGAGATGTTACTTAATATGAAATTTCCTTACAAAATTTGTAATAAATTGCTGACGAAAGAAATTCTTTCAGTAGAATTGGAAAGGAAATTTATATGATTGGTCGTAGTCAGCACCAGATCTACAATTTTTCCGAGCCGAGGCAAACACTTGACATTGGCGCCTCTCCCTTCTAGCATTTGAGATTAATGATTCTAAAAAACAAATATACTGGGTGGATCTTTTTGTGATCGGGAGAAAAAAAATTTAAATTAATTTGCATTCTTTATTACCTATTCGCTTAGATCTTTTCCTTACGTGTAGAATTAATATAGAATACATACAACCAGTGTAGACAACGCACAATCCAGACTATACACACAACTTCAATCCTTAGGTCCCAGCTAATTTTACTATTTAATCTTACCGAAGATTATAGAAATCCTGTACTCATTATTCAATAGGAGTAAAATAAAAAATAAACAGTTTTAAAACCGTAAAACGGACTTTCCGCACGTAGAACATCCCTATCTCGAAATTGAGTGGCCGAGAAAATATAAATCAACACATAAATGCAGAATATGTGTTTTACTTTTTTCAAATAGTCCACCATCGTGCTTTCACACGACCTATGGACAGGGTGGGGTGTATCCTATCCACCTTAAAATCAATAGGTGTCGTCTGGTAGATGTCCCTAATCAGAATCAGTCGAAACTCGATCGATCCGACACGATTTAATTGAGCGATCGTGCTAACAAAAAAAATCTCAAATAGTCCACCATTGTGCTTTCTCATGACCCATGAATATAGTAGAGTGTGTTCTATTCATCTTAAAATCAATATGTGTCGTCTGGAAGATGTCCTCGATCAGAATTAGTCAAAACCCGATCGATCCGACACGATTTAGTTGAGTTATCGTGCTAACAAAAATAAATGCCGACAACACCGACAACGACACACACACACACACACACACACACAATGGTTTAAAAACCACTTCTTTTTGGATTTTAGGCCGAAAAACGAAAAATAAACCCTAGAAAAATTTTTTACACGATTACATTACTTTTCCGCGTATAGTGGAGGACGGAAAAGAAAAAAATCGTTAATCTGTTGTATATATTCCAGTTCATGAAAATGATGATGCAAGGTGATAAGCGATCTATCGATTATGCAAATTTTAAACAGTCCAAGAAAAGTAATTTGTCTTCAATAGAAATAAAATATCAAACAGAAACATGACATCAATATTCTGTTTGTTATTTCGTTTCACTTTTTTCGATTTATATTTTCGTCACTGTAGTATCATTTAACATTACTCTTTTATTAGTGAAATCAGTGTGAATTGATAGTGTCAGCAAATAACGATATCTATCGTTTATCAAAAATATATAAGACTTTAGAAGATTTGCGCTCCTTGTTCGATGAAAGTTCAATATCAGATGGAAAACAATAGTCATATGACTAACTTATATAGTCACTTAATTACTGTTTTTTTCTAGTAATACAGATTCTAGTAATATAGATTAATCAATTTGTAATTTCGTAAATATTAAGTTTTTGTTTTACCAATGCAATACTTTGATGATGAAAAAAAGAAATAAAAGTAAAAATGCGAATGATTCCACTTCTTCCATGATTCATCTATATGAATACTTAATACCTAATACTCTGTATTCAACAAACTGCGTATTTATTTGCATTTAAATCTTTACGTTGACAACTGAGCAAAGTAAGTGATACACGTACTGTCATTTCTTTATTCAATTCACAATTATTCAAAACACGTATCTGCGTAACACCTCCAATATATACATTTTACCAAAAGACAAAAAGACAATTTTTATGGCAATAAACTGTGTGAACCATAGTTATTTGTTACAAGACAATGGTGATACCAAGTGTATAATTTTTTGCAATATTAGTCTAAATTTAATTTGTATAATCTGTTAAATCTAATTATCTCTCTTATGAATTCGATATAAGTACGATTTTCACTTTTTAAAATATTATTTGGTCATATCATAATCCCTACAAATAAGTTATAAATTGTTTTATACTGTGTTATGTAGATTTATTTTATTTTCAGATGATAACTTCTTACACATATTGTGCAAAAAATAAATCTATTTTAGAATAAATGTGAAAAATATCTATGAAGATGATATTTTGATGATTACATTGATGAGGCTGATATATGTTGATAATATAGCAACATATAATAGCATGGCAATATGGGGCAACATAGTCCATCATCAATATTGTGTACTGCTCATCAAGAATAGAAACAAGTCTCAAAACTGCGATATCGGACCGCTCACGAGGTGCGCAGTAAATAGGCTGGTCTTTAATCAGTCGAATTGAAACTTTTTCAGAGTGAATATCGATGAATACACAGAGTTCGATCTAGCTGCGTGTAAACTTTTCTCTTGAATTGCTGCCTCACTCTTTCTTCCACGCATACCTAGAGAATTTCACATCTTTTCCTATTCTTGATGAGCAGTACCTGTTTGCTCTTACTGCTCAGGATAGTAAAATATGCAGATTCATCGTTATTTTCCTTATCACTTTTCCTTATCATTATTTATTCACCCACTTCATCGTTATTTTGATCAAGCTTTAAAGGATTTGTAGGTTCTTCGAATGTATCACTTTATTCAGTTGATAGTAAACATTATTTTGTTGAAGTCAAATCGTTCCATAAAACTTATTATTCTAGTGTCTTTTATTTTACAGAGATACTGAATATGTACTTGCTTCATACATCATGCCTTCCTGACAGGGTCCTTTCGATCATTTCTGGATAGAACAATCATAAAATTGATTAGTATGATTGATATACTGGTTTTAGATGTATTTTCGTTGTCCATTTCCAAAAATGGGTTTTACTTCACTAGAAAAATTCAAGCTGGCTTTAGATATATTACTCAAAATCATCAGATCTGAACTCACAATCATTTCACTGTTGCATTGAAGAGTTGTGATTAAAATGGTTCCTTCCTTTTCATAAATCACCAAAAACTCATTTCAGTTGTTTGAACTCCTTTGTTGTTGCCAGAGTCGAGGGTTTAGATAGAATTCTTCGTTTTGTTTTATACTCCTAAATTACAGAATGTAGAAGTAAAATAAGTACAAATTGCAGCACTGTTTTACATTCCATATAGTAGCATACACATAGCTGTGAACAGCCGGATATAAGAACAATACTGGTTGTTGTATCCACACATTTATTTAAAGCAAATCACATAAAAATCTATAATATCGCCACAGATAAAATTACATCCTAGCTATTAATAGATTATAGATAGAAGTAACGCTGCAAACATGTTAAATTCGTTTATGTTTTTATCCGTTCTCAAGTTGATGTCTGAATTATTATTTGCAGAGATGTCTGCAAAATTTATTAATGGTGGAAAGTCGATAATGCGATTGTCAGTCCAAAATATAGACGAAACTAACAAAAGACGTTATATTGTACTGATTTAAGAACAGAAAGTTATTCTGTAGTATTCGGCCATTACTGTATGTTTACACAAGTGTATGTTATTTTAAAAACTCTCATATATCTGAATTTTTACGACTTCTATCTAGGTAGCGGTCTACCATTTCACTATTTTCAGTAATACCCAACAAACTTTAGGTTAGTCGTCCCTATCCGTAATGGAATTTCCGTTAAAAATAACCTACTCTCATATTTACCGATTCGCTCCACCCACGTGAAGTTTTGCGCACATTTCTTTTTTTAAATGGGCCCGTTTAGCGGATTCAGTTTACATACTGGCGACCTCTGACTCCTGAATAACAATACCGTCACTTGTATTGTTTTATTCCTTGAGTCATATTTACGATATTACTATGGCTGTACACTTTGGACTTGTGACCAAATACAATGTTAACCAGTTGAGATTAAAGTAGTTGATATAGTTGTCAATATAATCAATTAAATTAATTACCTCAGCGGGGTTCTGTGGCATTGGATTTTAATTTTATTGATACCAATGCGTATTTACCATAGTTATGAGTGTTATGACGCTGATCTAAAAGAATGAGAATTTTTGTTTTTGCATATGCTATTAAGAAGTGTCAGGATACTTTTGTGGGTAGCGCAAAAATGATCTGTAACTGCGTCATATATGTGATGTAATAAATTGTAGTACGACTATCAATCATTGTATATGTCAAAACAGTTGATTTTAGAAAGATTTAATAGTTTAAGTGACGTATAAACGAAAAACTACAATTCGTTTGTATTAATGGTGTTGTAAATTTAGGAAATAGTAATACGAACTTTGTTTGTATCTTTGTCAAAGAAGTTAAAAGTCAAAGAACTTGCTTCTGCTAATTAATGGTAACCTTGAAAGCAAACTAAAAAAGTTTTCATCCATATGAAAGCTATTTCCTATGGAGACAGAACTCCTACTATGTTAGATAATTGAAGATATTGATGAGATATTTTAAAAAAGTTCCCAAAATGTAGGCTTTAGTAATTTCAAGACCTTTTATTTTTGGCTATATGTATTTTTCTAATGGTAGTTTCTCCATTGAAAAACTAGTAAGTACATTGTGTGTGTAAAATACTCAGTAGTAAATCTGCTAAACTGCAGCTGTAATGAACATTTTCTTGTTTGACTATTTTTTTTTTGCAAAAATATATTTTCTTCATATCACCAAGATTTAGTGAAATTGTATCTTAGGAAATCTTAAGAAAATTATTCTGGTAAACGCTACCATTTCGACTATACAAGTAGATGTAGATATATAATAGATTTTGCAAATAATTATTAAAAAGAAAAGAACTAAACAAATGTTTAGTGATGAAATGGTTAGTGATAGATATAGCCTATATTTATTTCCTTGAAATTCCACACTAAGTTCATTTAATTACTAAAATTCTAATATCCGCAATCTGCCGCATGCCATTCTGTTAATATTAAAAAAAGCGCTCTGTACGAATAATAAATTTACCAACAGAATTAATATATTGCTCATCATCATCATGAGGTCATCAGTTCTAAGACTGGTTGGACGCTAACCTCCAGCTTCTCCTATCTTGTGCTAACCTACGCATTTCGCTAATTGTGCTACAACCTACATCCCTTACTATTTGCGAGCAGTAGTCTAATCTAGGCTTACCTCTGCTTTTCTTCACTCCTATGTCTGCCTCCAAAATATCGCGGACTATTCCCCCATGTCTCAGCAAGTGGCCTACCATTCTATCTCTTCTCTTCTTTATGTTTTTCCACATACTTCTTTTCTCTCCGACTTTCTCCAATACTTCTTCGTTTCTAAACCTGTCAGTCCATGGTATCTTCATCATTCTTCGGTAACACCACATCTCAAAAGCTTATAATTTATTTCTACTTGCTTCCCCTACCGTCCAGGTTTCGTAACCGTATAGTGCCGTGCTCCATACATATGTTTTCAAAAATCTCTTCCTTGTTTCTAAGTTTATTACCCCCGAGCATAAAAGTGCTTTCTTTTTGTTAAAAGCTATTCGACCCTGCGCTATTCTTTGTTTTATGTCTTTATCGCTTCTTCCATCCCAATTTATTTTACTTCCTAAATAAGTGAAGTCTTTAACTTCCTCCAATCTTTTATTGTTAATTTGTAGTTTCGTTTTTGCTCTGCTCTCGCGCCCTCTGCACACTAACACTTTAGTTTTGTTTTTATTCACCCTCATTTCGTATTCCTCTGTCAACACTGCCTCCATTTCGTTCAATGCTGATTCTAATTCCTCCTTACTAGATGCTAATACTGCTATATCATCCGCGAAATATGCTATGCTTTGCTAATATACTATGCTAATATATTGCTATGCTTTTCTAAATGGTCGTAACCCAATCTGATCATCATCAAATTGTCAAGCGGTCAAAGACAGTATGTCAAGCGGTGGGGTTGAATCGATAAGTTCACAAATAACATTAATACTATTGCCCATCTTAAAATAAAATATACAATCCAAAATAAAATATACAAGTATATTATCGTCAAACAAATTTGATATAAGCCTCTTTACTTAGTTTTTGAAAAATATTTAGATTAGTTTTAAGAAGTTGTAGCTGATGCTAATATATATAAATCCTCAACTTTTATTTTTTTCTCGTTACAATTTTCTCGTGGTATTTTCTTAAATTGTATAGTCTTGGACAAATTTTGAGATATATATCTTGACTTTCTAACATAAACCACAGTTTTATAATTATAACAGTATTTTATTTCAAAAAGACTTATTCATAAATTACGTCACGAAATTTTTAAGTCTCTTTCTTCTTTTAGATTACTCTCTGTCTTTAAATATATTTCTCTCTCTATCTTCCTTTAGACCCTTCCTCTTACATTTTCAATTTCATAAGACGACCCGATAAATTGATAGTTCAATTACAATTGGGCCGATAAATTGCTACAAAAAGTAATAAACTTTGATATAAGAACCACTACTACGTGTCAAATAATCTAGTTCCTTCCTATCAACTTGTCTATCAAGAAGCTTATATGTACACTGAAACCATCTTAGTTTCTCACCGCATACTTATTTCTAGCTATTAATATAAATCAAATATTACTGTATCTAACATTAAAATACGTCATGTTTAAAATCACGAAGAATAACGTTCATGGTGTACATTGCGACGTAGGAATTTTCTTTAACAAATTATAATGTTAGATCTATAAATCAGTTCTCTTTCTAAAGGCAGATTATTTTTAGTTTCGCGTGTAATTCGCTAATTTGGTGAATGACGGATTTAGTACTAAAATTAGGCAAGAAATAAACATTCTCTGTCAGTTTAAGGAATAAACATACTTCCATAATTATGACTGAGAGATTGAAATTATATGAAGAAAAATCGTTGAGAAACCAAAAGTAAACGAATTACCAGTTAATTGAATAATATAAGAAATAAATGTTAATATAGAAGTTATTTTAATGATGTTTTATCTCAAGTGCTGACAGTAAAATAATATGATTGTCGTATAATATTCCTCACTTCAGATTATCGAATCTTAAAAATATTTTTAATTTAAAGTTTGTTACAAAACATAAAAAGTATTGAATTGATACATATAATATATTTTTACTATTCTGACCACACATGGTGACTAACTGAAAATGAAATAAATTAATTTTCAGGATTAAATCAATCATTGAACTGATTCTATCCTAGATGCACTTTTTCGGAGTATTTGCAAATGTCTAATAAGCCTAACTTGTCAGTTTTATGTAAATGATAATATAATTTACATCGTTTATTTTAAAACGATAAAGGCGGCTAAGTACTAACATGCTTTTTAAAAATATATACAATTGAAAAATTGAATAACACTAATACATAAAATTAAATTAACACTAATTACTTCTTAAGAACGATTATATTTTAAACAAAACAATTTCAAAAACAAGAGCTACTCACTACCATAACAACAATAATAGTTTTTCTTAAAGTATTACTGAATATTCTGGAATGCTTGTCAAATAATATAGCGAATTTCATCGACAATTGAGTAATTTGATACGTGAATATCCTTTAAAGTGGTATCTCGACAATCCTTACTTCTTAAGTGATTCCAAAGAGAGTTTTGGTATCTAAGTCCAGTAAAACATCCAGAAAACCTTTCAAATATATATTATCGATTAGACAGTATATAATAAGGATCAGTTTCATCGTCTCGGTATATTAGTTTTCCCATATTTAGACTTTGAGGTAGTCCTCTCATTTATGGTTAAATGAATATTGCCTTATGATAACCGTTATATATTTCTTTGATAGAAATCTATAAAAAGAAAAACGACCTACAAGACCGTTTACAATTCTAATTCTAACGTATGTTAAGATTCTTTGCATTTCTTTGTAGAAATAACTAGGTCTCTGGGTTTATGGTAAATGATTCTGGTCTTTCCGAAATAAAGTAAACAGTAATATTACAATGCTAGTAAATATTATTAAATTAAATATGCTATTTATAGATAAGAATTATAAGGTATACGAAATAGATATATGAATAATAAGAATTAAGATTGATATAAATATGATTTTCTTTTAATATCGTAAATCATTTTCATTGTTCTGAAATTGAAGGAAAAACCAAGACTGATTATTAAGAATAATAAAAATAATTAATAAGATTTAATTGCTGATGTTTGCAAAAATATGATCTCCAATTTAAAGTGCTAGAAAAAATGTAATGCTGAATACAAGTCAGACCGACGTGTTTGTGTATTTTTTCGTAATAAATTATTTTAGGCGTTATAATACCTCTGGGATTACTATGGGCATTCAGGCATCTGGCCCAGTATTAGGGCTGTCATGGTATTTTCTTTGGATTGGAGTCCCAACGGGGAGAACATGACATCTTTCCTTGAACATGGGTGTGTTTGTTCTCATCTATACGTATAAATTTCTTCCCTACAGCCTGGGACTTCAACTATTTAGTTTAATTTGTGGAATGTACAATAGGTAATTACACATATTTTCATAATTTTTATTAGCCCCTCCATTTTGGTCATCGTACTCGTAATATTGTCATCTATAAAAAATTAGGTGTATACAGTATCTGTTAAAGACATTTACTCTCATGAATGCTCATTGCAACAATTATTGCTCTTATATACTAGATAATGCTAAAAACTAACCACTGAAAAGAGTTTAAGGTATCGCATTATATGGTCTAAGTAACACATAAAGATAGGCAGTGTTATTAACTCTAAAGTCAAATCGATCTATATGTTCATTCAAAATTCAAACAGGTCCACAAATTCTATATTGAATAAGAATCAGGACTTTGTCGCGTTCAATCTAAAATTTCTATCCTGCTTTGTGGAAAATTGTATTACAGTTTCACTTGTATTTGGGGGTAAACAGAATTTCTTCTAAGATTCATATTTTGAATAGAGGAATATATATCAGCAAGGCGTAGAGCCTTGCCAAGACCCAGTCATTTTTTCGTCCACTAATACTAATCTCCTACTACATTGTACTTAAAACAGATTATGATGTTACCTCTATGTTTAACAACAACTCTGTACCTCATCATTGTTTAACTCGAATTGTCTTTCATTGCTCCAAATTATCTTCATAGAATATAGACCAGAATATTTCAGGTTTATTAATATATCTCTTAATAAAGTTTACTCACAGCTTTTTCTATTCATTCCTGAAATGCCTAACCTAATTACTCATATTCTTAGATCCTTCTCTGAATTCTACTTTCAGAAACATTCAAGTATTTCTTAAGGTTTATAGCAGATAAACTAGGAGTGTTAATTTCCCCGACAATTCTAACAGATTTCCAGAGAGTTAGTTTCCTTAACTGTTCTTGTACCATTTTCTATTGCTTGGTATTTTACGTATTTTATTGTTACTGACTGAATTATTGCTTTACTTCTATTTTAATTTTTTGAAATACTTCCACAGTCCATTCCATTCAAATAATAATCGACGATGCACAGATTTAACTTCTGCCGATTTCGGATTCTTGCTCAAATAACACAAACAGCTTGCTTACAGCTTTTATTTATTCCGTAAAAGCTAAGTTTCTTCTTCAGTTGAGTAAAATCAACGCATATTATCCCTTCATATCTACATATACGCTTACGAAAAGAAGCGATATGAATATTTTTATCGCATATAATTATGTCTGAATTTCTCTAATATCCTTGAAAACCAGGGAAACCCTGTTTGGTTCTACTACCCCATCTATTATCTAGAGAACAATACTATTACAAGAATAATATTGTTGTATTGCTAACAATATGCATCGGCACCGTAATTAAAAGCAAATTGATATATAACATTATTTTGAGGTACGCATATTACCATTCCGCACTTAACTATACTAGCGCAAAAGTAATGTGATCGTGTAAAGAAAAATGGAAAAAAACATTGTTTTTCGTTTACTTTGCATATTCCGACCTAAAAACAAAAAAAAAATGGTTTTTAAAAAATTTTGTCTGTGTGTGTCGTTGTCGTCGGCATTAAAATTTCGTGTTAGCACGATAACTTAACTGAATCGTGTCGGATCAATCGGGTTTTGACTGATTCTGATCGGGGACGTCTCCCAGATGACACCTATTGATTTTGAGGTGGATAGGACACACCCCACCCTGTCCATGGGTTATGACTGTTATGAAAAAGCACGATGGTGGACTATTTGAGAAATTCTTCTTGTTAGCACGATAACTCAACTAAATCGTGTCAGATCTATCGGGCTTTGACTGACTCTGATCGAGGACGTCTCCCAGACGACATCTATTGATTCTGAGGTGGATAGAACACACCCCCACCCTGTCCATGGGTCATGAGAAAGCACTATGGTGGACTATTTGAGAGTTTTTTTTTGTTAATACGATAACTCAACTAAATAGTGTCGGATCGATCGGGTTTTGACTGATACTGATCGGGAATGTTTCCCAGACGACACCTATTGACTTTGAGGTGGATAGGACATACCCCACCCTGTCCATGGGTCATGAGAAAACACGATGGTGGGCTATTTGAGAAAAATTGAAAAAAGCAAAACTGTCGCGTAAAACACATATTCCGAATTTATGTGTTGGTTTATTTTTTCTTAGTCACGCAATTTCGAGATAGAGATGTTCTATGTGCGGAAAAGTCCGTTTTAAGGTTTTAAAACTGTTTATTTTTATTCTGTAATTCATTATAGACATATATTTTTTGTGTCGCGAAAATATTGTGATCCGCCACTGGCTATTGAAAACTGCTATTAATTAATAATAAGAAATAATCATCACTTCATTAATACGACATTAAGTACCAGATAATAATAGTTTTAACAGCTAACATTGGAATAAAAACTGTCTATAATGTATTCTTAGAAGAGGAGCATTGCAACCAAATATAGTGCATCTTCCAGCGCATAAAATACTAATGAGCATAACCTTAACGATATGCATCGCCAATAAATCTTAATGGTAGCTGACAGATTGCCATTTAAGTAATTATTCTAACAGCGATATTTAAAAGTTTAGATATCAAAACGATTATTATTCTAAATGAAACATGTTAAGAGATTTTGACATAGTAAATCTTAAGTTATATTTAGATGCCGGCATTTTTTATAATTTATTTGCAATTACATAACCAATTCAAGGTTCCACTTATGTCTCATTGCAGCAGTAAATGGCGCCAGGAAAATTTTGCAAGCCGGCTGAAGAGTATGAAGCGGCCATCTAAAGTTCTTGATATTTTATTTTTACGTAATAGCTAGTAATTGTATTTAATACAATTTACTTACATTAGTTATGTATTCAATTTCCATGTAGATTATTTGAAATATTCGTTTCAAATTTGTTTCGCTACTTCTTGTTGATTACGTTTTCTTTTTAGAAAAAAACTGTTGCAAATAGAAAATCTTAGTTTTATTGTGAACAACCCTTGTAATTATAGGAGTTTTGTTGATCTTTACAAATTATTGTATATATCATCAGAAGTTTAGGACTAATCGAGCAAGACGAAATTCGTAATAACAAATAACAAATAAAAATAACAAATTGAAATCTACATCTTTGATGACCTAATTTTTTTTTCTAAGATAAGAAAAGAACAACTGAAATTGTTTCCTTAATTAAATTATATTTTAAACTATGCTGGTGATAGAATTCTACAAAATGTTCATAATTGTCATTTTTGAAACCCTCTGAAATGCATCAACTTCATTTTTTTTAGATATTTACTGACAGATATTGTACTTCAAATTGTTTTTTTGAGTTCTGACATCATTATAGTCTTATTTAAATTATTAACACCCTCTTTTTTCACAAACATAAATTCCTTGAAGTTTTCAAAGGGGTATACCATACTAGGGAATCTCTATATACAATTTTTTAAGATTGTAAACTTATAATTGTAAAACAGTATTATATTGAAACATAAAAATGGTTTATAACTATAAAGGGGTCTCGTATTAGGGATAATAATTTTTTTAAGTTATTTTTTCTGACGAGATGACTTCTTCCCTTGCCACAAGTTTGGAGCTATCTATACCGACGAGAAAGGCTATATACCGATTATATAAATTTTTATTTGATGTCACTCAACTGTCATTAAATTTCATATATACTAGTATTTCAATTCTACTTTTGCAATTTATTATTGCAATAATAATATGTAGGAAATTCCACAATCAACTGATACAGATAATGTTATAAGAGAGTGCTATAAAACTATACAAAGGTGGGACTTTGTTGTAGTACGCACTGGAAATATATCATACAATAAAATCATTTATCATATCATTCCATTTCAGATAACTTATGTTTATTTAAAATATTTCACATATTTGATATTAATATTTATTCATTGATATAAACCAAACATATGAATATATAAAATATTGGCTTAGTGTGAGGGAACATGTTAGCCAACCAAAACATTTGCGAATCGACAGTCGGTGCGAATTTTTATTTAATTGCCTTTATGTTTTATGGGGGCGAGAGTTAGCTCAGCTATTTTTCCACCTAACTCCCGGAAAGTACCACAGACACATACAGATACATTCAACTGACTGATATGGAAATCGAAGCCACACTTGGGTTACTCCAAGCTGGCAATCTAAGCTAGCTCCAAGAAATTGGCATCGTTGCCCCCGATTAACCCGAGGAACTTAAGGATCTTCTGCTAGGTAATTATGGGACAATTTAGTCACAGAAGATCTGGGAGTTCCTGGATATGTGAAGGGATCCATAGCTCTAACGTCCATGTCAATCGGGATTAGAACTCTGTCATGTAGTCATCTAGTCGCTTAGTCCACTACACTACTTAATCGACAAAAATGAAGCTATACATGAATAAACATCGGACTTATCTTCATCAATTTGAATGACTGTATAATGTTTCAAATCGATGGTTAATTCGACTGTTAATTGGACGAGAGCCATTCTGCCTGTTTTTGTCCACCCCTATTCTCAGGAAGAATCTATCAGCAATGGTGATTTACTGGCTTTTTGATGGTTTACATAGTTGAATTTTATTTACTCTGTTTATTTTTTTGAAGTGAATACTTCTTTGGTGGCGTTCTGATATTTGACGAGAATGGAGAGTGAATTGGAAAAAATGTAACGTTTCAAGATTTTGTTACACGAGAGAGAAAAAATATATAAAATATATAAAAATAACGTAGAGAGAAGGAAAAAGGGAGCTATACATCATATATATTAGTTTAGGCTATCCGCGTCTCCCTAATGTCGCGCATGCGCGCGTTTTAGATGTACGCGTCCAGACGCTATATATTAACAGCTGAAGCAGAACGCGTGTATATGAGAAAAATTTTAAAAAGCAAAACTGTCGCGTAAAACACATATTCCGAATTTATGTGTTGGTTTATTTTTTCTCAGCCACGGAATTTCGAGATAGAGATGTTCTATGTGCGGAAAAGTCCGTTTTAAGGTTTTAAAACTGTTTATTTTTATTCTGTAATTCATTATAGACATATATTTTTTGTGTCGCGAAAATATTGTGATCTGCCACTGGCTATTGTCCATTCTGGATTAAGATGTAGTAAATTAAGAGTATGCATGTATTCGCATATTTTTTGAGTATGATAAGATAGGAACTGCAACAGTTCCTGCCTTATCAGATTCAAAATATATACGGATACATTCAGACTCTTAATTTACTACATCTTAATCCAGAATGTATCAATAAAATTTTACAAGTGTTTACATGACAATAATAATTATCAATGTTATACCATCCCGAATAACGAGTAAAACCATATCCACCCTGTTAAGTAAAACACCTTTCAGTAACGAACCAACTGCTTATAGCTAACGCTGCAGATTATCCTGGCAGATGCAGCTGGTATTGTTAATAACAGCATAAATACTCGCGTATTCCGGTTGTGCAGCCACCTGCAGCTGTTTAAATACCTACCGACATTCTCCTATCGGCTCTGGTATCTAGATATGCCCCGGACTCGCTCGCATTACATAAACAACCACAAAAACGTTACATTTTTTTAACTATCCGCCACTTTTGCCTGGTTCGCTCGGATGTTAGTAGGACTGAGGAATGCGCTAATTCATAAAAGTTGTCTGATTTCTTGGGAAAGGTGTAGCAATTAGCCACAACAAATCTGCTCTGGCGCAAGATGTCATAAATGGGGAGACGATTATGGCTGGTGCGCGGATAAATATGCCATAAAGGAACACAGTTTATGGAAACATTCATTCACTTTGTATGAAATGCCTAATTTAATATCCTGAAGTTTATGAAAAGGAATATAACAACTTTGTATAACACATTTTCCATTTGTTTTCTAATTTTCATGGTTTCTTTAATTTGGTTACCTTTAATTTCATGTGGAGCATATGTACCGTACCATATTATTTTTAAATTGTAGCGCATTTCATTACACACAAACAATCATTAAAATATGGAAGTTATCTTCAGAAAATTATGTGATTGAAACATACGGATCTGGTACCCAAGATAGAGTTTACAAGAAGAAGAAGACGGGGTTCTATGTTCTAATACGTGATGGCTACGATACTTGGACTATTATTATTATTATTATGTTTTGTGGGTTTGGGCCTCATCAGCCACTGATCGCATGGGTAGTCCCTTGGCGATCCCCTCTTATCCGGGTCATTATCCAAAAATGCTACCCCATAAAAGGAGCAATTTGGGCACGTCCCTTGCCTTCAGCCTCGCCTCTTCTAGGATAACAGGGGTCCCTAATATAAGGCACCTCCTCTCCTCCAGTGCGGAGCAGGTGTAAAGAAGATGAATTGAGGTTTCCTCGTCTTCTCTGCAGTATCTGCATGCCGGGTTGTCAGTCAGTCTCAGCTTGTGCTTATATGCATTCAGGCTACTATGGTGGCCCGTTATGATTCCTACCAGGATTCTGGCTTTTTGCCTGTTCAATTTAATGAATTCTTGGGCCCATTTCTCAATCTCTGAGTATTCGATGAAGAGTTTGGTTATTCGACAACCCGTTGCACCTCTCCATCTTTCTCTATGCTGGTCTCTTGCCCAGTCATTGATGCGGTCTTTGATCAGGTTCCGACTTATTCCCACTGCAGGTTCTGGTCCATACAGGTTTTCCCTGGTCCCTAGTTTGGCAAGGTCATCTGCAATTAGATTTACCTTAATGCCATTATGCTCAGGTATCCATAAGAGTTCCACCGGTCCCTTCCCTGCCAAGTGGTTCAATGCTTCATAGCAATTATAGACCAGCTTCGACTTCCTCAGTCGGTCTTACTGGTGAGGGTGATCTTATATTTCTTGTCAAACAGGAAGTGGACACCCGTACTGTCAGAGGGCATCCATAGGAGCCCCTCCTCAGCTAGCTCTCTTGAGAGTCTATTTAGGTTCCCTATCTTCCTGTTCAAGTTTTCCATCCTGTGCATTGCCTTTGCAGCTTCCGCTTTCAGGGTGACATCAAGAGGTGGTATTCCCGTTAGTATCCCCATCGCCTCGATCGGTGTTGATTTGAGGCTCCGGTTATACTTCCTAGAATCAATCCTCTTAGCTTGTTAAATCGTTTGACTTCCGACTTTAGACAGGCTCTCTCCCACCAGACCAGTGCTCCATAAGTCAGTCTGGGTTTGAGAATTGCCTCATACATCCATTTAATGGTCTCCGGTTTCAAGCCCCAGCTATTACCAATGGCCCTTCTCAGTTGCCAAAGTGTTGCTGTGATCTTGGAACATATGTGACTTAGATGTTTTTCCCATGACAGTTTCCCGTCCAGGTTTACTCCTAAATATTTCACTTCGCTATTATAGCTTAGTTCTTGACCACCAAGTTTCAGCGAACATGTTGCATGGACTATACTTTCATATTATGCTAACGTAGGCAATCACCTCGATATTTTGCCTTTGAATATTTGAATAGCCAACATTCAAATGTCAAATTCACGATGAAGATTGAACAAGTTAGAATTATATCTTTCCTGGAGGTGTTATAGTATTAAGCACATAACCCAATAAGTATGCTGAAAAAAAAACGAATATCTATGTTCTCTAGATTCTAGTCTAGATTTCATCATCACACCAACATCATCACACCAGACGAAGTTCTTACTCATACATGATGTATCTTTGGTGATCAAATAGATTTAAAGAGATATTGATTGCACAAAGAATCTCTACTGGAGAATAAGTACAAACGAAAAGATATACAACGAACAATCACCAAGCAGAAAAGAAGAACAAATATATAGGAACAGCTTTTATTTTCTTAATTTACATTTGTGGAATAACCGACGAATTAACAAGGAACGTGTTCCAGGTAACATATTAAAAGAAAATTAAAACTCTGTTAGTAAATACTCAGGTCGTATTGAGATAAATGCGAATAATATGTTTCATCAAGGGAAAAACGATGTAAGGGGATTAAAATCCCTTTAAATCTTTTGTCCATTTTATTTTTCCTATATATCGGTCATCATTTAAATAAATAATATATCATCAGTATAATGCAAAGTTTTACTATCAGAGGGTAATACTCAAACTACAGAAATAAGGAGTTTATACTCCAATCCATCTGCAGATGCCTTATATAATAAGGACTAAACAAATTAGGTCAAAACAGCTATTCCTCTGGCTATATGCCAAACGCCAAGCGCTGAATTACATGACAAAATTTGCCGTATTTTATCTAACAAAGTTAGCACTAAAATACAGTGATTGTTCCAAAAACCACAAGAAAGATGCAAAGTGTCACTTATCTCAGGATATCGTTAACTGCAGTCAGTGCAGTGTAAATGAGTATACCTTTGACAGATAGAGCTCACATCTAGTAGACGTTGCTACGTTAATTTTGTCATGTAATTCAGCGCTCGGCGTTGAACGATATATCAACAGGATATATTGTTTCTTGTTCGAACGCGAACTTGATTTTCAAATTTCTATTTAAATTTTAAACATCCAAAAACTACAATACTGAACTTTTCCTTAATATAAACTACATATATGCTAAGTATTCCTTCCTTGAAATTCCGATCGTTTACTTACCCTTATTCGGCGTCTTTTTATGACATCCCAGGCATGTTTTTACACAGTTTATGAGTACGTAGGCGTGTCATAAACTCTTCTGTCTCTTAAATTCCCTATTATGTTACCTGTTTGTATACACATCTATATTTAAACACATTCCCATTCATACTTATATATCTACATATTCAATTACATGTACAACATACATAAATATATTAAGACATATTCATACCTTTTGCGTTCTCATTCCCTTCAATAATTTCTCTCAGTAACGAATAATATATATTGCTAATTAAATTAATAAAAAAATATCGTATCCTGGGACCTGAACCTGAACTTAATGTATTTTGTTTTTCTTTCCAACATATGTCGTATATGCTTTCCCAACAATCAAGCCCTCTATTATCGTTTATGAATTTTAAAAGAGAAAAGTATTTTGATTAGCTATCTTCGTTTTTCAATTCTATCATCGTATTTAAAATTCCCCATATCTTCCTTAAATCTAATATTTATTGCTCTTTTTGTCTGCCCTACGTAAAAATTGTTACAATCACTATAACTAATTTTGTGTATCTCTGATTTATTATAGTTTTCTGTTTTGTCTTTAGCGTTGCCTATTGCATTTTGTAATCTATTGATTTTCTCATATTAATCTTTAATATAAGAAAACTATGCTTTATGTATTTTAAATACTTTTCTACCCTCTGGGGCAACATTGTAGTGCGTATACAGTGTATATTTTGTTTACATTGAGTTTTATTTACTGTTATTAATGACCAATCCATTATAACTATTTAATGTTGCTATTTCTTGTATTTTTACTAATTATTGTCCATATACGTATGTGTTTATTTCAACGAAACTTAATTAATCTAGAAAAAATTAATGCTAGCTAATCTTTGTTGTTGCTGACGGTTAGAATCCGATGATATAAACCTATTTGTATTAATATTTTTCCTGTAACCATTTATTTCTAATCCGCTGTTACTTTTAATTACTAATGGCTAATAATCCTTTTCCATTTTGAATATACATTTTATTGTGAAGTATTAAAATTTATATTTTCTTAGAAATGTTGAATATCTATTTTACTAATGTCTCAAATCGCATAGATATCTGATCATCCATGTATCTGATCCATATTCTAGGGAAATATTCACATGATTCTTTTATCTCATGTTTACAATTACTCAAAAGGCGGTTGGTAATGAAATATTATACATAATTTCCGATCACGGGTCCTTTTTGTTTGTAAAAGTTATTACTAAATTTCATGCAAAGTTCTATACATTCCCCTATAACTTCCTTTGATATATCATCTTTATTGAGTAATTATTTTAATAACTCAATCGTTTCCAAGATTTTTAGCAGAGTTAGTAGCTATTTTTTAATAAACCGATTTATATTTACAACGTTCATTCATTGTTGATTTATATGCAATAATTAAAAAATAGTGGATGTTTTTGCATATTTAAACCATAACTAATATCTTTAATAAATCATTCGTCCATCTCTAATATGCTTCAAGGTGACAAAGATTGTCTTTATCTTAACATGAATGATTATCTACACTTATTATACTATAAAATGACCACATGCCATCCGAATCAAATGTCCGCGGACAAATCCGAGGGTGGCCTGGTACTAGTTTTGCTATATTACTTACGGTATTACTCACGAATCAATTTGTAGTTGCTGGATAATATGAAATACAAACATCTTTAAGAGAATACACGAAGAAAATTTTACATGGTTGGGAAAGTTACCATGAATAGAGCCTAATGTTATATTCTAGGCAGAACCATGGTATATACGAAGGAGAGAATGTGGCATCTACTCCGCCTACCAACTCGTCTTCTACCGCAATATGCTGAACAAACTACTATATTAGACAACCTGAAGATAACATCAAGTCTTAGTTGTTTAAATAATTTTCGTCACTGTATATGTTAAAAGATTTGAGAGGCAGTGTAGATAATGATCAGAGAAACGTGAAGTTATCATTGATGAGTACCGCAGTACCCTGAACAAATTACTACATTGGACAACGTGAGGCCAAAATCATCTCTTAATTTTTCAAATAATTTTCGTCACTGTAGATACTAAAATATTTGTTTTCGTTAAAGGCGTGGGTAACACCTCACTGGAGTTCTAGATGGAAAAATATATATGATGAAATGAAATATTCCTGGCAGTAGATTTGCTTCAAATGTGGGCTAATGTTATTAATTTAATTCGCTTGGGTTTGTACACTACGCACCGAATTATCATACGGCTTAGAAAATTGGCCTTCATTAATAATCGTCAAACAATAATCGATTTTGATGTCGAATGTCGCGTTAAGAGTCTTAGACACAAATTTATATTCCAATCAAGATTAATCTTACATGACAACTGTCAAAATACGTTGCCCAATTCGCATCCATTAATTAACAATGAAATAATAAATAAGAATTTCTGGATGAGCGCTGGCCGCCTCCATTGAGTAACAGACACTCTAATTTTGGCTTTTGGCAGTGTCTCGCCACTGTACGGAACAATAATGTGTACACCCACGATTTGAGTAATGTGATACCCGATATTAGCATCTTACCAGTTCGAAATCACTTGTGAGGTGAATTAATTAGGAACATACAATAAACGCTTTACTACTTTTGAAATTTTTACGATAGATATTCGTCCACGTCATTGATTTTATTAGCGCCGCTCTTTGATGTTAAACACTTGCGGAAATTAGTACAGAAATAGATGATAATTTTATAGCCTAGCGTGGTAAATATTGTAGAAGCCATGGAGGTATTGAGAGCAGTAGCGTAGCACAAGCACTTAAAAATTTTCGGAAAACTTTCCTAAATTTCCTAAAATTTCGGGTATTTTCAAAATTTTAGGAAGAATTTAAGAAATTAAGAAATAATTTTTTAATAAACTTCATCCCGAATGTTATGTCCTATACCTTTTTTGTATTTCCTTATTAAACAAATAATAGCACAAAGACAACTGGCATAATGATAATAAGGCAATTGGCAATAAAGGCTCTATTAAATGTGTATTGAGATGGTTAAATAGGAGAAATATAGGTGGAAAATATTTCTTTTACATTCATGGAGGCAACTAGAATAATATAATAGATAATAATAGAAATAATTAGAAAGACAGAAATACACTTTTCAAGTACCTATATTTTAAATATCTTTTGAATTATTGATTTATATATAAAATTTTATTCTATAATAAATAGAATGCTTTTGTAAATAATAATCGTTTTTATTTTCAACCACTGTCGCTTAAAAAGTCCTTCAAAGTAATGAACATTACTTAAGAAAATTCGTTAGAAGATGTAAATTAGAATTTTAGACATCGATTTTGATTCTTGTGTAATATTTTTGGATTCATTACATCCTCACATTGTGAACGTACTGTCTAAATATCTATTATTAAATATTAATTTAAAGTATTTATTTTTATTAATTTATGTTCTCAATTTAGGTTTATTAATTTACTATTCTTAATGTTGAGATTACTTACTAAAGTAGTAATATTATTCATATTAAAAAAATACCATTACAGTTTATTATTTTTTTAGTGTGATAAAATATTTTGATTTTTCATAGTCTTTTTCTGTATGCCATTGATCATGTTCTGAAATGTTAGATGAACGATTGTTTCAAAATATTCTGTTGGTTATATTGTGAAACAATAGCAAGCCTCTGGTATACAGGAGGCTATATTAAACATCTTTTTTCTGTTGAAAACCTATTGACACCAATTTGTGTAATGTATACCAATATATGAACTTACTAAAGTAAACATATATTAAAAGAAGTAATATTTTAAACAAGATAGTTATTTTGTTATTTCACGCTAACTTTTTATAGATTACTTCATTTTTGTAACAGTGTCAATAACGATTTTAATTAAACTGATTTTAGAAACAATTTTTTAATACAAGGAAAGTCCTGTATTCAAAGGACAAATAATTTTGTCCTATCGTCTGGCTACAGTAAGTAATAATAATCATATGTGCTTTGAATGGAACTTATAATAAGCTGAAAGTTATACTAGTGGTAGAAAATACTTAGAAAGCCTTGAATATTAAGCAATTCGATAATTACTAGACGAAATTCAAGATTATATTGTTTAATTGGAGTTAAAGTATAATGAAATTGATCGAAGAAGCCGTTACTCTATGGTAGTTCATAATTCCGATGCAATTGAGTAAAAAAACTACTACGTTTTATACCACAATATTTATATAGTGGTATAAAACTTAGTAGTCGTTTTACTAAATTGCGTTAAAATATAATCATCAATATCCATACCTTCGTATTTCAGAAAAATACAAGTTATTTCATTTTACTACTTAATCAATTTTTAACACTTTCGATCCGAATTAGTTTTGTATTAATATAATTATTTTTTTGAAAATGACACAAGAAATTGATAAGTATGTTACCGGTCTTTATATCGATCTTAGTCTAGTTTAGATCACTAAATTTATATTCTCTATAACAAATGTTCCAGAAATGTATCCGAACTTTCGAAACGATTTGAAAATATTACCAGATCCGAAAAATAAATAATTTCATTACTGCAGCCTTGCTATGACTTCAAAAAATGTTTTCCTTCATTTTATTTCTCAAGTTTAGATACAAATATTTTTATTATACCTAAAATAACTAAAACTATGTGAATACGATATCCTATATTCAAATAGTAACCTTTCAAATAGTTGATGGTATTTACTCAAGTTGTTGTAGGTATACAGAATTTAAATATGTCTATTTTCTGTGTGTAGAGATTTTTTTATCATATTAAAGATTAATTATTAAACCACTTAAATAATGATGCAACTAAATGACAATAATAATATTTGTGTTAGGTTCAAAGATTTTTAAGGTATAAATTAATCTGTCTGTACCTGACAAGCTAGCATACAAACTTTAAATAATAAGATAGGTACCTATTAGGTACGAACATTGTACATAAGAAATGTTTATGTACAATTATAAATTTTTTATAGACTTTAAATAAATACTTTGAATCACTGATCATGCATCAATGGTGTCAGGATAATCATAATCGCTGACTGTATATTTACTGGATACATTGATTTCGTGTATTAGTAATAGTAATTCTTCCTCATCTACGTCATAAATAACCATGTTATTATTGCCACTAAACGCTACCACATATTTTAATGAGGGGATAACTCAAACTGATGACTAAAACAAATAAAAAATCCACATTTTTGAGATAGCAGACACAACAACAGACAATAAATAACAAAACTAGAACACCTGGCCTTACGGCAATTATAAATTTCGTCACTGAAACGAGTTAAGATTACAATTAGTCATCGGTGGTGAATGATTCTTTCCTGAGAAGTATTTAAAAGACATATCTTCATATATTTATCGCAGGCGAAATGAAATTTTTACACTTGGATACTGATTTGGTAATCCCAAGAATTACGTCTTACTTTCTTTTATATGGAAGTGTGTTGTATTTATTTTATGACGTAAAGAATGCAAAGATAAAAATTTTACAGAGATATAGCTCATTTTGAGATTTCGAAAAGAGGTAGTACAATTCACAACATACAGGGTTGAATGCAGTGCGATTCATAACTTCAGTGGTGAATTTTTTTAAAACTCCTGTTCTTCAACTGTAGTGACGCATTAAACTGGCGCATTAGCACGGATAATGAGTGTGCCTCGATAGCTCAACGGTCAGAGCAACTAACCGGAAATTGGGAGAGCCGGATTTGATTTCCGGTCGAGGCAAAAAGCACTCTTTATCCTTGCTATCGCCAAAGTGGTGACCCCGACGTGATGTGATTCATGTCAGTATATGCAACCTCCCTTACATCTCAAATTCGCGGATTCGATTCCCGTCCTATCCATCACCCTACAGTTCGGGGGTTACCGAACAACGGTTCGTAAGAATGGCGAACGCGATCACATTCCGTTAAATTGTATCGAGACAAACCATGTCTCTAGGGAGGGAGTACTGTAGTGACGCATTAAATTGGCACATTAGCAAGGATAATGAGTGTGCCTCGATAGCTCAGCGGTCAGAGCAACTAACCGGAAATTGGGAGAGCCGGGTTCGATTCCCGGTCGAGGCAAAATGCACTTTTATCCTTGCTATCGCCAAAGTGGTGACCCCGACGTGATGTGATTCATTCCAGTATATGCAACCTCCCTTACATCTCAAATTCGCGGATTCGATTCCCGTCTCTCCATCGCCCTGCAGTCTCAATTGGGAGAGCCGGGTTTAATTCCCGGTCAAGGCATAAGCACTTTTATCCTTGCTATCGCCAAATCAACAAACAATTAATTATTTCCATGATCTTCAACAACTATTGCTGAAGAGTGTGCAAACATAATGTAAGAGATGCTACATTACAACACGAGAAAGTGGGTAAATTTGTGCATTGGGTAATGTAGGTAATGCATTTCTAATAGTTACTTTAACTTAGATTTTGTTAATAAAAACCTTGTGTGTTCTTAATTTTCATTATTATTTTATATACAAAATTAATAATATATATGTACATTGAGAATGTGAGTTTGTTATATGTAATTTCACAAATTTGTACAGTATTATTTCAGATCGATAATGTATTTCATTAGTTGATTAAGTCGCTCTCTAATAAGTATACCTTTCTTCAGTCTTGCATCAATCAATTTTTAAAATACGAATGTCAAATATAAAAATATGGATAGGGGAGGGACGATTTTTTGTCTGTAGTTACGACATTCTTCATTAAATTCAATTGTATATATAAAAAAGAAATAATATTTCATGAAGCTAAATAATATGACAAAAGAGGAATGAATATACTAAAAGAATATCAACGAATGACGGAGGTTTTTTATTTTATGGCCACCTTCTATTATTGCTATTTACAAATATTTACATTTATTTACATTCGAATTCGAACTTTCCCTCTTAATTAATTTGATTAAATAGCAGTAGTGGTTTATTAAAATGTTCAAATCCTCTATATTGAACCCGTCCCTGTGCACTGTCCAGACTAACTCGTCCCGATAATATTCTTGTGTGGTCAAGATAGTTATGAAAAGCTTTCTTATTCATAGTTCACGTTCTTTCGGGTAACGCTATATCAGTTGATATATGTACATAGTTTCAACGAAACGGAAAGTACAACAAAGACAGTTGGAACATTATGGTCATACAACTAATGATTTATTTCTATATTTTGCATACATTCTCTCAAGTACTACAATAGCACGTGATTATATTTTATTATCATTATTATTGAGGCAGACATAAGAGGCAACACATAAGTTAATGAAACTGGCATTGCGAATATTAAAATTACGGTGCATTCGGTGACTATTTTCTATGTTTTTGTAAACAAAGTAAATAATCTTTATATATTTTCGTAAGTTTAGAGCTTTTTTTAAACAAATTCTTTTAAATACCCTTATTTAATCGGCCTATTTCTCTGTTCTACTGAATCTCCACTGTAGTAATGTGGATAGAGATTCGTTATTTGCCAAATATATAATAGAAAAGTTGAAAACCTGTTAATTACGTGGTTAAAAGTAATCAAATAATGTAATTAATATTTATATATTTACAATATTTTGTATACAGTGTGTATCTAAACCCCTTCCACACCATTTTTAACATTAGAACTGAGAGACCTAAGAAAAAGAAAATCAGTATTACATATATTAAAGTATAAAAATAATGTTTTATGATAAATAGTTATATAATCAACAAGGATGCCTTTATCGTGTCGTTTTTTAAATTATTTTTAAATGGCAGTAGTATGCCAGTAATACCCCGTCTGGAAGCTGCTTCATATATCTATTCAAATGTCAAAATTCTGATTTTTGGAAAAAAAAACATTACATTTAATGTTGGCTACCGTCAAACTTTTTAGGTTGTACCTCCCTGTAAAAACTAAGTGTCAGTTTTTTCTTTTCTAACAAAAGTCACGCAAGTCACTTACGTTTTTACGTATCTGAATTTTATTTTATCATTATTTGTTAACTGACACATTAATTTTATGCTTTAATATACAGGTTGTCAAGAATAGGAACAAGTCTCAAAACTGCGATATCGGACCGCTCACGAGATGCGCAGTAAATAGCCTGGTCTAAGTAAATAGCCGAACGCTGCTTTCATTCTTTTTTCTACGCATACATAGAGAAATATGACACTTTTTCCTATTATTGACGAACAGTATTAAAATTTTCGTTCTTTTTGGGGTACTGTTCAAAAACTAACAGGGGGAGAAAGCGGGGGGGGGGGGGGGGGAGTTAGAGTACTTTAGTCGCACATTGTATGTTTTTTTTTATATAATAGGATTGCCGGATTCTATGAGTAAATTTTTTGATATTGTATTACAGTTCCTTATGCAGTTTTTCTTCTCTTCTCTTATGCAGTTTTTGTTAATTGGCCAAAAGATAGTTTTCTTATTTGTGATATTAAATGGAATTTTAACTGCATGCAGCTATAAGAAGACTAAATATTCTGAATTGATAATTTACAGCCAGTATATGGTTTTAAGGTCAGATATGTTACACACGGATTGCTCTTGTATGCTATCACTCTCACACCATATCTGTGACATTTGCAGAAGTAAGTAACTATGAATATCTGACTAGGATGGTACCGACTACAATTTCTTATAACTTAAAGCATTATAAAGATCATTAAATCAGACAAAATAAAGCACCGGTCGCTAAAATCGACCCTGAATATATCCAACCACTGAATTCCCGCCATTAAATTATCCGTTACAATGACAACGGGTTGAACTTGCACAAATTTTCGATGGAAATCAGTATTCAAGACGACGGCAACACCCAGCCTCGATTATCGAAAGTAGAAATACAGTAAAACATATCCTTGATAATGAACTTTAAAATAAATAATACATGGTGCATAGCCGAAAGGGGTCCCACACACGGCGCTGAATAAAAGGTACATATCATTATGTAGTATATAGGGTGTCACACACACTGGTGACAAATAAGGCAGTATGCAGTATTATAAATATGGAGAAACATTTATCGGGTTATAGTTCCATTCCTTTTCCCCTCATGTTTTTAAAACTTTATGAGTAATGTGATAAAAGACACAGTTTTGTTGTTTTATTGTTATTAAGTCATTCTTTAAAATTACAATTGTCTCTTGCACATTGTCTTATACGTAGGCATTGTTTTATAGTCTTGAAATGCTGTATCAGATAACAGCCGATAAAAATTTACTTTTTTTGTAATTCAAGGCCGGACTTTGTGTCTCAGAAGGATTTGGATGCTTTAAAAGCAAATCGTTATCCAAACATTTCGAGTATGCCAAAATTCGGAAATGTCCTTAACTAAAAAGGCAAAAATGTGCATGAGTTGCGATTTTTCTCATTTTCTTCAGGATTTTCTACTCATCCTGCTTACGGTATCCTTTAGAACATCTTTTTATCTCTAATTTGCATTTTGAATCATTCCAAACCATTGTTTTTCTCCAAGATGATACAATAACCATTTCAATGTCACACTGAAACACAAGAAAAGGTGAAAAGAATAATTTAAATATTAAGAAAATAAATTATTTAGTCAATAAAGAATATGAGGGTTAAAGGTTTTTGAGTTTACTGAATTTGAATTTGAATCATATTTACAAAATTAAAAACATTGAATCCGATATGGCGGATACAAATTTTAAGAAATATTGAGTTTTGTATGAAAATTGTTATAATGTCTTAATGTTTTTCATTTAGCTTGTGGTCTTGTTTTGTACCATTTGTATTAAGCCCTAATATAAAATGAAAGAAAAACAATCCGTGCATTTGACTAATTGGTATCCCTACTTGATAAATAGTTGTAGTTCTTGAAAATTCAAAAATATATGTATATAAAATATATTTCATTGAAATTTACTTTTTGAGGTATTTAATCAGCTCTTCTCATCGCTATATTCTTCGACTGGAAGATTTTTAATTGTTTTGTCGCTATCTTAAACTGTTAGTCCACCAAATTAGTTCCGCCATCTTGAATTTACCAAGTCTTGCTGAAATTCCGATTCAGTAAACTCTAAAACCTTATCGAGTCTTGTACATATCCAACTAAGTCTTAAAAATTTCGACCTTTATATTGGATTTGCCAAACTTTACAAGTCTGACCAGTAAACTCAAGAGCCTTTAGGGGTCAAACCCTTTGTGAATCGAATAATAATTTTCTTCGCAATATTTGAATTTTTTTGGCCAGCTTCTCTATTTTGGATAAATATATTGTTTTTCTTCTGGACATTTTGAGGACATCGACTATCTATTCTTGAAGACCACTTACACAGTACTCTGTATTGTGTATATACTACATAGTACACGTACGTATAGTCAATACATTTATTATATTTAATTGTGAAAAATATTTTAGTAGTAGTAATTTGTGTAATAATTTAATGGTAAAATTAATGGGAAAGTATTATTATAATCCCATTAGGGACACTAAAGCGGAACTGTAGTTTTAAAAATACACCACATTTGTTATATCTCCCTTTGTTACAAATAGGACTTTAATGCATATGTGTATACATATTTCGATGGTAACGTCAGGAGGATATGTTTTTGGAAGTGAAAATTGTGAAGATTCGTCAGTATTAGGACAGAGATCGTTCTAAATGTAGGGAGTTACTTGGAAACAATTTCAGCTTCAAGTTCATATTTGAATAAGAAACATTCTCTGCTGACACTTACGGTACTGCTATCAAGGTATTGTACAAGTCATTTAATGTGTAATATTACAATCTTATTTTGAAAATAAATTTTTTGTATCAGTAAAATAAAATACACTTTACTGCAAAGAAAATAGCTACGTAATAAATAGCGCACGGAGTTAATGAGCTACTCTCGTAGCTCCAGACACTATTTTCGTAGATATCTACGTTACTAAGGTAAGAATATTGAGAAACAGGTAAAATAAGACAAGCATTAAAGTAAGGCCATCGTCGATTTTACATTTTCTGTGTATTTAATTAATGAAGCACTACGTGAATCAAAACTATTTTACATTTAACGAATGGGAATTTGTAAACGCTGCATAAAACTGTTAGCCTTCCTTATCACTAAGTGTTTCATGAATACAAAATTTAGGTCAAAGGAAAATTTTATTTTATACATTATTATTTATAAATGTACGTGAAGTTCTAGTAGTCTTCTCGTATAATATCACGTATATTTACGTTTTAGCAATGAAACAATCTTAAATTGTAACTAGTCCGTTGCAAAAGATTTTATTATGGTCTTAAACATGTCAAACAATGCACATGACTGCCCATATATGCTGTTGTTTCTTTCACCGTGGGGACTATCAAATTCTAATAAGGGTATTTCTGCAAAGGCCGAGGTTTATCTATCCGACTTTTCCAACGGTCGCGACCCTCTTGCCGTCCAAAAGGAGTAATCTGAGAGCGAGTACTGTCATCGCCACATGATTAAGCAGCATAAACATTACAGCATTTATGGGCCTGTTACATTGAATCATTTGTACGTAAATGGTATTGGTGCGTATGAATAGCGGACTAATGCAGAAGATCTGGGTCTCGCCGAAGATAGTTAACATGCAAAGCAGTAATCCATAATTGGCATTTGTAGTCTAACTTAATCGAAAAATTACCATAGCAATTCGTTTGTACTAGATCCATTATGAGCTTATTTAAGTGCATGTAAGGCCACAGGGTGAGTGTCAAGCTATTTATTATAATGTCAATATTCTATATAACCATGATCGCGATTGGAATTATATTGTTATTTATATAATTTAAACATCGCGCACTAATAGTGCCATACAATTCTGTCAAATGAGTTAAGAATCATAAATAATAGAAAACTAATTTGTTGAACGACAGTTGAGTTATCCCTTATGGTGTTAATAATTTACAACAATTTTAATTGAAACTTAAATTTAACAACACAATTCTTATAGATGTATGTAAGATAATTACAGGATTTTATATAATTTTATTATACAGGTTGTGTCAAAATCATCACAGCGATATTTTATCACATTTTCATGCAACATTTTTTGAATATAATTGAAAATAGGAATAATATAAACAACATAATAGTAATCAATACAACTATACTATGGCTAATAGTTTAGTGATATTACGTATAAAGAATAGATACATCAAATTCTAAAGGCATACAGAGATCGAAAACTAAAAGGCGTCACATTTAGATGTGATTTGTGAATGAATCTATTAATATTTGATAAATTTAGATTTTTTTATTATTCAACACAAAAAAGTGGTATGGCTGAATATGGAAAAGAATATCGTTCGTGTTGCCATCTCGACTTGTCTAGACATGATGCAAATCGTTTAGCAGAATTATCCATCACAGGGGCACATAAATCTGGGTCGACTTCCCGAATAACACGTTGAATGTTTGCTTTGAGGTCATTGATTTTTGTGGCTGACTGGGTGTCGTACACTTTCCCTTACCATAACTCTAAAGACAAAAGTTCAGTAGTGTTAAACGACATGATTTTGCAGGCCAATTGATATCAGCATTCCATGAGACGACATGATCAGGAAATTTGGTATGCAACAGAGTTAGGGTTGCATTTGTTGTATCAAACGTTGCATCGTCTTGCTGAAACCATATGTTGTTCAAATCCAAATCATCAATTTGGTGTAAAAAAATTATTTAACATGTCACAATAGCGTTTCCCATTTACTGTGATAACTTGAGCAGCTTCATTTTCAAAAAAGTATGGTCCAAATACTTCATCACTCCAATATTCTTATCAAACTGTACATCTTTGTGCACGCATTTCTTTTTTGTGAACAGCATGTGGATTTTCAGCAACCCAAATTCAATAATTTTGTTTTCTGACGTATCGCTCAACATGAAAATATGCTTCATCACTAAACAAAATTTTATTGCATCACGTTCTTTCTTTTTTAATACTAAATTAACAAATGTATGACGTTATAAATAGTCTGTAAGGTAATAACTCTAACCTATAGTCTATAACTATAGACTATTAACTATAATAGTCTATAGTTGATAGTCTATAATTGTTGTGTCAACTGAATTTTGCATGCTGACGGATGTAGATCTTTCTTTAAAATCCGATGCGTGGTATCTCTTGACAGATTCAATTGCTGTGCACGGCGTTGATTTGATGTGTTTGGATATTCCCATACATTTTCTCTTACTACAGCAATATTTTCCCCTCACCGACCATGACGAGGACGTATTGGTGACGGATTGGCATATTGACGTCGTATGATTTGACAGAACACAAATGGCTATATGAGAATGACAGAAATATGAGAATATTTCAGAAACTACACAGAAGAAAAATATTCTTTGATTTGATAAACTGTAGATTGCTTTAAACAAATCTTTTCTTTCAATATAGTCAATGAGATATGATTATTAAAATAATAAGTGAGTTCAAATTATTAAAGAAATAGTAATTTTAATTAATGAAATTATTAATTGCATCAGACATTTGTATCGATTTGGCATTTGTTTATATCCTTAAAATTTGCATTTCTTAAGTATGTACGAGTATGTTGATTTAAGCATACACATATTACTCGTATGTCTCTATAGACATAGTGTAGTGTATAATTTATATGGATCAACGAATATTGGTAGTTTATATATTTTTATGTATATCTAATTCTATCAAATATATCGAAAAATTTATTTCCAAGTAATAAATACTTCCGGCAATAAAATAAAATTACGTCAAAAGCATGCTACAAGATGTTTCTTAGAAGTCATGGTTTTCTTATTTCATGAATAGAGTATGCGATTTGATGTTCATCATAAAATGATAATAGTCCTTCTAGTTTAAAAAGTCATCCACAACAGTATCATTATTATATTGCTCTAAATAGATATAAATAACTATATATATATATATATATATATATATATATATATATATATATATATATATATATATATATATATATATATATATGAACACACCTTTCACCATATAGTATATCTAAAAAATAACACGTAAAGAAAATTTAAAAGTTCGTTAGTACATAGAAATAATATGGCGGTAACGACTGAACCTTGTAGAACTCATATGTTTAAAGTTTTACAATTAAAATATATTCATTTCATGAGATATTCGCAGTGATGTCACATAAATATGTAAATATATTTGACAGTAACTATTTAACTACGAGTAATAATTTGTGATGAACATCAGTTATTTCATCGCTATTTGTCAATTAAAAAATCCCAAACGACTCTTATCTCATACCGTGGCTTGATTTTATGGCTAGGCTCAGGTAGACTGTTCCGTTTATCGGCAATATAAGAGATTTTCTTATTTGGCAAATAGCGATGAATAGAATAGTAAATGCCTGTTCAAACTGAGACGACAACAGGTTTTTGAGTGTCTCAATACATTTAATAATTTTATAATACATATACAGATTGATTTACCGTACTTGATTATTTACAAGAAATGGAGCCATGTTGATTTTGTGTAATTATTTAAATTATTTTCAAGAAAATGTATAGTATATTATTATTATTATATTAGATAGGTTTGGGCCTCATCAGCTACTGATCGCATGGGTAGTCCCTTGGCGATCCCCTCTTATCCGGGTCTTTATCCAAAAATGTTATCCCATGAAAGGAGCAATTTAGGCACGTCCTCCGCCTTAAGCCTCGCCTCCTCTAGGATAACAGGGATCCCTAATATAAGATACCTTTTCTCCTCCAGTGCGGGGCAGGTGTAAAGAAGATGAATCGAGGTTTCCTCGTCTTCTTTACAGTATCTGCAGGCCGGGCTATCAGTCAGCCTCAGCTTATGCTTATATGCATTCAGTCTACTATGGTGGCCCGTTATCATTCCCACCAGGGTTCTGGCTTTGTGCCTGTTCAATTTAATGAATTCTTGGGCCCATTTCTCAATCTCTGAGTATTGGATGAAGAGTTTGGTTATTCGACAACCCATTACTCCTCTCCATCTTTCATTGTGCTGGTCTCTTGCACAGCCATTGATGCGGTCTCTGATCAGATTCCGACTTATTCCCACTGCAGGTTCTGGTCCATAGAGGTTTTCCCTGGTCCCTAGTCTGGCAAGGTCATGGCATGTATAGTATAAATAACCGTGAAATATTTTGAGAGCTCTAAATGGTCTGTAATCCACCTGTAATGATTATATGTAATTTTAGTTATATGCACTTCACTTCCTTTGTTCATTGGAACTGTTTTACCTAACTTTAATTGATTAGGACATATGTTTTGGGTTACTAAAAACTCTTTATTCTCAATTAATTTTAAAAAAGTTGTCTCCTTCCAATGGATACAAACAGACTATCTAGACAAACATTCTTACTTAATTAATTTAATTACTGTAAACCAGCGTATGTACATTTTAGCAATTTGTTTAGCAATTTATATATGTACATACATATTATACGCGCATGTTTCGCTTCTCACGACTCATTACTCATTAGTCATAGCAAATCATGTTTCTATGAAATTATCTTTTATTTATTATTTAAACTACATATATTGCATACTGCAAATACCGCCGCGTCCTTTTGTTATACAGTTTATTTTACACATTGTCTGGAAGCAAACCCATTTACCTTCAGCAAATATTTGTTTTTAAAAAAATGAACTGCGCAGCAAATAAACTGGTAATTCTATTGAGCTCACAATAATATTTACTGTGAAGAAATTCTGTGTGCAGAAATGCTCGTAACGAAAGGCTGGATATACATAAGTAATAATAAAAAACACCCACCATTGTATGAGAAACGAATAATATACTCGTACATGCATTTCTTAGGATGTAAAATTAACGAAATGCAAATAAAGAACGTCCTGAAGAATTTTAAAAAATAGGTACATTTATCAGGGGCGTAGCGTGAGAAAAGAATCTAGGGATGTGATAAAAATTTTATAAGGGGAAGATATATGTCCGATGTATGGTAGGCCATATGAAAATGGTAAAAGTAAAAAAAAAATAAACTAACCTAAAATTATTATCCCGAGGTATATATCCTAATTTTTAAAATGAAGATCAATTCTTCGGTTTTTGTTTGTCCAGCGAAAACGCCTATTACTGTTTCTTCAAATGTTGAAGACGATCTCATATCTTCTAACAAGGTACTTTTAATATTTATTAATGCTAAAGCTGACAGTCTTTCTTGATTTTGAGAATTTCGCAGATAAGTCTTTATTCTCTTTAAACATGAAAATGATCTTTCCGCGGAACTGCTTGTGGGAGGAATAGTCAAAATTAAACGACACAATTTTGAAGACTCCGGGAAAACAGAAGATAATTGAAAGGACATAATATATTGGTGATGCTCAAACACAGTGCTCTTTTTCATATCGGGATGACTATAAATCACTGAAAGTTCACTTTTTAAACGATTTGCGTCAAAGAATATTACATCTATTATAGAAGAAAAAAGTTCGTCAGGAAAACGTTTCATGAATGAAGTAAATTGTGTGGAATTTAGATTTAAGAATTTCACTTTAGAAATTTCACTTAACCGTTCACTAATGTTCAAAGTAATAACGTCCAAAATTTCATAAAACAAGTGTGCGTAGGTGTTTTTCTTATCTTCTTCAGGAATTAAATCCAAACGCATTCTTTTACTTGGTGGTTGATTTTCTAACACAAATCTGTCCATACGGTCCTAAATGTCACTAAATTCGTTTCTCATTTTTTGAATATGTGATTTGAAATCGGCGATCTTTTTATTGCAGTAACTAATATCTGATATTTTTGCCTGTAGAATTTTAAACAGACTCTCAGAATGTGAGAATATTGCAGAAAACACTGCTAAAGAAAATTAAAATCAAAGTCGCGCAATAAAGTTAGAAGGCCTTTAGCGCTCAAATAACGGTTTCTCGATCCCATTCCTCATTTTCATTTTTCACAATTACCGGAAACAGAGCTTCCAAATCTTCCTTATGTTATGGCGACAGTCGCCAAAATGCGTTTACATAATGACATGACTGAGTCCGGAAATAACGACAACACCCACTCGAGGTTCCACTGTTGACTGCGTAAGATCACTGACCTTTTCGCCCATCTAACACGTAGCTTGGATGTAACGTGGGCCATCGCATTTCAGCACTGCAGCAAGTAACGCGGGAGCCCAATAATTTCGGGCGCCTTCATGGTCGATTCGATATAAAAAAGTTGATGGTAGCGTTTAAAGTAAATAATGTATGTTTGCGGTCGGTTTAAAATAATAAAAAATTGTAATAATTGAATAAATCGATTGAACTTTTATATAACACTAATTTTCCAATTTTCTTTAGGGATGCGACGCATTACTCGCATTCATGTACGCTACGCCCCTGACATATATTAATATCCATAATATGATTACGTATTATGAAAGTAATTATTAGATTAATAGATACATTTAATGATGTTTATAATGCGACTAATGTCATTGCATTACATTTTTCGACTTTTTCGTAATTTAATTTCTTATTTATTCACATTCTGTGTATTCTAAAGCTAATTAATTGTAATTTTATTCACATTTTACTTGATACCATTCATATTATTCATTTCAAGGTTTATTTTCTTCTGATACATATGTGAATTAATTTTCAGAACAGAATTTTCAGTAGACAATGTAAAATCTAATAGTGCATGTCATTAAAATATACGTTGATTGTTTACAGGTACTGTTTTTGAAACACAATAAACTTTTTCTTCTCTTCCTTGTGAGGAAATATTTTTTTAAATCAAAGAATGCCACTTTTAAGTTTATAGCACATCAACAATAAATGCAATGTTACGTTTATACAGCAGTATCTTTACGGTCACTTTCGGAGTTTTCCAAGGTTCTATCTTTCTCATCATTTATCAATAATAGGTAATTGTCTCAAAGCTCACAAATTATATGTTGCCAGTTATCGCATCCAATACATAAAAGATATATTCTTATTGATCTACATTACTTAGGTACATAAACAGTTTTAAAACCTTAAAACGGACTTTTCCGCACATAGAACATCTCTATCTTGACATGATTTAATTGAGTGATCATGCTAACAAAAATAATTTCTCAAATAGCCACCATTGTGCTTTCTTAGTGCCCATGAACATGGTAGAGTGTATTCTAGCCACCTCAAAATCAATAGGTGTCGCCTGGGAGACGTCCCCGATTAGAATCAGTCAAAGCCCGATCGATCCGACACGATTTAGTTGAGTTATCGTGTTAACAAAAAGAAATTTCAAAAAGTACACCATCGTGCTTTATCATGACCCGTGAATGTAGTAGAGTGTGTTTTATCCACCTCAAAATCAATGGGTGTCATCCAGGAGACGTTCCCGATCAGAATCAGTCACAACCCGATCGATCCGACCCGATTTAGTTGAGTTATCGTATTAACAAAAAAAATTTTCAAATGGTCCCCATCGTGCTTTCTCATGACCCATGGACATGGTGGGGTATGTCCTATCCACATTAAAATCAATAGGTGTCATCTGCGAGATGTTCTCGATCAGAATCAGTCAAAACCCGATCGATCCGACACGATTTAGTTGAATTATAGTGCTAACAAGAAATTTTAATGCCGACGACAACGACACACAGACAATTTTTTAAAAACAATTTTTTTTAGTCTTGAGGCCGAAAAACGAAAAATAAACGAAACTAATTCTTTTTCCATTTCCCTTACATGATTACATTACTTTTTCGCTAGTATAGTTGAGTGCAGAAAAGTGGAATCAAGAGAGAATATGGTGGAATATATTCTATATGTTTCTCAGTACGTTCCGTAATAAAGAATTAATTTTAGAGTTATTTATGTTTTTTTAGAGTTAATTATGTATGCCAATAGAAGTTGTAACAAATTTCAGTAACAAAACTCATAACTCGAAAATTAATTCATATCATATTATGTTCTAATGTATCAATCAGTACATATACATACAGGAATATGTACATATGTATATATAGCACAATTACCATCGTATTCTCGTCAAGTCCATACTCACAGAATTATTCATACCAGACCAAGTTATATATTTTTATTTAATGTTCAACTTTATATAAAATATCAGTCAAAGTTTCTACTTTTCTATTCTCCAATACAAATTAATATTGAGACGTTTTTCATATTTTGCGACTTGTCACAGTTTGTTCTCAGTAAATTGATGCTACAGAAGGACATGTCGATATTTTAGTGTCAAACTGTATCATTGCTATCCATTTTCATAAATTGATAAAAAGTATTCCATAATCTATAAATGCACGTTTAATGACATTAATAAAATTATAAATCATGTTAAATCATTTGATATGGTAGACATTCAGGCATTTTGCCCGATGCTGAGCTAATAAATGTTTAGTGCAGCACTTCGCTCCACGGCCACTATGGATGGGTATATATAAACTTATCGTATTCTCCTATGGAGGTACATGTCAGCGACAATGTTATTAATATGGGGTATTTGTCATCGCCTATATGTGTGAATCCTTCGCAGTCTAAGGTTGTAGGGAGAGGAAGTCGATTTTTGTATATTTAAACATTTTTCTATATTTAATTGAAGTAAACCCAAGTTGTAAATTATACAAAGTAAACAATTAAGTAAATTCTGTCTGAAAACCTGAAAATATGTGTAAAGTATTACTAAGTGTTTGACGAATTAGAGTGGGTATAATTTAAAACATGACAATCACATTCTATGGAAACAATCTATTGGAAAGAACTGAAAATAGTATGTAAAATAGTATGGATATATGCGGTTTTTGTTTTCAGGAAAGTCTCTTGAAATATACTAAATCAATCCAAGTGTTATTAATATTTGCTATCAACTTATTTTTCGTGTTTTTTTCAGACCTCGCCAAATAATATGACTTGTTAAAATTTAAATTAAATTGATCCTTATTTCTCTTATACATAACTTGAAATATAGATACACTGTCTTTATCTATAAGTATATATCTAATGAAGACATACATATGTACTGTTTTTAATATTATTATTTTAAAGTTACAAAACTTCAGTATAAATTGTGCAAAATTCAAGACCTGTTTCTTCTTAGAAAATGCAAGGTAACAAGCAAGGATCTTATAACATTTCCCTGAATTTATGTAAGTAATGTGATATCTTAATCAAACAGCTAAAGGAAGTGCATTTCTTTCATGTTCGGGCATAGATATATTACTCTCTCCTTGAAGAAGGTATAAAACAAAAAATTTAATTAAGCCTTCTTGAGGATGAAACTCTATACCGCAATGGAGCCATGAATAAGATTATTTAGAAGTACTCCTATGATTTTAATAAGCATAAATTTATCACTCTATCACTTACACAAGTGATTTCGTTGAATAGGTCTCTTGTTGCGTGGCATTTCGCGGTACAAAAAACAAATAATCAGTTGCTGGCGTAAAAAACGTTTATCAATTGCGCTTTTATTAGGGGCTATTTATAAAGTAAGCACCATTTTCAAACGATGAATCATTTTTATTGCTGCTGCGTAATTAATGCACATTTTATAATTTAAGTACATTGCAAGCGCGTGGAGCAAAAAATCTGGATCACTTAAGTGGGCACGAAAATCGTTTTAGGTTAGAGAAATGGGTTTACACATTAATGACATTAAATTCATGGGAGTAACAAAAGTATGTTATTCTCTATACAATTTTCCACTTCAATAAAGAAAGGTAACACAGGCTGACAAAAATGAACTATTTCTGGAGACTAGATACTAGTAGACTAGATACTAGATATCCTAAAAATTAATTCGTTATAATTTTCCAGTACGTTAAAGGGGGTCGCCCTTTAGGGGGATCAAAAAAAGAATTTTGTTTAATTGTTTTCTTAAACTAGGTTTTTTTTATTTTTTGGTATAAAACTTAAGTGATTGGATATCCAGAAGCGCGTGAAAAAATTATTCAAGTTAGCAATCGAGCTAGTTCTTCGCGCCCGACACTACTTAGAGCTTCACTTATCTCAATTCGTAGCGCTATATGGTTATTTATTATTATTTTAGGGAGATATCAAAAGAATATAATAGTTAGATTTTTTGTTATTAAAAGACATTTTAGAAACTTTAAAATTAAAAAAATTAAATCAAAATTGACCCGCTCCATAACAAAGTTCTCCTTCATCCTGAGTAAATTCATCTTCAAGTTTTCTCTTAGCTGTCATCCTGTTTTGGCGGATTTTTTTTCAATATCTTAGAATACCTTTTCAGTCTTGTGGCTCGCAGGTTGTCGGCACTTTTTGTCTCTTGACACAGAATTGCTCGGGATCAATACGCAGATGCTTCAACACATTACATCTAAAACAAAAAATTACTATAATACAAATGTAACAATAATGTTTATCTAGTTACCGAAATACGTTGTCATTGTTGAGTGGCCCTACAGCATCGAACACGCAAAAAGCTAGAGTACTCCTCATTATAAACACATTTTTGGGTGCACGAGACCAAATAACATTGTTGAAACTCTCATTTAGGTTCTGTGTGCGCCCAGAAAAGTATTTTCTCAGCATTTCAGGTTTTGCTAAGTCCCTGAAAATAGGTTTTATGGCATTCATTATGGCTAGTGCCACATGAGTGTCAAATCTCTGTAGACAACAAACAGATTGCATGACACTTTCTGGCGAGTATCGATATCTAGAGCTTTCTATATAATCAAAGAATCGATTTATTACGAAAGAATAAGAAAAATCCGCGCATTTTCATAATAAACAAGGAACCTTATTCCCCAAAAGTACGAAAAAGCTTCCTTTTGGTACACTTTTCTCCGGATCTGTTGAATCTATCTACTTACTTATTTTCTTAAAATGACCAGTAGCAAAATATTAAGGTTGTCTTGATTCCTTTTTTGGAAATTCGTAACAGAACCTAAGAAAAACAAGTTTTAACATCACAGAAATGGTGATAAAATTTTCACATTTTGTAACTTTAGGTAACTTAACCACGAATTAATTAATTGATAACATATCTCAAGACAAAATTCATTTTATTTTTACGTTTAATTTAAGATAAGAAACGTTTTATTCCAACAAGTAGTTTATTAGGAAAATGTACCGAACGCGAGCCGTTTATTGAACGTGAGTATTTTTGTAGTTTCTTGAATATAATGGTTATTTAATCAACTATTTATACTATATAATTAGTATCAATATATCGAAAAAGCGATTCTAAACAAAATGGTGCCAAAAATCGGGAGGATTGATTGAATAGTTTTGAAGAAATTAATTAATAGATATTCAAAATGAAACTAGCTGGGTGTAAAAATCCCCCCTTAAGATTTCGAGATGTCATTCCGATCTTTTTCTGATATGACACATTAACTATTTCTGTTTCACAATGAGAAACCAGAAATTTGAGAAACAGAAATGAAATAAAAATTAAAATTATTAGACTGATAAAGGATTTGGTCTCCAAAGATTAAGTTTACTAAATCCGAGTTTGAGTTCAGATTTACAAAATTGATGGCGGGTCGATGTGGAATCAATGTTCGACCATCATACGAATCGTCCCACTTGAATTTTCATTCCAATGAATCGAGATTCATTGAACTCAAGAACCTTTGGACACCACGATGGCTCAGAGTTTTTACTTGGATGACAAGAAGTTCTATACGATGTCATAAGCAGATAAAAGACAAATTGCATGATTCTTATTATATTGCTGCAAATATTACTAAAAATACCAAGAATTGCAGTTTTTTCACTTTTAGGTTAAGATGTCACGAAATCGAAACATTTTTGCAACAGATTCTTGGACAACACAATCCGCTTACTGCGAACTTTTAGTTGGAAACTTTGTCAACCTTTGTATAATTTATATTGAAGGAACATAATTTAGAATTCTCTTTAAATTGTAGATAGTGATAAACAATCAACGCGAGTAGTCCCCCCTTCTTCCCCTCTCTAACTTATGCCAACATATCGATGCCTGACAAAAATCAGGTTAAATGATAATGAATATGGAAATAATTTATGCTAATGAATATGGAAAATGTTCAGCATCCAACAGCTAGAAACCAACGGAAGCAGTTCTCATTTACGCTAAAGCACTTCATCGCGAAGCGTCGTCGGGGTAAAAGAATGTCTAATGAAAAATTTCCTGATAATCTCATTTGCAGAATTATTGAAATTCCTTTTATAGTTGTTAATAATACAACTTGATACTGCAATATTACAATACAGATGACCCGGACACATGAATACAATTCTGCAATTCAAGACCATGCTAAAACCCGTATTATAATTTTTATATGTATAAAGTAGTTAGGTAATCGAAAAATGGACAACAGTAGTCAGATGTTTTTGAGAATATCATACATACGGACAAGGATATTGATTAACCATACTATAGGTTCCATATTTCTGGGGGAAAACTTAATAATATATTCCAAACGCGTACACGTCTGCTAATAAAAAAATAGTAATAGCAAATCAAGATGATTTTTTATGGAGCTCCTTACATTTCTTCAGGTCTGTGTATACTAGCTTCAAAAATAACTGGGTGGATTGGTACACATAGCTTAACTGAATGACAGACTCGTTCATAAGATTTAACACCCCTTAACTCAATTTTTTCTTTGAGTAATTTAAAATTATATACTGCTTAATCAAAATAACTGTAAGAACTAATTATCTACATTACACGGGTATATGTTAATATAATGCAAAAAACACAGTACCGGGAAGGATAGGGAAACATTTCGATATTTACTAAGTTGTACTATGTTAAGCTATGTATCAACTTAAACATTAGGTGTTTGTTCCAAAAATTCTTTTAATTAATATATAATATAAGTGAAACAATTATGTATAATTTTAATGACATCGTTTTAATAGAATATAATAGAAAGTAGGTCTTCAAACAGTTTTTTTTTTAAAATTGGCTGAGGACCCACTTCCCAATTCAGTTCTATTTTATTTATTGATATATCCCTACCCTAAGTTTGTATGTATGCTTGTATGTAACTTGTTCTTTTTATCATATGCCCTTTTTTTAGAAACTACCTTTTCACACGAATAATGAATTATTTTGTTCTAAATTATATAATGATAAACATATCGTTATTAATTTTAATCATAGCTTTTACCCATCAGGAATAATTTCCTTTGTTTTTCGTGAGAAATTATAACATTCTTATCGATTTAGAAATAATGCGACGTAAACAGGAAAGATTTACACTACAGCAAATAACAATTCATATGCATTTTATTTGCGGTATCACCTTGAATTCAGTCATGGTTGACGAACCACTGATAGCTTATCAGGGGCCACCTACGTTAACTAGGAAGTATTGTTGTGTATTGTTCTAATTCCATCGTTAACTTTTATACATAAGTGCTTCACTATAGATAATTAAAGGTTATGTTTATGTGGAGTAGCTACATTGTCATTTCCTACAATGTATATTGTTTGGGTATAGAATATAAAATTTTCTGAAATTTGGTTGAAAATATGTATCCTAGAATCGATTCTTTATACTCTGTTACATAAATATCTTGAACATATAGGGATAGTACAAATGTGTAAAGTGTGATGGCGGAGAGAGACGAGATATGTACAGCTACTAGTTTCTTCTTTCAGGTGTTCTTTAAAATAATTTTCAGAGAACTGGGTGCTTATAAATTATGTATCTTATCTATAAAATAACCGGAAATATTTTGATAAAATCAGTTTTGATGGAGAATAGTAGGTTTTCGAGATATTAATTCTTTCGCGGACAAGATTATTTGATATTGGTCAATGTATATTTGGTATTTACTGATGTAGATTTTTCTAGTGTTCATCAGTCGATTTGTTATAGTCTTCTACATAAAATATCATGGACATATCCGAAGAGTATAAATTTGTTTGAATATTTGTAAAAAAGGGTAAAAAAAATTTAAATCCTTAATACCCTATATTAATAAATGTTTTGAATTTTCTTACTTAATTTATCCAAGATAATGTAAATTGTAAATTCATTTTGTTCATGTTTGACTAGGTTTTTTTTTTTTGGAGATTCGGAGACACTTTTTTAATAAGATGAATTATATATTTAAATAAATATTCAAACTAATATTACATTATTTTTTGAATATTATATTTTAGTTTTATTGCTTCTGAGTCGTAAGGGTGAAGTGAAAGTACTGTCGAGCATCTAACATCTTTGCCGTAGTTTCCTGGATTGTTATAGAAAGATAATCAAGGAGCAATCTGTACGATGTAAGAGAACTGTGGAACACATATGTCACAATGCTTGACGGAATGTAGGGCTATAAGTCATTTTGAAGGTTATTCCCAAAATTAGATGATACGATGTAACTTTACCAACCCTTACATATATAAAAAATATCCTGGTCGCAGATGGTCGTAGATTTTGGGAAAATTAGTATCGTGGATTTATGTTAATCATTTTTGGATTGCCAAACATTTGTCAAGCAGGTTTAGTGGAGAATTCTTGCTGTTGTAATCTCTGAATCAGTTGTTGACTGATGATTTTCACCACAAAGCTCGAAATTTACATGATTCTCGAACTGATGAATTAACTAATGGAATTTGATAATATAAATCTCTCTCTGGAGAATCGGTTTCTCAATTTTATAATATTTTTTCAATAATAGCCTTTTATAAAATTCTTAAAAAAATATGAAAATATCTAAAATATATACTGAAATATAAAAACAATGTTAAATATTATGAGATCCGAAGGAATATTTTATGGAACTGCTGTCATTTTAAAAACTGTAGGAAAACATAAATGTTATATCATCGGTGCGGTAAATATTAACATAATGTGATAGTTGTACTTTGAATATTCTTATTTTATTTATTTATTTATTTTTAGAACTCTCTAAAAAAATATATGCTTACATGAAATTATTAACATTTGACAGTCTGGACAACCTATAGAAAAAATACAAACAAATTTAAGGTCATCGCCATCATTGATCGATTTTTAAACGTAAGCCGTCATATTTTATATAAAAATTTTTTTATTAAAAGAAAAAGAACTTAAACTACCTTGAATTTGACGCCCGAGTAAGCGACTAGTAGTACGAAACAAATGAATAGGTACCTTTTACTTAAATTAAATAAAATTCGTTTCACTGTTATAATTAAAATAACAGTACGCAAATTAGAAGCAGTTTAAATAAAATCAACTAACACAATATTATATTAATTAATAAGAAATGGTATATAGTACCACATCCGTGTTAACCGGAATTAAAGTTGGAAAGTGATCTGTTTTTTCGTAAATTATAGAAATATTTGGTGTTTAGTATAAAATTTTAGATATTATGTGAAATAACTGATATTATTTCTTATCATATATGTATTTAATTCATAGATTTACCCAAATCAATCTATATGTTCTACTTTTGTTTATACCGACTTAAATATATACAATAAATATAACTGGTCCCGATTTATTACATCATGACGAATATAAGTTACTTCTACATACGTATTAATGAGAATAATTGACCCTCAGATACGAGTACCATTTCTCCAGACTGTATAGTTAGTTGCCTTACTATTGGCATACTTTCAAATATGCTATCAATTATATATTTTGTTCAGTAGCCTATTATGAGCTACATTTTTCTTAACAATTTAATAACATATTCTTTGATGATGAAAAACATATTGACGAATAAAAATTGTCGATGATTAAATACATAAGTCCAACCACAAATCCAAAAAAACAAACATACTTAAAAGTTAAGGAAATACAATGCTTAATTGGTAGGAAGTCTAAATTATCACTTGAAAATAAGCTCTTAATATACAAAATCATCATCAACCAATATAAGTATACGGTATAGAACTCTGGAGATATACCAAGAAATCGAACATGTCAATAATACAGAGAAATCAATCAAAAATATTGCGCATGATCACTAATGCCCTATGGTATGTCTGTAACGAAACAATTAATAGACCTGAAAGTGCCATACATCAAGGACGTCATAAAAGAAAAAAGATAAACACCGTAGTGGACTAGAAAGCCATCCCAATATACACTTAAAGCCTCTTCTAGAACCACAAACTGCAAGAAGACTTAAGAGAAAATGGGTAAGTGGTCTAAAGGAAGATTAAGGAGGGCTTGTCACTGGAGAAGACCTCACCACGTCAATAGTGAACCACCCGGTTCTTAAGTCAGCACATCAGCTTGTAGAATATTTGCAATTTCTGATTGCTAGTAAATCAATTAGAATAATAAAAATGTATCTAGAAATAAGCTATTCAAATAATCAGTGATGATCATTAGAATATATAGAAGTAGGGAGGGACACCATTTTTTTTTCTAGAATATTTATATACATAGAATATTTTCTATACACAGATTTTTAGATCTAGAATGTACTTCTCTCAGAGAAAGACATTCCATAAGTTCTAGTAACGAGTTTAAGTATATGCTCAAATATAGGGTTTTCATCGAACTAACACCCAAAGACCTAGTGTATTAAACTCAACCCTTAAATTTAAACAGCTAGCTATTATGAAATTTGTATGTAGAAGGGCACTGTTGAGACATTGCGAAGTTTATGTAGATGTTACGAATGATAACTTTAAACAAGATTACTGTTAACAGCTTTCATGATAAGGACGTCGTAACTGGGGTCCTAGAACTTACTTATTTAATTACTTCGGTCATTTACAGTCTATATATTTCATACAGGGAATACGCAATACAATGAAATATTTGTAGAGGTCGAAAGTTCTTCTCGGGAGTTCGGTTTTAACAAGAAACGGAGATAATTAACAAAACTGTTCTTGCTACTACAGACAACGAACAATATTACGAGCTATGACCATTGATCTCAAAAATGAGACATATAAATCACTTAACCATGAAAAACGGAACGATTTCGATAAACCATATCCTATTGTAACCCCTTAAAACTGAAATAAACACAAGTATTTATAAACGACCTAGAAATGTAAACAAAATATGATAATAGATCCATCATGCCACTGTCTTCATAAATAATGCATGAGTGCAATATAAATCATAAATGCCTAATACATAATTATACATTAAACATAATGCTTTATACTGTTATTATATTCACGCTTGGTAAGGAAATACGCGATGGAATAGTCTGTTTTTCTTCTCGTCTGCGTCACGTCTACGGGACGATGTAAATTATACCACGAAGGCATTAATGATAATTGCAAGAAACCGCCGACCATAAACGGATTTCCGTCAAACACGGCGAGATATTCCTCTTCTGAGAATTCATTAAGCTCAATTATTAGTATCCGACGTAGATCATTAACACTGACAATCCGTCTAAGCATCTTTTTAAATACAATCTTATTGTAACTCTAATTAAAATAAAAAATAAATAAATAATAGTTCTATTACTACGCTAGTTGCATAAATTATTAAGTAAATCAGGATGAGGAAACTTTCATGTGATAAAAATTAGAAAATAGTCTTAAGGGTGAGTATATTTACATATATCGAGGGCTAAAAATATCAGGAAATATGTGTGCACAAACTTCTATCATCGAAACATTTCTACGGGATTTCATTACACTGTTTATAAATCTTAAGACCTCAAGCGATATATGCTGAAGAATTTCAACAAACAATTGATTATTTCTAATATATTCTAAGGGATTCCAAAGAACAAAGAGGTTTTAGAGAATCCTAGGAGACGTTCAAAGGATTTCATAAGCTACCAAAGATCCGAAGATAACTTTTTAAACATTTAAAGAATGAATATTTCTTTTAGTATTCATTATCTTCTACTGTAAGGAAACAACATGAGAAAATATAATTTTCTATTATAAACATTCTTTTGGAACATCATTTATGAACCAATTGTAAGATATATGCTATAAAGATGGATAAAGGTTTAGGTGTTCGTTGTTTTTGAAACATTTTTTTTAATGTGAACTATACCTTGAAAGTAATATTCTACAAAACGTGTTTTATGATGAAGTGATAAAGTTTTCACAACATACTTCTTGGTTATTACCGCATCTTACGTGTTAATAAATTAATCTCTTCATTGTAGAATATTCAGCATTGACTATTTTTTTATCACTGTTTGATCCTCAGTATATATTATAACGCCGATATAATTATAGCTTAGCTTATATAATAATCCTTTTGGAATAATTCGATTACAAGTTTGTCAAGTTATTTGCCATACTAACATCATTGGTAACATGCAAATGTCATCAGTAATTTTATGAATAGAATAATAATGAACTACAAATTTGAAAATTATATAATAGACCAATAACGCAGTTACTAAAGACTAATTAAAGCAAAATTAAATATTCCCCGCCTTCTATCAAAGGTATTTTCAGCATTTCTAACGTTATGATTGAACATGCTCCAAAAATTCTTTGTACCACTTCTTGCAAATTACCACAGGAGTTCTGAAAATACTATTTTTTAAATAATAGTTAACTCAAAGTAGTTCATAATGGTGAAACGAGGAAAAAATGGAGGAAACTCGATTGGTGTAAGCAAACTTATTAGCAGATTATCAAAAAAGTAGCAGAAAAATGTTAGTCTCATGTCGTATGTGTTGTGCTGAAAATACCTACCCATGCTAAAATTCATACGTATCATCGTCTAGTTGTTAAACAAATTCAGTTAAAATATGTTATATTGATCATTTTTTTTATGTTTCACTGACAATCAGATACGATACAATCCTTAAGCTACTGTGTCAACTTGTATAAGGAGTAGGTGCTTGTACTGATGACTTGGGGGGTCCAATGAAGTCATCTCAGTTTCTATTTAAATCTGCTGGCCAACATCTATTTAATTTTCGGTTCTCAACTGAATGTAATAGTGTTTCTAGGAGGAGGCTGGAATGTGCTTCGAAATTTAGGTGGGATTACACATTCGGTCTTTAATGACTTCGCTTACATAGGGGATATTCCTTCCAGTCTGTGTGTAAAATGTGGTCAACCATTCCACGGTGAGGCTGTTATGGTACGAAAAACCTTCAGTTGCCCATTGCATAATGTAATATCTGATGAATTGAAAAAAGTGGGCTTAATTATTCACCTGCGGCAAACTACTATCTAAATATCAATTTTGTGAGTATGTAGTAGAAACTTTACAGAAATATGCGAACTGTTAGTGCTCTTCATATTTTTCTTCTTGTATATATTTAGAAATAACATAATCTGAAATATGGAACATAATCTGAAAGAAGTTTGTAACAGAAAAAAGTTGTGTGGCATAATCCATATGAAATTTCAATTTCTTAAGGGAAGCATATCAAATGTATTATAGGCTCTTGTTTCATAAGTTGATAAACGTTTATTAATAACTTTTTTGCGATTAACGGTCTGTCTATCAGTAATTTTTTTCAGTCAGAGAGCCAGTTTCACGAAATACACTAACGTACTTTTGGAAGTATCCATCACACATCTGTATCTGTATTCTCAAGTTTCATTAATTAGCATATTAGTTCAAAAGTAGGCTTCACTCATGTAGACTTCGTGATTGATCTGTAGTGAAAAACATAATTAGTACCAAAAAAGATTACAATAGCAAAAAAATATTTACCAAGACTACTTGACAAATTTCGACAATCAAAAATTAATTGACATAAATGCATAATACTAGCTCAGACAATTATTTTAAAATCCATGCCCATCTTTATCAAAGATAGTTTTTGATATATATGTACTACATTAAAGGGTGTCTTTTACAGCTCTATTCGTTGACAGGAAATCCGTCCCTGAATACATTTGATCTGGCAAATACTACTACGATGCACACGACACGAGCAAAACCTGTGTTGTGCTGTTGTGCATGGAGGTGTGTGTATTTTTAGCAAATGTCCGACCGGGACGACCGAGTTTGATCGGAAGAATGGGCCACAGTTGATTTTTGCATATTACCGGCCTCAATATTTATTTAGACGACAGTGGAACGGCAGACACGTATCATTATCAATTTTTGTTAATCGAACCATATAATTGGCTTCCCGAGCAAATGCGGAAAATTAGTTCAATGTGGTGGCTAAATATACACGTGCCTTCAAGTTATTAGATGCGTGATATTAACGTAACTTAAAGCAGGGATGTGAAGTTCAAAATAATTAATCGAAAACGGGCTTTAATTCATGATTTGAAATATGCAAGGTGCAAGTTTTTTATGCAATACTGAAATCGCGGTACAAATCATTCGATATCAACATCTTCGAAAATACTTTTGTCAGTCACTCAGCGTCATCACGAGGAGAATTAATTCTAAATTCTAAATTTCCAGATTGGAGATGCTTCTCACCAATGCCAGATGAGAAGCATCTCCAATCTGGAAATTTTACTGAACTTGCTACGTTCACCAAACATCATCTCACTTTTATGTTAGCATGTAATAGACACGGCTAATAGAGCCTAATCTTTACATCCTGTCCGAGGGATGATATGTCTTTTACAGAAATCTCGCTTAAGTTTATGTAATTTTGCGAATTCACTGACCTACAAGCCGCTAGAAGTTGTAGACGAGTCAGCCGTGGTCACTCATTCCAGTGGTACACCTGACTGGTATGTACGTCAAGTCAGCCTAGACCATTGATTTCTTTGAACTCCTGCGTTATCTTCAAATTATATATGTATGGTTTAGAGTATCAGCAATAGGCACAATATGTCTTAAAAAACAATGATGGAAAACTGAAACGATATGTCACTGTTAAACTAAATGTCAATTAATTTCATTATCCTGTCTTATTTCTTCTAATTGTTCATGAGACATGATACTATAAATTATGCTTTTAAATTGAGAACTTTTCAGAATATATGAGATACTTTGTGTTGATGATAAGATTACATTAGAGAATATATCTACAGGATACCACAAACAGGATGTAGAAACCAAGCGTTTTAAGAATCGAAGTGTTGATTGCTAGAGTACTACATATGCAGTAAAATAAAACGTTGAATTTTTACAGTCTAATATTCTCCCAAATGTATTATATTGACAATGCCTTGAAACTGCTGTCATTAAACAACTTCTAACAAACTTTGTGGACTAAATAGTAACACTACATGAGGCAATGATTAAATTTTAAAATTCTAAATTTGGAAATTGTAGGTGTAGCCTTTAATTTTTGTTTCAAAGATTTATTTATGGTAATAAATATTTTTTATGGCACACGTAACCTTGTCTGTCATATATGCAACTTACATTCTTAAAAGATTATGTTCGGTTTTCTTGAAAATAAAAAAAGGAGAGTCAATAATGTCATTAAATTTAATATCATGTAGCGAACGACAATGCCTAAAAAATGACCAATGTAAAATCGATTAATCAAAGCCAGCGCAACAAAGGTCGGCAAACCAACAGGTGCTAACAGTCAACGTGTTTTGTTATTTATGAATACCCTCCCGTGTTTCAAATTCTGTACAGGGTTTTGTCGGAATTCATTGTAATTTATGAATCAATGCCTAAGGTCCTATTTCTCACATTATTTAAAGACATACGGGCGTAATTTAATAAGTTTATTGGTTTATATTATATTATGAACTGGGCTACGTATTAACCAAAATCTATTTAAACACATCGAATTTAGATTTTAGAAAGATAGAGTCACTTTGGATCAAAGTTACAATGATTTCCTTAACGCAGTCAAATGTTCAATGCAAAGATTTTATATCAGTTTGTACTACAAAGAATCTGAAACTACTTCCTAAACTATTTCCTAAAATACAGTGTGCATTCAGTGCAGTGTCCGACGCAGATCTAGTAAAAGTCAAGCGTTTGCCTTGCATCTGCTACATAGATGAGTAATCTATTATATTCTTCTATATAAAAGGTGGTCCAACCAAAACGCATAATGTTAATTGTAAATAAAACAAAAAATTTTCAGAGAACTATCTTAATACTTTTTATTATGATAGAAGGATCTATGACAATTATGTGTGAAACAAAATATCGGCCAAATGCTCGCCACGGCTTCGGTGGCATACCTCTATTTGATGGTCCATATTTTCAATGACTCTGAGACATAATTGAGGTTCAATGTCGTTAATGTGCCGAATTATTTCATCCTTTAGCTCTTGAATTGCTCTTGGCTTATTGACGTATACTTTTGCTTTTAAATATCCCCAAAGAAAGAAGTCCAACGGTGTCAAATCACATGATCGTGGCGGCCAATTAACATCGCCACGACGTGAGATAACACGGCCATTAAATTTCTCGCGCAAAAGTGCCATTGTTTCGTTGGCTGTGTGGCAAGTGGCACCATCCTGTTGGAACCACATATCGTCCAGGTCCATATCCTCAATTTCTGGCCACAAGAAGTCCGTTATCATCCGGGCACGACGACGAGTCGAGGTTGGCGGCTCTTCTGCTACACTATCGCGAACAACAGCAATGTTTTCCGCAGAACGAACTGGACGAGCATGCACAGGTGTTTTCACATTTCCTACAGACCAGGTTTGCTGAAATTTGCGCACATGTCTCCCGATTGTGGACACATTTGGTCGATTATGCTGACCAAAAAAGTCCCGAAGTGCACGAAATGCATTTTGATTTGAACGCCCATTTTCGTAAAAGGCTTCAACAATCTTAACGCGCTGCTCAATTGTGTACCTCTCCATGGTTGAATTTGTCAAACACTGAAACAAATAAATGTCAAATTAAGTTGGGCAAAAAACTTGACGTTAAGGTGTGACTCACAATTAACATCGTGCATTATGGTTGGATCACCCTTTATATTGTTGCAACAATTCTTTTGAGTTCAGTATTGGGGATACAATTGTATACTTAGATTCGAGTCCCAACGGAGAGACTTTGATAAGGCTATATTTGTCCTCGCGTATATGACTCCTCCTGAAATGGTGGGTTTAGGGGAAGTAGGTCGATATAAATTATAAACATTTTAAATAAATCTATTTCCTGATATTTTTGGTACAACTTGGTACAAATATGTTCGAATTCCTAAATTCTAGCGACAGCATTTAATCTAACAAATAACTTTACGAACTGTTAAGTTGTTAATAAAATGTTGTCAACAAATGTCCTGACAGTATATTTGTGCTTACTTCATCTTACCTTCATGATGAGGAAGACGCCGAATCTACTGGTATAAGAATAGGTTACTATCTTTTGGGGCACATTCCAAAAAATACATTGTCTATTAAAAGTTTTAGGTCGCTTTTTCCCTAAGAAAGAATTTATTATGTACTGATGTGTGTACTTTATGTGGGAGGAGCAAGCAATTAATAAATTCACAGAACTAGACATTTTCACAACGAACCTAAAATTAATGTGTGACGTGATTTCTTAACAATGGTTACATTTGAACTCCAGCTGAAACTTCTCTTCAAATTTTTATGAAGGAGACCGACCATAGTTATTAGTTAATCTTTGAGTTATACTTCAACTTTTGGTTTATTAATATTGATACCTAATATGTTTTATCGTACAGTGTATCAAGTACATCAAAGTTTAAAAATAAGTCGTGGTATTTTTTAATGAATTAATGAAATTTCATATCTAATTATCATAAAAAGTAGTTACTTATTTAAGAATTTTCAAAAAAAGAAATTATATATATATATATATATATATATATATATATATATATATATATATATATATATATATATATATATATATATATATATATATATATATATATATATATATATATTTGTATACCCTGTATAACACTTCTACTACAATGTTGTTTTACTTACATAATAAATTATTACTTTATCAAAGTATGTACCACAATAGAGGAATAAAAAAAAACATATTTTACTGTCATATTAAACCGTAAAATATTAATATGAATTTCTTTCATATAAAACTTGGTTATATGCTTAATAATACTATAAGGCGTGGTGCAGGGAATTTCACAATATTTCACGAATTTAGAGACACATAACAAAGTTACCTTTAGACGACAGTAAAAACATTATAATATACGAGTATATTCTAAATATATAATTCACGTTCTCAAGACTGGACCAGTGTTTAAAAATTTATATCTCCTGTGATAATATAGAAAGCACAAAGCTAATGAAGCATATGTTTCCTTAATTCTCTATATTGACGAGAATGGATCCGAAAATGCATAATTATTTTCGAAAATAGATTATTTGTCCACTATAGTACATACGACAAAAGAATTCTACCATATTACAAAAAAATCTGTCTCAATAAATAATAGAGTTAATTAAACATGCACATTAAAATAAAAAAATATGTAAAGTAAAATACGAATTAATTAATTGTTTTAATTAACAAAGTTATTTATTTAATCAAACATTTGTTCAAATGTTTGATGAAATAAGCAAATGCAAATTTGAGAAAAATGTTTTATTAATACACTAAAAATTATACAAATAAATAATACTTTTTTTAATTGCGGTAAAATTTTAAGACACTGTGGTTCCTTATTTCATGAAATGTTTTATTTTATATTTTTATGGGCATTAACTCTGAAACTGTTTGAAGTGTATCAAATACATGAATTCTATAGACCGTGTACAGTTGTAATATTTATAGATTTAATACTAACACTATTAAATAAATGTTAATAATAAATTAAATTGACGTGGGATGGAGAAGTGGCGAAGATAATGAAGACAAGAGGAATCACATGGAAGTAGGCTGAAATTACAGCAAGGGACAGGGTTAGATGGAGATTAATGATAAAATAGTGAAGAAAACCGTGAAAGTGGGGAAGCAAATGTGAGTGAAGGGAAGTCAGGTGTACATCATACTTGATAGGTTTGGGATGATAAAGAGGAGAAAAGAGGAGTGTATAAGGGAAGTGGTAGTGAAGTGACAAATGATACCACAAACGGAGTGGAGTTTAGATATAGGGACAGAGCAAGATAGGGTGGAATGAAATTGTAGAAGTTCTTTTAAGTTGTTTAACACGAAATAGGATATTTAGTTAAGTAACTGTAATTGTAGGATTTAGATTAATTGTTTAAAGAAATGTATATTTAGCCTCTACACCTAACGGTAGGAGAGGTATAGATTATGTTATATATTATAATAATTAAATTATATATTGCAGTCTATCAGATGATTACTATTTTCTTACATGCTGCAATATTATTCCTCATTTAAATTAAATCTATTATTTAGACTCCTTAAATAGTTTAACGTATTAACCTTAAGTTACCCATTATCTCCTCATTAATTAATATACATTAATAAATTCTTAATCCATATTCCGCCCAAATGTGATCGATACTGTGAGTTAAATTTATTGCGACAGTTTTATTTAAAACTGTCAGACCTACATATTACCGTGAAGTAAAACAAACTTATGCAACCAAGAATCCAGCTCAGACTATTATTATTATTATTGCAACTACCAATTATTATATAAATTTGTCACTTGCGTCCGAGCCTCGTCCTACATTAATTAGCCAATTTATAAAACATTTTGGGCTAAGTGTTTTGGAAAGTATTTTCAATATCCTAAAAACACATTCATAAATCCTTCTATATTATTTCAGGCTATTTATACACCCGAAAATAATTATGTGTCATTTACGTAAAGGCGTCTAATTTCATGACGAAACGGTCGATGTCATCACACAATTTTGGCGCCCACCCTGTTTTGAATCGCCAAGATTAACACGTATCTAACAAGCATTGAGACTTTTAGTTTATTCAAGACTGAGTAGTAAAATTAAACAAAATATTATGTTACTTATTTGCTTTAATTTATGGGAATTGGTAGGGAGATCCAGAGCACATTGTCAAACGTCATGTTATTGTCAAGATGCCAAGTACCATTTTGAAAACACTTATTAAATTATTATCTGATTTTAAGAATACGAAAAATTTAACGCCTAGTGACTTTGTGGAAAATGCATTGCGAGAACATCGAATTAAGGACAATGAAGGTCAGCATTTCTTACATCTATTGAAACACGACGAGTTTCTCGATAAAATCGCTAGAAGTTTCATAGAAGAATACGCACTAAGACGTGTAAAGGAACACAATGTAAAAGTTCTGTTCTACTTTACAATTTTCCTTCTGAACGAATGCAACTACAATAACTTCCTAAATAGCGATTTCTATTATTTGAAAAACCTCCTGGAGTATTTATTAAATGAAAACAATCACATATTGTTAACAAAATTTGCTTGCAAAATTTTTGATAATACTTATGTTCTCGATTACTTAATGTATCCTCTTCTAAATAAATTAAACTTAATTAAGACGGTAATAGCCAAAATCGAAGAGGATGAGAGAAATCGTATCATTAAAAGACCTGTCACCGTCGCCGAAGAATTTGATTGTTCCAAAAAACCAAAGAAAGGCTTACCTCCTCCTCCTGTAAACACCCCCGAGGAATATATTGAATTTAAAGCTAAGACACGTATAAAATACCCTCCCCTAAAAATTCTAGCGAATATTGAAGAGGAGCATGCGAAAAACCGCGAGAGAGCATTAAAATTGTTAAAGGCCGCACAAGACGTACCAAAGAGATTATTGAAATTTGATAGAATAAGCAAGGATGACAGGCAAATCGAATCCAAAATGTTCAAGGCTAATAGACCGCCGCCAAGAAAGGAAGTGGAAATAAAAGGAAATTTAACATCAACATTAAGAGAAGCATCTCGCCTCATAAAAGAACAAGAAGATGAGATACGGAAAATAGAAGAGATAGTTAAAGGTGGTTACAGTGTCGAGAGGATAGAACAATTGGAATTAGAACAGAGAGAAGAAGAGAGTATAAAAGAGATGGAGGCTATCGAAAGGAAACATTTACAAGGTTTATTAACTTATGAAGAGGCCCTCTTGGCAAGGAAGAGGTTATTAGAAATTAACAAGAAGAAAATGTTAGAATTTCAAGAATCTCGATTGGAATTGCTAGACAAATTGGAAAAATGGAGGGAGGAGGAACAAAACAAAATAAAACTCTTGGTGGAAAAATCTCAGAGAATCAAAGAGAACGCGAAAGAGTCCGAAAAGAAATTCCAAGAGGAAAAGCAGAATCAAGTTAGACTGCAGCAATTCGAAACCAGAGAAATGCTACGCCTCGCTTACGAGGAAAAGCGACGAGAACTATCCAGGAAAATGGAGTTGATCCAAGAAATACGCGCTCTGCAACAAATCGGATGCAAAATGAGAGCGAAAGAGTTCGATCCCACGGAATGCCCGAATTTCGGCCTGCTTTGCGAAATGTCCATAGCCGAGCTGCAGGAGAGACTGACCCTCGCCAAGATTAGGATGAACGAAGAGCTGGAAGAGAAGAGGAACTGCATCTTGAAAAGGAAGGGGGATCAACAGAAAATGGTGGAGAATGTGAAGAATTTCATTGCGCAAACTCGGCGAATGTCAAAGCCGAAGCCCGTGCCAATTCGCACGACCAATTTGGAACGGAGTCCTGAACTAATTGAGCTCAAGAAACAATTGCAGGAGAAGAGAAGTTTACGAATGGGAGCGACACAGATTTAACTTCATATGAATTAAATGAAAATTAATACTGTTTATGTACTTCTATAATTATAAAGTACCAGTAAGGAATGTATGTTTTACTTCTACGCAAGAAATGTCTAAATTTAAATATGGGATTTCAAGTGTAAATTCACATAAATATATGTTCTAATGTGTTTCAAACTAGAACTCAGTTAATCTGTTATTACATTTGTTGTGTAATTGTAGTCAAAGAGTACTAGTTTTCCAATAATACTAATATTATACAAAGTAGTGCGCATATGAAGAGTTGTGGGTGTCAGAAAATTTAATAAAATTAAGATCGAAGAAAAATATATATATTTGACAAAATTAATTAACAATTAATTACAAAAGCAATAAAGTAAATTCCAACAAGAAGAATGTGCTTAGACAAAAAGGCATAAAATAATCGAGGAAGCTGTTACTCTGTGGTAGTTCATAATTCACAACAGAAATGAGTAAAACAACTACTAAGTTTTATACCACTATATTTTCACAGAAACATGACTGCAGTTTCGACAATTTTTTTTTAATTTTTTTCTCATTTTCAAACGCTGATTGAACTAAGAATTCTTAATTCATCATTCTTAGTTAAATCATCGTTTGAAAGTGACATACAAAAAAATTTGTTGAAACTGCAGTCACGCTTCTGTGAAAATATAGTGGTATAAAACTTAGTAGTTGTTTTACTCATTTCCGTTGCGCATAAAAATACTTTACGAGCATGTTAATGTATAGGGAATTAAGTTTATTTACAAACATTAAATAATAATAGGGAATTTTTGACAACCTATGAATAAAGGGTTCAGGTGACCAATTTTCAGGTTTCAGGAACAGGTTTCCTAAACTAGCGACCTAACCAATCTATTTAAATCGAAAATTTTATTATAAGCATTTTTCTCTTCCTTCCAGGTTAATGTTGGCTCACCTGCTGAAAGGGCCGGTCTCGTTGCAGGAGATTCCGTAATCAAAATTAACAACACAGACGTATTCAACCTAAGACATAAAGACGCCCAAGATGTAGTTGTTAGAGCTGGACCCAGCTTTGAGGTGACGATCCAAAGGTAAAGAAAAAAACATCCATATTACTGTCTACTTCATCGAAAAGTAAAATTTCATTATATCTTTTTTTATTTCATTAAGACATATTTATTAAATTATTACTTTAATAAATTATTATATTATACTTGATGCTACTTTCTGCATGAATATAAATATTATACAGACATGGGGAAATACGTTTTTCATCATTTGGTGCAAGAAATTTGTTATAAATATGTGGGAACTTCTCAAATGGGAGATACTGTGTTTTCTCTTCACCAATAATTGATGAAGGTTATCTACTTTACATTAAATATTACATATACATATGTAATGTTTTGGTCTCATTATAGATTTATGCACATGATGTTTTAAAATAATACAATATCTTAGCGAGAATAAGTGATAAATCTAATAGATATGTCGACGATTAATTAACGTTTCGATGTAACCTTGATTGGAATTATTGACGCTTTGCCCACTTGATGACCAGTCGACTTTTATTTTTAATTTACCTTTGCCTTTTGATCTACAGAGGGGGCTCTACATGGAAACCCTCAGTTATACCCACAGGATCATACCCGACACCATCTCCTGTCACAAACAACATCAGTCCAGTCACTAGGACGTCTCTGGCAGCTAACAGAACAGAAAATATCGGTGCTATAGGAACTGGGCACAACTTGTCCGCTAAACCATTTAGTCCACAGGTATGTCTGTCTTTTCTTATTCGATACACTTGTTAAGTACGTTCTATACCCTAATTGTTACGTAACCCCTCAAATATTTGTAATTTGAAGTCGTTACTAAAGATTTAAAGGATTTGCTACCAATCTAACAATTAGATTGCATTTGAAATTTTAATTGCCGTGGACTAGACAAGTATTAATATGAAAGAAATTCAACTAAAATACATAAAAAATGTTACCTTCTCCACAAATATAAGGTGATTCAAGCTCTAGATTTTAAAGAGCACGGTTGGCGCATATGTATTACAGCAGATAAATAGTTTCAAGATATTTTGTATTTACATATGGGTCGTAAATAATGGACGTCAGTACGGATATAATGTCTTACAGGGAAATAAGAAAGCCATCAAAATTGATTTTATTTTTAGCTGTGGCCTTATATTTCGTATATCGAGAGGATTCAGCTCAGTCATATTTCATTATAAAATATTCCTGTTCATATAAAATGTCCTTCATTGAACCACAAATCTATGGTGTACATCAGTAGAAGTAGGTAGCTGTCTGATCATATCTACATTAAGGAAAATTGAGATAAAACAGTGGAAAACCGCAAAGAATCATTTTCTTACTCTCTTTCCTATACATTTTGTAAATATGTTATGAAAAATAAAATCAAGTTAATTTGATTAGCAAATAATCATATTTTAGAACTCACTTTTCAGATATATTTTCTTCTCCTCTAAACAATTTTCTCATTTAGTGTGGTTCAGTTTCAAAAACATCAGTTAAATCAGTTTAAATTTATTATATTTCCCTTAGAATTCTGATATATATTGTTTGAACGTTTTATAATCACTAAAATTATTTAACTGTACATTCCATTATCTATTAAAAGACTGCCTTGGATTATGTGTTTCATCTCCATGAATATTCTTAGATAACAGGATTCATTCTCTTACGAAGATTTTGAAATATATCTTCAAAAATGAGCGTGACTGCTCCAATAAAGACCAACAGGTATTATTTACACATACTTTGTTTTTCACAAATTCTTGGCAATGAAATAATTATGGCTAGTTTACTTCTGATGTTATTTATCGACACATTTATTGGTCTGGATGCACGGCAACAGTATAGAATTTCTTTATTTACGCATAGGAAGTGAAATGACAAATTTTTTTTTATGGTTCTAGTTTTTTGTACTGGCTACTGAAATAATATTAAGTATTAATGATGATAAGGGACTCTTACACAAACGAGGACTAAAAATAGGTTGCTATAGCACGTTGTTTAGTAAATAGTGCAAATTGGTATTAATCAGAATTTGTAATAATAATTCTTCATTTTTCTATATATTCTCAAAGAATTTTTTGTAAGATATGATGCAAGAAAATTACATTCTGATCTTAAAGACGCATGGCATGCAGGATGTTCTGCAAATATACCAGAAAAGTCAAAAGAACGGTACTGAAAAGCACTTCAAAGCTTGGTGCACTGATAAAAATTATGGAAACATCGCAAAAAAGTAATGTCAGCATATTTTGTTAAGAAAAACTTCAGACAATAGTAAATAAATATAATAAATAATAATTTTCAATAATTGTTCAAACTGTAATTTTAATGTTATTTGTAATAAAAAGGAATAATTTAAAGCTATAAATGAGACACATTTGCTTCCATTTTACTTACCGATTAAGAATTTGTGAACATAATTTTTTGATTTCATATTAATTCAGTAAACATATCAAATAATATTAACATCGCAATTATCGTTGTATGGTGTTTTATTTTTTACTTGTCTTAGGTAAACGGTACTGTAAATGGTCCTAAAGTAGTCAATAAGCAATATAACAGCCCGTTGAAATTATATTCCGAAGAAAGCATTGCTGAAACACTCTCAGCACAAACAGAAGTACTATCAACAGGTGTTCTAGGGTGAGTATAAAATAGACAACATTCCATATTAATACAAAATATCTTTCCATACTATTCCATACTCTCGCTTCCACATAAATATCTAGAATTAATCTTGGTAGTTGAAGAAAAATGCCCTTCATTAGATCGAGATATACATAACATAGAGAAGTCTTTAGATTCAAAAAGTCAAGACTCAAAAATAAGAAGTAAATATCAGGTTTTCTAGTAGTAGAACGTCAAGAACTTCACTTGACGTTTGTTCTGTATAGACCAGTTTTGTCTCGTTATTATTAATTGTAAATATAGCGTACTATTGATGAAATAAAAAAATTGCAATAGCTTTGAGGTAGAAAACAATTAAGGTAATAATATAAATCGAGATAGAAATTGAGGGTAGTAAAATGGCAATAACCTAAATAAACTGTTGTCTCTGAAGTCATTTAGGATGTTTTAGGCTTGATAACATTCGTATCAATATCAAAATATTGTGACAGAGAATCTTCCCTCGTGAAATGTATATCTATGTATCTAACTTGATGTAGTTCTTCTCATATCCATGTAGTGTTTTTTATCCATGTCTTGATAATCCCTTAAATCAATTCTATGAAAGTTAACTGAAATTGCTGTTAAATCACTTCAATCGTGTACAGAAGTTTCAAATAATTTTATTGTTTTAATGTAAAATCTTTTAATAGCAAATGGACTCGATTCGATTTAAACAAATTTAAATCTTATAAATAATTATGTAATGGAGTACTAGGCTTTGATTTTTTATATTTTAAGGAATAATAAGGGGTTTTAATTCCTACATTATTAGAACAATACGTAATTTCGACTAAAAATTAATATTAATTTTCTCAAAATTTTTTTCAAAATGAAAACTATTCTCAAGGACACGTTATGAAATACATTGGATTATGTAAATATTTCAGATCAATTGTAGATCCTCGTGCTCATTTTCAGGCCAATGATTCACGAAGTAATTTATGACATTCCTTGGGAATTATTCAACGTTAATTTTCAAATCGTTTCCCAATTTTTCAAATAAATCTACGGATGTTTACACTCTTTCTTCTAGATTCGTTAAGTAGGTGTCAATATTGGTGCCAATTTGTTTTGTTTTAAAGGTGTTGCGCTAATATTAGCACCCGAACGTCATCAAAATGTATCATACATACTACTGTACGCTTTCAGTTATCTAACCAACTACAAATAACAGGTAAACACGATGTATTTGAAACCCGATTTTTTTTAACGAATTCATACAGTTCACCGTTTAGATACTTGGAATTCTGCCACTAAACTTAAACGAACTTAAATCTAGTCATATTTTAAACGGAAACAGAGAACGTACTGTGGTACCCTTGAAGATTGTTTAAAATACCGCCAGCGTTTGTGCAAAAATAAATGTTGGGAATCGATAAATATTTAAAAAAAGGTTTATTTATGGATAGTTTCTGAAAGAGTTTTCCGTTCATTGTGCGGGTAAAGAGTGGATATATATATCTTGCCCGATATATACATAATTCCTCCAGAGTGTTGTAGGAAAGTGGATAATAATTTGTCTTAATAATATTTATTATTAGGCATATTTAATGGACAGAGCTCTGTAGAAAAGTCATAATATTACGTATAGATATGTGTGAATAGTAGGTATAATCTTGATATATAAAATTTAGGGAGTAGTATTAATTATATAACATATAATGATTCAAAATTTAAATACATTTAAATTCTCGCTTCTATGGGTAAGTTCCTCCTGTGCAGTCTATGGTTTTAACGGAAGAAGGAGATTTATTTCCCGTTAAATTATTTATTTATTTTTAAATGAATATTTTAATTTGAATACGATGAATTATCAGTGATACAAATTAATATCAAACAAGATCTGTTGATTAAAAATTATATTTTTTGCTTCTAAAGTAAAGTCTGTTAAAGATGTACAAACAGTTGTACTTGAAAGAAAAACTTGAGTTGTGCAAAAGAATATGATAGCGATAAAATGCTATATAGTATAAAACTATATACATGTATTGTTAGTTAAATATTCCCTCTTATCTTCACCTTAGTTCTATAGTAAAGTACTGAAGATAAATTAGGACAAAATAAATTAGTACAATCAATCACATTTAATTTTAATTTTCCTTTACTATTGACCGAAAAAAATCTAATGCCTGAATGTATTTTGCTTTATATTTATTTCAGCGTCAATTTTAAGAAAAACGAAAAGAACTACGATGCTTCTAATAGTGCCGTTCTGCGAGCACTTAAGGAATCCGAAAACGAACCAAGAACTCCAGACGAAGGTAAGTCAGAAATATCCGACATACTCGTACATAAAATGATATTAAAGTATGGATGTTGAATATCACACTCATACATTTAAATATCTAGTCAGGCTTATACTTGATGACTTTGGTTTTAGTTTTACATGATTAATTAAGATAGTTGAGACTATAAGGTAATTGAGATTAATTGGTATCATATTAGATCTGGAATAAAAAGAGCATGATTGGAAGTTAAAAGACTTTTAATGTTCTTTTTATTTATTTATATAGCCATTTAAATATACTATGCTACGAACATTCTCCATACTATCGTCGTTTTAATGTATCTACATAAATATTATACAGGTAGCTTGAATTATTAGGAAACAAAATAATGAAATGAGTTCAGTAAAATTCCTAAATATAAATTTAATATTTCTCTTTGTAGGTGTGCATTATAATGAGATGTTTTAATTTAAAGTAATTCTATTTTTAATATTTCGGTTGCCGTAGCAAACGTAGACAGTTAAAAAATAATATTTTATGTAGAATACCTGAAATTATGGTTAATCTGTCTACACAGCAATATTTTTAACTATTTGTTTTGTGATTATTGTTTTGTGTATTTTAATATCTTCTACATGGAGGAAATATTTATTTATGGAAGTCATACTTCCATAAATAAATTATGTGAAAAATATTTCACATAATTAATTAAGTATATATAACAATTATATGCAGTAATTGTTAAATACCATTAAATGGTATTCAACATGAACCTGAATATGATAGAAATACCATGAAATTATTGAATCTTTTGTCAACGTTTTCTTTCAAAATATGTAGAAAATTATATTCATTAAAGGAAAGAAAAGTATAGTTTATTTCATCGCTATTTGCCAAATAAAAAATCCCAAACGGATTTAATCTCATACCGTGGCTTGTTTTTATAGCTAGGCTGAGGTAGACTGTTCCGTTTATCGGCAAGATAAGAGTTTTTATTTGGCAAATAGCGATGAATTGAATATGTTGGCATCGTTTTATTCTGAAATATATATTCAAGTTTTTGTTAGGTATAGATACTTTTACAGAGCATCACCAGAACATTACATTTTATATTTTTCACAGTACTGGTACAAAATCATTTAAATGGTACATACATTGTACAATAAAATTCCACAACATGCAACATGTTTGTAAACTAACATATCAACATCTCTACTCAATCTCCTTCTGAAGTAATTTAAAGTTTAACGAGAAAGTAAACATTTTATGTATACTGAGATTTATGTATACTATAAGGATTATATACAGAGTTTCAGGATAGCTTCTAGCATAACCCTAGTAGGGTAGTGACCATACTGCCAAAAACTTAAAACTCAAATTGTAAGGCAATCCAGAAATGTTTACACCTCCTACGATAGAAAAACACTAAATCGTGCCAATAAATTATTAATTCCAAGGTGAATACAGCTATCGCAGATGACATTAATATTCCTTGTCCTCGCGACTATTGTTTTATAGTAAACTCTCTCTTTCACTAATGGCTACAGCTTTTTTTTTGGCATGAGGATAATAGAATTCTTATTTTGGTAGTACTTACCAAGTTAAAGCAGTACCTGAGGTATTTATATACAAAGTTATGGTGAAAACTATCCTGAAATCCTGTATAATGCTGTCAAAGAGTTAAAAAACTGAATATCCATTTGTGAATCAGATGAACGTGTATGGGCTTTTAATATTACAAATTTTACAAATGAATTATAAACTGAGCAATAATTTAAAGAATAATTTAACAAGAATATTTTGTTATTCATACTTCAGTATATATATATATATATATATATATATATATATATATATATATATATATATATATATATATATATATATATATATATATATATATATATATATATATATATATATATATATATATATATATATATATATATATATATATATCAGTATGTAGTAGGTAATCACTATATATATATTTATTAGTAATATCATGTTTAAGAAAAAGATGTTTCCCTTTCGACAAATAATGTCATGACACTGAGAATATTTACATTTTATAACTAGATAATGCCAAATGTTGGCATTACATTGTAATAAAACACATATAACTACTGATTTCACTTGATATTCATTTATCCTTTTCTCGTATGATAGGGATAAATATTAAAAGCAACAGTAAAATTAAAAGTACAACATCAAAACCATTCAGTTCTTTGACGTGTATTAAGTATATATTCTCTCTTATATACTTATCTCTGTATACTAGATTTGTATAGAAAAGTGACACATGTAGATGAAAAATTTTATGTTTAGTATAATATCAGTTTAATTATTCTTTCGTTCATTTCGCCATTGAGTCACTCAATCAGCCTTTAATTCATTCCATTATTTATTTGTTTAATAGAACTTAAAAAACATCGTGGGTGCTAAAATTTATAATTTGCTGCATCTGTAAGAATCCACTGACCTAAATAAAAATATTTGTAAACTACTTAATATTTTCTCTTGCCATTTGTCTTCTTACCAGGGTGGACCTCATTAAGTTAAGTACTTATTTTTTTATTTATATCTATACTGTTGCAATATCTAATTATAGATGAGTATAAATATAAAAAATATTAAGGTTGATCTCTTTGATATCGAAAATAAATATAATAACCAACGTGGGTGGCTTTAGTCATTTTATTATAGGAACGCATAAATCTAATGTTATATTAATACATGTTTTTCTATAAAGGTAACCATACATGGTTATATTCAGGATATTGAGTTCTAAAAAGCTGCCCACCATTAGTGTCGCATCAGCGGTGTTACAGCCCCTTCACGTTGTTCAAAGGCCAGGAGTGTGGCCAATGTATGATGTATTGGCGTAGTGAATATGTTGGTGCTTATACCACTGAATACTTGCAAAATAGGCTTAAGGTCGAGAATATTGAAAAGAGGTAACGCGTAGTTACGTCAGACGAATGTAGATGGCCTTTTTACATCGTGAACGGGCTGTACACTCAGGTAACTCCATGGTAGTCTAAGTGTCGTCATGTAGACGTATTGTTCAATATTTACTGTAACGGCACTGACATAAACAATTAAAACAAATGGTCTAGAAGAAGGTAAAATGAGGAAATACATTTGTTTATAATATTTTACAAAGAATATCAATAAAAATTATTGGATAGCCCAAAAACGTATTCATTAAAATCTTACGTAACGTATCGCTGTACACGTAAGACTCTGCTGTCCTCAGAGGTGTTTCATTTCTCTTAGGATAGCTAAGATATCGACACCGATTTGTTAATAAAAAATGTTAATCAATATAATCTTTTAGGCTCTATTTTTAATCTCTATTGATACCTTTATAACAGTTTTAATAATTGTCAATACGTTTAATATAATTTGAAAGAAAACTTCTGTCAATAGAAAATTTTGGTATTATTCTGCAAAGTTAAAAGAATACTTTCACAAATGAAAAGTAATAATTTTGAACTTATTAGTTCTCTTTTGCCATAAATGAACGCCTTTAGAACGATGTGTTAGAACAATCATAGTCGTATTGATTATAATAGGCTGTGCAACAATCTGCAGTATTTATTGATTTCTATGCATTTAAATGATTTTGACTTTACCCAAATGACACAATTTGACACACAACCTTAGAACCAGAAGCAGGAGTCGTTACAAGCCCCAACAGCGGTATAGCCGGCCTGCGACACGTCAGGGCTCCCGAAAATCGCCCAGCTCCATCCAATCCCCAACTACCTCCAGGTCAAAACATTTGCGCTGAATGCGAGCGCCTAATTGTGTAAGTATTCCTTCTTTTCCAGCTCAGCCAACCCGGGCTTGATATCGGAAGACGCTGTGACTTTTGTAAATAGATACACTTTTCTCACTGCCAATGAAAGATTTTTAAAATTTGTTTTTCCCCCCACAGTAGTCCGTTCCGATTTTTATTCAACCCATAGCCACGCGATCGGTGGTCAAAAGACCGCCACCCCAAGCTTTAACACACCCCTAGACGATTACAGTCGATCTAACAGTGTACAGGGAGACCCCCAAAAATCTAATAACCCCTCAGAAGGCGCCACAGTTTGCACAGACTGTGAACGGGTTATTGTGTAAGTCCGACGATTGTTGGATAAATGTTGTTTCTACTTTGTAGATAGATCTATGTGCTCGTCTCATTTCTTCCCTCTTAATGTTATTATTATATACTGTCATTTGATGTTATCTAAGCTTTGGGTGTGCCGCTTATTACCGGCAGTATAATTATATTATTTATTTTGTTGTCGAATTAATTTTTAGTATGATCGAAAATAAGAAGTCCAATAATTCTGTTTATAATTGGAATATTCATTTAACCATAAATTATGTCTTGGGTATGAAAAGCCATTATCAATGGCAATAAATTTGAAACCAAAGTACGAATTAAGGTATGATGTTCTATATCAACAATATATGGATAAGACTTAAGCAATGAAGCGTCTTAAGAGACTGTTGATGTATGAAAAACATTTTGAACATTTTTTTGACATTTTCAAACAATATGTTATTTTTATTAGAAACAAAACAGGAGAAAATTTTGTATTAGGAGAAAATCGTATTCCATTCCAAAAATATTCATCCAGTTGTAATATCCTCTTCAACTAGTTCGAGCTTATTCCTATTATACAAGAATTATTCACGAGTTCATAGGGATTCTTAAAAATGCCAAGAACTTCAACTGTGACCTTGACATTCCGGTATAAAATTCGACCCAATTTTTTCTATATATAAAACCTTCCTTTCCTTAAATCATCACGAGTTAAATTATCAGAGACAATGATATCAACATAAAAATTACCAGCAATGGACCACGAATCGTTGATAAAAAAGAGTTTTTCAATATAATGAAAAGTTTTACTACCAGAGGGTAATATTTAACGTTTGGTATTTACCAAACTATTTGGTACTTTAAATATGTCTTCTTGCTGAGTATTCCATGAAATAAAAATAGTTTATCATAGGCTAGAAGCTACTGGTTCGATGAATTCTGTTCCGTAGTTTATGGATGAATTTCATGTCCAAGTGAAACTTGGTACCAATATTTCGTTATTCATTACAGGTTTTCATTCAGTAGGTTGTGAACTCTTTACTGAACTAACAGCATCCTAATTATGTACTTGTGCAATGCAAACGTTGTTGCACATGTCTTAAGTTTTTATAACGGCTTTGGCCGTGTCTTAGTTGTCATAGTTGTATAATTTCTTATTTGTGTTCTTCTAACTGTTAGTATAATAGGATCACATATACTCTTATTTCTCGCTGTATTAATCTACTTTGAATATATTGGCATATTAGACCTGGATTTTGATGGAACATTTTAATAATGGCGTGTTGTGGCACCTAGATGTTGCAGGAATATGATTACGACTAGGCATATCGTCGAATGCACCAGCTTCTCGTCAAGGTTTCTTAACAAATGCAGTCAACTTTTGCAGACAATAATTTAGTTCAAGCCCCTTCATACGATAGTTTAGGTCCACAAGGATTTGTACATAAAAACACTGTTGCGCATAAAGGGCACTCATGATAAATAAAGGTTTTCTTCTATTGCCTCGAGAATTTTAACTCAATTCTGTTCAATATTGCATGTCAGCGAACTTATCCCCTTTGACCTGACCATGTTCTCTTCTGAGGAACATCAAGCGGCATGCTCTTACTGAATAGAGCAGAGACGACCTTATTAAAAAAATGGTATAGATGATGGCTATTAAAACAAGAAATGTCTCAGGAATTACCATCGTACTTTTATTCTAATAGAGTAATTATGGAGGAAATACTTAAATTTTTGGTGGTTATATTGCTATTTGGTTACAAAAAAAAAGAGATGTGAAATATTGGAGCTATATTCACTACCCAAAGTTTAGATATGTATACTGATTCGCACTCCCTTTACAGCATGTTTTATGTCAAAGTTGAGTTTTACATAGTTTTTGATTTGATAGAAGCAGTGATACGCTCTATCTAACATCTAAATATTTCTAAAGATATGTATATAACGCATATCCCTATTTTCAGTAATATTTCCTGTATTCTATTAATTTTATCTCACTTCCTAAACAGCACATATTCTTTAAACTCTCAATCTTTATTGGTGTGTTCTTTATTATTTCTCAAATGTTGTAGTAGAGTGTTGAGTTTTTACATTGAGAAAAAATAACGAAAATAATATGTTCAATAAAAGATGGTCTTAACTGAACACTCTATATGTATAATATAGACTGGAATACTAGAATCAGAAGCTTAGATAGTCTATAATGTGGAGTTATTGTTAATTTCCTTATATAAAATATTGTTGTTTAAAAGTCGTGTTAATTTTAAACAATTTGAACAATGTTGGAATTTAATATTTAACATTTTTATTTGTATTAGAGAAAGTTATCCTCTAAAGTTATTCCTGGGAAAGAGTTGGACTCTTCGATGCAGAAACAGAAACAGGAAATCTACAAACAGTGAAAGACTACATGTTTCTCCAGCCAAGTTGACATTATAAGAAGATGATTAAAACTGACATAGTTTGATCATTGATTGATTGATTGAGATATCATCTCGTTCTTATGTCAACTTGGTTGGCGAAGCGCGCGTTAAGAAACGTGTACAGAACCTTTTGGTGTTCGTGGAAACTCTTATTTTAAATTTAATTTCGCTTTAAAAGTATGACAAATATTACTCTCTACACTCATCGAGTCACATCTATAATTCCAAGTTATCTTTTATTTGAGGTTATTTTGTTACGATCTCAAAATTAATTGCCATTAGAGTTATAATGTACATGAAGAAATATCAAAAGGATATAATGACGAATTAGGAAGATGTTGGACTTTGGAATAACAACTTAAACAAAAGAAAAATCCGATTATTGTCACCTTGGCAAATAAAAAGTTTGGAATTCAAAACAGTAGTAATTGTATTGGAACAATCTCATATCTTAGGGCAGTCTCATATCTAAGGCGCAGTAACGTAAAGTTATCGATGCTCTAATAGCTATCGATATGAGACCTGTCGGGTGCGTTGAGATTTTTTTAAGTCAAAATTTAATATACAGTTAATTTTATATTGTTTTCAAAAAGTGGTCAATGTTTGACATTTACAATTAAGGTAGATTATAAATTATCGTACTTTATTACTATAAAATGAAGTTAACAAAACTTACTGTCTGTGAATAATAGTCATTGGAATAATGTTATTACTTTTTGAATATATTTACAGCAGGTTACTAAAAATTTAAATATTTTCTCCTAAACTCCATATTATAGACCTACTAAGCCTCTTCTAGTCTTGGTAATGAAAATAATCCGCTAGAATCCATTAACTTTTTTTTTCAGTGGTGTATTCGTGAGAATTAAGGACAAGAACTTACACGTTGACTGTTTCAAATGTTCAACTTGTGGCTCCTCTCTTAAGAACGTTGGGTAAGGTGACATTTTACAAGGGTAATATGTAATTTTAATCCTACTCCTTGTTTCAGTTACTACAATATCAACAACAAACTTTATTGCGACATTCACGCCAAGTCGGCGGCTATAAGAAGTAACGCCAACCCAAGCTTGGCACCAATTACTGTGTCACCGTAAGTTCTATTATCAATTCTCTCACAAATGTGGCATAAAATACAGATCTAAAGTGGTGTAATTATATCTTCTGTTGCAGAGTTGGAAAGGCACCAGTTCACGCCATCTCTTCGGCCCTCGCCTCGCACTCTCTACCTTCACCCTCACCGCTATCACCGAAGATAAATAGTAGCTTTGCTTCACCCTACCAGGTATAAACGTTGCTTGACATGCAGCAATAGTAAAACTATACGAGCGTTTAATAATAATTCTTCCACTTAATAATTATATCATCCTTCCATTAATAATAAGACCATAAATAATAAAGAAACATTTTTGGATTTTTGGTCTATTCCACTTCACATCATTTCACTACCGTACGAGTTCAGGCTCACAATAGTTCGGCCAGGCATAATTTTACAACTAATATATTTAAATAAAAGTAATAATAACACCCTCAAAACTATTTTATTAAAAAAAATATTGGTAACAGAAACACAGTATAAACTTTTAATTTAAATACGATGAAATATTACTACGTAATGATGTGTCAGTGACAAGTTTGTTAATAAATAGTTATTAATTATAAGGGAATTAAGAAGCTTTTAATCCACGAGAAAAAATGAGCATTCGAGGCGCAGCCGGTAGCGCTCATTTTTTCGAGCGGATTAAAGGCTGTTAATTCCCAAATGTAATTCAACGTTTTATCCATGACCGTGGGCAAAACCGGTCAATTAGGAGGTGAAAAATTCTGGTTTTGAAAAACGTCAGATTTGACAGACTTATTTTGATCAAAAATAATAAGGCCTCTAATCCACGGACGACAGACGTATTAAACCTTCCTATTATAGTGGTCGTGGATAAAATCATTAAAATTTGTAGTTCAGAATAGTTCGGCCGTTTCATAAAAACTGTGTTACATCACCTTTATTAACAATAACAGCTTCAATTCTAGCAGGCATTGTATCTACCGGCTGAGCGAACTCTTCAGGAAGCATACCGTCTCAAATTTCTTGCAATTTGGTGCGCAGATCGTTAACTGAACGGACTGGATATTTGCGCAACTGTTTTCTCATTTTATGCCACAACGTTTCTATTGGCAAGAGGTCTCGACTGCTAGAGGCCCATATCATAACAGAGAAACTATGTTCTGTAAACCAAGCTTCGACAGTTTTTGCTGTATAACACGCAGCAACATCCTGCTGGAAAATGTACTGCGCATCAATACCATGACATATTGGTATTGACGGCAATAAACTGTCTGTCAAAATTTGTTTATATTTTTCTGCTGTCACAGTACCATCTGCGAAATGCAATTTTCCCATACCATTCATAGACCCCCAGATCATAGGAGATGCAGTCTACTGTGACTATGAGTCACTTTCCTAACCAAACAGTCAGGATAATAGGTTTCCTGTGGGTTCCTAGCCCGCGTTTTCTGGTATCACCCAATACTGGATTAATTTGAAATCTGGGATTTCAAATTAAAATTTGGATCCGTCACTCCAAATTACCTGGTGCAATTGTTGGTAAAGTCTAGTGGCTATGTTCTCTGGCCCGCCGTAACCGATTGATTTTCTGTCGTTTAGTTAACAAAGTCTTTTATTTTGCCTGAAGGAGAAACCGGTTCAAAAAATCAAAAGTTCAAAAGTAAAATGTAAAGAATCAAACTTAACCCCGTAGAATTTATATCCTATTTTCGTTATTGAGCGTTTAGTTGTGGATACAGAAATATTTTTCCAATGGCTTGCCTCCATAGTACCATAATTTCTTTTGCACTGGATCGTCGATTTGTTGTTACAGTCCTCTTGAGAGCATGTCGATTTAAGCGTAAAATTTGGGATAGTCGATTAGTTTTTTTTTCTTTTGAGCTGTGCATTCAGTTTTTTCATACGAGTACAAGTTGATAATGACAAGTACACTATAGACTTAGGCAGCGAATATGCAGCAGATATTTTCCTAGCCGAAATTCCCTGTTTATGAGCATTAATAATTGATTCTCGCATATCGTCATTTAATGCCACGCCACGTGCTATTTTTTTTTTTTAGAATTTTAACAGATGCGTTTAAAACACATATTATAATATCTGCGTCACTTTGATAACAAACTTGTCACTGACACATCACAATGTAATAATACTTCGTCGTATTTAAGTTAAAAGTTTATAATTTGTTTCTGTTGCTAGTATGTTTCTTTAATAAAATGGTTTTGAGAGTGTTATTACTTTTATTTAAATATGTTAGTTGTAAAATTATGCTTGGCCTAACTATAATAAGCCTGGGCTCGTAGCTCGTGGTTTTATTTTTGCCACTTCACTATTAACCTTGCACAGTGCAGTCTGCATGTTGAATCACTTAAACCAAATCGAACCTTTTAGCCTCAGGGAACAAACGACAACGTAACAGCCGACGTTTCTACGCCATTACCAAATTTACCAATATCTAATGTAGTAACCGAAGCTAACAATAACATTTCTTTATATAACAATTCTACCCCTCTATCGTACAGCAAATACATGAACAAGGTGAGTTGCTAACCGTTTGAAGTTTGATGTTTGACTTACTGATTATCCTATAATTTCAAGTAATAATACTTTATACCTTCATAGTCCCCATCAACTTTTTCTGGGCCCAAACCGTTTTCCAGTGTTAGCGGTCCACTTTCTCCAAGGGCGGCCCCATTATCACCGATAACACCGTCTTTTACCGCACCGTCCTATAAAGCACCATCATACAGCCCCGCTTCCTCGACAGGTAGGTATCTTATAATTTCTAAACGTTAGTAAATGATAGATTAAACTTTAGAAAATATTTTAAAGAAGTCTAGGGGAAGATATATAAATAAAAGTGTTGTCTATGATTGGGATCGCGGTCTTTCTGAAATGAGATGATGCCACAAATTATTAATAGTTAGTTTTCTATCTAGTCGTGTGTCGTAGTGGAATTCTTGCGTTTATTGTTAACCACCTTTTAAAATACATTATCCTGACAGATTGCTGCATTTATAGTACCTATTGTTAGGATTAATACAGATCAAGACATTCAGGAGTCTATTGTAGTGTCTGGTAAAGGTAGAATTTGTCGAAAGTGGAGAAATATCTCGAAAATTCTATTGCATAGAAACTTTGATGTATCAAGCATTATACGTATATGCCGATGTTATTTCTTGTTCTAATTAACCAAATAAGTCAGTAATTGCTTGTTAGGCATTGATGTTCTAAGGAAAATATTTTATTAAGAAAATCGATAAGCCAACATAACTTTTCAAATTCTTTCGTTGTAATTTTAATTCCTTGAAATTCCCGACGTTATGAACTATTTCGAAGGTATTTATACCTTTTTCATGTGTCGAGCATCCTAATATTATGTACGAAAATAACTCATGTATGAAAATGCAAGGTTCACCCTGTTTCATGAGATAATTGATTTCCTACTTGGAGATCCTCTACCGTTATCGATTGTCTATCACAAGTACTCTCACAGGTCTATATTCTACTCTCTCGTGTCATTCCGAAAAGTAATGAATTTCTTCAGTTTCATTGGTTACTAGATAATTTTCATAACTTATTTTCTGCGAATTAAAAAAGATTAAATAAACTCATAACAACATTTTGAGTTACGACTAATTGTGGTTTGATTGTACTTAATATTTGAATAATTATTCGGATTACAAATGAGGTCTATCATAAATACAGGGTATTGAGAAAGTTTCGCACAGTATTCGTAATATTCTTATTAAATAATTTTTTGACAAACTCTGAAACATGTTAACTTTACTTTTTAAGACGACAGATTTAAATATTATTTTTTGAACTGTGTGTTTGAGTTATGGCGTCATCATAATATTTTTTTAAATTGTATCGACTATATCTTTAACAAAGATAAGTTACTTACTGTTTTCTCAGTTCAGTGGTGCTGGAAACATCTTATTTATCGCGTATAAGATAGAGAATATTAAATTCAAAATTATAAAACACAGTTACATTGAAAAATGTTTTATAGGTATCTCGTATTGGGGATCAGGTAGATATTTTGACTAAAGGTTAATTTCATATCATACACGAAATATTGTACATACCGTAAATTTATTTTCAAAATTCAAACGAAATAAGATCACTTTGTGACTAATAAATGTATATTAATGTTTAATTCAAGTCTACACATTTCTTGCTCGCAGACAAAAGGGTAATGAAAATTATTGTAAATCTAAATTTTTTAAGAAATATTTGATCACTAAATTGATTAATTATTCTCTTATGTTACTGCAAGTTGATTTTAGACAGAGTTAATAAAGAGTTTAAATACTTATTTAATTATCAGTACAGTCAATAAAATGCTTTGAAATTTTTAACTGAATAGGAGGGATTAATTATGGTTGGATATGGTGGCAAATTTAATTTTCAAGAAGATGCTTTTCGGTTTTTTAATCACGGTCATTCTAATAGATTAATTATTTTAATATCAACAGTAAATAGAGAAGCACAGAAACTATTTACATTTAATAACTAAACTGCGACATAATAAAGTGTTCACTTAAATAAAAGATTAACAAAAGTTTTAGTCAAGTAAGTAGTCAAATACATAGGTCCTTAACGTCAAGGATATCCTCACACTTCTACCAGGCAACTGAATTTAAACAATCATCTCAACCATTTCACGGTTAGAAAATTGATACAAAAATGAATAATGCCATCTTTATAAAGTATATTTAATACAAGAAGATGATCCAGGTCATTGCATACAATGTTTTTTATGTCCCTTGTTATTTCTGACGGAGCGGTTGTTTCTTTGAATGGAATAGTACAGCTCATCAAGAATACGAAAAAATCTCCAAATTGCAATATCGGATAGAGTACGAGGTGCGCAGTAAATATCCTGGTCCCTATTCAGTCGAATTAAGATCTTTGCAGAGTAAGTATCGATGAATATGTATTCAATGTGAATGTACACAGAGTTCTATCTGGCCAAGCGTAAAGTCGATCCTTTTCCATCCGAACGCTGCCTCAATCTTTCTTTACATATACCTAGAGAATCTCACACTTTTTCCTATCCTTGATGAACACTACATCATAACTATAGATATGGATCTCAAGAGATGCCTCACTGAACTCAAGATGATCACACAGCCAGAGTCACCATGAATAATAATTTATATTCATTCTAGGTTTCATCACTTCTATATTCTATTAGTTTCCGCCAAATCTAAGAATTTGGAAGATAGTATCAATGTGTATATATAGGGTATAATCTTATAGATGACGATATTTCTAGAATTTTCCCCTATCTCAAGAAAATTTTGCATAAGTGTATAGTGTACAGTCCTATATTGAGATTATATCTTCTTGAATATTTGTAATAGAGATGACAATTTACTATTTCACTAACATAAGCCATTCTTAAACAATCTTCAAATTATTCTCTGAAACGTTTATATATAAATAATTAAATATTATTTAAGTTTTCTATAATAAAAATCATTCCGATAAAGAATACCTACATTAGCGGATAACTGTTCAGATCAAATTTAGGTCTATGTATAAAAATATTTGTTAGACTTGTATATACGTTGTTAGACAGGAATTAAATCTATCCTAGTTCGCTAGTGCTAGGTAAGATTTCATCGAAACTTTTGTTATTATTAGGTGTAACTTATTTCAGTTCCTACAAGACTTTAAGATATTGATAACTTATGTCCCAAACATTTTTGACAATTTAAATAATAACATTATCACCCCTTGACTTCTTACTGAAGACTAAATTAACTGAGTTACCTTATTTCATACGTAGATGATTAGTTGTTATTTCTTAGGACGATTTTCTTCTGTTAAACCAGCGGGTGGCCTCTTCAAAGGTACATTTGCAGTTTAACAAAAAATCGCTTATTTTGCCCTCCGCTTATTACTACTATGTAGTTTATATAGTTAGTAAAATAGTATAACGCGTCCTCCAGTCACATTAAATTTCAGAAAATCGTGTCACCAATTCTTCAGTTTAATTAATTTCTACTTTGTTATCTTCTTTCAGATCAATCATTTAATGCCAAACCTCGTCCTTTCTCCCTAGTGTTAGAATAATAGGTTTAGTTATGCATATTATTTGAATAGCTAACAGCTTTTATACATTACAGCGTATGAATTGGGGTAGAACTTAGAAGGAGGTTTAAATGCTGTGTTTTAAAATATTTATTTATTAATTTCTCCTTCTAAGTTCTTCCCGAAAGTTACCTAACCAAATTTTTATATTTTGATTTTGTATATGAAAAATTTTGAATATTTTTACAAAATTTGATGATCGCTGTGTTATACTATTTTATAATATTTATAGGGGCTTACTGCTTATTAACAATTTTTTATTTCTTTTACAATCCGGTTCTCTGAACCCTTGTGTCATTCCTTTTGTTTGATTAACATGTGTCCGTATGTGTGGTTTGTATTGTGTTGCCTTATATTAAGAGCGCAGCGTCCAGAGTATAATTTGGCCTCCTCCCCACGAGGAACCCGAAATACCTACAGCTTGTCCTTTGTTTTATCCTCCCCCCTCTCAGGTTGAGCAGAGAATATTAAATAAAAGGGCAGAAAAAGAGGCTGAACTAGAAAGTATTCGGTGCGAGAGCGAAGAAGTTGAGGAAATAACAACCATGGCACAATTTTTGCCAAAAATGTCGATATGTTCGGAGGAAGTGATGAACATAATTGATTGTAAAAGTTGCTCGGAATGCGTAGAGACTATATCGGAAACACTAGAAACACAAAAACTTGTCGAAAGTGTTCTGAAGACTAGGCCTCGATCTCCACCACCTATAAACGTTGACATAAAACTATCAGAACAACCAAAATGTGTATCCAAAGTGGATCTTGTACCACCATGCTCCACTTCCTTACAAGAAAATACTTATTGTCAAAGAAAAGATAGTTGTGAATTAAAAAGACCAACACAATTTACCCCGAATACTGTAGAGTGTCAATTGCCTAGTAAAATCGACAACACGGTCCCCCAAAAATGGGAGTCACCTCTAACTCAAGTGCTGCGAACCACAGCACCAGATCCAGATACATTTGCACAAATACCTGCAAAACATTCTTCTAGCGCCTTAGCCGCCGCCCTTGCAATTGCACCAAGTTGCCCATTCACTCCATCTTCAGGAGACTTTGGAAAACCAGTTCCCTTACCCGAATACACTGAACCTTATTTACCACCTGAACGACCGGTTATACCAGTGGAACCAAAGGAACTCAAACCGAAACCAGAAAAACCTAAAAGTAAATTTGTGAAAGCCTTAGAAACTGCCCCAGAACGACCATTTACTCCAGTTGGAGGGGTGGCGCCAGTAAAAGCGAAACCCAAGGATCCCACAAATAAGTATTTTGAGGACTTACCTAAACCACACGAAAATATATCCATGTTATCCGCTCTAACTGTAGCACCAGACAGGCCATACTCTCCCTTAATTGTTGAGAGTATTGTCACAGAAGATTGTAAAGCTACCCTGGAAACCAAGAGTCAAACACGATCTATCGATCGATCACAGTTACAGAAACCATTAAAACCGGAAAACCTGCCGCAGTCTTTTCAAATGAACAAAAAGGAACCAAAACCACCTAGTTATTACCCACCTTCTGTTCTGTATGAGAGAACTGAAGAACAGAAAAGCGAGGAGCACACCGAAGAAACAGATACTAGTAAGACTACAACAATTGAAAGACAAACAATTCATAATCCTCAGATGACACAAATTGTTGTCGAGGCAGAACCTACTCAAACCCATAACTTTGCCCCTGTGTTTCAAGCAGTGTCATGTTTCTATCAGAATAAGAAGAATAATATCTCTATAGAAATATCTACCACACCTCCAATTTTGACTCCTCCTCCTAAATCAGCGACACCCATAATTAAAACAATAGAAAGTCAACCAGGTTACATAGAAAAGGAAGTTATTACTGAGGAAAAACGAGCACATCAGCAAACAACCACGAAACAGAAACATGTTACAGAACAAGAAAGAGGTCAAATTGGAACTGCAAAACAAGCAGAAGAAGTTATAAAAAAGAAAGCAGTACAACCTGTAATTCTTCATAAACCAGAAGGCTTGCCCTCGTATCAAGTACAATTATCAGAAAATGTTGAGGCAGACTTATTATTAATGGAAAAAATGCAAAAAGCCCAAAGTCGACTAGATCAACAGAAATCAGCATCACAAAGCCAACAGCAGCATATACAACAGAGTCAACAATTATACCTACAACAACAACAGTTGCAGAAGCAGCAACAGGAGCAACGTCAACACAATCTTGAACAGAGGCAACAGGAAATTTCAAAGCAAGAAATAAAGAATCAACAGGAAATTACTCAACAACAATCATACAAATACCAACATCAGCAGCAGCAAGGGCAACACTTACAAGTAAACACCATGAAAAAACCCGTAATAACAATTCAGCCTGAAGAATATATACCTACCAAGCCTCAAGCTACGTTCCAACCAGTTATAGAGAATCGACCTCAAAATACCACATTTTCTCCTCGACCGAGGTCAATTACTCCCAGCATGATCAACAAACCTCCTCCGGTTCTACCCTATTACCAAGCCAGTTTAGCCCCTCAACATATGGGTCCGCCAACAATAAATATTTTGGATCCAACGAGTCCATCAATTTCTCGCTCACCCAGTCCCTGCCCTAGAGCTAGAAGTCGTAGTCCTTCGCCTTTTCCTTCTGTTGCTGGGCGTGGCGAAAGAGGAGTATCTCCCGCACCAGGTCCACCACCTAACCCATTAAAATCTCCCCAACCGCTTCCTACTCCAGAAGATAGAAAAATTGCGCAGGCTAGAGAAAATATAACGACTTTTATACCAGAATATAAGAGCAAAAGAGATCTGGTTGAGAGAATTCAGGGAGTAGAGTTCAATAGACGCTGTGAGGAAGTGCAACAAAGTCAGGTACAACAAAACCAAAAGCAGTATTGTCGCGTTCAGCAAGGTCAACTAGAACAATCTCAAACACAGAAACGTTGCACTCAACAGAATCAGTCTCAGCAAGCCCATATGGAACAGAGACAAACGCAACATAGCCAAATTCAAGAATCTGGAACTAATCAAATAAAAAACAGTCAAGTAAAAGAAACAAATCAAGTCTGTGCTCCTCAACGTCAAATGTACATTTCACAAGTTCAAACTCAGAATTTTCCTCTACAACAACAAAAGACTTTTCAGTATGAAAGTATAATATGTGAGAAAGAGGATTCACAGAAACAACAACAAGTTTACGAGGCTCACAAATTGGAAGTTCATAAAGATCAACGTGCCGAGAAACATCTACAGCAAACTGCTGAAGGGACACTCTCTACAGCAATTAAAGAACAATCTCAGCAAGCTCATTTAGATCAGTTAAAAAAATGTGATGGAGCGATCCAAATACAAAGAAAGAAGACAGTAACTGAAGAATATGAAGAGACTCATAAAGAAACTAATATACAAATTGAAAAGAATATAACTACTAGTAAGAAATACCCATTTCATGACGTGAAGGCACCGGCTGTTGATAGTCCGGGAATATTGACTATGCACCTTACTAATCCTCAATCTCTTTCATGTTCACTCGCAAGACAATCTGTTCAAGATACACAACAGCATTCGGCAGCGCAACAAAGTTGCCTGAAGACCCAACAAAAATCTGCGCAGCAGCAGTCAAATATACAAAAAACGTCAAGCCAAGGATATTGTTTAAATTCGCAACAATCAGCAGCACAAGAAAGTTCTCTAAAATGTTGTCAACAAACTGCCCAGCCTATATCGTCATCTGCTCAGTCTGAAACTGGTTCAGCTCCTATCAAACATGTGTACGCCCCAGGTTCCCTAGCTCCCATAAAACATGTCGACCCGCCGGGTTCCGCTAAAAAACCTAACCAAAATGTAATTAGACCCAATGTTTCCCAACCCAATGCAGGTGCTGGTGGCGGTCGTCAAGCTGGAGGTATCAGCGTTACGCCAAGACGTGGTCGTGGTGTCCTCAATACTGCCAATTTCGCGGGACCTAGAATACCACTATGTGGCCACTGTAATATGCAGATAAGGTGAATAGGAAGTGTGACGGTGTATTTGCTTTGCTAAGTAACTGTTTGAGTTATTGTGTCTACCTGTAGTTCTAGTTGCTTTATCAGCCTTAATTTAATAATATGTAAATTGCAATGTTTGTTTGAGAATTCTGCCTTGAAATGTATGTATGATTTATTAGATCATTTAGAAATACCAGAAAACTATTTATGGGTTTTAGGAGAAATATCTCTCTTTTCGATCAGCTTGTAAATACTTTCACCATATCAAATTATCTGCAGGTTAAAAAGTAAGAACGCATAGTTTTTTCGCAATATATTCTAATATTTAATTATTTATAACTATCTACCAATAAAAACTGGTATAAATTACAGCCCAATTCATATCAGTAGACTCATATGAGTCATGTATATGATGACATAATAATTGATATGAATATGCATTATTATACTATATTTGAAAGTAATGCTTTTTGGCTCTTAATTGGCATTTATATATACAAGGCGGTACCCAAAAGAAACTGACTTTTTTTTAATTTGTGTATTTAGTTTTAAACAAAAAATCTTTACTCTCCTTCAAAGTAATCTCCACTGGCACTAGTATACTTGCCCAATATTTTATTCCATTGTTCAAAACATTTTTGAAATTCGTCGTCTGTGATTCAAGACATTCCTTTTATGTCTTTTCATCCGGGGAAATAAAAAAAGTCGCAGAAAGCAAGCTCGGGTGAATAGGGAGGATGGGATCATGCCATTTTTTGTCAAAAATTGGGTCACAGACAGAGCTGTATGAGCAGGGGTGTGGAATTAACAAACAAACCAGTCGTTCGAATGCCACAAATCAGGCGTCCTTTGCCGCAAACTTTTGCGCAATCTTTTCAAAACTTCCAGGTAGACAGCCTGATTATCTGTCTGATCTCGTGGAGAAAACTCTGAATAGACAACTCTTCTCACATCGAAAAAACAGATCAACATTGTTTTGACGTTTGATTTCACTTGACGAGCTTTTTTGGGACAAAGCGACGTTAAAGTCTTCCTCCACTGACTTGATTGTTGCTTGGTTTCAGGACCGTAACCATGGCATTATGATTCGTCACCTGTAATGACCTTCGAAAAAAGTTTGGATCATTCCGAAATTCCTCTTTAAAAGCATAACATGCTTCCACGCGATTTTGTTTTTGTTTTTTTGTTCAGTAGTCGGCAGTCAAGGCACGAATATGGCAGCCACCCTTTTCATCCACAAATCCTCCGTTAAAATTCTGTAAACTGAACTCCAAGTAACTCCAGGTAGCTCCGGAGCTTCATCAATCGTCCATCGTCGATCATCCAGCATCATTTCGCGAATTTTTTCATGGGTTCGAGCCGGGGAAGGACAACCAAAGCGAAGTTTGTCATCAATTAACATTTCACCTCTTTTGAAATGAGAAAACCACTCAAACACTTGAGTTTTCCCAATAGCATTATCCTTGTAGGCCGCTTTCAAAATTTCAAAAGTTTCAGTACCAGGTTTTCCGAGCAAGAAGCAATGCTTTACGGCTGCGTACTGCGTTCACAAGAATGAGCCATTGCAAAAACGACGAGCACACAAAACAACTGTCACTAAAGAATTCACACAAGCCTAACGGAACCTTCTTTAGCAAGAACGCTTGGCATAGTGACTTGTGCTTGGCATCGAGAATAGTATATCTATACGCTTCCAGTGGCAGAACGCAGTACTATAAAAACTCCACCCACCACAATATCTGTTCGGTTTCTTTTGGGTACCCCCTCATATATGCCTCTGTGCCTGTTTCATCTACTATCTAAATGAGTCTATAGTTCATTTATTTTATGGTAGCATAGATACTTTTGTGATATTTTCTTTCAGGTGAGACATTCTTCGAAAGAAACGACTTATTATATATTATATTATGTTTTTAACAAATGTAATATTTATATGTTTTTGTTTGTTTTACTTTTTATTTTAGTTGTTTTGCATGCGTCTTATATTGTGTTTCATTTTTATTTTGTCGTATTTTAGAGCATGTCAGTGATCTGCATCACGCTAACGAAACTGAGAACATAGTAGAACTAGACCAAATAAGTTTGCAAGCTCCCAATTGTCCCCCTCCACCACCTCCTGTGCCAATCTACAGCCAGATAAATATAACAATTCCTTACCAGTGCTCCTCCCCTCAGCTGGATTCGATTGGATCGAGTCCGAAGTCTGATCATTCCTCCCATTCCTCCTACAGCTGTAAAAATTCTAACATTCAAACTACAGATGCTGCCAGAGAAAAGATTATGTCCGAAATTAGGGGGCTAAAGCCTAAGCTCAAGAAAGTCAGTTTATCTGGCGCACAGAGCCTGAAAATGAATTATGTAGTTAACAATATGGAGACGACCATTATCAACAATAACAAAAAAGTAAAATCCGAACTCCTTATATCCGTGAATGATTACACAAACGACAAAGATAAATTAACCTTACCCGACCATCTTTCCTTTGCAAACCAACCGAACGAAAAGAGCCAAAGCGAAATCCATAAAGCTAACAATGGTGTTATTAAGGCCAATACGGCAGATCACGTGGCAAAAGATAATTTACCCGACGCGCCTGTTTGTTGCAAATGTAACACTGAAATTGCTAGGTAACTATTAACCCTTTACTAAACATTTGATTTACAATATAAAAAACGGCACATTCAGGAAAGCCCTTTGGTTTATATTGAAATAAGTTTTAGACATTCATATGCCTATAGCTTTGGTAGATCTACATTTTGTGTGCACGAATAAAGTTAACTTATTGTTAGATAAGATTTACATTTTTGGTTACATAAAAATGTCTCAAAAAATGTTTAAAATAAAATCAATCTATTACGTAAATTATGTATTCTACATTGACTATTATATTGAAAAATGGTTGCATTAGAAGGAACACTAAAAATAGCTTGTCATTTTAATTATATTTAAAGTTTCAGAATTTCCCGTACTTCAAAGAATTTTGTGACAAAATTCAATAGAACTTTCACAGAAACTGTTAACTCAAATCTTTCTTAGAAACTGATAAATTGGCTTATTTCCTGAAAGTGCTAATTGTAGGTTATTTTTTTTTAGAGTGGTCACTGAATATTGCTGGACAAATACAAACATTTGTTTTGTAGCATTTAATTTACTCTTAGATATCTTATTTAAAAAGATTAAATCTTATTTTATAGATTGAAAAATAACCTGCAAGTGCATATATTATTTGCATTGTCTCTACTCACGTAAAGTACATCACTGGCGATTTGTTTTGAACAAATATAAATACTTGTCATTGAACAATGGCAGTGATGAAATGCATTCTATCAATATCGAAGCTGTATGTGCACAAATATAACTATGATACTTCGAACACGATATAGCAAATATGTCATTATTACAATAGTACTATTCCTAATATGGATTATTTTGAGCTTTCCTTTTTCAGTCATGAAAAAGGAGAGCTGTTGATGAATGTGCGCAAAACAGAATTCACTTTAATTTGTTTACTGGTTTTTCATTATAGAGGGCCATTCATAACTGCACTAGGAAAAATCTGGTGTCCAAATCACTTCATCTGCACCACTCCTTCCTGCCGAAGGCCACTTCAAGACCTTGGATTTGTTGAGGAACACGGTCAGCTGTACTGCGAGTTCTGTTTCGAACAATACCTTGCTCCGCCATGTTCCAAATGCAACGCAAAAATAAAAGGGGTAAGGGAATATTCACGAAATATCTGCAATTAGTAATATAATGTCACTTTTACTAAATGTATTATCATAGAACGCCATTTTAGAAACAAAAAATAAAATGAAAATTGGTACTCTTTACAGGTATAGTAAATTTATAAATGTTATTTACATTGAATCATTGTCGTTAAATTTTTATTGGTAAGTTCTTCGTTAATTGGTAAGTAATTTCTTTACCAATTCGGATAGAGTTTGCACAGGGTGATATAAAAAAGTTATAATAATATACATTATATAATATCGGTTTAATATACGTTACATAATCGCCATATACTTTTTAGTAATATATAAATACATTTGTTTAGGACCATACTGTAATATGGGGGCATTGAACTATTTTGAGTTATGTAATGAGCTCTATTACATCACTGTTATGTAACGAACTCATTACATAACTCCTTTTGATTTTAAAAAATTATAAACAAAGAAGTAAAAATTTATTGTAACTAGAAGCAATACAATAATTATTTGTTATTATAAATATTAATATTATTTTAGGCATATTTTAGTAAGATTTTCGACCTAGATAACGCACAACGTGACGAGAAAATCACAAAACTAAGCGTTATTGAAAACAACTGGATTGTTGCTATGATTTTAACAAATTTCAAGCATCATGTTACTTTGATTTGGTATGAAAATATTTAAGTGACTTTTAATGAATAAATTTCTAGACAGTGAAATGTCAATAGAAGTTATGTGAAATTATGGTCTCGATTAAAGCCAAAGGGATACTTTTGGCTCTAATCTTCAAGACAAAATTTTAAAATTGTTTGAAGATATTATGGTAATTACTGAAGCTAAGGTCAAATTTAAAAATTAATAGAAACTTTGTGATACTAATATATTTGTATTCCGTGCCTTAGAAGTAAAAAAATAAATAAATATTATACAAATATGTACATGGAGAACATCATAATTAAAACCAATCAAAGTATTAGTCACAGAAGCACGCTTTACAGGAGAGAGGTATTTCATAGTATTTTTAGTAAATCTATTAAAATAATTGCACTTACATATTATGTCAAATTACTTACTTAAGTTACATTCAATTCTGAGTCTAAAAAGCCTAGTTGTGTCTACCACTAAATTAATTAATGCATCATAATCTTTATCCCCTTTTTTCTTTCGATGCCTTTTCCTTTTACCACTATTTTCTAAGTGCTTTTCCCATAACCCGGAATAATTTATTATATTCTATAGTTTTGTTTTACATTCGAAGATAAATTGTATCCTCATTACATTCGGTCAACAAATATCTTTTATCCAGATGGCAGTTTCTATCCGAATTTTATTCAGTATGTATTATTGAAGGTATCTTTATTGTATTGTCTGTGGCAATCGTTCACACGTATGCAACCAACATTCGTAAAGGGAATGTGATTTAGTGTACAAAAATTGTTACCAATATTTGTACTGATTACGTAAATTACCATAACTTCAACGATATGATTTTAATAGATCGTTTCTTTCAGGATTGCGTGAAGGCCATCGGAAAGAATTTCCATCCAGAATGTTTCAACTGCGTTTATTGCGGAAAACTTTTCGGAAATTCACCATTCTTCCTTGAGGATGGCAACCCCTATTGCGATGCTGGTAAGATAAAAATTTTATCTTAAAAGGTTCTTTGTAGATAAAGTACAAACTTCTCAATTGAAGATAATTATCTAAAATTGTCATTCATATCAATTATAAATAGATATATTTTTGGCGGAAATGAGTTATAGGTAGTAGAATAGTGTTAAAATAAGTTTATTCTTACACTAGAATTGACTACAAATCGTTATAGTAATTGACCAAAAATATATGTGGAAACGGATTTCTTAAAGTAAGAGTTACAATTTTGAATGAACTCTTTATTTCAAAAGTAAATTAGGTTTTGGATAACGTCATTATCTTTACCGTTTATTCTTGACATGAAGATAATTCATATCATATATAAAAGATACAATTTATTTGCTATATTGCTTGCTTTGTGTTATAAAGCATAAAATTAAAGTAATAAAATGTGGGAAGTCTTACATTATGAGCCACCCAACATTATAATGTAAATAAACAGTTTTAAAACCTTAAAACGGACTTTTCCGCACGTAGAACATCTCTATCTCGAAATTGAATGGCCGAGAAAAAATAAATCAACACATAAATGCAGAATATCTGTATTATGCGAGTGTTTTACTTTTTTCAAATAGTCCACCCTCGTGCTTTCTCAGGACCACTGAACAGGGTGGGGTGTGTCCTTTCCACCTCAAAATCAATAGATGTCGTCTGGTAGACGTCCTTAATCAGAATCAGTTGAAACCCGATCGATCCGACACGATTTAATTGAGTGATCGTGCTAACAAAAATAATTCTCAAATAGTCCAACATTGTGCTTTCTCATGACCCATGAACATGATAGAGTATGTTCTATCCACCTCAATAGATGTTGTCTGGGAGACGTCCCCGATTAGAATCAGTCAAAATCCGATCGATATGACATGATTTAGTTGAGTTATCGTGTTAACAAAAAAAAAATCCTCAAATAATCCACCATCGTGCTTTCTAATGACCCATGGACAGGGTGGGGTGTGTCTTATCCACCTCAAAATTAATAGGTATCGTTTGGGAGACGTTCTCGATCAGAATCAGTCAAAACCCTATCGATCCGACACCTTGTAGTTGAGTTGTAGTATTTATTAACAAAACCAATTTCTCAAATAGTCCACTATCGTGCTCTCATGACTCATGAACAGGGTAGGGTGTATCTTATCTACTTCAAAATTAATAGATGTCGTCTGGGAAACGTCCCCGATCAGAATTAGTCAAAACCCAATCGATCCGACACGATTTAGTTGAGTTATCATGCTAACAAGAATAAATGCCGACGACAACGACGAAAACGACGACAACGACCAAAACTATCAAAAAAAATTCTCAAATAGACCCAAGGGAGGGGGTGGTGTGTGCTATCCACCTCAAAATTAATAGGTATCGTTTGGGAGACGTTCTCGATCAGAATCAGTCAAAACACTATCGATCCGACACCTTTTAGTTGAGTTGTAGTATTAACAAAACCAATTTCTCAAATAGTCCACTATCGTGCTCTCATGACCCATGAACAGGGTAGGGTGTATCTTATCTACTTCAAAATTAATAGATGTCGTCTGGGAAACGTCCCCGATCAGAATTAGTCAAAACCCAATCGATCCGACACGATTTAGTTGAGTTATCATGCTAACAAGAATAAATGCCGACGACAACGACGACAACGACCAAAACTAACAAAAAAAAATTCTCAAATAGACCCAAGGGAGGGGGTGGTGTGTGCTATCTACCTCAAAATCAATAGTGTCATCTGAGAGACGTCCCCGATCAGGATCAGTCAAAACCTGATCGATCCGACATGATTTAGTTGAGTTACCGTGCCAACAAGAAATTTTAATGCCGACGACGACAACGACACACACAGCAAAAATTTTTGAAAAACCATTTTTTTTGTTTTTAGGCGGAAAAACGAAGAATAAACCCAAAAAAATATTTTTTCACTTTTTCTTTACACGATTACATTACATTTCCGCTAGTATAGTGGAGTGGGAAAAAGTAGTAATTGTAAATTATCTATATCATTATTAGTGAAAAATCCGAATAATTGGAACTCCTTTGAAAATGGTAGATAATACACATATTGGGTATTATACAAATTTCTAACAGTTTAAATACAAATTGAAACATATAAAACAGAAATACTAAAATTCATATAACAGATTTTAAGAAAATCAGAAAATTTTGCTTAATTAACTCTACCGTACTCAGGCTCGATTGCATATAGTAGCAACATTTGTAATATAATGAAAGCATTTAATGCATCTCCATTTTATTTCAGCTCACTGTATGCACACGCTGAAACAGTGAATTGCCCCATCATGTGTTTCTCTTGAGTCTATAATCCTGACTACTTCCCCTTTCGAGTCGCTTTCGTCACTCTGTCCTGTTCTTCAACAACTACTTCCATTTACATGGTTATTTTCTGCAGCGCGTCGCTAATTTCAGCAATTTTCCGACATCATCACTGGAAGATTTAAGCCTTTGGTTGAACGGATACAATGGACTGACAATGGGATAATTCGAACCATAATCTAAGTCTATCGTGAATGCGGCATTGTCCAAATAGAAAGCCATTTTTCAGCTAATTTTTTGAATTGAATCTTGGAACGTTACATTGCCTTAACCCAGAATGGGTTAGCACTACACTCCCAATAATTAAGCTCCTCAGAGTATTGTCTGGATTACCGAAAATTTACTATATTTCGTTATAAATTTACCATTTGGAACCATTCTAGATTAGTTTAAGTAAATTAATAGAAATAATGGGAGAAGGTCAGACCATCTAAGTTAAATATCTGATCTGAATCACTTATTGATGAAAGCTAAGAGTTATAATTATCGTCAAAATTATCGTCAACGAATATTTTGTGACATCATATTTTGTGGCAGTAATATACCACGACATAGTGGTACTGCTAATTTTATAATACATTATTAGAGTTAATCCTAGAAGAATATTGGAATCCAAGATGTAGTAACAAAAACGATACACCAGTTTTCCAAAATACCCAACTATTATACATCGCTTTATGTACATCGATTATACATACATACGTGCATTTCACCAACTAAGTTAACATCATCAGATTTGTAAAAACAATTCCAATTGTCTCCTGATGATGCCAATGATGATCGATTGCTTCTTTTGAATCTTAGTCATGATAATAATCTTCCGGTGTATATAGAAACCTGATTTCCTATTTTCTTGTTAAGCCAAAATATACACGTAAGTTTAAGATTGATACCCTGTAGTATATTAATTGCTTATATCATTGAGTCTCTCAAAGACAGTTATTTAAAAGTGAATACTTGAATATTAACGGACTGAAAATATGTATCACTAACGAGTCTATTCCAGAAAAAAATAATATCTGATATATATAAAATAATTATTTAATTATATTTATAATAATTAGATAAAAATTAGGTTATCGCTGGTTGTGATATTACCGAGGGTTATAATAAAAACCTGTTATGTATTTGTAAATTTTACTATGTCATTTATGAAAATAGTCATTCTTACGTTAATATAGGTTTATATAAAGCTCCATGATAATTTGTATTACATTTTTATCTTTTATTGATTACTTATACACGAATTATAATTGTAATTATTATCACATATATTATTTTAGTTGGTATATGAGCTGTTTCCACATAGTAAGATTATTTTTTCCATATTCCATGTACAATAAAACCTCTATATTAAAGAAATAATTGACAATTATGTAGAATAAAGTTAGAACCTAATTCCATGTGAAAATCTTTCGATTCATATATGTTTGAATTTTCATTCACAGTTTCCTTTCTTTGAGTCAACGATGTGTATGTTTCGGTTTTTTCAGATTGGAATGAACTTTTCACCACAAAGTGCTATGCCTGTGGATTCCCTGTTGAAGCAGGAGATCGCTGGGTAGAAGCTCTCAACAACAACTATCATAGTCAATGCTTCAATTGCACGGTAAGGGAAAGTGACAATAATACTGATTTCCTGAGCTAAATAAGAAATACTGGATCTGACACAAAAGCATTTACAGAAATTTACTCAAGAAACCAATATTCGGTTTTAAAATTTGATGCTAATCTTATACATGTTTTCTTCCTACTCTTTCCTTGCCGCAAATTTAAAATCAACAAGCTTGTATTCTTGTACGTTATTGACAATTATGCTTTTAAAAAAGGACGTTTTGTCCTTGCTAGTCATTATTAACTATTGTGAATGTAGTGTCTAAAAAGATACCTTGTATAAATATGCATTTTAGTTTTGTAGAACGCTGTCCTGTAAATATAGGTTAATCGCCTACTCTTCATTCATCCAAATTCTATTAATATCGCTAAATCATTCTGGACAATGAACGGACTTTTGTTGTGTTGCATTAAAATCAATATAATATGTTGATATAAAGAACTACGTTAGAAAGCAAACATTGTAAAACCTAATTCTGCGCTGCATGCTATTTAATTTTACTATAATAGTTGTAATAATAATATAATGCGGTAAAGTATATTAGTTTTCTGTTTCTAACAATGAAAATTAGTAATTTAAAATCTTTTTCAGAGTGATTTATGATTTCAGGTTATTTTTTGTTGAATCGATGAAGGTATATGCACTTTTAGATTAATTGTACCAAGAAGAATATTGTACAATACTTGTACAATAGTATTTACGTATGTATGAGCGATAATAGTAAATTATTTTAGAGGACTTTCACTCTCTGATAAAATAATCATTTTAATCAGGTTACATTATTTGACACTTTTAATGCATTTTATATACATTGACATAAAACGTCAATAAAATCTGATGGTGAACCAATAAACTAGAATTCGCTTTAGATGTAATAGAAAAAGGTATGACAGTTACCAACTAACCTAAGAATAGTCCAGAGCATGCTTTAGTTGTTCTAAATACAATCGATAATAATCGATAATAGGATTTTATTAAATCGACTAAATAATTAGAATAGCTAATGATTGGGTAATTATCTAATTGGTAGGCTTTTTATAAAAATTCACGATTTTTAGAACATGTACGTATTTTGGATGCATATTATGTCAATAACAAAAGAAATTGACACTTTTCTATAGTTCTTGAATTATTTGATGAAAAATTGCTTTCATCAAGATCAGACATTTTTCATCCAATAGAAAAAGTCTCCGCCTGTTAAAAACTCTTTCAATAAAATAATTACAGATGTAGTATTACAGAAATTCTTATCAGAATTCTTATAATTCTTATCAGAAATTAATATGGATTAAAAAAAAAGAGAGAACAGTTAACGCTTAAAATAAGTTCAATTAAAATTATTTTATTAAAAATCATAAAACCTAAATTAAAGATGATACAATCATAATTACTAAATAAGAATAATCGAGGTTAGTCTATTTGGGATATGGTTGGAACCTCGGAAGCAGCAACAAAAACAGGAGACCAGTTTTCCACAAACACCAAAAGACTATATGGTTTGTATGATTCTTTGGGTGTACGTCACAGATAAAAATCATATGAATCAATCAACTGACATTTTTGAACAGTGTCATGCCGAAAATACATTTTAGAATAACAGTTAGTATAATACAAATCCGTCAACCTATGACAGAGTAATGATAAGGTTCTCCACAAAAACATTCAATGGAAGTGATATTTTCATCAAAATAAATGAAATAGATTCAACAAAAATCAAAATAAATGAAACAAAAATGAAATAAATTTTACAGAAATGTTGAGACACCAATGAATCAAATTATACAATAAAGCTAAGACGTGACTTCATAATTGTATTTTATTCGGCAAATTATTAATTGTCTATGCCGTACGTAGTTGATTGAAATATATGTCGCTATACATACGTACTGGTAATTGTGGCATATTAATAACAATTGCGAGTGGTCTAGCATGTGATCCGTGCATCGTCACTAAATTGATACACGCGCAAAGATCCATTGTACAAATTGTATGTTGCTCGACGTTCATATCGCCAATAAAGTTGACAACTATCAGGAGATGAGTAAAAGTAGTTATAGTAATACTATTACTAGTTTTAGTTTTAATCAGCCCCTGATGACGCTAACTTGGTTGACGAAACACGCGTCGGACGACGTATAATTTTTCGATGTCTTATAAAACTAATTTTGTTTTTGTGTGTTAGTTTACCTGATAGAAGTGGTTTACTAATATGTCACCAACGCAAAGGGCATAAATAACGCCATCTCACGTCATTAAGTAACAAGAGCCCAATTTTTTAAATCATCATTCTGGCAACGATTCAAAAGGTATTACAGTGAACTAATATGGAATTGCATGAGTTCAGCCAGTATATTGACGGCGCAACTACATATAATGTTAAAAACTTTCAATATAACGCCTGATTGACACTTATTTTTTCAGATGTGCAAGAAGAATTTGGAAGGCCAAAGCTTCTTTGCCAAAGGCGGACGCCCATTCTGCAAGAATCATGCACGCTAAGAAAGCCAACCAGTTCACTTATGTATATGTTACCAATTTATTGCTTTAAAAATGTTAATTTATTAAAAAACAACGCGTTACAACTTACTGTAAGTGAAAACAATATATTATTTTTATTTTATTTCAGATACCTAATTCAGTAACAACTATCTTAAACTCTGTACTGTATTTATTTATTTATAATGTATAACTTTAAAACACATGATAGACGCCAAAAAAGAATATTATTTAGGTCCGTGTAAATTTGTCGATAGAATAGGTTACAAATTATTTATCGATTTAAAAGAAAAATTGTAGATATATGTTATATATTTTTGAGGTTATTATATGATATATGATTGTGCCATTAAATGAAATATATATGTAGATGGATTGTTTTAGTAGCACTTTATTGTATAAATAAATATTTTAGTTGTATTGAGTATATTTTATTTAATTTCACTGGGGACGAATCCATAGCGCTTAACAAAAATAGTGGTTCGAGTTGTCTCTAAAAACTTGTTGGTCAATGTGAATGTTACAGAACATTTATTTAAAAAATGTACAATAAAAATAAGTATAAAACAACTAAATAAAATTAATAGTATATATTCAATAACATCAAAACTCAAAATCATCACATTTCTAATAACAGGCGATCTATAACAACAATTTATTATTGATTAACAACAATTCAGGCTTAATGATGGATAGCAGTAATAGACGTTCTTGCAATTCTTAACATTTTCAGAGAACTTTTTTGAAAATAATACTGTAATTATTTTATTTTCTTATTCTATAAGGTAACACAAGATAGAATAAAATCTCTTAAGTGTTTGAAACTTGGTGGTAGCATGAGGCGATGTGAGAGAACAATTATGCAATTCAATTGGAAAATCACGAAAATTTGGCTTAGCTACGGCAGTTTCGTAACAGTAGCAGTTCCTTTAACCACGAACGAATCAGACAGGCGGTATCCAAATGTCGCCAGTAATTTGCATTTCCTCTTGCAGAAATTCAGTCAGCTGGCTTTCGGAAGCTGTGGGGTGCTTTCTTGCAAGATCTTTGGCAGATCTCGTGAACTTTATCACCTAGAAAATAAGATAGAAGTTAATTAGTAAGGGGGTAATAATTGTACAATATACAATCAAATTGCACAGAAATTGTAAAGGGTGGTCCAACCATAATGCACGATGTTAATTCTGAGTCACACCTTAACGTCAAGTTTTTTGCCCAACTTAATTTGACATTTCTTTGTTTCGGTGTTTGACAAGTTCAACCATGGAGAGGTACACAATTGAGCAGCGCGTTAATATTGTTGAAGCCTTTTACGAAAATGGGCGTTCAAATCAAAATGCATTTCGTGCCTTCGTGACTTTTTTGGTCAGCATAATCGACCAAATGTGTCCACAATCGGGAGAATTGTGCGCAAATTTCAGAAAACCGGGTCTGTAGGAAATGTGAAAATACCTGTGCATGCTCGCCCAGTTCGTTCTGCGGAAAACATTGCTGTTATTCACGATAGTGTAGCAGAAGAGCCGTCAACCTCGACTCGTCGTCGTGTCCAACAGTTCGCGAGATGATAATGGACTTCTTGTGGCCAGAAATTGAGGATATGGACCTGGACAATATGTGGTTCCAACAGGATGGTGCCACTTGCCACACAGCCAACGAAACAACGGCACTTTTGCGCGAGAAATTCAATGGCCGTGTTATCTCACGTCGTGGCGATGTTAATTGGCCGCCACGATCATGTGATTTGACATCGTTGGACTTCTTTCTTTGGGGATATTTAAAAGAAAAAGTGTACGTCAAAAAGCCAAGAACAATTCAAGAGCTAAAGGATGATATAATTCGGCACATTAACGACATTGAACCTCAATTATGTCTCAGAGTCATTGAAAATATGGACCATCGGATAGAGGTACGCCATCGAAGCCGTGGCGAGCATTTGGCAGATATTTTGTTTCACATATGATTGCCATAGATCCTTCTATCACAATAAAAAATATTAAGATAATTCTCTGAAAACTTTTTGTTTTATTTACAATTAACATCGTGCATTTCGGTTGGACCACCTTATATAATAATATACTGAAAAAGGAGCTGAAACCTTAAATGCAACAACAAAGACAGGATATTAATTCCCACAAATATCATTATTACGTTATTCGACGCGCGCTTTGCTAACCATCACCACGAGATAATTAAAACTAAATTTTAGTTAGCTCCTGATATGATTTTAGTATCCAACAAAGATATCCCGCTGTAATAAGTACAGCCACTTGTCTAATTTTCAAGAAAGTTGGTTTCGTTATTATGTTTCGTAATATGATATTAATTAAATACATACCTTACTGACCATATTCTTAACGTGAGCGCTATTACTACAGTCACTGGTTTTATGTAAAACATCTATAGCCATCGGCCATATTCTGACCCAGCGACCCTCCCTTGACGGTGCATAGTTCCAATCCCTACCATTGCCCCATGCTTTGTGTTCCATTCTTCGATATTCTTCTATCTAAATAAACAATAATTTTCAAGAATATGTACCAATAGAAGCAGCCACGGATGTGTCGCATATATAAATGATATACAGAGTGTCTCATTTGAAACAAGGATGTGATTTGTGAATAAAACTAATAATATTAGACAAGCTGAGGTTTTTTATTCTTCGACACACATTCTTTAACATAAATGCGTTTAGTAAAATTATTCATAACACGGGCATATAAAACTGGCTCTATTTCCGAAATAACACGTTGAACTTTCGCTTTAAGGTCATTGATTTTTGTTGGTTGCTTTTTCCTTGACATAACCTCAAAGAAAAAAGTCAGTGGTGTTAAATCACCAGCATGATCAGAGCACAATCAAAGACAACATGATTAGAAAATTTTGTATGCAATAGAGTTATGGTTGCACGTGCTGTATGACATATTGCACCGTTTTGCTAAAACCACATGTTGTTTAAATCCAGTTCATCAATTTAGTGGAAACGGAAATTGTTTAACATATCATGATATCATTGCCCATTTACTGTGATAGCATTACGAATTTCATTTTTATAACTTTTAATTGTTGTGCTAACTGAATTTTGTATGCTGACAGATGCGGATATTTCTTTAAAATCCGATGCGTGATGACTCTTGACAGATTCAGTTATTATGCAAGACGTTGAATTGATGTATTTGGATATTTTCATACATCTCTCACTGCAGCAATATTTTCATCGAACTGAACGAGGAGGACGTATCGGTGTTGCTTTATCAATGACAGAACTGTTAACTCTGTAGACGCTTAATTTTATCCTAATTTTGCGCGAAGTTTTCTTAATGCAACTGTAAATGATAGCTCACTATAAAACAGTTGTACACAAACTATTCGTTGTTGAATTGTTAATCGCGACATGTTGACGTTGTATGATTTGTAAATGTTGTACTTGATGTAGATGACAGTCGTTAAATATTGATGACCTATCTTCGACAGAAAATAAATGGCGCGGAACTCAAATCCTATAGTTCCAACTAAGACACCTATAATTTATCTATATAAGAAAAAAATATCATGTGCAGCACAGTACACGTGATAGAAGTGAATACTTCTTTAGAATAGAGAATGAGAGAGATTAAGAGTGAGAGATTGAAAGAGAGAGAGAGAGAGAGAGAGAAAGGGAGAGGGATAATTTCAAAAGAAATATAACAATATAAAATTTGTGTAAAAAATATTCGGTTTATTCATTATCTACACTATCATCGGCTGGTGGTTCAATTGGTAATACTAATATGATTGGTTTGTGATAACTGAAATATGAAATATATGTTCGTGATTCGATATTTTCTAGATAACGTGTAAAAATTGCATCTATTGTTGTTGATTCTTTGGGATTGTTATTTATAAGCAGACCAAATGTTTCTCAAAGAAAGTTAATCAACGTCAAAGAATCATTGGATCCGAAATTTACATTGAAATCTCCCCCGAGAATCAAAGGGATTTTGTCTTCGCCTCTTCCAAGTGCATTTGCACCTGTGTGGCTGTAAACCAGTAGGGAGCAGTGAATGAAATATATTATATCTTCTAGATTTTAACAAGTTAAACGGTTCAAGGATATTATCAAATAATCACAGAACACAGATGTAAATAACGTAAATAATTACAAAACACAATGATAAATATTCGGTACACACGCGTGCTGCTTCAGCTGTTTATATATAGCGTCTGGACGCGTACATCTATAAAGCGCGCATGCGCGACAATCTATCTATCCTATTCTAAGGCTTCGTACTGAGTTTATATCGCTCTGTATTGCTCCACTCCCGTGTGGCATCAGAGTTGTACGTACTCACGCGCATGTGCGTCATACTATATTTTCTTTATTGCCTAATATTCAATGAATACGTGGCTATCTCTCTTGCTCGTACGATGCTTCTTAAACTATTCCCCCTTCAAGCAACTTATACCTTGGACTTAGCGTATAGAGTGGGCGTTAAAGACGAAGGACCGCACAAAAGGGAGACGCGGATAGCCTAAACTGATGTATATGATGTATAGCTCTCTTTCTCTTTCTCTCTATGTTATATATCTGTGTACTCTGTCTTGTAACGAAGCCTGTGTTTTAGGTATACCAAATGTATAGCTCTCTTTCTCCTTCTCTCTACGTTATATCTTTCTTCTCTCTCGTGTAACGAGATCTCGAAACGTTACATTTTTTCCAATTCACTCTCCATTCTCATCAAATATCAGAACGCCGCCAAAGAAGTATTCACTTCAAAAATTACTTTCCATGAATATGTAGTACTTTGTTTATGTTTGAATAACATTATTACACGAGGTTGTCAACAAAATCTCTGTAAATCATGGGTACTTCACAAAATACTGATAATGGTTACCATATTTACGTTACTAGGCAGGTAGATTATAAGTATAATAATAATAGTTACGCTCTCATGATTTTTAATAAATTTAATCTTTATGTACCGTGGCAAACAAATAAACAAATTGTTAGAGTAAAGTTTAAATCATAAATTTTGCGCATATAAATGTTCAAGACAATCCTAATGAGATGAAGGGAAAGTGACACAGACACAGAAGTTTTCAAAATATGGTGTATTTAAGTTAAACATAACGAATTGAAATTTTGATGATGATTAACTATGAAGACCGGATCCGTACACACACCGAAGTTATTATTAATATAAATATTTATTAATAAGTATCCTAAGTGACCTATTACACGCTTAACTGTAAGTAAAATGGAGTCATGTGGGTACTATGGGAGACAATTATACTAAAAGTCATCCTACCATTCTAATAGATAGACAGATAGATTCCGGAAGATATACAGTTGAATGTGTATCTAGCTGAGCAGGAAAATCTTCATCAACCAACTTGCAAAATCATATCGATCAGGTGATCTGTTCTAAAATACCTGAGAAAAATAAACGCCACTCATACATGCATTTAGTTCACGAGCGAGAAGATGATTTAGATCGGAGAATAGAATTTTCTAAGTTGATGATGGAGCGATATAATAACACCCAAATCAGATTGTTTTTTCTGATGAGGCGATTTTGACGATGATTTTAGTGAATATGCAGCATTGTAGATATTTCACCCTTGAAAACCCTCATTGAATAATAGAGGAACACACGCAGCTTCCATGTGGACAGGAATTATTGGTACCACAATTTACTCCACTCATAAAACCACTCATTATTGATGGTACATTAAGTGTTGAACAGTATTTGAAGTTACTAAAACAACACATAGTTGCTTCACTCGTGGCACTGTATAAAAAAAAATTAAAATCGTCAAATACCATACAGACATCACATTATTTATCAACAACTATTCTAAGCGAATTATTTAAGCCAAAATAAAAGACTATTTGTTCAGAATTCAGAAAATGGTGCAATTCAAATTTGACCATAAATTAGGTTTACAAGATTAATACTTACTTCCTAAAATATACTTAATACTCCCTAAAACAAACCTAAAAGCATTTCCAAAAAATGTATCTACCTGTTTGATATTAAAACAAAAATCAATATCTGTTTTCTCCGGGCGTCCATTTCTATTCAAAAATGTTATCTGATAGAAAAATTAAATAAAAACTTGTTTGCCAATGAGCTGTTATCGCTATATAAGGAGTATCAGATTACTTGATAGTTGATACCAATGTGTCTAGATTTCTTAATTCATATCGTATTCTACCATACAACGCCCCTTTAATTTTGAAAAGTTGGTGTTATTAGCTGACTTTTAGGGAAGCTCTTGCATTTCCTCTTCTTCAGTACGTAGATAGGGTCTTCTACGCAGAAGGGTATTGATTCTTTTTAGCATCTCGTTGGAGGTTACTTCTTTGAACTTCTTAGAGCAACAGTATCTTACATTTCCAGACGACGTAGATGATGAAGAGAGGCCATGGCACCAATAGTTAAATACGTGGTTAAAGCAATGTGTTTTATTATAAACGGTTAATTTATTAGCTTATTCAGGCCTCAGGAATACTGTTCTAGTTTATGATTAGCTATATCTAGTTTTATACCTTTAGGTGGTCGAGCTGGAGAGGTTCTAACTTGAGTAATTGGAGTTTTTCCAGGATATCACTGCTATCTTAATACCTTAGTTAATTAATAGTAACTATCAATACATAAAATATGGAATTGCAAAATGTTACTGCGTATAATAATTGCTTACTGAGAGCAAATATATTACTTATAATAATCTTATAATACTTTTTAATAACGTTACTAGGGTATAAGTAAAATACTCACTGGTCTCGTTCCTGGTATATTGTGTGTCGGCGAACTTATACTACGCCCATCTACTTGTACTTTTGGCAGATTTAGGTAAGTCTCTGAAAAGTATATTAATGCATATAAATTAAAGGCAACTTTTGGTTTATTTTACTTTGGCTAGTGGCAGAACTTGTTCGATTCCTTGAACGCACGGCCGAATTGGACCTGGAGATCTGTGTCGCAGACATTTTTTTATGTTTTCTTCTCCAACGTCCTGCAGCATTTACTACGGTAACTGTATTTTTCAGGGATAATTTGGGAGTCCCTAAATCCTCTTCCCTGAGAAAATAATTACACATTCTTACGGTTTGAATAGGTGGGCAGTTTGAATTTTAGGGAATCATGATTAAAGAAGAAATGATGAATGAGATGATGAAGATGATGAGACGAAAATATGCAAAATGATTATTTGAAACTTTCAAAAACATACTACGATTCATATTACCTGATCTAATGAGGAATACTTATAAATCTTTGTATTAACACCACAACGGCTTAAGGGATTTATAAGTTGACAAATTAACTATTTAATGTTTGGTTTTAATAACAAAAGTCAAGCTGGATTCATTTAAATTACTATTTGGTCAATTGAGTAACTCATGTTCTAAGCCAGGTTCTCTACTATCGGTTTCTTTTCTATGGAGCCTAATATAATAATCATATACTTAGCATAATAACACTATATATTTTGAAATGAAATAACGTCTGTATATGTAGACATTCATTTAAGGATGTATTATATATCATAATAAACGTAGTATTATGTCATTTTCTTTTCTAAATCACGTAATCGTTTTTAACAAAACATCAGGTAGGTTATGTGCTATTCATTTCATCGCTATTTGCCAAATAAAAAAACTCTTTTATGTTGTCTATAAATGAAATAGTCTACCTGAGTCTAACCATAAAAACAAGGCACCGGAAGTTTTTGAGATTTTTTGTTTGGCAAATAGCGATGAAATCAACTGTACATATTATTCTAAGCAGGCTCAGAGATTTTTAATTACTTTTTTGATGATTTTATTTCCAGATATGCTTAAATAATACATAATTAAGAGAATGTTCAAATACATCAAAACTGAGGTGGAGAAGATATGACGTATCTACATCTTCACAGTACGTACGTACATCTTCAGGAAATTAAGGTAAAATCATATATATATATATATATATATATATATATATATATATATATATATATATATATATATATATATATATATATATATATATATATCATTACATATGGGCATACTCTAATAATGTTCATCTGTATTCACTGGAAAATTATATAACTCACAAAAAATTTACATAATGTACTTGCGAAAATTCTAGTTACTTTTACATTCCTTCAGTTTAAAAATATCAATATCATGATTTTAATTTTAGACCGACATTACTACTCTATATTAGTTACTGAAATTTCTATTTCAAATTTGCTTAATCTAATCCTAAGTAAAGTATTATTTAGGATTCTAATTTTCCTACTATTTTGAGGAAAATACAAAATAGTGTATGAACTTATGTCTCAAACATAAGTTCTTTTAAGAATATTACTGTTTCTGTTGATTGCTGAATAAGTTCTTGAATACAAGAAGTTTAACATGGGCCGTAGATATAGTCAAATATATGTGGTACATTGGGAAAAACCATGATAGATGGGGCGTCACTAAATTCGTAAATAACCACTGTTACTTATTTTCATTCAAAATATTGTGAATAATAGTTGTGAACAGTTGCTTATTTAAATTAATTACATAAATGTAGAGAAAAGAGAAGAGAATATTAAATAAATTTAAAACATATATTTTTAACCTTTAACGAAAATATGTTGTTATTATAGTAACTGTGATGTAGTGACGCATTAAACTGGCGCATTAGCAGGGATAATGAGTGTGCCTCGATAGCTCAGCGGTCAGAGCACTCAACCGGAAATTGGGAGAGCCGGGTTCGATTCCCGGTCGAGGCAAAAAAGCACTCTTTATGCTTGCTAACGCCAAAGTGGTGACCCCGACGTGATGTGATTCGTCATTCCAGTATATGCACCTCCCTTACATTTCAAATTCGCGGATTCGATTCCCGTCCTATCCATCGCCCTATAGTCCCGGGGGTTACCGAACAACGGTTCGTAAGAATGGCGAACGCGGTCACATTCCGTTAAATTGTATCGAGACAAAACCATGTCTCTAGGGAGGGAGTACTGTAGTGACGCATTAAACTGGCGCATTAGCAGGGATAATGAGTGTGCCTCGATAGCTCAGCGGTCAGAGCACTCAACCGGAAATTGGGAGAGCCGGGTTCGATTCCCGGTCGAGGCAAAAAAGCACTCTTTATGCTTGCTAACGCCAAAGTGGTGACTCCAACGTGATGTGATTCGTCATTCCAGTATATGCACCTCCCTTACATCTCAAATTCGCGGATTCGATTCCTGTCCTATCCATCGCCCTATAGTCCCGGGGGTTACCGAACAACGGTTCGTAAGAATGGTGAACGCGGTCACATTCCGTTAAATTGTATCGAGACAAAACCATGTCTCTAGGGAGGGAGTACTGTAGTGACGCATTAAATTGGCGCATTAGCGGGGATAATGAGTGTGCCTCGATAGCTCAGCGGTCAGAGCACTCAACCGGAAATTGGGAGAGCTGGATTCGATTCCCGGTCGAGGCAAAATGCACTTTTATCCTTGCTATCGCCAAAGTGATACTGAAAACATTATGAAATCGGCTAGATCTTGCAGGAATATTTTTATTAATAGTCTGTTCTGCATTTGTTCTAAACAAACTCCATTTTCTATATTCTGAAACAAAATACATACAAGTACCTACACAACATATTTGATTTGTTGTTCACTGTTTTGCTAGTTCTTACATAGAAATGTAGATGTCGATCACTCATCACTTAATTTCCCCAATAAGTTAATATTACAAAAGGCGACGAAACATTACTATATGTATACATATATTCGTGATCAATTATATATTGTCATATATTGTCGTGAACAATCAGGCGTCACAGCGTAAACTTTTTCCAATTGTCAACAGTTTTTTAATAAATTCTTATATCAAAACCGTAAATCGCCATAACAAACAACTAAAAATATCCGTATGAAAATTGTACGGTGGAATTGAATTTTAATAATTCAAAATTATACCAAATGGATAAAAATGTTACTATACTACATTTGTCTATGTTGTTCAAAAATAGTTGTTATGAGAAATTATTTTATATTAATATTCACTATAAACAGAGACCTTAGAAGAGAAAATTAGATGGGAACCCCGTTTAAAAAGTCACTAATTCTCAAAATAATTCCAGCAACTACATAATTATCAAAAATTATTTTAACACATTTACTTATTTTTATGAAACTATTAAACAGACTGTCAAAATTTAACCATTGATAAATTTACCTTGTATTCTCATTTGGTTCACCAGAGAAAATATCAAACACCGATAGTCCAGTATTGTACAAGGGAAGACCTAAAAGATCAAACATGTCATGCAGCATCGGCTTCTTCACTAAACTGTCGGCATCACAGTCATTGCTTAAAGCAGGACTTAAATTTACCTACAAGTAGGTATCGAGATAAGTACATAGTATCATATCATTTATACCATATAGACACACTACTTAGTTTTTAAATATATTTTTTAATAATTTTCCAAATGTATTATAATCCCATTAACGTTAAATGAATAGAGTTTGTGCAAAAAGTTCTCAAGCTATCTACTTACCTCTAATAACCAGGGCCTTAAAGAACTATCGATTAAAACATCAAAACCAAAAAATTCGAAACAGTTTACAGTTGGCGGAATCTGATTGACGTTACTCAACACCGTCAATATAACCAAAGACGAGATTCTCTGCCACAACAACCAGTCTAATATCCCAGCTTGACGAAAATATTTTCTCAATTGTCTCAACGTCCATTTACATCCTACAGAAAATATGCATCACAATACATTTTAAATTCATTTAATTGATTAGATTTTCATTTGCTTGGGACATAAGGATATTCTCACCTGATCCCACTCGGTCTTTCATTTCCATGTATCCTGGACCCAGTTTGTTTATTGAATAATTCGTTAAATGTCGAAATGGGTTTCTCAAGTCATTCAAACTGAATTTATCAGTACCAAAACGTGCTAGTCCTTCTCTGTACATATAAATTGTCACGGGGTGGTATGAAGGTATGCACACGTACAGTCTCAGGTCGAATTTATACCCTCCAATGAGCAATGGCTTCTCGATATACCGTTGAACTATGGTGTTTGTGTCGTAATTTAATTCGCTTAGTTTCTACAAGAGACCATGATAATAGTATTAAATTAAGTATGATCATTGATAAACAATCAATTATGCCAAAGAAAGATTTATTAAGCATTTATGTCAAGGTAAGACATTATAATCTCAATAATTTGACAATCTATTGTAATTTTATGCAGTTCTTGGTATGGTATTTGTTTGGAACATTTACATGATTGAAATCGCTAGTTAATGAAACTTGGAAATATAGTCAAAGTTTATGTTTTGACAATTTTCGAGAACACTGCCTAGACTTTTAGAAGGTACACAAAGGATTTTTATACTGGCCTTAAAATCTGTGTTAACATGTTTCACGAATCTTTATAGAAACAATTGACGTATAAAAATAATTGTGCACAAGGTGTTACTAATAACGTTCGTCGATGTAAGTAATAAGTAGCTAGAAAATCTTTGAAGTATTTATCTTAAAAATTGGACTTTCTTATGAAAGGAATCTTTCATAAGAAAATCTAATTTCCGATCGTAAACAACTTAGACGTACATCCCTATAAGATGCAACCATATCAATTCCTTTCGCGGGTAGGCCAACTCATTGTTAGACATGTATTATATATGTATACTACCTACTAGCTGTTTATAATTTTATGATTGATTTTCTCAGCATGTAACGAGCACGAGACGCTCTAACATTTTCCCGCGAATTAGTCAGTTTTTTATGACCAACTGATAATTTTACATAAAGAACTTGAGTTTGCTCCAAGGCTTCTGTGACTATTAACTACCTGGTTTTCTTTTACTTTCAAAATTCCAATAGTTAGTTGCAAGAATTATAATGAGGAATTGTTAAAGAATATACAAGCACAACGTAGATTTAAGTTCTACTAAATGCATGATCATAGAGATAGCGCATAAAATTGTGCTTTGAACAAGTTAGCTATATATCTAACACTTACCTTGATTTGTTTTTTTTTTAATAAAAATGTTAGTATTTTATTTTAATTTTCAAACTTGTAATTGATTGTTATTTTATCTCTAGAGAATTTCCACATGATGATTTCCACATTTGATGATATTAATATGACAGTTAACTTGATAATCTTTACCAAATTATTTAAAAAGAATATAAACAGTTGTTGACGTTTCTCACTTCATAACTATTTTTGACCAAAACAATTTTTGGTATCGGTATTTAAATAATATGAACTCATAATAATATATAATACCTAATCCAAACAATTTCATACAAATATCTAAAAACTAGGGAGTAGGGATCGTTATGCGGAAGAACGCAGGACAGTGTGTAGATAGCTACCTACAATACAGCGAGAGAGTAATGATGGTTAGGTTAGATTCGAAGCCAGTGGAAACAGTAATAGTGCAAGTATACATGCCTACTTCTAGCCATAGTGAGGAAGAGTTAGAAGCCGTTTATTCGGACATAGAGCAGGTAATAGAATTTGTGAAGGGTCATGAAAATTTAATAATAGTAGGAGAGTTTAACGCAGTTGTAGGTGAGGGCAAAGAAGGAGAATTTGTAGGTCCTTATGGATTAGGAAACAGAAACGAGAGAGGTAGCAGACTGATAGAATTCTGTGAGAAGCACAAGATGGTAGTCGCGAACACATTGTTCAAGAATCACGTTAGGAGGCGGTACACATGGAAAATGCCAGGAGGGATAGACAGGTATCAGATAGACTACATTCTGGTTATGAAGAGATTTAGAAATCAAGTAAAAGACTGTAAGAGTTATCCAGGAGCAGATGTAGACAGCGACCACAACTTGGTAGTCATGAAAGCTAGATTAAAGTTCAAAAATCTGAAAACCCGGAAGGATAAGAAACGTATAAATGTAGACATATTGAGGGATCAGAATATGAAAGATAAGTTCCAGGAGAAAACAGATCAATTAATAAATAAAACGAGTAAGGACGAAATCAAGAACGCAGAAACTGAGTGGGAAGGTATCAAGAATAGTCTAGCGTCCGCGGCTACGGACGTTTTAGGACACGATAAAAGGGAAACTAGGAAGCCCTGGATAACGGACGAAATCTTAAACTTAATGCAAAAGAGACGAGGCTACAAAAACAGACGAGACGAAGAAGGACTGAAAACGTATAAGGCAATAAAGTGGGAAATCATTAGAAAATGTAGAAAAGCGAAAGAACAATGGATAGAGGAGAAATGCAAAGAAGTAGAAGATAAGTTGCAAGTAGGTAAGACCGATGAGGCTTACAAAATAATTAAGAGGAACTTCAGGGATGTAGGAACAATAAGTAGAAATGTTAGGAGTCAATCGGGGGACATACTGATAGGAAGAGAGGAGAAAGCGGATAGATGGAAGCAGTACTTAGGAAATTTATACGAGGGTCAGGAATTAGGAGAGATATTAGAGGAAGAATCTAGCATCGATAGGGAAGATGTAGGAAAACTTATATTGAGAGAGGAATTTGAAATAGCTCTAAGGGGGCTAAAGAATAATAGAGCGCCGGGTGTAGATAAAATACAGGCAGAAATTTTGAAATGTGCGGGACAGAAAGTAGTAAATAGGATGTTTGAACTGGTAAAATACATATATGAAACGGGCTAGATGCCGGAGGATTATAAGAGGAACATTATCGTTACTATACCGAAAAAGAGAGGAGCCGACAAATGCGAGAACTTTAGAACGATTAGCCTAACTTCCCATGCGTCAAAAATCTTAACTAGAATAGTGCAGAAGAGGATGGAAAATAGAGCGGAGGAAATACTAGGAGAAGACCAATTCTGGTTTAGGCGAAATAGGGGAACTCGCGAAGCTATTCTGGCGCTAAGAGTAATGTTAGAGAAAACAATAGAAAAAGGAAAGAATGCTTATATAGGATTTATAGATTTAGAAAAAGCTTTTGATAACGTAAGATGGGAAAAAATGTTCGAGATACTAAAGAGCGCGGGAATGAAGTATAGAGATAGGAGAGTAGTACACAATCTATACATAGAGCAAACTGCTGTTATAGAAGTAGAAGGGGAAAAAAGGGAAGTTGGTATTAGGAAAGGAGTACGGAGATAGGAGAGTGGTACACAATCTATACATAGAGCAAACTGCTGTTATAGAAGTAGAAGGGGATAAAAGTGAAGTTGGTATTAGGAAAGGAGTAAGACAAGGATGTACGCTATCACCACTAATTTTTAATCTGTACATCGAAGAGGCGATTAATGTGGTAAAAGACAGAGTGGATTTCGGGATTAAAGTACAGGGACAGAAATTAAAAATGCCGAGATTCGCGGATGATATAGCAGTATTAGCATCTAGTAAGGAGGAATTAGAATCAGCATTGAACGAAATGGAGGCAGTGTTGACAGAGGAATACGGAATGAGGGTGAATAAAAACAAAACTAAAGTCTTAGTGTGCAGAGCAAAAATGAAAGTACAAATTAATAATGAAAGATTGGAGGAAGTTAAAGACTTCACTTATTTAGGAAGTAAAATAAATTGGGATGGAAGAAGCGATAAAGACATAAAACAAAGAATAGCGCAGGGTCGAGTAGCTTTTAACAAAAAGAAAGTACTTTTATGCTCGGGAGTAATAAACTTAGAAACAAGGAAGAGATTTTTGAAAACATATGTATGGAGCACGACACTATACGGCTGCGAAACCTGGACGGTAGGGGAAGCAAGTAGGAATAAATTAGAAGCTTTTGAGATGTGGTGTTACCGAAGAATGATGAAAATACCATGGACTGATAGGGTTAGAAACGAAGAAGTATTGGAAAAAGTCGACGAGAAAAGAAGTATGTGGAAAAACTTAAAGAAGAGAAGAGATAGAATGGTAGCCCACTTGCTGAGACATGGGGGAATAGTCCGGGATGTTTTGGAGGCAGAAATAGGAGTGAAGAAAGGCAGAGGTAGGCCTAGATTAGACTACTGCTCGCAAATAGTAAGGGATGTGGGTTGTAGCACAATTAGCGAAATGCGTAGATTAGCACAAGATAGGAGAAGCTGGAGGTTAGCGTCCAACCAGTCTTAGGACTGATGACCTAATGATGATGATCTAAAAACTCATACATAAAACTCATATCTACTAAATTGCATTGGATGTTCAATGCAATTTAGTAAATATGAGTTTACTTCAAAGTCTTTTTAGATCAATATATGGATTTTTTGCTTTGCTTAATTATTTAATTTACTTTAAGTAAAAAAAATACTGTACATTGAAAAGTTATTTTAGTCTGAATTAATATTACTATTATTATCATTACCTTAAACACTATTTTAATTTTGCATTGAGAGATTATTTAATTTTTTGGTAACATTATTGTTAAATCAAACACTTGACAATATAGCTTGACCTATGTTTTGTGCTTTATAAAATACAGGAATATGCAAAGTATTCATTTAAAAACTAAATAAAGTATATTGTTTAATTTATTTTAAAAAACATTTTACGATGAAAAATTATTACAGCTTGAATTAATATTACTGTCTTTATTTTGAATACTATTTTAATTTAAAAAAATAAAACCCGCCACGGGTAGGATTCGACATCTGTCCCGGATGGCAAACGAACGACAGACAGCTACTTATTAGTTCTCATCAGTGCCGTACACGGCCGTACTCGATTCCCGACATATGTTACTGACAAATTGTATCGATATAGATGTATACCCCATGGATTGTATTCGGGATTTTTCCTCGATTGGTGTACCGTGTACGGCACTGATGAGAACTAATAAGTTCAAAACAGCTCCGCACTCCACTATACGCGGAAAAGTAATGTAATCGTATAAAGAAAAAGTGAACAAATTTTTCTTTTGGTTTATTTTTGGTTTTTCGGCCTAAAAACAAAAAAAATGGTTTTTAAAAAATTGTTGTGTATGTGTGTCGTTGTCGTCGTTATCGTCGGCATTTATTTTTGTTAGCACAATAACTCAACTAAATCGTGTCGTATCGATCGGGTTTTGACTGATTCTGATTGGGGATGTCTCCCAGATGACACCTATTGATTTTGAGGTGGATAGAACACACTCTATCATGTACATGGGTCATGAGAAAGTACAATGATGGACTATTTGAGATTTTTTTTGTTACCACGATCACTCAATTAAATTGTGTCGGATCGATCGGGTTTCGACTAATTGTGATTAGGGACGTCTACCAGACGACATCTATTGATGGTTGAGGTGGATAGGACATACCCCACCCTGTCCGTGGGTCATGAGAAAACACGATGGTGGACTGTTTGAAAAAAGTAAAACTGTCCCATAAAAAACATATTCTGCATTTATGTGTTGGTTTATTTTTTCTCGGTCATTCAATTTCGAGCTAGAGATGTTCTACGCGCGGAAGAGTCCGTTTTAAGGTTTTAAAACTGTTTATTTTTTTGGCAGCTTAGCGGTACCTAGTTTAATAAATCAAAATAGAAATTGATTTATCTCGCAACAGTTTTACGTCGTAATATTTAAGCGCAGAAAAAATTAAATAAGAAATTACGTAAGGTACTGAAGTGATACAAATCCTTGCATCTTTCGTGACAACCATACAAAATTTCAAAAAAAAAAGAGTCAACATGTTGGCAGGGATCCTGGAAAATCACATAGTTGATCTATGTTTTTAAATCGAAATTTAAGGAAAGAAGTATATTTGGACATATTGAGTTGTTAATTTCGAAAATTTTAGAGGAAAATCTTGATGATTTTAAAGCAAAGAATTACTGAAAGCTGTAGGTTAATCTGCGTACAAATAATTCAAGGAGTGAAGGATTAATTTAGTGAAGGAATAGTTACATAATAGGGTAGTGTACTGTAAGCAAGAGATACATATTTTTTGCATTTACCTTAAAATTCTGTAAAAATATCGTGTTTCACTTTTAATTTTATTATTTCATTTGTGAATAACATTTATTTTTTTCTTTATCCTATAAGCAATTTTTATTGCAAGCAGACCTATAATTTATTTTTAATGCAAACAAATTTGGATATATAAAAGCGTCTAATTGACTTTTTACGTAATTTTCATCGGAAAACCCAACACTTTGATAGACTACCTAATAAATTTGATAGTGTACCAATATCAATTTAATCAATTTCTTTGAAAATTACGACATGGTATCATAAAACAACGTTTGAATAGATATTTGAAGAAACTTCTAGATGGAGTACTACTTTTACATTATCGCCATTTAAAAATAATTTTCAAAATTTCGCTACAACACCATGTTTGATGATTACATCTCTATTTATTAACCAATATAATTTTTTACATTTTAAATGAAAAAATAGGATGTACAATAATTTTCATTCTTTTAAGTCTCTCATTTCTGAAGTTAAAGGAGTGAGAAGGGATTTTAGATGCGCAGTGTATACTAAATGTACAAGGTGGATATAATTTTAACTTTATGCTGTTATCACCAATAAAAAGCAATTTTCTTACCCTGAAAAGGAAAATCCCTCGTCCTTGACTCTGTGCGACTGGCTTACAAATCCAAATCGGTTTATCCTCCAAAAATTTATGGGTGTCATCTTTTCCGCACTGAAGCCTTCCTCTACTACATTCTGCTGCCAGTTTAGTATACTCTAAGGGTAGATTATATCCGTGAGGGCTAAAATATTACTCGATATTTTATTTTATAGCTGTCAGTCACCATGAAATGTTGATACTTTATTGCATGCGGAATGTGAACACATAAAATGAATATAAAATTTTATTTGTAATAATTGAGAAAGGTAGAGATTGATATCAAATAGTTTTGTACACGCTGCTGACTTTGCAAATTATTACATTATTTACAAGCTTAATTAATTTTATGTCTCTTGAATATAACCTTGTCAATGTTGAGTTAAAACTTGTAATACCTAAAATCGTAAATAGATCCATACACTTTCTTCATACATCTTAAATATCTAACTAAATTATCTTTCCTACATATAGCTGAGCCTTTGGGAATGTGGTTTATGAACTAAAAGATAGAATACAATATTAAAAAACTGCGCAGATTTTAATATGAGGTATGAATAAAAACCTGCCACCCGTATAGACTTCTGTGGTGGCTAATTGGAAACCCCGATGACCTCCACCATAGATTCCAATTATCACTTTCTAAACTGTATTCCTTCCAACCCCTCTCCAGGCAAACCTGAAATATAAGAATATAAACTTGTATAAAAATGCTAGAAAACTAGTAGTAAATAACCCTCGTAACTTATTCTCAAGTTTTGTTTAGTTTTGGTTTTGCTTTTTAATCCGCAATTATTTTGACTACTAAAATCATTGAGTACGACTAGTGACTCTATCTTCGTATGTTCTTTTTACTTCATTTTTCATATGATTAGATACGAATAATTCGTACAAATAAATTATTACTATTATTTAAAATTTCAATATTATACAAGAGCGCATACAATGAGTTGAAATACGTTTGACGCACCTTTTCACAAAAGGTTCCTTAATATGTTTTCCCCTTTTGAGGGTATTATTTGTGACGAATCCCAATAATGTTGTTGACTAGGCTAAGAAAGTATTTATATCATTTACATAAATCACACACAAGCTTAAATTTGATCTACTTGTCTTTAATACATTAGTTTGTTCTTTTCTATATTTAATATCAAATAATTTTCAAATATTCAACTTTTCATCAATTTTAGTATAGAATTTGCATGCATTCTAAGGTTGTGTAAAGATTTTATGTTTATTAGAATATTATCGTCGGCATAATATAACAAAGTAGTTGAACTGGAAAATTTTGAACCAATATCACATAAATCTATTATATGTATGTTGAACAGCATATAGAGACCTAAAATTCTTCCCTGAGGAATACCTTTCTGATTTGATTTTTTATCTAATTTAAAATAGTTTTCATTTACTTTTACCAATTGATTTCTATCTAATACAATATGAAGATAAACCATTTCATTAAGTCATGTTTAATATGATGTTTTTGTAATCTTTTTACTACCTTTTCAAAAATCTTTGAAAATACCTGATGTATGCTAATAGGTTTACAATTCTCTATTCTGCTAGTGTTACCTTTTTCATGATTTGGAATTATGGAAGACTGCGGAATATTCCATATTTTAGAAAATTATTTACCCGATGAGTTGTAGGCTCTACTACATGAATAATATATTTTTAACACTGATATCAATACCTCATCATCTCCATCATGGGTTTTATTTTTAAGTGTCGTTGCAACTTCAATAATTTCTTGTTGTTGTTACTTCAAAATCTAAACTCTCCTTATGTTATTTAATATTATTTTGTATATCTGAAATATTTATTATAAAATATGTGGGATGTATTTAACCTATTATTTCATTCAATATGCACAGTGGATCGCCTGGTATATAATTTTTTATATTTTTCAATAACACCAACTAAAAGTATAGTAATTTTAGTGCCTCACCTGCCTACTCTGACGAGCCGCCACTAATCTAGAATATTTACCAACCAGGAACTATATACTTTTTATAGAGGCACTAGATCATAAAATCCTTGGAGAAGATAAATAATTTATTCTGATTTGAATATATTGGTTATAATATTGATAACCTTATTAACTTGATAATAATCAAGATAATCGTTCTGTATCAGTATTATATAAGTCGAAAATTGAGAAAGGAACCACCAAACCGCCAAGCGGTTATCAAAGTAGTTCCCGAATAGCAAGGCAATGGCTGGCGGGGCTTTAGCCGGAGGAGTAGTTGTTTCCTATAGCGATTATATATTACATAATCGCTATAGGTAACAACTACTCCTCGGGCTTAAGCTCCGTCAGGCATTGAATTATACCTAAAAGCGATCCTCGACCCCTTTCTCGTATTTATGCACGATCAGATAAGGTTAAAAAAATAGAACCCGTTACAGATAGGATTCGACATTTGTCCCGGATTGGAACCGAATGACATACAGCTGTTTCGAACTTATTAGTCCTCATCAGTGCCGTGCACGGTTATCCAGGATAAATGCCGAATGACATTTGTGGGGTATACATCTTTATCGATATGATCTATGTCAGTAACAGTGCAGAAAGAGACATGAGAAAGGGACCGAGAATCGCTTTTAAGTATAATTCAATGCCTGGAGGGGCTTTAGCCCGAGGAGTAGTTGTTTTCTATAACGATTATGTAATAACCTTGCTATTTGTGAACTACTTTGATAACCGCTTGACGGTTTGGTAGTTCCTTTCTCGATTTCCGACTTATATGTTACTGACATAGATCGTATCGATAAATATGTATACACAAATTTCATTCGGCATTTGTCCTGGATCGGCGTACTGTGTACGGCACTGATCAGAACTAATAAGTTCGAAACAGCTATATGTCGTTCGGGTCCAATCAGGGACAAATGTCGAATCCTACCTGTGGCGAGTTTTATTTTTTGAAATTTGTTGTGTAATAATTGTAGATATAGAATATATAGCAACTAAATCAAGAAATCAGAAATCAAAAAATTGTTTATGTAGTAAGAAGTTCTAATAGTCGAAATTCAAATGACATGGAAATTAACAAATGGAAAATAATTTTATTAGAGTCTTGTGAAATTAATTTTTAGAATTGACTCATTAAAAGAGAGCATAAATCAACAGACTCTGATTGTTCTTTAAATAAGCATTTATTGTCTTCATTTGCATATAAAAAACCAGCCGGTATAAAAAATTCATTTCATTTCGTCTATTCGACTGATTTGATTACAACATTTGAATGCGCTAGCAGTTAAGAGTTGACTGATGAAATTTATACTATTATATCGGGCGCACGTAAAGGTCGCAAAAAATCGTTTAAAGTTCAGGCATTTCAGATTGATAATTTTTTTGTTGTGCACTCTACACTAAATTTAATGTTATTATTATCTAAAAGAAAATAATACCTCAAACTTCATTTGTTTCAAATTACCCCTATTATTATTTGATTTTTGGAACGCTAAGTATGTAAGTATCACATCCTACATCTGCGTTGAACTGCTGTCAATAAGTGTTCAATTATTAACTTTACTTAAATTACTACCATTATGGAAAATAACATGACTATTAATGTAATGTACTTACAGTATAATAATTTACTTACAGTAAATTATGCTGACAGGGACGTTAATTCCTATATTAAATCAAACTACTACAGTGGGGAGATATCTCCCCACCATCTGAAAATGTCTCATACAATAAGGACTAAACAAATTAGGCCAAAGCAGCTATTCTCCTGGCTATATGCCGTTTACGAGCACTGAATTATATTGCGAAATTTGCCATATTTTGTCTAGCAGAATTAGCACTAAAGTACAGTGATTTAGATTGCTCGAAAATCACAAGGAAGATGCAAAACATCCTCTATCTTAGGATACTACTAACTGCAGACCGGTTTCGACCTTATCTTGGGTCTCATCAGTGCAGTGTAAGTGAGTATACCTTTGACAAACGAAGCTCGAGCTTTGACTCGAAAAGACCAGTTATTGCACTACAATGCGCCGGAGAACATAGAGTTACTACACTGCGTTTACTGATAATGGCAGGAGGGAGGTTTACTGCCTGCAATATATTCCCGAAAACCTCATTTTTTGATGGATCAATAATGTTCTAAGGGGAATTCGTTTCTATGGTCACACGGATTTGGTTCCTATACAGGGGAGATCCATAGATGCACATTTCTACATATAAAACATCGGAGGAGAACATGTGATGTCATTAGCCCCGTTTGTTGGAGCTTTTATAATTTTAATTTTATGCAATATAACGCCTGGTTCCACGTTGCTAGAGAGGTATTAGAATACCTTCGATTTGTGAATATTCCAACTATGGACCGGCCACCAACAAGCCCAGATATGAACCCCATAGACTATCTGGATTGCACTAAACGATCAGTCTCTTAGGAAACCCAAACAAGTCATTCTTGTCGAATGGGAGAATACTCCTCAGGAAATCATTCACCACTTAACCAATATCATGTTCAGATGATTGGAAGCAGTGACAAGAGCTAGAGGAGGATCTACACGCTACAGAATTCAAATTCCTACGATTTAATTTCACCTCCATTTTGTTTTCTATTAGTTTTTCATTAATACCGCTTTCATTGCATTTGATATTACTGTTCCTTTCTGTTATTTAGTCATGTTTTTTCGATAATATCATTCTAATTTCTTAGATATTAGTTGAAATAATTTAACTATAATATCATTTAGGTACTATGACTTGAATCTTCGGAAAAATAAAAATAATAATGTGAAGTTTTATGGATGCGTTAATTTTGTACAGTTTATTTTTTTTAGTGTCTGTAATGAGGTGTTAGTTAGTTAGTTGATATATGTAGTTATAATGGTAGATATTACGCAAGTTTTTCAGGTATATATGTTATTAAAACAGGGAGATAATCTATTAATTACTAGTCGTTAAACGACACCAACCCTTTCTGGAATTAACCTCGAATGCCAGGGCTGACATTTGGGTCTACGAGTCGTAAACTTTACAAAATTATTTCCCTCCACCACAGCCGAGCCGGCTGTAAATGCGGTTCGAAACTCGTTACTTTAATGGAAATTGCGATATAACTAATTCGCTCTCATAAACAGCTCATTATCATGCGACATAGCTGAGACAGTACAAAACCTCCTGCTCTAATTCCTGTCGTATTTTATTTATGTGGTATGGAATTACAGTGCATTACATAAAGTTTTCACAAAAGTATTACATGATTCTTTATAAGCGATGTAAATAAATTCGATCCAATCTACTGTAGAAAATTTGATAAAGTTGGTGGCCTGCCAACTTTGTAATGTCGTTAAATTTATCACAACTACGGAGCCAAGACCTAACATTAATTAACAGCTTAGAACGTGGATTAAACGTACGATATTATATCGATAAAAAATTCTTAAAAAATAAGACTAATAAATAAGCTAACGTAATTAATTTGCTCGAAATATTTTCATCCAAAGTAATTTATAATGCTCGGCTTATTAAACATAAATTGTTTAGAAGCTAGTTATACTTTATAGCAGTGATTCTTAACCGGGGGTACGCGAAAATCTGTAAGGGATGCGCGGTTAACTACCAAAAAGTATACAAAATTATATTGATACATGCTAGAACTTAATTGTGACAAAAGTTTGAGTAAAGATTTAAAACTGAAAACTATCAGTAAGTTCCAGGAGAAAACAGATCAATTAATAAATAAAGCGAGTAATGACGAAATCAAGAACGCAGAAACTGAATGGGAGGGTATCAAGAATAGTCTAGATTCCGCGGCTACCGACGTTTTAGGACACGAGAGAAGGGAAGCTAGGAAGCCCTGGATAAAGGACGAAATCTTAAACTTAATGCAAAAGAGACGAGGCTACAAAAACAGACGAGACGAAGAAGGACTGAAAACTTATAAGTCAATAAAGTGGGAAATCATTAGAAAGTGTAGAAAAGCGAAAGAATAATGGATAGAGGTTAAATGCAAAGAAGTAGAAGATAAGCTCCAAGTAGGTAAGACCAATGAGGCTAACAAAATAATTAAGAGGAACTTCAGGGATATAGGACCAATAAGTAGGAACGTTAGGAGTCAATCGGGGGACATACTGATCGGAAGAGAGGAGAAAGCGGATAGATGGAAGCAGTACTTAGGAAATTTATACGAGGGTCAGGAATTAGGAAATATATTAGAGGAAGAATCTAGCATCGATAGGGAAGATGTAGGAAAACCTATATTGAGAGAGGAATTTGAAATAGCACTAAGGGGGCTAAAGAACAATAAAGCGCCGGGTGCAGATAAAATACAGGCGGAAATTTTGTCCGAAAAAGAGAGGAGTCGACAAATGCGAGAACTTTAGAGCAATTAGTCTAACCTCCCACGCGTCAAAAATGTTAACCAGAATAGTGCAGAAGAGGATGGAAAATAGAGCGGAGGAAATACCAGGAGAAGACCAATTCGGGTTTAAGCGAAATAGGGGAACTCGCGAAGATATTCTGGCGCTAAGAGTAATGTTAGAGAAAACAATAGAAAAAGGAAAGAACGCTTATATAGGATTTGCAGATTTAGAAAAAGCTTTTGATAATGTAAGATGGGAAAAAATGTTCGAGATACTAAAAAACGCAGGAATGAAGTATAGAGATGAGAGTAGTACACAATCTATACAAAGAGTAAACTGCTGTTATAGAAGTAGAAGGGGAAAGAAGGGAAGTAGGTATTAGGAAAGGAGTAAGACAAGGATGTACGCTATCACCACCAATTTTTAATCTGTACATCGAAGAGGCGACTAATGTCGTAAAATATGGAGTGGATTTCTTGATTAAAGTACAGGGACAGAAACTAAAAATGCTGAGATTCTCGGATGATATAGCAGTATTAGCATCTAGTAAAGAGGAATTGGAATCAGCGTTGAATGAAATGGAGGCAGTCAGATGAATACGGAATGAGGGTGAATAAAAACAAAACTAAAGTGTTAGTGTGCAGAGGGCGCGAGAGCAGAGCAAAAACGAAAGTACAAATTAATAATGAAAGATTGGAGGAAGTTAAAGATTTCACTTATTTAGGAAGTAAAATAAACTGGGATTGAAGAAGCGATAAAGATATAAAACAAAGAATAACGCAGGGTCGAGTAGCTTGTAACAAAAAGAAAGCACTTTTATGCTCGGGGGTAATAAACTTAGAAACAAGGAAGAGATTTTTGAAAACGTATATATGAAGCACAGCGCTATACGGTTGCGAAACCTGGACGGTAGGGGAAGCAATTAGGAAGAAATTAGAAGCTTTTGAGATGTGGTGTTACCGAAGAATGATAAAAATACCGTGGACTGATAGGGTTAGCAACGAAGAAGTATTAGAGAAAGTCGGCGAAAAAAGAAGTATGTAGAAAAACATAAAGATGAGAAGAGATAGAATGGTAGGCCACTTGCTGAGACATGGGAGAATAGTCCGCGATATTTTGGAGGCAGAAATAGGAGTGAAGAAAGGCAGAGGTAGGCCTAGATTAGACTACTGCTCGTAAATAGTAAGGGAAGTAGGTTGTAGCACAATAAGCGAAATGCGTAGGTTAACACAAGATAGGAGAAGCTGGAGGTTAGCGTCCAACCAGTCTTAGGACTGATGACCTCATGATGATGATGATGATCAGTAAAGCAGCAAGCAAACACGTCGTTCGTTACTACTGTATTTGTGGCTTGCATAATAATTGGAACACTAGTAATGTAGCTGGTGAACGACTGTATTTGATCAAGCTGGAGCCAAAAATTGATGAACTTTGTAGACAAAAAGAAGCCCAGTGTTCCCACTAATTATTTTCTGAAACTTTTCCAATTTTATGTCTGATTAATAAAAACTTTGTAATAAAATGCCAATTAAAATAAAATTTCTTGTTTTTAATTTAAATTACTTATTCGTAATTAAAATTTAACACTTTAATAGTTAAACTTTAACTTAACTAACACGTATAACACATTTTAATAAAACTAAAGTGTTTTTGTTGGGGGTACGCATAGTTAATGATATACAAAAAAGGGGTACGTGGGTTGAAGTAAGTTGAGAACTCCTGCTTTATAGGATGTAATAGAAATCAATAGCTATATAGACTGGAAATATGAATTAATAATAATGATGTCATGTTCAAAGACGAAATTAAGGTAATTTAATTCAATTCATTTAGTCTGCGAACATGTAACTTTGACAAACTGTATTATAAATTGTATCTTTAATAGTTTACTCGTACCAGATTAAAAATAAACATACCACAGCAAACTTGTACATCTATTTAGACCAGGTACATCGAAGACACCATCTAATTTGTCTACAGTAAGGACGATAACTTGGGAAATTCTTCAACGAGATGAAATAAAAAGTAGTATTTTCTTTCTGTAGAATTTCACTGAAAACTGTAAAAACGTAGGAGAATTAAAGATTCGAATTAAAATTCACTGTCTGTACCTACCGTTAATAATCTGAATTTCCTGCAGATTTATAGAAAGTATATCGTACTGAGGATTGAAGATCAAATGACTAATTGACTGTTTTATTAATGGAGCATCAGTGTCAAATTTGCGTGTATAAAGGTGACTCGCCTTTTAAGTATGCATAAATTTTCCACTAACGCCACATTTTAATGAAACACCCGAATATATAAAATCCCTCGAATAGGTGTGTAACCTGGATATATTACAAATATCGGTAATGTATGTTTCTGTATGGATTCTCTGAAGGAGACCAGACCCGATTCTCGCTAGCTATCAAGAAGCAACCACAACAAAATCCTTATCGATAAAGAATGAAATCTAAGCGCATGTTAATAATCCCGATAGATGTTGATGGTGTATTAGTTCGCTGGATGGATGGGGTAATAGTTTCTGATTGATGTGGTGTATGATACGAATGAATGTATCAATAGGTTTTCAAGCTGACTAGATTTCTATGCCATATTAGAAGACTACTTTTTTGGCAATAAATTCTTGTAATAAAACCGATGTACGAAAATCACGTCATTTTCAATCGCGACTTTTTATATAAAAAATTAAAGAAATCGATTTTTGCTGAAAATATATTTGTAGTACAACTCCTAACGAAGAAAATAAGCCCTCGAACAAGTCTGTAGAATTATCTGTTTCTATAGAAAAGCCGATTTACGAAGACACCTTTTTTTACGAAAACAGCTATAACTTTGAAGAAAAAAATATTTTGGAATTGTACAAAAAAGGTTATTTTCATCTCATTTAGGACTACATTTTCTGAAATTATTAAATGTTTCCATTAAATATTGTTATTTTTAGAACAGAAACAAGAGAATGCAATTTTCAACGGTTTTTTCGATTTATCTCGAAAAGTAATAAACCGATTCGAGCTCACAAAAATTGAATCGAAAAATTTTTTCATTATCTACAACTTTCTTATTTAACTTTTTCCAATCCGAGCACAAGTTTCTTGAAATTTTATTTTCTATATGCTCAATTTTTTTTGCTGTTTACAATTAGTGACCATTTAACATGGGGGCTCAGACAGATTGATTGGACTATAAGGTAATAGTTGCCACCACCAAAGCCTGTCTGAGTATATGAATGTTCGGAATTGGTTGTGAAATTATTACAACCTAGCCTATTTTCCGTGCTTCGTAACCTATTTTAGTTTACCACAAGTCTTAACATGTATATCACTATAATTTTTAATGAAGAGTTTGTCTTACTTAAATAAAATATAGGGTCTTCTATTATGAAAGTACTGTTCCTCAAGAATAGGAAACAGTATAAAATTCTCTAGGTATACGTAGAAGAAAGAGTGAGGCAGCATTCGGAGGGAAAGGGATGCACTTTACGCGCGGCCAGATCGAACTCTGTGTACATATACAGTGTGGAAAAAAAAAGCGTGGACTACCACTAATAATTTGGTAGTCTTCAATTTTTATGAAGAACGTTTGAATATGTCAAAAATATGATATTACATACGTCATCAACATTTTTCTTAAATGACAATATATGGCGTGTGATACATGATTTGAAAGATCTTGTTTCACTCAGCATGTTCCTAGATTTTTTTGCGATTCTGTGGTGCCATTTAAAAATGGCGACCGTTCAACTGGAAAAATTATCTTGTCATTACACTAATATTATGAATTTCGTTGCAATAGCTTGTAATTTTTGAATTACAACGCAATGACAATAAAATTTTACTAATGTTCAACCTTACCACTTGTCAATACTAACGTCAATTTTTGTTTGTGTTTGGTTTGTCTAAGCTTACTATGACCAAAACTGCTATTGCATTAAAATCGACTTTTCTTACTGCATTAAAAAAACTTTTCGAATTGAATTTTTAATCGAACGTTAGAAATAACGAAGTTTAGGGAAGAATTAGTGGAACATTAATAATACGCGAAGCAGCTAGGAAGTCGTAAAGCGAAATCTGTCAGCAGCAATAAGGAGAAACACTAACCGCATAAGATAAACATACCGATAAAATTTCCAACATGGGCACGACCGAAAAAATCGCTGCCGTATTTTTTTCAAGGATTTTATGACATCTATTACTAGGTTCATTCTTAAAAAGTTCAGATGATTACGACCTCACGCAAGCCCCACGGTTACTAGGGCCTAATAAATAACTTAGTAGTATTAATGAATTTCAAATCCACACGCAATTCAACTATTCCAACCTTGGCCTATCTGGGTTATTGTTGCGGATTGTCAACTGTTTCATATCATGGTATTTCCGGTTGGAGTCTAGAGTTTGCGGACGGAGAGTTATTTGATTGTTTTGAGAAAAATACTGCCTTGTCGTGTAAGCTCTCTGATGACGGAAGTGGACAGAGCGGTAAGTCAGACGGTAGTCCTGATGAGGCGACATGCAACGCAGGCATATACCTCTGACATTCGCAATGTTAGAAGACTTGTTAGTTTATGAGGCATTGTTATGTGTCATTAGCGTGCGGAAAATTAGATACCTCGGTATACTAATTATTTAAAAAGCAATAATAAAAATGAGCATGAAACGCAATAGCGTCTATTTTAAGAAAATTGTAGATAATTTCGACTTTGAATAATATCCTCGAGGGTACTGTTTATGTGTACTTGGTAATTTATGCATTAATTTATATGTCTACATTCTGGCAATGAGTGTTTCTTGCCCTGGCTTCATAGTCATTCACATAGAAGAAATATTTTCTTATACTAACAAGGAAATGTTCTCAATCCGGACATTCCTACTTTAATGAAAATAGAAATAAATTTCTTATTTTCAAATCGAATGGTTGTTGTTTATAGACTTATTAAAATTACTACCAAACTATTGAACGAAGATCAGGCTTACGTAGAAATATAGCAGATTTGTAAGCTGATCATCATCATTAGGTCATCAGTCCTAAGACTGGTTGGACGCTAACCTCCAGCTTCTCCTATCTTGTGCTAATCTACGCATTTCGCTAATTGTGCTACAACCCACATCCCTTACTATTTGCGAGCAGTAGTCTAATCTAGGCCTACCTCTGCCTTTCTTCACTCCTATTTCTGCCTCCAAAACATCCCGGACTATTCCCCCATGTCTCAGCAAGTGGGCTACCATTCTATCTCTTCTCTTCTTTAAGTTTTTCCACATACTTCTTTTCTCGTCGACTTTTTCCAATACTTCTTCGTTTCTAACCCTATCAGTCCATGGTATTTTCATCATTCTTCGGTTTCATCATAATGTTAAAACGTACCTTATTCTGACAAAAAACCGAGAAACACTCGTCTTTCAATTCCACTGCAAAACATCTAATAGGGTGTCTCAGTTGGAACTGTAGGATTTGAATTCCGCACCATTTGTGTTCTGTCAAATATATTCCGTCAATATTTAATGATTTAGTTTAAGTACATATAACTGTTTTATGATAGTGAACGATCATTTACAGTTGCGTTAAGAAAAATTCGCACAAACTTATGGCAAAATGAAGCGCCTACAGAGTTAAGAGTCTATAACTTAATGAATAAATCTGAAGAGACGGTGTGCTATTGATAAGGTAACACCAATACGTCCTCGTCCTGGTCGGTCAAATGAAAATATTGCTGCAGTGAGAGAAAGTGTGCTGGAGCATCCAAGCACATCAGCATCCAAGGGGATATTCCAGCATCCCTCAGCATACAAAATTCAATTAACACAACAATTAAAACTTATAGACCATTTACAACGACGTACATTTCTTAATTGGGTTTTAGAAAAGAAATAATGTAATGCTGATTCTCGCAAAAAAATGTATTCAGCGATAGAGTACATTTTCATTTTGACGGATACATCAGCAAACAAAATTATCGAATTTGGAGTGCTGAGAATCCACATTCTGTTCACGAAAATGAAATGCGTCCACAGAGATACATGGTTTGGTAAGCAAAATGAAACTGGTAATGCTATCACAGTAAATGAGGATATTCTTTTCGATTTATAACTATATCGCCTCCACTTTATGTGGAATAATGAAAAGCCTCAGTTTGTCGAATATTATCAGATTTATTCACATATCATATCCTATACTTCCAAATAAGACACCCTATAGTATTTTATAATTCTACACTGTAGTAAATTTACCTTTATAAACCTTTACAACTTTTAATTGTGTGAAAATGGTTTAAAATATCACTATTTCTAGTATAAAACTTAATCCTAATGCAATTGATTAAATTTTACATTACTAGATATTTTACTCTACTCTACTTTAAATCTACTCTACTCTACTATCTTATTTATTGACTCTACTGGAATATTTCACCTCAAGTTTTAGTTTTACTGCATAGTAATTTATTGTACATTTTACTTTTGCGCACTCCACTAAACGCGGAAAAGTAATGTAATCGTATAAAGAAAAATTGAAAAAACGAAATTTGTTTTGGGTTTATTTTTCGTTTTTGGGCCTAAAAACCAAAAAAATGGTTTTTAAAACTTTTTTGCTGTGTGTGTGTGTCGTTGTCGTCGGCATTTATTCTTGTTAGCACGATAACTCAACTAAATCGTGTCGGATCAATGAGGTTTTTACTGATTCTGATTGAGGACGTCTCCCAGACGATACATATGAATTTTGAGGTGGATAGAACACACTCTACCATGTACATAAGTCATGAGAAAATACAATGGTGGACTATTTGAGAATTTTTCTTTGTTAGCACGATCTCTCAATTAAATCGTGTCAGATCGATCGGGTTTCGACTGATTCTGATTAAGGACGTTTACCAGACGACATCTATTAGTTTTAAGGTGGATAGGACACACCCCGTCCTGTCCATGGGTCATGAGAAGGCACGATGGTGGACTATTTGAAAAAAGTAAAACTGTCGCATAAAACACATATTCTGCATTTATGTGTTGGTTTATTTTTTCTCGGCCACTCAATTTCGAGATAGAGATGTTCTACGCGCGAAAAAGACTGTTTTAAGGTTTTAAAACTGATTATTTCTGATTAACTTTTCTACTTGTTGTATTTTTTTTTTACAGGGAGTATAGGATTGAAATTTGATTGATTCAATCAAATGAAATATTTAAAATAATATATTCCTCTATTATGTTTTGTAGTAACTCCGGAATTTCACATATAACATTACCGTAATATTGTTTATATGAAAAGTATGTTATTAATTAGAAGACCGAAATGGAATTATGCTCAGTTTTTGTGTTTTTTTTAATTATACCTATTTTATCTACCTGTTGAAGGTCTAATAGATATAATTTCAATGATCTATTTATACTTTAAAATTTTAAATACATCAATATTATTTTTTAAAAAGATATTGTAATTTTTTTTTCTTCAGAATTGTATTTGAGGTATGATAGCAGCCTAATATTTTTCAAATTGCAACTCTTTTTGTTCTTTAAATAAATTACTTAGAATTCTAAGTACAATGGTTTCCTATTTACTGTTTTCAAAATAAAGGGTATTTTTTGATAAAAATACAAATAAACCAAACAACTATATTTTAGATAAAAATTCTGATGTTGTTGAAAATGTCCTCCATTGATAATATAACAGCTGCCAACACGCTTGTATACTTTTTATATTGAACATCCACTAGTCTTGAGGCTCGTATTTTTCTTGTCGATTCGAATTCATTGCCTGAAATTCTCAAAATTGATTGACCTATTAAAATACACCCATGATCGGTACCCCAACCAAAGTGGCGTAACTGCGATGGCCAACTGGTCCATATCACCCTATGCATCTGCCAGAGAAAGTATCATCAACAAATGGTGACAACGATCTTGTTGAAACCAAATTTTTTGGCGGAAAACATTTTCTCATTGATTGTATAGAACTGATAAGACTGCAACTAAGTTGAATTGTAGATATTCTAAATATCTAGCAGCAATCGAATATTCGTCAACGAAGTAAGCCCCTAAAAACTCTCATCATCATTAGGTCATCAGTCCTAAGACTGGTTGGACGCTAACCTCCAGCTTCTCCTATCTTGTGTTAACCTACGCATTTCGCTAATTGTGCTACAACCTACATCCCTTACTATTTGCGAGCAGTAGTCTAATCTAGGCCTACCTCTGCCTTTCTTCACTCCTATTTCTGCCTCCAAAATATCGCGGACTATTCCCCCATGTCTCAGCAAGTGGCCTACCATTCTATCTCTTCTCTTCTTTAAGTTTTTCCACATACTCCTTTTTTACTAAAAACTCTATCCAATATATATTCATTCTGCCCTGATGCTGGCTTTTTAATTCTTGAATTCAATGAGGATTCTCCTAAAGCCAATATCTGCAGTTGTGACGTTGCAATTTTACGTTTAACACCCTGTATGTTATAAACAGTAAATAGGAAATCTCTAATATGGGACATCATTGTACTCTAAAATCTTTATGGGACTAATTTTGTTAGAGAAATGAGGGAGTTGTGGGAATTAAAAAAAAATTATGATGACACCACAACTCTAACACGAAGTTTGAAAGAAATAAGATTTGTACATAGTTTCAAAAAATCATTTGATAATATCATGAATATTGTGCAAAACTTTATCACCTAAATGTATACCATATCATACTCTGTATAGATTTTTACTAAAGTTCCTCTAATATTTATGTAAATACATATATATTTCTGTGTTCATTATGTTTACAAGTAAACAACCATTTACACTAAATTTAGCTGGTATTACATTATTTTATTACCCTGAGATTTGCCAAATTAAATATGCAACAGACATTCGCTCCTAAACGTGACACATTATTATTTCATGTTCTTTAATATAGAATAATGAGTCAAGTAAAGTTATTTTAGAAAAGATATATTTGGCCCTACGATTTGTAGTATAACTTAGATCTATTTGCTGTGGCATGGTGAAACTTATTTCAGTATAAATATAACGTAGGTATATCATAATATTAAATTATTAATTTTCGTACGGAGTATTGTTCTATGGAATAATGTCAAATGGAGAATTATCGTAATCAATGTTGCCTGACATCTCATTGTAATATTAGTATTTACATTTAAATCGTTGGGCCAATAAAACAATATACATCAATTGTATTATCTCTTAGATTTATTTTGATATTTTAATAAGATTTGTCGTCATTTAAGAGTTGTTTTAATAGCTTACATCTACTACAGTCAACTAGACTGGAAACAAGTTATTGTAGTTATTTGTGATATGAAATAACAAATGTTTTGTTAATATATATTTAATTGTGCGAGGTAATGGCATAATGTAATTGGAAATAGCATATCATCTATATTTGAGAAGGTGTTCGTAGAAGCCTGGATTTATACTCTTTGAAATAGTCCATTTAATTCATCACTCTGTTATTATATGCCTGGAACAGGAGTGTGTTATGAAAAATAGTCATCTTACATTGATCAAACTTACACACAACTAAAATTATTACCCCTTCTATTGAAGGACAACTTACCACTTTTCCCTTAATTTGAACACTGTACATGATCTGCCGTGACTTTACCACTTTTAATGATGTGAAATTGGTATTAAATTTCACTATTTCGAGTATAAAACTTGACACCAGTGTAACTGGTATCATTTTACATAACTATAATTGCAAATTTTTATATATTCAATGTATAAAACTAATATAAGTACACTACAATATAAGTAGTACACCTTACTCCGCGTGGGGTAGATTTTAATCCCTACGTGGCAACTATTCTAGAATACGCATCCATGTAGCCTTCACGTTGACACCATTGAAACGTGAGTCAAAATAGCTATTCCAGATATTTGATTAACCAACTTATGCCCAGATGCTGTTATGTGTCTCAAGAAGCTATGTTGACCAAGTTATTAATTTTTTTTTAAATAACTGAATAATATTTTTGAATTTTATAAGTCGCTGGATGATTTCACCTAAAAGATAGTATATATATATATATATATATATATATATATATATATATATATATATATATATATATATATACTTTTTTTGCTAAAAACCAGTCACCCCTTTCTCTCCGGGCTCCGACTCACGCTCCGACTCCGACCCTTTCCGGCTCCGACTCACACAGAAGGTGCGCTGGTAATACCAGTAATCACTCCTCGCGTCCGTTCGGTTAGTGATTACTGGGCCGGGTCGTGTGCCCTGAGTAGACAAAGCGAACCAAGAATTGCGGCCTTCTGCATGCGACCGGCTAAGATTACTGCCGAGTTTCGGCATGCCGGTATGCTCTTTAATTCTGAAAGCAGTGTATCTCTCGCTCCACCGAGGGCTCCTACAATCAGTACCTCAAGTATAACAGAATGGTCTGGATAGAGTCTAGGGAGTTCGAAGATCAAATCTCGATATTTTGTCCGTTTCTCCTCCTCTTTCAAAACAATGTTACCATCACCGGGTGCCGAGATCTCGATGACGAACATTGTCCTGAGTTGGTGGTCGAGGAGGACTACGTTAGGCTTGTTGGCTTGCGTTTGCCTGACGATGGAAAACGAATAGTTCCAATATATTCGGCACTTCTCGTTTTCCACAGCGGACTTAATATCCCCCGGAGCGTAAGGCAGCAGTGGTGTCTCGTCTATCTGATATGAGTGCCTTAAATGATAATAAAGCACCCGCAACGCTGCGTTGTGTCTATGGATATAGGCCGAGACTGCATATATCGGGCAAGCCGACAGTAAATGCATCAATGTCTGCGGCGCCCTGCAGCAGGCCCTGTAGCTGACATCAACGACTTCCATACCCATGACACGACTCCGATAGACGAGCGTGTTAAATACACCATCTTGGCAAGCCATGATGAATCCCTAGGTCTCTGAATTTTGCCCGGCTGACCTTAAGAAAGCAAAGGTCAGCCTTTCGGATAAGCCCAGGGCTTCCATATTCCTATAGAAGACCCCGTGCATAGGCTTATCCTTATGAAGCTACAGAGCTCTTAAATGCTCTGCACCTTTAACGTGGGCTTTTAACCGAGCAGGTTCCAACTCAGTGACAGAGTTGTGATTGGCCCATTCGGTGTCGAAGACGAGACCGAGATCATCGGCTGCTCTACGTGCTGCTTTAAATAAATATGCTCCTATCCCTGCATGTTCGTGATCTCGGACCATGCAGAGAAGGGGATCCGAACTACTGATAACTTTACAGGCTCCGTCCAGAACCATCCTGTTATAGAGACACTCCAAGCTCAAGAGTCCACGGCCTCCACGATGTCGTGGGAGATATAACCGTGGAACGGACGATCTGGAATGCAAACTCCTACTGAGATGCATCCTTTTTTGGGTTACTACGTCGAGTCGTCGCAGCTCATCCTATGTCCATTTGACTACTCCGAAGGAGTAGACAAGGATCGAAACGGCAAGCATGTTTGTTGCAGACACCTTGTTCTTCCCCAACAGTTCTAAAGACCAGATCTGTCGGAGGCGGTGCTGATACTTATCATGGAGAGTGTTTTTCACGACACCTACCTCTTGGGTGGAGCGTTGCTCAACACCCAAGTAGATGTACGACTCTTCGGCATCTATGTGGTGTAAGATGAGTCCGTCTATGAGCTGCGCATCCTCTACGTATTCCCGGCTTCGCCCTCTCTTGAGATGAACTAGTGCAAATTTGTTCAACCCGAACTCTATCCCGATGGTCTGAGTGTACTTCTGCACCACCCTTAGGGACTAGCATAATTCCCTTTCTCCGGAAACATAAAGTTTTAGGTCATCCATGTAAAATAGATGGGTGACTTTATGCCTCCGATCGCCGGGGGTGTCGCAGTTATAGCCACGGGTTTTTGTGAGAGACATGGACAACGGCAGCAGTGAGATACAAAACCAAAAGGGGACTAAGGGAGTCTCCATGAAACACGCCCTTTCTGAACGACACCGGCTCTGTCCGGATTCTAATATCACCCGATGTTATGGTAAACAGAGTCCTCCAGAGCGGCATCAGTTCTTGAATATATCTCACTACAGGACCGGGCACCACAAGGCATTGGAGCAAGTGAATTATTAGCTCTTGCGATGTCATATTGAATGCCTTGCGGTAGTCGATCCAGGCCATGGAAAGGTTTCGCTTGTACTGCACGTGACACATCTGTCATTCAACAGATTCTCCTTGAAGCCAGCGACACCCCTCTTAGACCCTCGTTGTTCGTATATCCACTCGAAAATCGGCTCAACTGCTAGGAGTACTCGCATGTACAAGATGCGTGTAAACACATCGTAACATGCATTTAAGTAGGTTATCAGTCGGTAGTTCTTTGGGTTGGATAAATCTCCGGTCTTCGGGATTAACACGGTCCGCCCCTCGAAAACCCAAGATGGAATTTGCTGAGATTGAGATGCGTCCTTCACGATGATGTAATAAACAAGGTAATATAAATGCATGTTTTGTATCTGCCATTTCTCTATTATTGTCTGCTGATTATTAAGAACAATATATAAATTTAGTCAAGAATTTTATTTTCAGCGAAAATTATATTTCAATTATTATTATTAACTCAGTTAATTAATTAATACAAAAAGTAAACATAATATTCATGTTTTTTATTGAATTTAACAACCAATGTATCAAAAAATAGAACGTTTTAAAATTCTTTCAATAATATGAAAATCTTTATTTTTATTATTTAAACTCTTAGATATTTCACATTTTTATTATCTAGCTATAATGGAAATTTAACATAATCGTCTTTAGTATGACATTAATGATCTGCTCCGCAGATCATTAATGAATTGTAAGACATCCCTAAAGTTTCTAGCAATTTTCTCATAATATAATGAGCTCGTAAAATTATTTACTACTCTATTGATATCCGAAACTATTCGATTATTCCAAAATTGAAAATTGTAACTCGATGCATTTTCTTACTTTATGAAACTCGTATACGTTACGTTTTCATTTTGCTTGAAATACATTATCAGATAACCATATTTCATTTTGCAGTCACATTATATCGATACCGAATTAGCAGTAAATAATACAGTATCGTCTGTACACTTATTATAAGGTAACGAGAATTCAAAACGTCAAGTTACCCATGCAAATGAAGTCATATAATTTAGATTGTCTAAGCATGCCATCTGATACTAACAGAGATTGCTTAAAAGGAATCGATGTAAACTCTACATCTTTATTTTCTAATACACACTTCATGGTATATGTACATTTCGAATTTATTTCTATCAAGGAAATCAGATGTACTATTTTATTTGCGAGGTGCCATTTGCCCAGTGGCGTGTCCTGGGTTTAAAAATATATGAAATTTTTATACATAAAAAATAATTATAGGGTTTTAAGAAAAGGCATTATTTTCCAAAAGAAGTATAATACTCCACTATTAATTACTCATAATAATTTAGAAAGTCTACGCAGATAGACTTCTCAGTAAGAAAGTCTACATAGATGAATGGGTCCCCGGAACAAAGTTGTAAACGACAAAAATTCGAAAATGAAGTTTTCGGTAGAACAATATTGGTAGGGAAGTTTATGATTGAAAGGGATTTGCGTTAGATTTTTGACGGTTGGTAGTTCGTACTTTGCAACGACGATCGAGCGGAACCTACTGGTTTTGAAGTAGTAACGTTGCAAGCGCCAAATAATGAGCCTGCAGATTGTATGTTCCGTTTCCCCAGCGATGGAGATTAGATTTAAATAAAGGCACTTAAATAAAAACTTGTTTAGGAGGTTTGTAAGTCTTATAAAAGTAAGATCAACTGCAATATTTTGCCATTTTCAAAGAGGTTTTCCACAAATCGTGTAAAGTTTGTTTTTGTTTTTCTTTTTTATTGATACAAATTGAATTTTTTACAATGTTACCGAATTATTTGACTCCTATTTCATGCAATTGCTCTGGGTGAAAAACCGCCACTGAGTGGAACAACGTTGTAACAGACAGTCGCTTACAACGTTGTTCCATGGAACGAGAAGAGTATTTCCCTATTTCTCTGGAACAAAATCATGTTCTCTGTACAAAAAAATACAGATGGTTGTCCTACATGTAAGCGATCCATAATTACATTAAAACATGAAAATAACTCAACAAAATTGATTTCAGGTAGTTTTTTCATCGTACTGATCATTTTAGATTTGGTCGCTTACAACGTTGTTCCGGGGGCCCATTCAGATATAAAATAAAAAGTTCATATTAATTCTATAATTTGTAGATAAGATCTATTACGGTATATGTACAAGCTGTAAATTTGTTGTTTGTTCACAAAATAACACACTGTTATATTTGTCTCACTTTCATATAGAATTAACTATATACACTGGTATACCGCTTTATGGACTTAGTAGACAGAAAAATCCGTAGTAATTTCGAAAATTGTGCATATGCAACCAATTTTAGAAATTGCTACCGATTGTTCTGTTTACTAAGACTATTAAGCGGCATATAAAATGTGTACACAGATAATTACTTATTTAGTTTACTGGAGATGATGGCCTGATGTTACATATGAATCACTCGTGTACTACTTATTTTTTAAAATACAAATTTACTTAATTATTTAACTAAAGTATAAAATATATACAGAATGAATGGTTATGCAGGTTTTTATACATAAGCACAAATATTAAAGGATGTAAAAAAAATCCAAAATTTTTTGAAGATTTTCAAAAGTCTGTAACTTGAAAGAAAATAGCTCTAGAACATTTAAAAAAAAGCGTATTAAAGTTAAAAGTTTTCAGTTTTCAGATTTTGTGCTAAAAATTTCCACCGTCAGCAGTGTTAGAGTAATCATAATAAAACTATCAGAAAATGAAATTCCAAATTATTGTTTGCGTTTCAGAAGATCCATGAACTTCAATAAATTTTCTCAGTGATTTCATTATAAAAAAAATTTATATAATTTTATCCTATTTAATTTGAGTGGCCTAAAAGCCTTGTGCGATGAATTTTCGCTGAATTCTTGTCGTTCAAAGCAAAGACGTCAGTTTTGATTTTTGATCATTAATTACTCGGGAGATAATGGTCGTACAGAAATTCATACAGAAATTACTCGAGTTTTAAAAACTACAAAGTATTCTTTACAAGTCAAAGTTATTGGTTTTTGATAAAAACATTTTTTCGGTGTGAGAATGTTGATTAAGAAATTATATTTGAGAAGTATATTTAAGGATATTCACTTAACTTGGCATAACTTTACAAATAATGGATAGACTAAGAATGTTGATTACTTTTTTTCAATCTCAAAGTATCTGAAAGAAATCCTGCAAATTTCAAAGCGCTGGGATTTTTTTTTCATTATGTTAGAAATGACTATGAATTTGTCGTTTTTGCTAAAAATTAATTTAGGATGAATTTTTAATTTTTTATTCATAGTTTGAGGTTGAAAATGTTTTTTAGTAATAATCCATATTTTTTTATCAAATGTTAATTATTGTAAGAAAAAATTTGTTATGACTTTCTTGATTGAAATTTTTTCAATCAAGAAAGTCATAACTGACTTTTTGTGTGAACAACTCCGCAAAAAGTCACCGTAAAAGGCTTTTAGATAGCTGAAATCAAAGAGGATAAAATTATCTAACAACACTGAATTATTGAAGTCCATGGACCTTTTGAACGGCAAGCAAAAATTTGTAATTTTTTTTTTTCGATGGCTTTCTTATGACTACTCAAGAAATGTTTATGGTAAAAAGTTTTTAACTTGAAAATTTCAAAATCTGAAAACTAAAAACTTTTAGCTTCACTTAGCTTTCTTTAAAATTGCTCTGCGACTAATTTTCTCCCAAGTTACAGCCCTTTAAGAATAACCTAAAAATTTTGGATTTTTTTACATACCTTAATTTTGGTGCTTACTATGTGCATCCATAATAACACTTTGTACAACGACAAAATTGTCTCTCTATCATCAAATAATCGCGAAGTGCATCTTTTATATTTTAATTACCCATTATACATTACATACGAAATGTACATTTTCTTATTCGAATTTAATTTGTATTTAATATTACCCTTCCTAATTAATTTCCTCATCATTCAATATCGTTACCATTACTTACATCACAGCAAATTGACACGTTTTTCGAAAACAATTCCTGTGAGCGTTGAACCTAACCCAATCGATATCGTCTGAATGAATTTTTCACCACTTAAGGTATTTTATGTAGCACGATTCTTTGTTCGCAGTAGCGGATCTCGTCGGAAGCTATTTTGTCCAAATAATAACGATTAATTTTACAATAATAATTTTCACATGAGGCTTTGCTTTTATAAATAATTTTTACTTATCATAATATTTCAATAAGCATTGGAACGAGGAATTGACTATACTGAAATGTTCATATACATATATCTGAAGTTTTTCAATAGTAAATGCAACTTGGATCTTCGTTAAAAGCGAAAGGATTATCCCAGGTAACTCTTATCGGTCTATAAATTAATGGACAGATGCTATACAGATATATAGCTAAGATTACATAAAAGTTAGTAAAGGTCTTATGGAAGGTCTTACCATAAGGGTGGAGGGTTTGGCAAGTTTAGGTTGAGGTGGCTTGTCTATTATACCGGAAGGAAGATTTATTTATTCATTTGATTAATTAAATTTTGGATACGATGACCCAAATATTTTTTAAATAAATATAACGACGAATATATTAGGAAAGACCCTGATCGATGCAATTTTGAGCGGATTTAATATTAAGCAACAGACATATTTGTATGTGAAATAAATGTTTACTTTGAAATAAAACTATATTATTTAACATTAATTAAGTAGTAAACAAAAAAGAGGAGACTAGTTTTCCACGAACACCGAAAGATTATATGTTTCTCGTCGTGAGTTTCTCCATTTAAGTTGACATCATTGAGAAATAATTAAAACTATAATATTGAGAATCATCGGGATATGATTAAATTTTAATCACCTCCCGATTATCCCAACTTGGTTAGCGAATCTCACCCTGTGTGATCTTTCCGTATTCTTGAAAAACTGGTCTACTATTTGTTCGCTATATCCAATGTTCCAGCACCTTTCCTGGTACATATCAAGTAGTGAATAAATTTCTTTATGTAGGGATAGATGGGATAAAATATTTAGATTAATGTTAAATTAATAAATAAGTTACTATGTGCCAAATTAATACCATACACATATTCCATCCATTATATTTCTATTTCAAAGGCCCACGATTAAAAAAAATCTTGTGAAATATGCTTTACCTACCATATTTTCTTTTCCTAAATTATAAAGGGTGGTCCAACCATAATGCACGATGTTAATTGTGAGTCACATCTTAACGTCAAGTTTTTTGCCCAACTTAATTTGACATTTCTTTGTTTCAGTGTTTGACAAATTCAACCATGGAGAGGTACACAATTGAGCAGCGCGTTAAGATTGTTGAAGCCTTTTACGAAAATGGGCGTTCAAATCAAAATGCATTTCGTGCACTTCGTGACTTTTTTGGTCAGCATAATCGACCAAATGTGTCCACAATCGGGAGAATTGTGCACAAATTTCAGCAAACCGGGTCTGTAGGAAATGTGAAAAGACCTGTGCATGCTCGCCCAGCTCGTTCTGCGGAAAACATTGCTGTTGTTCGCGATAGTGTAGAAGAGCCGTCAACCTCGACTCGTCGTCGTGCCCAACAATTGAACATCTCACGAACATCACTGATGCGAATTTTGAATAAAAATTTGAATTTACACGCTTACAAGGTTCAATTGACTCAAGAGCTGAAACCTACTGACCATTTCAAGCGTCGTCAATACGCCGAATGGTTGGTTCAACAGACAGAAGTGAATGGTGACTTTACAAAGAAAATCATCTTCAGCGACGAGGCACACTTTCACCTCAGTGGATTCGTTAACAAGCAGAATTGCCGCATTTGGGCAAATGAGAATCCACGAGTGATTGTTGAAAATCCGATGCATCCACAAAGAGTGACTGTTTGGTACGGTTTATGGGCTGGCGGCGTCATCGGGCTGTACTTCTTCGAAAATGAGGTCGGCCAAGCAGTTACCGTGAATGGTGTTCGCTATCGCGAGATGATAACGGGCTTCTTGTTGCCAGAAATTGAGGATATGGACCTGGACGATATGTGGTTCCAACAGGATGGTGCCACTTGCCACACAGCCAACGAAACAATGGCACTTTTGCGCGAGAAATTGAATGGCCGTGTTATCTCACGTCGTGGCGATGTTAATTGGCCGCCACGATCATGTGATTTGGCACCGTTGGACTTCTTTCCTTGGGGATATTTAAAAGAAAAAGTGTACGTCAATAAGCCAAGAACAATTCAAGAGCTAAAGGATGAGATAATTCGGCACATTAACGACATTGAACCTCAATTATGTCTCAGAGTAATTGAAAATATGGACCATCGGATAGAGGAGAAGCCGTGACGAGCATTTGGCCGATATATTGTTTCACACATAATTGTCATAGATCCTTCTATCATAATAAAAAATATTAAGATAATTCTCTGAAAACTTTTTGTTTTATTTACAATTAACATGGTGCATTTTGGTTGGACCACCTTATACCACTAAGATACGTAATGTACTGTGTTAAATTAGTTTTTTAATACGGCACCTTCATTAATATTCACAAACCACGTGACCATCAAACTTAGACAACCAACACTACGCTATTGGTAATAATTAAATAGAAAATTCTCCAAACTGGATACAGTCCAAGCTGCAGAATGGTCAACTGTAATATAGAAATTATCTCATCATGTAAAATATGAAATGAAAAGATGTAGTTATACAAGCTTTAATAAGTCAAATGTATTTAAAATAGTAAAATATACAGAGAAAATCTTAAATGAATATATTTCCAATATTTGACACGTGAGGTGAGCTACATAGAACGTGAGTTTCAGATCTGAAAGACTTCTGAGATATCACGACGCAGGAGATGTTAATGAACAATGACAGCAATACCAAATAAATAAAAAGTTATGACGCCTGGTTTCCGTCAACGTAACCTATAATTGAATTTCATGTCACATTATATTATAGTCAATTAAATCACGATAATTAACTAGACTACTCTAGCTTTAGAATGTTGTCAAGATATTACCTTAAATACAAAAAATTGCTAGATAAAGTGCACCCAATCGAGATACAACGGAATCAGTATCTAAAGAGGATCAAAAGGTCACGTATTTTGTTGACATTATTGGAGGCATTGTATAATTGAATTATTGAATATAAATAAAAAATTTCTATATGTAACCAGTAAACTACATTAACCCAAATATACACCTGATGCATTTGAAAGCAGCATATAGGTCAAATAATCTATATAACATACATTTCCAAACGTTTAATGTAATTGAACTATATAGCTTTCACAGTAATATAAAAAGTCGCCCGTCATAACGTATTTCAATTATTATATGATTGAAAGACAGCCAGTGAAATAGGTACTCAGATACAGGTACCTCCATATACAGAAGGCGGCAGATTACTAGGTAGATTGCTGAGTCAAGGGGAATTAACGAGTGAACTTGTCAGTTAAGCCTAAGCCGAAATGAGGCGCGTGCGTGAATGACCACCATAATGCAGAGATCGGCATGATGTAAAGTGGTGGAAATATAGAATCATGGGATAAAGAATAAAACAAAGATCTTTATTGCATTTCGAAAAAATAAGTGTATTATAACTTTATAATTGTGTGTTAAATATTATAATTCTTGTTGTTCTTAAGACATAATATTATTAAATATAATATTATGTCTTAATAACAACAAGAATGGATATTTATTTGTCAATATGGTGCAAGTAATAAAGTGGCATTTTGATGGCCTATTCATGGGTGAAATTAAACTAATTTTTAATGAATTAAACTGTAAACAATATGGTTGCGTTTCTCCGAGAATCCGAAATGAGGGACGTAAATAATCTGACTACTCTGACATTTACCTCTAGAGCAATTGCTGACGTGCTTGATTTAGTGGTAGGATAGTAATACGAGTTCTTAAGAAAAATGATGTTCGATTGTACAAAGTAATAAAATCTCATGAGATATTTTACGAGGTTAATATTAGAGAAATGAAGTTACAGAAGAATATTGTTTTTATTGACGAGTTACCATGTCCACTACAGGGTCGTGATAATCATTTAGTAGTTGGTAATTGGTCTCGGGAGAATCTATATCTGTAGCTGAGAGGTAAACAATCGTATGTCCATAAAGCAATATTTTCAGTAATGAGCAAAACAAGTGGAAACGCTAATGGATTTTAAAATTTGAGAAAGAGCCCCAGAACTGGAGCAATGTGTCATGTTAATATTTTAATTAACGCTATGATCTCTTTCGATAGGCATTTACATTATTTCATGAAAATTTACCTGTACCTAAATTTTGGACTTACGACTTTTTACCCCTATTTGAAAAAACAGGCATTAATAGACAGAGCCTTACATGAAAACCAGTTTCATTTTTTATCAAGAATATTACTACGAAACAATAAATACCGGAAAATAATGTTTATTCTTAAAAAACATATTAAATAAAACGTTATTACAACACAAAATTAATAACCTTCTTCTTCATTGGAACTATCTTCGCCTCTCTTTGTACAAATCGGGATGTTTTTATAAAAATTATGAAACTGTTCAGGAACCCATTGTATAATTTTTATTAAAAAATCGTAGTTTTTCTTTGTTATTCCTTTTAATTTGTTGCGCAGGCTAGGTAATTCTTCAGGTAGTGGTATTGGATTTTGAACAGATCTCGCGACATTTAAAGTTTTAAATTCTTCATCGTTGAAATTTAGCTTGTAGAAGATAGTGGTAGGACGATTAGCTTGGACTTGAAAATAAACAACGTGTGATATAAAAAAAGTATTTTTCTTCTTATTAATAAACGGAGCTTCAGGTTGACTATACAATTTCGACGTGTTTAAAATCAGAAGCACTTAGTTTTATGACGGTTGCACCTGTTGCACGCAATCTACCTCCATATGTGTATGACATCATAGTAAAACTTTGTGTTCCACAGTTTTTAAATTTGGGCAGATTTTCAATAGCCACAGATAATTTAGCATCATAATTATGTTCCGATTCTGACTGGGGTAGTTATCTGTCCAAATTAATAGGTGTTCTATGGTAGTAACAGCAATAACACTTTCAACCCATTTAATCAATGCAGATGCGATTCCATTGCCCCCTCTTCCAGCTTCTGATTCATCCCATACCAAACAATAGGATACGTTTTCTGTTGAATCGTAAATAGTTAAATTTAAGGTCTACACTTTCGTAACATGGAAACGATTGAATGTGTTCTGTAACTCCATTAAAAATTTCTTCAGGTAGTTTGTAGGATGGTACATGTCGTCCTCTCATATCTCTTGAAACAAAGCCACCAGTAGTTTACTTCCTTAAGGAATTGCGCACAACTGTTTCGGAAATTCCTAAAGTTTTTAAAAAATAAGTTTTACATTCATAAACTTTTTGAGTTAAATCGTCAAAATGTATTTAAAAAAAGTAATTAAATATCTGCTTTTTGCTATTTCTACTACTGTCTTTCGGTCTACGACGTTCGGTCGGTTTTCAATCAACATGTGAATGACTTAACTTATATATCTTTTTATATCCCGGTTTTTTCTTCGCTCCAGTATTCCTTGAAAATCTGTCTAGCCTGGGTCCTTACAACTATCATCACTATCCTCAATATATTGAAAAGTAGAGCACCTTGAAGTGGACGGCTGATCTGAAAAAGAAGGGAGTAATGAAATTATAAATATTTTAAATTTAAAAGTGCCACTGTCTTCTGGAATATTGTCCAGTAACGTGCAAAAATAAGGGTACATTCGATAAAGGTTTAGAATAAAAATCTAATTTGTACGGAATAAAAGATCGTATCTCCATTAAGTAATCTACTTTTATCTTTAGGTAGAGCTCTACTTTAAATGCATGCATTAATACGTAAACAACTTAATACAAAGTAATATAGTTTCCTTTTAATTAAAAGTTTATATACGAATATTATTGGAAATGCAGACATAACATTACTTACCTTCACTTTTAGTTTTCATTTTCGTCCGTTCCATATTTAAACACTCTTTTACCAACAATTTCTCTCAAAACATTATTACTCTTAGCACTGTCCATCTTTCGAAGTCGGAAAAATGTAAATAAACAAAGCCACACGGATTTTACGTGACGTTCACGCGGACTTGGTACTGTACTAACCTTTACACTAAAAGAGCTGTTTGTGGAGATACGTTTCTCTACCTCACTGATAAATAGAGATACTATATTGTCTAACCCAAAAATATAAGGAACCAACAATACGTGACTTATGATTTTTTGCCACAATAACAACATAAATGAGCGTAGTTTAAAGATATTCTTAACTCCATATTGGCAAAAGTGGGGGTTACGACTGTTTACTTCTCAGCTACAGATATAGATTTGTACGTTAAGAATTTAATATCCCCAAAAATAAATTTATTAGGTAGGATCATGTAGGATGTCGGGGAGTGCTGTGATTGGTCCCTCTTGGTGTACACGGACAGTACACTAACCCATCCTAAATACCTGGATATTCTAAACCTGCAAATTGTTCCGCTTGAAATTAAAAATTTTCAGAAACAAATAACAATTTTATTTCGGTTTTACGTGTATTAATTTTTTGTCATTTATTTTAGGGTATATATTTATATCAAAAAATTATATACTTACTGGTCTTAATCTGGTATAAGAGATAACAGAAAGTTTGACAATTATTATAATAGGGCAAATTTGTTAACGAAGTTGATCAATATTTTTTACGCTTCTATTTAAAAATACGGAGAATATACCGTCAAGTAATTTAAATAGTGTATCAAATTTTAACTATCGTTTTTTATTTTGCATTTTACGTTAAAATTTTAAATTAAAAAATAAATAAATAAACCTACTCAATATGACTCACTTTTTTAGTAAGTACCTAGTCCATGGTGAAAAATAAAATAAACCATATCTTCCATTGCCCAAGAATAGTTAGAGGTAAACATCCTCGATAGACTCCCAGATTTTAATTTTCATACCAATAAATAGGTAATAATAAATAAAGACAAATATATTTGTTATATATCATGATATAAATGGTTTTTTTTATAAATAATAAAGTCACCTCATTCATAAAAATAGGTAATTATTTTCTGGGCGTGCGTAATTGTCAACAATTACAATCAATTACCTCCTAGCAAGGCTTTCATCCCCACAACGTTTAATTTTTTTTAATTGGATACTTCGAAGACAATCCTTGTTATTATTAAATAATTCTTACTTATTAGTAGAGTTTCATCAAGTCAAGCAACTTGATGTTTTTATAAATTACTTGACTTGACTTGAAAACCAAGCTTTTCAAAAATCCCCTACTTGACTTGATTTGATTTTTCATCGTTACTGCTTGACTTGATATCAAGTAATTTCAAACTACTTGATAACCAAATAACCACTCAAATATGTACGAAAACGCGCGAATTACGACTACAAGATCTTGCTTGCCTTAGCAATAAAAGCTGTAAAAAAAATTTAGTCTAGCAAAAAAATTTAAAAATTCTGAACATTTACGTAAAGACTTTGAAAAATTTTATAATATTGTGAACTTGAAAATGGCTATGCCCAAACCAAACTTGATGTCATAACAAGGTGGAATTCAACTTCCAAAATGGAGCTTAAATATAAGAAGGGCTTTGAACATCCTTCGTGATAATATAGACAACTTAAAGACTCTGAATCCTACAGATACGGAATGGTCGGTAATGGAGAAAGTTGGTAAATACTGGAATATTTTAAAGACTATTTCCACATCATTAGAAGGTGAAGCCTACTGTACATTTTCGATGGTGATAATTGGTATAAATATGCTTGTGGATAAACTTCAAAAATGAGCTATAGAACGAAATACTACACAATATCCAGTACAATCCGACAATAACCCAGATAGAGATGAATGTGATGAGAAAATAATATATACCATTCAAGCAGCAAGGGACAAAATCATTAAATATTACCAGAGAAGTAACTGGATATACTGGGTTGTTTTAATCTTAGACACCCGACATAAGGTAGAAACATTCTCCATTCCAAATTGAGGAAAGGAGTTGCAGATGGATGCAGTCAAGCATTTTGAAGAAATTTTCAAAACAAAGTATTTTAGGTCCAATTCACTGCTCATATCATCCTCATCTTCAAAACCAGATGAAAATAGTGATTGCGGTGAATTTGACATAGATCTATTAAGTTTATTTAAGAAATCTCCTGTCAACACAAAAGATGAAATGGCTTGGCGCTGTGAAATAGACAAATATCTGTCTAGTTCACGAGCTGACAGTTGTGAAGATATTTTAGAATGGTGGAAAAGACACGAAAACGTTTCTCCAAACTTAGCCAACAATGGCCAAAGATTTTTTATCAACACCTGCATCTTCAGCTCCTGTTGAAAGGCAGTTTTCCAGGGCTGCTCTAACTATTACAAAAATCCCTAACTGATTAGGCAATAACTATATTAGAAGCGTCATGTGTCTTAGATCGTGGATGGCAAACGTTGCAAGGTTTCCTTTATTCTTATTTCTTGATAATATTAAATGATTAAAGAAAGATCACGTAGTCTTGAAAAAATCAAGTAGTCCTCAAGATCTTTCAAGTACTTGAAATATAACTACTTGACTTGAACTTGACTTGATTTCAAGTTAAGTCAAATCAAGCAGCTTGAGAATCAAGTCAAGCCGTGCATCCCTACTTATTAGTATTCCAAAATTATCTAAACTTGTTGGATTATATATATTTAAGGAAAATGTACCCAAGAATACATAATTATATAAAGTAATTACCTGTGCGAGTAACTGCGGCCCGGAACCATTCTCATTGATTCTGAATATAAACGGTCCACTTCCGAAGCATTCCTCAAACATACTTGGAAATTGAATTCCAGGATTAGTGATTCTGGAATGCAAAATTAGTTTGAAGTTGTAGAGATTATCGAGTTCGATCTTTGAATACATTACAATGCAACCACAAGGGAAATGATACCTGGAATGAATGTTGATAAATATCTCATTTCGTGAGATGCATATTTCCAGTTAAATAGTCAGGAAGTTTAGAAATTTATTGACACAAAATATAGGGTTTTTTTAAAAAAGAAAAGTAGTTCAGAGCAAAGTGTTGCATTTTTATAATTTCACGTCAGGTAACTGACATGAATGTGAATTGTATTCTCGAATTGATATGAAACATTATTTAGCATATTATATGATAATTGCTGCCAAGGTACTAATGTAAAGGAATTTGCAGATTATGTTCTTCTTCAGTAATGAAATAGAAATATAGGATGTCTCACGTGCAACTATACGGTTTAAATTGCGCGCCATTTATGTTCTGTCAAAGACAGGGCGTTAATATTTAACAACTGTCATCTACAGCCCATACGACGTCAACACGCTACGATTAACAGTTCAACAAGGAATAATTTGGGTACAACTGTTTTATGGAAGTGATTGAAAAATTCGTACAGAATTAGGATATAACAAAGCCCGTACAGAGTTAATTTAATCAAAAAATTTGAAGAAACGGGTTCTGTTATTGATAAAAAACACCAACATGGCCTCGTCGTTGCCGGTCAAATGAAAATGTTATTGCAGTGAGAGAAAGTGTAAGAGAGTATCCAAACACATCAACTACATCTATCAGCATACAAAATTCAGTACACATGATAAATAAAAGTTATAGACCATTTATTACGTCTTACATTTATTAATTATGTATTAGAAAGGAAAGGTGGTGCTGATTTTTACAGCAAAATTTTGTTCAACGGTGAAGCACATTTTCATCATGACGAATACGTCAGTAAACAAAAGTGTCGAATTTGGGGTGCTAAAAATCTACATGTTGTTCACGAAAAAGAAATGCATCCACAGAGACGCACGGTATGGTGAGCATTTTGAAGTAGTGGAGTAATTGGACCATATTTCTTTTAAAATGAAGCCGGTAATGCTATCATAGTACGTGGGGAATGCTATTGCATGGTTTTTAAATGATAGTTGTTAAATATTGACGTCATATCTTTGACAGAACACAACTGGCGCGCAATTCAAATCCTATAATTCCAACTGAGACACGTAATTTGCTACATTACATCCAATTAAAACATATTATATAACAAATATAATTATCTGCTGATAGTTGCTACCAGGTGACTTTGGTAGTTCTAGTTGGCTAGTTCTATGTTCTTTATGTAAATAATAAATTTGATAAAATACGACTAACTGAAATGTTCAATGAAACATATATCTTTTAAATAAAAATGACACTAACCATTAACCATATTCAATATAATGCAAAGTTTTACTATCAGAGGGTAACATTCAAACTACAGAAATAAGGAGTTTATACCCCAACCCATCTGCAAATGCCTTATATAATAAGGACTAAACAAATTAGGTCAAAACCGCTATTCTCCTGGCTATATGCCAAACGCCGAGCACTGAATTGCTTGACAAAATTTGTCGTATTTTTGTCTAATAGAGTTAGCACTAAAAATACATTGATTATTCTAAAACCACCAAGAAAGATGCAAAGTGTCACACTTATCTCAGGATATCGTTAACTGCAGACCGGTTTCGACCTTTTTATCTTGGGTCTCGTCAGTGCAGTGTAAACGAGTATACCTTCGACAGATAAAGTTCACATCTAGTAGACGTTGTTACGTTCCACCGCGGTAGAACGTACCAAACGCCATCTCTTGGTAGTTTCGAACAATCTAAATCGAAGTAAAAACTTGAGATCATCAATATAATGCAAAGTTTTACTATCAGAGGGTAACATTCAAACTACAGAAATAAGGAGTTTATAGCTGTTTTGACCTAATTTGTTCAGTCCTTATTACATAAGGCATTTGCAGATGGGTTGGAGTATAAACTCCTTATTTCTGTAGTTTGAATTTTACCCTATGATAGTAAAACTGCATTATATTGATGATCTCAAGTTCTTACTTCGATTTAGATTGTTCGAAACTACCAAGAGATGGCGTTTGGTACGTTCTACTGCGGTGGAATGGCTACTAGATATGAGCTTTATCTGTCGAAGGTATACTCGTTTACACTGCACTGAGGAGACCCAAGATAGAAAGGTCGAAACCGGTCTGCAGTTAACGATATCCTGATATAGGTGACATTTTGCAACTTTCTTGGTGGTTTTAAAACAATCACTGTATTTTTAGTGCTAACTCTGTTAGACAAAAATACGACAAATTTTGTCATGTAATTCAGCGCTCGGCGTTTGGCATATAGCCAGGAGAATAGCTATTTTGACGTAATTTGTTTAGTCCTTATTATATAAGGTATTTGCAGATGGGTTGGGGTATAAACTCCTTATTTCTGTAGATTAACCATATTGTCATTTTCACACATCTCAAAATCTCCAGCAGTCCATATCAACAGCGATGACTTGCAAATTATGATATAATGGTCATTATAATGTTTAAAGTGATATGAAGGATCGGTAAAGTGATCTATTTACATAGATAAAATCCCAGCAAATATATTATACATTATACACACTGCAGGTAAATTTCCTCAGCATACCATAAAATTTCCTAGTTGCTCACAGGAAAGTATCAATATTTGAAGTTGTTACTAGTTGTTAAGAGGAAAATAGAAATTTCTTATTAATTCTCATAGGTTCAGTATCGTAAATATAAAAATTATTAATGCTTTGTGTCTAATAATTTCGTAAAAATTATTATTCTATATTACAAATCCTTTGATTCTAGAATATATGGATACCTGATATGGTCAGAACACTCAAACACATTAGAAATATGTAGCCAGAAACATTCTAAAGCTAGAAACATATATTATTCTATGGTTAGCTTATTTTAAAATACAGAAATAGAATACTTTATGGCTTTTGCTACAATTTTTCCTTCGGACATATTGTTAATAACGTTTGCAAAACGGGTTGGGCTGTAACTTATAGTACGAAAGAATGGAAATTGTTCTTTACAAACGAATCTACACGCCATACGTGCCCACTACTGTTTATTGATTATACTGTCAACAGAATACTACAACAATATTTATCTATTATACACTTACAAAACAGAATGTAGAAGAGGAAATTGAATCGTCTTAAATTTTATTTGTCAAGTATTTGTGGAGAATAATTCATACGGCAGTACCCAATACATAATATTCTAGATTTGTCAAAGAAACACCTTCGTCATATGAAGCGAGCAAATTTGGCATACTATTATATGTGCAATAAATGTTTAAAAGCACATAGAATTTAAGACACACTATTTTCGACATTAATATCAATTGACAGCGTAATGTTGTACAATATCAATTATCTTAATTACTTGTGGGTGCAAATATTTGTTATTATATTAAATTTAAATTAAATTAAGAATGATTGGATATTATTAATGAACCAGTATATTTTAAGACATTATTTGTATTATTGTTCAAATCCTATAGAAGTAGTTTAACCAGTATTCCTGAATCTTTGAAAATATTTTAATAGATAGAAGCAAGTGAGAATATTTTATACAATTGTATATGTGTCATTCGTTAATTTGTACCTTTCATTTAAACATATTTATGTATTTGTCCTTTTATATTCATTCCACGGTATTAAAGTAAATATGTAACTAATGAATGATATATCACAATTCACTAAAGGTAAGACGATATATTGGATGGAAATTCATTGAATACATCTTATTGTTTCACTGAATATAGTATGTATGAGAGAAGTTTTAAAAATGTGAAGAAGTTGTATATGATATCAATCATAAGTTCAGATGCTGCAGTTGTAGATCAGATCATTAATGCACTGTGTACAAATGAGTTGTATTATGAGTTTTTCAATATATAATAATTATGAAATGTAAATTAAGAATTATAAAGAAACGATAAGTTTAGCATTTAAAAAAGTATTATAGAAAAAAATACCTACTATGTCTGGGATAATATGCAGCAATTTGTTATGCTGATGGAGACTATGCCAGGGGTAATAAACACCACAAGCAACATCCTCTGAAAGTGCCGAAAATGGCATAGCATTAAAAGAATCAAGATCCACCTACCTAATTTCAGCCCTCAGGATTTGACACAATTGAAATAAAATTCGTCACCTCAACACCCCTCGTGTTATAACAGAAAACAAAATCCATAAACAAAATTAAAATTTGGAATAAGCATGCGGCGCACGGTGTGCAGGTTGGCTGGGAACAGACACAGAGCGTCGTGACGCCAATCCAGACGCTGCCGTCGTTGTCAGCTGTGACATGCGAGTTCCGCCATTCATATTTTGAACTATTTAGCCTTTGCCCCTCCGGATTGTACCAGTTACGTCAGTGTCACAGGCGAAATTACCCCCGCATTTTTATGTGTCTTTGGATCTATTTGAGTTTTATTAGTGTTCCTTTAGTTTGCCAAAGTTATACTGTAACGGCTATCACGAGGGGCTCTATTTATATTTTGAGCCTATTAATAAAAAAACATTAATTTGTCATTGAAAATTACTTTATCGTTTTTCAAAATATTTTACTTCATGATCTTTCGCATGCGTTCGAATCTGTCAAAGCATTTTTTCCATTCCGCTTATGATATCTCCAAAACATGGTTTTTAAACGCATCAACAGCTCCTTCTTCGACGAAAATCGTTGTCCACGCAATTTATTTTTGACGTTCGGGAACAAAAAAAAAAGTCATTGAGTGCCAAATCAGGACTGTACAGCGGGCGACCTATTCATTCGATTTTTTGAATGTTCAAACATTCGGTTGTTAGACGAGATGTGTAAGAGCTAACTAACATTGTCATGATGAAGAATGATGCGACGGCGCTTGTTTGTTTTCCTTATGTCACCAAAAACTTCCAGCAAATAAATGGTTGTGTACCATTCAGGATTGACCGTTTTACGTTTCTCTAAAGTCAGTTCTTCCGAAGAAAAAGGCGATCATTTGTTTTGAAGTACTTTGAGTGCGAACAACTTTTGTTGGATTTGGTTCATCTTGAAACACCCATACAGTCACCTGCTGTTTACTTCCCGGCTCATACGCATAGATCCATGATTCCTCACCTGTTACAATGTTATATACATACGTCTTTTAAAGCACAGCTATTGTATTTCTTGAGCATTTGTTTGCACCAATCGACACGAGCATATTTTTGAGATTTATTCAAATTATGTGGGATACAACGAGAACAAACCTTTTTACATCTAAACGATCATGCAATATTTTATATATACTAGTCGAACTAATGCCTAAGGTTGTCTCCATCTCACAATATATCACATTTTGGATGACCTTCACTGATTTTGGACTTCGGTGAGCAAATTGCGGCCACGATTAAACTCGTTATACCAGCATTTCACAGTGGCAAGCCAAAAATTAAAGTAAATTAATCGATGCACTCTTGTTTTGATAATCCATGTCGAAAGTTATAACAAATCATCGCACGAAAGTTTTCACGAGTTTATTCCAGTTTTTCGCCGAGATACAATTTTCAAATCACTGTAAACAACACAGATAGCGCTTAAATGATAAAATGTTCTGAAGAAGATTATGGTCAAAAATGTCAAACTTTCCATTGGAAACGTCACACCTGACAAGTGTGTGGCGTCTGACAACACTTACAATTAGTGTTGCCAAAGCTCAAAATATAAATAGTGCCCTTACAGGCGATATTGAACAGAAAAAGTATTACATACTCACGTTTCCTCTAGTAGAATGGTCCTCTTTAATTCCACATTATTGTCGTATTAATTTGGACTATAATAAAGCGGTTCAAATGATCACTTACGTTCAGCTTTGCAGAAACTATTAACGTCGACGTTTGTCAGTTGGCCTATGAATTGATTTCAATGTTCGAAGACGATGACCTTAAACTTTCTGGTTGTTGTAGAAAATATAGTATTATGGAAATCTTATAAAAGGATTTAATCAAAGGTCCTTATCATATATTAAAAAGTTTCTATTTTCGTAAAATATTTCCGGTGTCAGTAATGTACATCGAAGATATATCGGAAATGTTAACATATCAACGAGAACACAATTTTGTTGGTGTTACAAAGAAATATAGAGAGATTAAATAAAATTTGTGCTTCCTTCTTAATTATAAATTTAATGGAAATTTCCATTATGCTTTTTACGAAGATACTATAACGCATTATACGACAGAATTTTGAGGTTATATTGTCATAGAACTATGGTGTATATCCTGCTTCTTCACAAAATATTTAATAATAAAATTAATGCCATTTTACTCATTGAAAATATTGCTGTTAATATAAAACAGCGTCACCAGTAGTAAATTCTTTTATTTAGAGCTATCTGACACCAATTATGCTAGAAACTCTCCCATTTATTTAATGCAACAAAAGTACCAAATATTTTAATAACACGGGTATTTTTAATTTAACATTGACCCAGATAAGACGTCATGTTGACATTTATTACAAATTAACTTTCGCTTCTGTTTTTCTGTTTCTTTTTCTCCTTTTTTAATTTTGTATTTTCAATAAATTTATTTTTTAATATACATAGGTATATGAAGCTCCACTTATACATTGCAAGTTGTTTAGTGTTTATTATCTTACTTGAAATCTATTTAATTTTTTTATATTGTTAATGTTCTACATAAACATAGCTTAATTTACTAAATCCATGTCAATTTTTAAATGTATAGCTTTTAGGTTATATTTTTTTGTCTATAGTCGTGTCCATGTAATTATTATTATTATAATTATGTGTAACACTGTTATTGGAATGATTTAACCTGTGTTGAAACACCTTGTTTATAAATAAATAAATAAATATATATAGAGTCGGAATTCGGTATTTTCGATAATAACAAATATCCTAAGAATATTGTCATTGTGTTAAATGATTAGACGATAAAAAACTTTACATTCCTTTAAATTTTGTAAGAACAATTTCCAATTTTAGTAAAACCGCTTTGAAAACAATTTTTCTGTCTACACTATAAGCTTCGCAACCAACTGTTTAGAGCGACACATCGCCACCTTGCGAGCGCGGTTCGTAACCTATAAAAATATTTATAGGTTATTAATATTATTATTATATCGCATTTATTTTGTCAATATGAGGCAATAAATCTGTGGGTATATATTTTTGAATTTTTAAAATTTCGATTTTTTGAATCGCTCGTTCTATGTGTATTTTCACAGAAGCGATTGGATATCCCTCTAATACTTCTTGTCGGGTTATTTAGGGGTTAAAAGCAAAAAGAAGAATAATTACAGTGCATATATGTTTAAGTAACCCAGATTTTATTTGTGGAAACCTCCCATAAAACGTTTTCCACGATAAAAAATCATTTTTCGCGTTAAAAACATACACGACTCAATATGGTTTATTTACTTTTCATAAAGACTAAGAGTTGCACGCCACGATGGCGCCACCTGCGATACTTGCGAAGCGTATGCTACATTACATTATGGTATATGGGTTTGGGCCTCATCAGCCACTGATTGCATGGGTGGTTCCTTGGCGATCCCCTCTTATCCGGGTCATTATCCAAAAATGTTATCCCATAAATGGAGCAATTTAGGGATGTCCCCCACCTTAGACCTCGCCTCCTCTAGAATAACAGGTGTCCCTAGTATAAAGTACGTCTTCTCCTCCAGTGCGGGGCAGGCGTAAAGAAGATGAAGCGAGGTTTCTTCGTCTTCTATACAGTATCTGCAGGCCGGGCTGTCAGTCAGCCTCAGCTTGTGCTCATATGCATCCAGAGTACTATGGTGGCCCGTTATGATTCCCACCAGGGTTTTGGCTTGGTGCCTGTTCAATTTAATGAATTCTTGGGCCCATTTCTCAATCTCTGAGTATTCAATGAAGAGTTTGGTTATTCGACAACCCGTTACTCCTCTTCATCTTTTATTGTACTGGTCTCTTGTCCAGCCATTGATGTGGTCTTTGATCAGATTCCGACTTATTCCCACTGCAGATTCTGGTCCATAGAGATTTTTCCTGGTCCCTAGTCTGGCAAGGTCATCTGCAATTAGATTTCCTTTAATGCCATTATGCCCAGGTATCTATAAAAGTTCCACCGGTCCCTTCCCTGCCAAGTGGTTCAATGCTTCATAGCAATTATAGACCATCTTCGACTTTGTCGTTGCTGAATTCAGGTCTGCCAACGCCGCTCTGCTATCCAAGCAGATATATACCTTCTCCTGGGTCCGATTTTGGTCGGCCCCCAGAACACCGTATGTAATTGCAACTAGCTTGGCCTGGAGTGCGGTAGTGTATTTGCCCAGGGGAAAGGTTTTACCTATCCCATCGCGTCGCCTATACACCCCCGCACCAGCTCTGTTCCCACTCTTGGCTCCATCTGTGTACCAGATGTCTCCATTGAGCGGTAATCCAGCTCGACCCTCCATCCAGTCGGTCTTACTGGTGAGGGTGACCTTATATTTCTTGACAAACGGGAAGTGGACACCCATACTGTCAGAGGGCATTCATAGGACTCCCTCCTCAGAGCGTATACTAAATTTTTTGGTAATTATTTGAAATGAAATGAACGATTCACATTACGAAAAATGAGGGTCTTTTATAGTTTTTGAGATATTCTCTCTCATATTCCATCAATCATACCATTCCAATTCTAAACTTTAAACTCGTTCTTCTTGAACAAAATTCACATAAATTTCTGATAAGAATTATAATCAAGGTAAACAAGTAAGAGTTTACAAAATTTTAGTGGATTTTGCCAAATAAATGACGAATATGACATTTAAAATATGACATTTGCTGTAGTGTCAAATTTGACACTACAGCCTTTGACTGGTTGTACCTTGTGTAGTAATTTTTGAATGTAAGGCAACATTTTCGCAAAACCCTAACCTTAGGGTTGTCTGATTAATCACTGTTCTTTGATTGAGTATATACATCGTGACATAAATGATGTAGAAAATTAGATATTACATTGCTGGAAAGCAGAAGCAATAAGGTAGTATAAGGTATTATAACATTTGACTTATTTGATTTACATCGAGATTTTCTAAATTATTTTCCGTTGATTATTTACTTTCATATTTTATTGCTTATTTGTTAGATCTTAACAGGAATAAATAATTTACATTATTTTATAGTAAATTTTAATACAACACTTACAAATATTTATCTAACAATAAATGTGAATCAGAAGAAAAATCAGTTCATATCAATTTCATTAATATAATAATTTAATTAATATCGAACATATTCCACTACGTGTGAATAGACGAGCCGAGTGAATCGGCATATGGGACTACCATATGCCGATACAGCCAAATATCTCGGTGTTACCTTAAATACCTGGAAAGCCCACGTAAGAAGGAAAAGAGAAGAATTAAATATAAGATATAAGATATAAGAAAATATACTGACTCTTGGGTGCGAATTCAGCCTTGTTAATACATAATAAATTGCTCTTGCATAAGCAGATATTAAAACCGGTATGGACTTATAGTAATTTAGCTTTAAGGTTGTCACAGAATGTCAACTATTAAAATTATACAAACCTTTCGGAATAAAGTACTACTGAACATCGTTAGTGCATCTTCGTATATAAGGAATGAAAACCTCTTCTATTACTTCCTTCTTCAATATCCTTCATGTTGACTTATATTAAACACTCAATAAAATGTTTACTGTAATATCGCCTTCTATGAAACGAGGGTCTCATTTTAAGGGTTCAACACATCCAGGTTTCCTGAACTGTACATGAATTTTTGATACGACCCCTCATAAGATGTTGAGCAAATCAGCAACATCTTATGAACTGATTAATCTAATTCTATTTCTACTTATACGCTCCCAATCAATTATCAAAATTTCTATTCGATGAGTTTCTGCTCAATATCGCATTATTACAAAGTTGTTGTTCAAGAGATAATTTGCTGAAATGCCATTTTATTTCATTATTTGTAGTTGCCTAGATTGTTTCTACTGCAGATAAATAACTGAAATGGATTAAAAGTCTAAAAATGTCTGTTTCGATATAATATCCACACTTAGTATATTCTTGGCTCATGACCTCGATAAGAAATAAAGATATGACGTAAAAATATTACGGACAGAAGAAGCAATGGGAAAGTTGGCAACCGGTAAAATAAAAATGTACCGAACGTTATTTTTGTACGGTACACTTACTGCCAATTCGCGTAGCGGAAACTAATTAACACGATCACTTTATTGGAATTGCCAACAGTGCATGCATATGGATAGGTAATCTTTTATACTTAAAAGACTTTACTACATGATGTTCGAGTTATGGTACAATGTTCCGTAACATTGTGAAATAGACATTATGGTAAAATATTTTGTAACATTAAAAAAATGCTCTTCCATTGCTACGTTCCTATCTGCTGAATTCTTGGATTTGAAATTCGAATTCTTGAATTGGCAATATTCGACTATTGTTTTTTATTTAAATGGAATGAGACATGTATGTCATCTGTAGATATTTCCATGTAACCTACCATTGCAGATATTATAGCGAAATTTGACGTACGTAAAATAGGGCAAAGAAAATATATTGACATTAAATAAAAGCCCTAATTAAAAAATAGCAGATATTTGTCGTTTTCACATATTTCTTTGTGGAAAGGGGAGTAGATATGTTAATTTTGAAGATATTTTCATACTCAATCCACAGATTTTGAGAATGGTCGATCCAAATGGCACCCTATTCATTGTTTCATTGTATTGGTCTGTGGTATACTCTACTTTTACTGATTTTTTAGATTGCTCTTGTTTTTTGTTATAATCACCGGTTTAGAGTGTAGATCTGCTAGCTCAATATTAAGAAACATTACAGGACAAACAAAAATCTTCATAAAAATAATTCTCATTGCTTGATAACCAGAAATTTTCCACAGTCTGAAACAAAAGCATACATGAATAATAAATTTTGTAACAGCATTTTTATGACTTGGCAGGTTTTCTCGAGCAATTTTAATATACTTAAGAGGAGATAGCTGGATTTCTGAGCGTGGTAAGTACGAAGTTGTATGTTATAACGATATTAAGACAACTCTTTGATCTCATGCTAATAGAAAAATAGAGAACATAAATAAGAAATGAATATTTATTTTGTTAATAAACTTGTAAGGAACTAATTAAATATCAAATGAAAGTACTAACCCAAAACAAAATTGTTCTTGAAATAAAACATTTGTAAATTAATAATCGATAGGTGCCTTCGTAGTTTTAGAAAAGGTCTATAAAAATTAGCCTTTGTCCATAAAGAATCAGTAACTTAAAACAGGAACTTTTGTAACATCAATCTCACTTTCAGTCATGTGGTAAATTGTTGTAATAATAACGGTAATCTTTAGACAAAGAAGGTCCTCAAACTTCCTTGCAGTGATTTTCTTTTATTTTCATATCATAATTGTTGTAAGAAAGTAAAATGCAGCAGTGTTACCTGCGATGATTTTCCTTGTGGTATTAATTTCCACTCATCAGGGAATCGCAGTTTGAAATATATCATCACTTAGAGTATATCGTAAAGCCCGAATGTCAGCTACTTTTTCATCGCCTTTTCTATGACCAGGATGAATGCTTTTATAGAACGGAACTTCATTGAATTTCTTGGAAATTTAATGAAGTCAATAGTAAAATACCAGTCTGCTTCCATTTGAGTGTACCCAACTTCAAGAAACTTTTGTTATTATGTTGTGGTTCATAGCTATAGATAGCAAGGAATTATACATTACACAGTTTCATTCCTGATATACATAACATATGCATCCATTACTATAAAATATTTTCTTTTTTGTCTTTTGTCATTGGTACTGTTGATACATTATCTGCTTGCCCCGTTGTCTTTTCAATTAAATAGACTCAAGTACTTGCAAACTCTTCAGAATTCAAGCCTCCTTCAGTTGTGTTCCATAAATAACAAAATCCGTCTTTGTTATTTAGATTATAAAACGTAAGATTGTATACTTGAAGTTTTGTTCTATAATGCAGACTACTGATATTTAACTTGGATGCCATTACACAGTCTGTAAATAAATCATGAAAACAATTTGTTCATAATTTTTTTTTCGTTGTTTTTTTCTAATCTGGTTTCTTTTGATGTTTTACAGTCCACTTCAAAAAAACTGACAGCTTTATATAACAGGTTAGCTGCCAAGCATATCTCACATTAACTCCAAATCTTGCTTATGTCGACCCATTTGGGTTGACACAGAAATTTGAATATTCGCAACTGTCCACCCAAATGGATAGACAAGAAAGATTTTTTATTTTTAGATTGTACAGCCATCTCTTGGTCAATAGTGAAAATTATGATCTAAGGTAATAAAGCAGACCTATACTTTGTTTATCTACTAAACTGCGTGTACAGAAAGCTTGAATAGAAGCTCAACTTCACATCGATAATACAGGTTCTTTTTCAACCACTGTTTGTCCACCCAATTGGATAAACAGTGACAGTCCCAGTGCCATGTGTATGTTATATATCAAGACACATTGTTTGTTTAGGTATTGTAAGCATAAATTTCTGAATGTAACTAATATAGATATCGTGTCGTCTTTAGAAATATTTTAATTTTTTAAGAAATGGAAACTAGGGAGTGTAAGGTGAAGTGTAAAGATACTAAAACAATGCCGAGCCGGGAAACTAGAAAACGTAAGGTATCTATTGTAAATTGTAAAGACCTCGGTCAAGACTCAAAGAGAACATTGACTTAGAAAGAATTAGAAGAATTAGCCAGAAACTGGGGATTTTCAAGCAGTGAAGATCAGCCTGAGCCATTTGAAGATTCAGACAGTGAATATGTAGTTAGCACTGAATCGAAAGAAAATAGTTCTACAGACATTGAAGATTATTACGATGTCTTGGAAGAAGATGCTGATTTAGATAATGAAGTTGATACTGATTAGTTGGATGATAATAATAGCAATGAGGTATGTATTTGGAATGAATGCTCTTATCAAAATCAACCTCAATGTTCATTCACTATTGAAGAAAAATCAATATATCATTTGAAGTAGCTGGTTCAAAACCAATAAATTACTATCAGCTTTTTATATCTGACAACTTGATGGAGTTGATGGTCAGAGAAACTATTAAAAATGGTCAAACCTACTTATCAAATAATCCAGTAAAAAGGAGTAGTAGGTACAAAAGCTGGAAGGACGTAGATGCTAAAGAGATAAAAATCTTTTTAGGTCTCAGAATGTGGATGGAACTGGTGCATATGCCATCTTTTGAATCATACTGGTCAGATAAAAAATTATTCAAAACGAAATATCCTCTTTTATGACTAGAAATCGTTTACAGCTTTTGTTAAGGTTTTTGCATTTTGGTGACGATATTCAAGGGGACAGATTATGCAAAGTGAGACCTCTGCTAGATTGAATTCAAAATAACTACTAAAACGTAAAAACTCCAGGTGAAAATTGATGAATTAATAGTGCCTTTCACAGGCAGACTTAACTTTAAACAATATATTCCTGGAAAAGCCCATAAATAAGGTATAAAGTTGTTCAAACTTTATGACCAGGGTGGTTAAACATATAAAATTATCCCATTTTGTGGCAGGAAAAATGAAAACGACCCAGGTTACGACATTAATGAATTCATACTTAGGTCAAGGGTGCATTTATGCACTGATAACTTTTACACCAGTCTATCATTAATTCACAAACTGATTGATGACAAAACATATTTCGTAGGTACATATCGCAAAAATCGAAAATACTTCCCTAAAGATATTACTACTGCCAAACTAAAGCGCGGTGAAAGTAAATCTCTCGAAAGTTCTATCGGTATAGTCGTTTTGAAATGGAAAGACAAAAGAGAAGTTTACCGTGCATCTTCAAAATTTACTGCCAATTTAGTTCCCACTGGTAAGAAAAATCGGAACGATGAAGTCATTATTAAACCTGCTATGATTATACAGTATAATAATATGAAGAGTGGTATCGATATATCTGATTAATTGGTATCGTATCATCTGTTATATAAATCTATTCGGTGGTACCATAAGGTAGCAACCGATATAGTATTTGGTACATCAGTCTTAAATACTTACCTCATTTGCGTTTCTGCTCAAAGCCAACAAAAGAAAATAGGATTACTTTAATTTAGAATGAAAATAGTTTATTCACTGTTAGACTTCCCAGAAGAAGAAGAAAGATGCAGAACGCCAAGGTTGACAAAAGCCACAAATCATTATCTACAGAAAGTTGTAATTGAAGATTCTGGTAAAACAAAAGGTAAGTTAAACAATAAACCCAGCTGAAAACGTTTTAATAATTATGCAATTGTTTCAGAGCACCAAGAAGAAATTGCAAATTGTGCTATGAAAACATTTCATCTACATCAGGACGAATTGAAGCAAAGAGCAAGACAAAGAAGATTTCCACATTCTGCAAATCATGTCCTGATAGGCCATTTTTTGTTTGGAATGCTTTAAATCTGTTCACAATATCAATAAATGAGTTCAAACATAATTTTATTTGTATTTTTCCAGTATACCCACTTGGGTGGACGATGCCATCAAATGCACCTTGTAAAACGATGTTGTCCACCCAATTGGGTAGACATATTTTACTACACTAAAATTTTTCTTTTCATGCAAGTAACATATATGTATGTATATGGAAAATTGTTCTATGATTCTTGGCACGAAAATTACAGCTCTGGCAAATATGGACAGATCACATTATATCACTCTGGCTGTATAGTCAAGATAAGCTGTCCACCCGCTTGGGTGGATAAACCTGATAAAGCACATTTCTCGAATTGATTATTCTTGGGAAAATATAAAGAAAAGTTATTAGAATTAAAAACATTATGAAAAACAGCGATGGATAGAGGCTGCACATTTCGTGATATACACCAATCGTTTTTGTAAAAATCATATAAAACTTATTTCGTACTGCACTCTGACAGTAAATATTTCTCGGTTGTTGCACGACAATAAAGACATTCCATAATAGGCAAAAGAGACTAAATATACTCCAACTCTCGACGTTCTTTACCAAATGGTTTTGAAGCAGAACTTGAATAAATAATATTGAATAATATTAAGAGTACTCACCTTTGCAATATTTCAAACAATAAATTCTCCAATCGATACAAAAGCTACTATTATTTTTTGAAATAATTATGATAGCCGAAATGGCGATAATAAAAACCAGTACAAAATGACGTCAGTCTAAGACTTAACTGTCAATTTTGACATGTAAGGATTTAGCTGTTTTACTCATCACGCGATTTCAAGAACTTATGATCATTCTTTCATTTAGCTATTTTACCTAGTCGATGCGATGTCTCTTTCTCTTTCGAACGGTACAATATGTCGTAGAGAACTGGAAAATGGATTCAGCAGGTTTATACTCTAAGCCGACAATACATATTTCTCTTTGATTTTTAATGTTGTACTCTACGTTTACTAATTGCTTAAATTCCCTTGTTCTTTTTTGCTATACATTTACTCAATGTTTAATTACCAAATTCTAAAAAGTTGCTAAACTTTTCGGTAACTAGTGACCTTTACTTTACAAGAGAAAATCAAAGCAGTTATTGTCTTTAACGAGAGTAATCAGAATTGTTGTCGCTGCTGTCTGCATCCTCAATAAACATCTTCTATCCGTAACCTTCAAAAAGATCAGTGCAAAATGCTTGTGTATACTATTGTCAAATGTTTGAACGACCGGAGTGGTGAAAGACGTTTCTACACCTAAAAGACTCTAAATTGCTGCACATAGAGGTTGCAGTTGAAATGAATCGGTCATTTGAGAAACAGCACATGTCAATTTTTCCGCCATTTTAGGTTTGTCTCAAAAACATACTGTTCACAGGTAAATACGCCATTATAAATAGTAACAGCACTTGTCAAGTAATATTCCGATAAATTCTTTCTTACCAAATTATCGCAATTATTTTATGCAGCCATTAAAAGAATAATCAGATGACATGACCGAATATACTCAATAATGGAATATACTGAAATGATCGTAAATGCAGCAAGAAAATCACAATTTTCTGTAAAAATGGTTAGCACTGATGATATTGTTGATTATAGAACTTGGTGGCCGCGCTTTTACAAATGAAATAGCCTATCTGTTGATTCCTTTGGGAGAGGTGTACCGAGAGAACAAAAACAAAGTTTCCAGATAACGAATTTTACCCATTTTTACTATTCTTCAGATGAACCAGGTGGTAATCTAAACGTTTAACTTTATGGATGGATTTACAAGCCATAAATTTAGACTTTCTACATCCAATTTGGTCACGCTGCCTCATCCTGTACGAGACCGGACTTATTCAGAGGGTTTGGTTCCCATAAATTCAAAAAAACTTGATAATCATAAAATTGGTTTCTTATGTTCCTGAAGAGCATAAGGACTTTTATAGTGAAATTCTACGTTGGATGACAACGGACAATGAAGAATATAATAAGTAAATTGCCCTTAAAATATGTTTTGTATATATTTCTTGCTATTTGCAATAAAGGTTCTTGAAAAATGATATCCGTCTCTATTGTTTTCATTGTTCATTTCAGAAACAGCACAAGTCGACAATTTTTCAATGGCTATATCTCCTTTATTTTGGTTTTCTGTTTCAAAATTATAAGACCAACATAACTTAATATCACCGAATGATGCACCGGTGACATTTGAAAAAGTGTTTTTTATCTATCTTCTACTCTATAGAGTTTTTCTCACTTTCTGTAAATCTTTGTTGAATCGACATGTGCTGTTTCTGAAATGACAGATTCAAATGATTTTCACCTCAATAATTTTAACCCCAGTAATTCACAAAACCAGTGGCACAGTCATACAATGTTTCCGTTTATTGATAAATACAAAATAAAGCGTGAAACATGCACTCAAACAAAATGAAAAATCTTGATGAACTTTTGGAAGATAGTCGTGGGAGGTTCGAATATATAGAGATAAAATTGGAGATTAAAAAAGAGATTAGGGTCAGATAAAAATTTTAAATACGTTTACTTATTCCCAAATTAGTTAAAACCCAAAATATTGAAGTAAAAATAGCGTAACGAGCGTTTTTAATAAAAGAAGTAATCAAACACCCAAAATTGTATAAACAGATAGTTTTTATTTTGCAAAGCATATCTCTAGTTTCCCCAAAAAAATAAATCTTTAAACATGCATTTTCGATGACCATAGAATATCTTGTGATGTTTTTGTAAGACAATTTAAAAGTCCATAGGTTCATACACATTTCTGATAATACCAACTATTAAATAACTACCTGGTTACTTCTATGAACTTAATAATAGCCAATTAAGTAAGCCATAAGGAGTGTTACTACACTAATGCATCTTAACATATAATGCATTCTTAAAAACGATTAAACAATTCTTATGATTATGAGACCATTATATCCACCCATGTAATAGCTGTGGAGCAAAATGCTGCACTTTTATAACTCCAGCAGCGCGCAACTGATCGAGATGCCCATCGTATTCCCTTAATTTTCCATTCTTATTAATAACTTCTTTTGATAATTTATAACGATAACATGAGAAATAAGGGACAGAAACATTATGATATAAGATTGCCACAAATCAAATGTTCATTTTTTTGGAACAGGAAGTAAATGAAAATATTGACTAACAAATCAAATATATCTTATTCAAAATATTTACCATCTTTTTCAACATATTTTTGCAATCGACTAACCAACTTGTCTATGCCAAGTTTGAAAACGTTTGAAGTACGAGGTAAAACAAAGTCAGAAAAATTTTTTCTCCGATCCATTTGCAAACACTTTTCCTCGCATAAATTTGTCCAAGCGCAAAAAAAAATGTGGTAGTATGTAGAGAACAGATGAGGAGGATATGGAAGATGTGGTAGGATTTCATAGCCATACTATTTTATTTTGTCTACGGGTTGTAATGCAACATGAGGTTGGGCGTTAACATGCAACAGGACAGGGCCTTTCCGGTTCACCATTTCCGGCCGTGAACAGGAAAGTTCACTTCCCGGTCAATTTTATAATCTGCAAATAGTCGTTCTACTTATGTCGAGATATGCTGCAAGTTCTCTGGCTATTTAACGAGGACCTTCTTCCACAGCTTCCTTAAAAAGTTCGCCATCAATTGATGTCGAAGGTTGTCGACGGGGTTGATTTTCGAAGGTCGTATCTCCTGAAAAAAAATTGTAAACGACAGATAGTTTTTTCATTAGAACTACCTTCGCCAAAAGCTTGATTGATATTCCTAACAGCCTGGGCAGCAGGATGATCAAATTTCAACTTGTAAAAAATTCACTCGAGAATCAGGCGTTTTCGTTCACATTTAAAAAATCTGAAAATATGTTGTCTACTTGAAGAGCGAACAAGTACCTTTAATAAATGAAAGATTAATAAGTGTTTATTACGCATTGAATCAGCAATTAAATGTTTAATGCTCTCTAAACATTATCATTTAAAAAATCGGACATTTCTTGTTTGACGCTCCGGTAATACATCATTAAAATAAGTTATTCATTATATAATTTATTCCAAACATATTCTTACAAGATATGCGATTGTAATAAAAATAATCGACGAAAAATAACTGCATTTGACATTATCGGGAGAACCATTGATAATTTCATCAATAAAGGGCAAAAGTTTGTTGACACTAACGTAGATTCCTGGAATTAAAGGCTGTCCACACTCAATATGCCATGCAACAACGCCTATTTGAACACCATCACATAGAACTGGACCACCGTAATCGTCTACACACGATTTCGTCTTATCTGACGTTATACTGCACATAATAGCCTCGTCTTCAAACCAACTGAACGCATTCTTGCATGTCTTGCGAGGTAATATGGACACGGTGAAACACTGAAAATTCTTTGAATACAAAGTCGTTTTTCCAGACCAAATTCTACCCCACCCTATCGCAATTGCATTTGAACAAGTGTCTAATGAACTTTTCTTCGGGAGATTTACATATTGTATGTATTTAGTTTCATTGATCGGTGTTTGAAGGAAGATAAGTGCTAGATCTCTTGATATAGGAGAGCTATAATATGGATGAGGATAAAATTTCTTTACTTTAGATCTAACCTCGGTTTCGGGAGTATCTGAAAATCCTGCGACAACGTGTAGATTAGTATCATCACAATGTGCTGCAGTAAGAACCCAATCCGAATTAATCAGTGTTCCAGTACATATGTGGATGGAGCCTTGTCTTATGGATACTGCATATTTTTGCTGCTCTTCTGGGCAGTCCGCCTTAATAGTGTCCTGTGCGTCTATAATGTTAATCAAGCAATGGATTACGACAACTTGAAAGAGAATTTGGTTAAATGTCATAGAAATGATGACAATATAAGCAAAATCAAGCGGAATCTATCAGAAGGAAATCTGACATAATTGATATTTACATAGATAAGTATTGATTTTTGACAGATAAATAATTAGATGCATATTTATCATTTATCCAGGTAGCTATGAATTTAACTACAGCCTGTTCACGACATAAAGGAGCCAGCTACGCCACTATGATGTAATTACTCACATTTTCGGAATTCAACTTTAATAATACATTGTGAGTATAGTAGTAGAGATGTTTCAAAACCCTATGAACCGCGAAATGCGTGAAAGGCGGAATCTCCATTATTCTCCTACGTAAGTCTACTGTGAAAACATTAGCTCAGCTCACTACCTTAGCACTTATACTATACATATACATAAATTTCAAAAATAATTCACTTACATGTTTTAGTTATGACGATTATACAATACTGTAGTAATGCAAAATCTTTAAAACGTATTTAAAATGCAACAAACAACTCAAAAGAAAATAAAACGTAATTGGATCAGATATCTGTTTACAACGAGAGTTCGAGATAAACTGTGATGACAACACGGCTAATGTTTTTAGGACGTAGAATCGAGGCACCGGCTGTAATTATGTTTCTGCACATATAAAGGTCAAAGCTCATAAGATTTTGAAACATCTCTACAAAGTGGGATGGAGGAACTTGCTTATTTGAATTTGGCGCCCTGGAGCGACGACTGCTCCTCGGAGGGTGCATTTGAGAGGGCGGGGCGTAATGTTGTAGATCCACTTGGTTCAGTTAGCATCGTGGAATTGACGAAGGTGGAGTGCGCGTTCTCTGTCGAGTCATACTTTTCTAACGGTCTCTTAATCATTGCCACGCAACGTGCATTTCGTACCCATTTATATTGCGCCCTGTGGTCGTGTTCCTGGCAGGCAGTCGATTGTTTCAAGGGTAAACAACTTCAGGGAAATTGTTGATCTGATTTATGTAGATATTATAGAGATATTTAAGATGTATGATCTGAAGAAAAAACTGAGCTTCCACGAACAGTAAGGACATCCCAAAATATTGACATGGTGAGGCGGTCTGTTTTGCGATCCCCTCTGCTCTTGGGTTGTCTGTCCGTTCTCGGCGGAATTCTTCACGAAGAACTAAAATTTCATCTTTACAAATTGGCCGTGGTGCAGGAACGTGGTGTGTTCACGCGATTGTGTTGCTCGAGAAAATGCATGTGAGGCGCTTCTTGGCATGCCGCACGACACACTTGTTTTCTTCAGTGATGAGGCTCACATCCATCTTTAGGGATCTGCAAATAGGCAGAACATGTGCTATTCGAGCCTTGATAACCCAGACAACTTCATCAGTGTCCCCTACATTCACAACGTGTAACAGTTTGGTGTGCACTATAGCAATAATTGGTCCATGGTTTTTTGAAGAAAACGAAGGGGTAGTTTCGGTGACTTCAGACCATTATGTCCACATGATTCAGGAGTTCTTCCTGCCAATACTCAACGAGATGGACATGGAAGATGTATGATTCCAGCAGGATGGTGCCACAGCACACACAGCACATAGTCAATGACTGCTTTGCGGTAAAACTCAGGACGCTTCATCTCATTGAGAGGCGATCCGCAGTGGTCAGCACGGTCGCCTAATTTAACCCTCTGGACTATTTTTATGAGGCTATATAGAATCACTTGTTTACAATGATCATCCTAGGATCCTGGCTCACCTGAGGAACAACAGTCGTCAGGTTATCGCCAACATACCCGTCGATATTCTGGAAGGAGTTGAACAAAACTTCCGAGTTCTATTAACGCAGTGTATTTAGAATAATGGACGCCACCTGCTTGATATCATCTTCAAAACTATGTAAACATAAAACTTATATTGAATTTCTAAGTAAGCAAGTTGCGCTGCCCCACCCTGTAGTAACAATACATTTCCAGACTATGATGAACAACATCGGACAACAACAATGGAAGTGCAGGAATGTGCTTTTACTACAATGTACACACTATTTTTTCTGACATTGCAATCAATTTTATATATTAAGATTTTTCTAATAATGCATAATATGTTTTAATTACAATCTAGCTGATTATAAAATCTTGGTTTTAATATCTATAAGCGCTAAAAACTATTACAATTTTTATTTATTTAACAGCAATCAGATAATACAATCTATAGGTTATTCTCTTGTTTATAGACCTTGAATGTAGGAGATCAGAAATACATACCAACCTAGGGGTTGGTATGTATTTCTGATCTCCCGTGGTGCTTATTCCTTCATTGATGTATTTCTTCTTAGAATATTGGAGTGCGAAGGTCGATGTGTATAATTTGGTTTGCCACGTACCATGGCTCATCAGCAATGGCCCTAATGATTTTAGATAGTGCCCTTTGTATAAGCAATACGATTGATTTACTAGCACATCCCCATAGTTCTATGCCGCACGTCAATATTGGTTTGATAACACCTTTGTATATATTGAGATTTTATTTTCTAATGACATTTTTGATTTTCTTGCTAGTAACCAGTATGGTTTCTTCATTTTTAGGCCAGTATATTTGCTTTTCTTTTGGTCGTGATCTTTCCATAGGAGTTTGTTGTCGAGGTGAACACTTATGTAAATATTTCACGCATGTTAATTTTGGTATTTCCACATTATTCATAAATACTATACTATTAGGTCTATACACAAGAATGTTGCGTTGTCTTCAAACGTGCCGGTGATAATGAAATCGGATGTTGGGATGCCTGAAGTGTAAATTAGATATAGGATGGGTCCGACAACACCAGCTTAAGTTGATACTGCAGATATCGAATTTTAATCATCCCTAGGATATTTTGTTTGGGGACTTTACTAAACCTCAATAATTAGAACAGTTTAAATATAAAATAGCTTGTTAAAATATCCTTACAGGTTTTAAGTACCCTTTTAGATTATTTAGGACTCCATGAGAGCCTTAGCTGATAAGAAAATTTTGTCATTTTATTATAGCTAGCTGAAAACTGACATTTTGAATATTCGTTGCAAATATTTTCGTTTCATTCATCAATTTCCAGGTTAAATATTTATGGAATATTTCGAAATCGCAAGTGATAATACAGTCTTCAATTTTATTATTATTGTATGTTTTGAAGATAACAATATTTGTCTGAAAATAGAATACTACAGGGTTATCCGTTTTATTTAAGAAAACTTGGGAAACTCTTACAGTCATTTAAATATTAGTATAAAATACAAGTATATATCACCCTCTGTATGTAAAGTACGTTTAGAAGACGTATGTTTTTGGATAAAAAAAATCACCCTGTTCGAGCACTCTCATAAATCTCTAAAATAATAGGTACCAAGATATTTTTATTCCATAACATTATTGGAGTAGTTTACATCTTATGTATACAATCTAAATAATAATTATTAAAATTTTTCAAATGATTTTTAAAAAGTTCAAGAAAACAGTAAAAAATCCTAATTCACTTCTGACTCGTATTGCCTCTTCCTCAATGACATGCAAATTCCATTCTTCGACACCAGTATTGTTTCTGGCGCCAACTGAAGAACATGTTCTGGATTAGCAGGAAGCAATTCAAATTGTCGTACCACTTTCGATATTGTACTTTTCATTTCCAACGCGGCAAACTTTTGACCTGAAAGAAGAAAGTAAATACTAGTTGTCTACTGCTTCATTGTCAACAAACACTACCTATGCAGTTTCGCGGACCGGCACTGAAAGGTATATAGCAAAATGGATCCTTTCCGCTGTAGTTCTCAAACCTCTCAGGAATAAATTCGTCAGGGTTCTGGAAGTACTCAGGATCTCGTTGTATGCCGTAAATAAAAAGCAGAATATTCAAACCTTTCGGGAAGATGGAACCGTCATCTATAATAAAACGAAATTAAAAAAGTTAAAACGGTTATTTTTTAAATAATTATCACAAGTGAACTATTTTGAACTATATCTGGTAAAGTTTCGATTATACTTTACCTACTACTAAAAGCAGATAAAAATGTTCGTTTTCACTTACCCCATATAAAGTCTTCTGCAACCTTTCTGCCAAATAATGGAACAGAAGGGTACAATCGCAGTGTCTCCTTGAGTACCAAATCCAAATATTTCATATCTTGTAGGTCGGATAACGTTACTACTGGGCATTTAACATTTCCAAATATGCTTCTCTGCTTATCAAGAACTTTGCGCTGAAAAGGTAAATAAGTGAAGTCTCCTATTAGTTGTGCGCAAATTGAGGATTGCGACCTCTCTGGGGGTCACGTGAAAATTTTAGTGGGTCGCCAAATATAAAGACATTAATTTGACAATAAAAAATAATTATCTGCTGGCCGTGAAACTGTTGTTTGTGGTGACTTGATTTGAATAAATTTTGTGGACGAAGTAGAATATTAAATCTTAAAGAGGAAATTAATATTATGAAAGTACTACGGTACAAAAGTAATACGGAAAACTGAATGGTAGAGATTTGTCGGGATGCCTTAATACATAAACAAGTAAGCAAATCGCAATAATATTACACCGCCTCCTTGCTTGTATCGAAGGCACCTCCGGAATATGTCTCTAGAGGCTTCTATCTCTATATCTAGGATCAAAAAACAAAAGTTACCACGTTGTTCGCAAGGGTCGATTTACTATATTGACTTCGTCAAAATGCCGAAATTCGAACGAAAAGCATTTCGTACTCGGAGCACACACACGAAGACAGGTGTTTAGTAAATAGAGAAGACACAGTAAGCTTGAATTGTTAAAAATAGAAAAAAGTTATTGAACAAGTGACATTATAATGCCAACACAATGTAAACTGAAGTTTTTGACGCCAGTATGTTCACAGATAGATAAATACTACAATGATTAAAAAAAAAAAATAATTGGGTATGATTTTTTAGGGCCTATAGTCCGAGATAAAGCAAGAATCATCGCCAATAGCTTAGGACATACCAATTTTAATGCATCTTTTGTGTGACTGAATAAATTTTGTATTATGGCTTGTAAATAATATAACATCGCTTCATTGACGTCAAACTATCTAAAGAACTAGACTTACAGTAATGCGTTGTGTACATAAACAGTTTCAAAACCTTAAAACGGACTTTTCCGCACGTAGAACATCTCTATCTCGAAATTGAGTGGACGAGAAAAAACAAATCAACACATAAATGCAGAATATGTGTTTTGTGTGACAGTTTTGCTTTTTTCAAATAGTTCACCCTCGTGCTTTCTCATGATCCATGAACAGGGTGGAGTGTGTCCTATCCACCTCAAAATTAATAGATGTCGTCTGGTAGACGTCCCTAATCATAATCAGTCGAAGCCCGATCGATTCGACACGATTTAATTGAGTGATAGTGCTAACAAACAAATTTCTCAAATAGTCCACCATTATGCTTTCTCATGACCCATGAACTTGATAGAGTGTGTTATATCCACCTCAAAATCAATAGGCGTCGTCTGGGAGACGTCCCCGATCCGAATCAGTCAAAACCCGATCGATCCAACATGACTTAGTTGAGTTATCGTGTTAACAAAAGAAATTTCTCAAATTGTCCACCATCGTGCTTTCTCATGACCCATGGACAGGGTGGGGTGTGTCCTATCCACCTCAAAATCAATTGGTGTCATCTGGAAAACGTCCCCGATCAGAATTAGTCAAAACCCGATCGATCCGACACGAATTAGTTGAGTTATCGTGTTAACAAAAGAAATTTCTCAAATAGACTCAAGGGAGGGGGTTGTGTGTGCTATCCACCTCAAAATCAATAGGTGTCGTCTGGGAGACATCCCCGATCAGATCGATCTGATCAAACTAAATCTGATCGATCCGACACGATTTAGTTGAGTTATCGTGCTAACAAGTATAAATTCCGACGACAACGACGACACACACAGCAAAAATTTTTTTAAAACCTTTTTTTTTGTTTTTAGGCCGAAAAATAAAAAATAAACCCAAAAAATATTGTTTTTTCACTTTTTCTTTACAGAATTACATTACTTTTCGGCTTATAGTGGAGTGCGGAAAAGTAATATAGCCGAGAACAAAGAAAAACTATTTATTATTGGTCATATAATATTGGATATCAGTCACACAGTCAGTTCAACAGTTAGGTTCAGGATCAGGTCAGGACATTATTAAATATTTTAAAGTATTCTACAGAACTATTTCAATTAAAAAGGTGTTGCGAAGAATTAAAGCTGTCGATAATACTCAAGGTCATACCAAAGTTATAAATGTGCTGGATTCTGTTTAATTTTTACAATATCTTGAATGTACATACATGTATTTAACTGTTCGGATAAATAATTCATTCTTATGTATATATATCCAGCTATTAAAACTATATATTACAAATAGTTATACGTATATGGGGAATTCTGATGGAAAAAACTATTAAATAGTGGAGAAATGAATTAGAAGTATGGGCATATGTATAGCAATAAATAATGATATTATTATTATAGACATTTCAACGTCGAAACATAATACAAGAAATAAATGGAAAGATAAATAATTGTAGAATTTTTTTTACAATTAAAATTTAACTGTTATCGTCAATAGCAAGTTAATAATTCTCATTATCAACTTATGATCTTATAATTTCCCGAACCCAAAACCCAACGGTTTGTAAAACAGCTTAGTTATGACAAGGAAATGCCATACATACATATTGTATATTTTATTTACTGTCTCCGCGAGAGTTTCAGTTGTTGTCCATTTTTTTTCCATCAACTCGTATATATCACACTTAAAAAGAAAACTCTAAATTTTACCTTAATTCCAGTAGATGATCTACGTGTATATTTACAGCCAGATCTGCGTAGATGTTGTAAGCCCCACGGCAACCGATAACAGTTTATTAAGGTCTCCCGTCATCTCTTTTTACATAAAGCATGAAAAAGATATCACCTCATGTATTTTATAAGTGTATGCAAAAAACTTTATGTTAAGATTTGCCTGGCGTTTTACTGAATAGTTATTAAAAGATGAGAGTGAAGTGCGGTAGTGATTTTTCTTTGTTAATTCGTTGTTTCAATTAAAGCGGAAATATGTGCAGTGTAAATATATAGTGGGTGTACATAAACAAATTTGTGGACATATTTTGTGATTTGTGTGTGATGCACACTGGTCTAGACGACTGGAATTAGGGAAGGAGTTAAATAGGTAAGTTAGTTATTTAAGTACTTTAGTTTTAGCGTGTATTAGAATATAAAATATTTTTAAAGAAAAAATTAGCAGTGGAACGGGATTTTTTTTGCAAATTGGGGGCAATGCAAATATATCGATACAAATAATGCCTATAAAATTTCATGGGGAATACATATGACTTTCTTTGTTAATAAATCACAACTACCTTATTGTAAGTAAAAAAAATACTTTAATTTACTTAGACATACTTAGACCAATATATGAATAAAAAAGTCAACAATTAAAACAATAAATTATATTCGTGGTTTTTATATTGTATTATTGTATGAAGTAATTATATACAGACATATATATGTGTATATATTGTTACCGAAATAAAAATATATGTTTCTTTACAGGTAGGTTCCGAACGAGTTGGACGCCGTACAAGGTAAGATTTTTTCCTGTAATAGGTAGTATAACAAAATAAATAATAAAGAATTACATAGAAAAACTGCTGTAGCTGTAGTAGTCGAAATACTTCTTGCCAGTTAGGTTAGTATCTACATCTACAGGGTATAAATATGAATAAAAATACAGCTTATGTTTAATTGCCACCCACTTAAGATGTGGGTTGTGACCTCTATAAGAATAATTTTCGCAGTTTGATGTATTACGTTAAAACATCAACGATGAGTTAGTTTAAAAATATATGAATAAATATGAAAAACACCAAAAATATATAATTTGTGTACATGTAAATTATTAATACTACCAATCTATTTAGCTCAAGTCTAGTCAGATATATTGCAACTATTTTATTGTTACTATAAGTCACTTAAATGCTATTAAGGGAGTATGTACGAGCTAAGGTTATAATAGACTTCCATAGCTACAGGTATATTATAATCGAATAAGATCGAACCTAGTATTTTGGTTAGGAAATTTATTTATTCTTGATTGTCCGGAATAAGAAATAAAAACGAAAGTGATAGTAATGGACAATACAAGTACCCTGTATGTACGATCCAAACTAGAATATTGCTCGATAGTCTGGTACCCGCACTACGAGTATACCTATCACAAAATCGCAATCGAAGACATTAGACGCATATTGCTTAAATTTCTATCCTTTAGAATTGATTCAGAGGTTTTTACCCAGAAAGAGGCTACCAATACTCCTTGTTACTTAATAGAATTAATTTTACCTCGTTGGAATCGCGGTGCATAATAAGTGCTCTAAAAATATTATTTAACATATTTCATTACAAAGTAGACAGTGTATTGCTTTTAGGTATGTTTTCTTTTCAAATTCCTCGAATTACCTCACGCCAAACTCATACATTTTATTGTAAAATGCCTAGGACTAACTTCTTAACTTAGTTCTTCTTAAATTGCCAATACATATTATGTGCAATAATTTCAATAAGATCTCAGATATACATATATGGTATTAATAATTGTAGTAGATTTTTACAAATTATTGTTGCTTCTAATTTAATTTTTTAAGCTAATAATAATTATTATCGTTTTTTCATCCATTTATACATTTGTGTATCCATTTTTACTTAATCAATTATTATTAAATTTATTATACACATATACTTTTTACACTAGTAATTCAGACATACTACAGTTTTATATGTTTAATTGTTTATATTTGTCCTGTAATTGGATTTTATTTGTTTACAATAAATAAAAAAATACTCTCGATGGTCTATCGGGTTGGATGGTAGAACTTTGCAGTCTCTAAAACAATAATCTTGAATATTTATTAATAATAATAGTAACAATAGATGTCCTATTTTAAAAGTAGAATTTTTCTTAAATATTTATTAAATAGTGTAAAGTCTATGGAATGCCATAAAACATATATTTCTTCACTATGGAACCGATTGACAGCCCCTACAATATACAGTAGTATGACATCAATAGCAATATAAATAATTTTCCGGGACATTTAACTTTAATAGCAAATAATATTCCAAACATCTATAATAATAGAAATGGGGAAGTAGTGTGTTGTACATACATACATATACATATGTATATTTATTTCTGTAAATATTGTCCACAAGAGGATGCCCATCTTTGGCTTTTAATTGGACGTTGTTTGTCAGGACAATGAATATATTGTACAAATGGAGACGTCGCTGGGTACTTGGTGAAACATTTTTGTCTAGTAAATGAGAGAAAACGCTTGGTAGGTTTCAAAAATATTTTTGTGAAACCTACCAAGTACAATATATATTATACCAGGTGCCCACGAAGTTTTGGCCAGTCGATATCTCGTAACCTATTTGAACAATAATTTTTGAAAGTTGGCGATGTTAAACAGTCGAAAGCGTTTCCCACTTTTGGAATAAAAGGACTTTATTTCACCGGTGAAATGTGTAATTTCCGGTCACGTGACATCAACTTCAAAATTTTAAATGAGGCACCCTGTATGTTATTACAATTTTATGATGGTCTATCTATTTCCAATCCAACGATATCATATTTATTAACATGTTTATGTAAAACAGTGATAATCTGAGCTGTTAAATGAATGGATTGATTTTTTTAAACTTTTATTAAAGAACATAAATAATTACACAGCAAAATACAATAATTATAAAAATCATTACTGTTGATGTTCCATTTGATGTCCACCTTCATTAACGCAATACTCAAACCTTTTTAAACCATTTGTGTAGCATGCTGCTTTAATCATTTCTGGTGTAACACTTTGGCACGCTGCTCTGATTTTGTTTTGTAAATCGTCTAAATCTCTAGGCTGTGTATTGTAAACCAAATTTTTTAAGTATCCTCATAGAAATAAATCTCAAGGTGTCATATCTGGGGAGCGAGCTGGCCAATATATTGTACCATTTACACTATAAAATGTAAAGGCATAATATGTGAAATCTTATTACTATTTTTACAAACACAAAATCTAGTAATACTGTTTGACAGCTCTTGGCAAGTAGTGATGTCTTTCTGTTGCTAGGACAACTATTTTGTTTCTAAGCTACCTACGTTCTTTTTTTAATAAAAATAAAGAAACGTTTATAAACAGTTGCTTATCGTTACTGTAGTGCCGCAAAAACTTGACAAATACGGTATCATTGGATTGGTATTAGACAGACCATCACAAAATTGTAATAACATACAGGGTGTCTCATTTAAAATTTTGAAGTTGATGTTACGTGACCGAAAGTGTGTAGGTGAAATAAAGTCCAACAATTGTAACGCTTTCGACTGTTTAACATCGCCAATTTTCTAAATTATTGTTAAAATGTATTTCGAGATATCGATTGGTCAAGACTTCGTGGGCCACCCGATATGTGGAATCTTTACACTGTACCCGATAAATATTTGCAAATGAAAATGTATGGTAAGAATGGGAAAATCTAGAGGATTATTTTAAATTCTGTAAAAGAATATAAAATCGGCGTTAGACAATAATAGAAGCTGATTTGTTTATATTAAGACCTCAGGATCTTCACTTACTTATTGCTTAACATGTACTGTGTAGCGCGGTCAGAATATATCCACGCTATATCCACTAGCCTTTATCCTTTATTTCCAATCTACCCACTACTTTTCTGTAGGTTGGGAAATAGAAATATTTCTCTAGATTCGCATTTCCTTTCATTCCACGATGCTGAAAAGAGGCAATCGTCTGGAAACACTAATGAAACCATCAAAACTATTATAATAATAAAAACTATAAGATGGATATTACTATGACGGCATAGTCCTCTGTAAATATTAAAATTTATATCAAAACGTGTTTTCCTCAATTTGCGGATCAGTACAAATTATTTTAGGTGCCATTACTCATAAATGTATTTTTTTAATACTAACTGAACAGAGACTCTAAAAACTAAACTAAGGGATTTCAGTTTTAAGTTAAATAATCGATTTAATGTTTGTATATTTATATTAATACTAACCTGGATAACAGGGTTTGTAGACAGTAGATATAACGCAAAGGATATCGCAGATGCTGTTGTATCGTGTCCCTAAAAAATAAAATATATGACAAACTAAATCTTTGTTAATGACTTTTAACCAGTTTAATTGCTACTTCTTCTTATTATATAATGCATTTGTTTACATAAATATTAACAATAGCGGCGGATGTTATTTATGTATATGACATGATATATAGTTTTTATTTATATTACACTTTATCACTTTTAACAAATTTTACTGATAAGTTATAATAATAACATTTGACAATTAATTTAATTAATGGAAAATTATTTAATGTCTCGCTTATCAAAGTTTATTATATTACTGACGTTAGTTTTTAATAGAATTTTACGAGTAATTACTCACACGATAAAGCGAGTATTATAATTATATACAATACATCCGCAAAGAGAGCCCATATATATTTTCATTTCTAATTTGATCTCGATAAATAATTTAATAAGACTGTCCTTCTAATCTTAGGATAAATAATACAATTAATTAGTCCTTGCTTCAATATTCATTAGTCGTATTAGCCCTCACTAATTTATTAAGAAAGATGCCAATTAACGTTAATAAGAAAAAATCATCTGCTCACTAAGAGATCAATACTGCCTCGTAAGAAAAGTTAAAGAACATCTATTTTTATGGGTATTTAATAAAGGAACAAATAAAACCGTTTTTCATACTGTTTACAATCTGCCTAGTAAAACGTTAAGGTGCGTATACATTTGCGAGCCGAACTGTTCGCGAACTGCTCTTGAACCATTTGATGGCAGGATTAGGACGGGTTTTGGAACTGTCTGTTTTTGGACGAGCACAAAGGCATTTGCAGTTCACATTAAGACGTAGTCGTGTGCAGTTCGCTGTTTTTCTACTGCTCACGAACCACGGGGCTGGCTCTATTTATTTCTTGTGCCTCTTTGTATGATTTTTTTCTCTCTTGGTTGTTTATTTAATAATCTGCCTACCCTTACAATTTTATTTAATAGTTTTTATATTATAATAATTATAATAATGAAGTGAACAGAGGAGAATGTAGTCAAACTAATTGACATTTATAAAACGAAATCGTTATTGTGGAATCCTAAACACAAGGACCATTATAAAAAAAATTAAAGGAAGATGCTTAGAGGGAAATAGGTCTTCCTTTCCTCTTCTTTTTGCACAAACTTTCTGCTATCATTAAAGTCGTACCACTCATAACTAAAATCGTATAATGTTCCTCGCACGAAGATATTATTTATTACAAGTAAGCGCACCGAGCAAGACTGCTGGTGGTTGGTGGTTAGTACCTTCTTTCCAGATGGATCGTGTTTAATTCAGTAGATGTTCGCTGTAAAACTATTTTTAACGAATGGTTCACAAGCGGTTCCCAAACAGTTCGGTTCGCAAATGTATACGCACCTTTATATGTAGAAATAGTATAAAATGCATAATTGGTAATGTAATTGGTAAAATTTTACACCGCCATGCGCTGCCATGTTTGTAAATTATTATACGTTGTAGGTATAAACCTAATGTAAATGCATTACAATATAGTACGCTTTACTCCGCGTTAGATAGATTATAATCCTTGTATGTAACTATCCTAGAGTAGGCATCCATGTAATCTTCAAATTGACGTTGTTGAAACGTGAGTCAATATGCCTGTTCGTGATTTTTGATTAACCAACTTGCTGCCCAAATGCTGTTAAGTGTCTCAAGAAGCAACAATTAATTGTATTGGCCACGTTTATTAAAATTCTTTACTAAGATGACTAAATAATATGCTGAATTTTATGAGTCGCTGGATGATTTCACCGAATAGATATTGTTACCTAATCTATTTGCTTCACGACGATGAAGTAAACATGGTAATATAATTGCGTATTTTGTATGTCATTTCTCATTTGTTGTATGCTTATTATTTAACAATAATATACATATAAATTTGACCAAGGAGATTACCAAATTTGTTTAAAGCGAGAGCTAAATCCCAATAAGGAAAATAATTAAAAATTGTTAATAAATAATGCACATATTTATGATTTCTCAATAATCAACTTATGTTCAAATATTAGGTTTATTAAAATTAATATCAGATGTCTGAAGAAGATATTAAATTTTGACAAATCCACTGAAGAATTTCGTTGGGTAGACAGTTAAGTGATATTTTATGTTTACTAATAATAACACATTAATATTATCAGGGATGTGCCCAATTATTAAATAATTAATTTAATACTTGGATACATTGTTGATTACGTTCCTACTACATTAATGTGTCAATTTTTTTCTTAAATATTCATAAAATACATATAGAATCCCTGGAAAATACCTCAAACATAAACGTGTCAACTTCCTCCCTAAGTTCGGTCCTAGAAAGCGGTCTACCATCGATGCTGCTTTCCAGAAGCAAATCGAGGAAAGCAAGTCGCTTCTTAGAATACACATCTTCCATTTTCTCGCCTTGACTTGAATCAGTTGAGCATTTGCTTGAAAGATGTTTTATTTTGTTATCGATAATACTATTTGTGCAACCATGCAATACTTTTAAAGCCCTGTTTTCTTTGTAAAAATTTGGTGTAAGTGGATAGAGCCACTTGTGTATAGGAGATACTGTGCGATCGACAACTATGGATAATAATTGTTTCACGCTCCGGACATACTCTGATTCACCATCTAGTTGAGCATTTACGGATATTCCCATTGCAGATTCTACAATTAGTCTAACATATACAGGGTGTTTTATTTAAAACGAAACACCTGAAATAACTGTGACACGTCAATATTTTTTTCAAGGGAATTCCGTTACTGTCACTGATACCTCTTTCACAAACGACTACTCCTGTAACCTATTCGAAAGGGAACATAGATCAAGTGGTATATTATTTGAAAGGTCTCTCGACTTTAATAACCGCGTTGGTTTATGTTTCCTCGTTAGTCAATCAGTAATCAGTATATTTGATAAAAACTGTTGGTGTTTACCGAAACAAATATAAACAATTGTCTCGTATGGGCCTAGGTGGAATAAATGATAAGTTATACGCAGTTTTCCAATTTTGATGACAGACAACAAGTATAGAATTAACAAACTAACAGCGTAGGAAATATCTAAATATAAAAACAAATAAAAATTCAATTAAGGAAGTAGTGATAACAAATTAATTAAGTTAACTTATCTATTTCATTAAGTAAACTGCCGTAATGTGGAGGCTTATAGATATATCATTGAGCATTTAAAATAACCACCATTAACTTTTGTACTAAATAAAATAGTTTCTTGAACTGTAAACGAATTGTCTGCAATATCTTTGGTGTTATTCCTTGACATTCTTGTATAATTTGCATCCCCATTAGATTACCAGGCTTAGTATATTTCTGATTAATATATTTCTGATTTCCTAAAAAAGGTCTAGTAAGATTTTTAAATTCGTGAGTGATCATCCATCATATTCTCTAATAAATGGAGGTAAATTCTTTCATTTAAATTTCCGGAAATCAACAGAGAGCTATTTACATATATGACATCCCAGAGTGCCCCCCTAGACATTTAACTCATACAAGAGGTTTGATTTTATACGTATAAAATCTAGAAAGTTTAAGTACTCTATGAACAGATCTCTTGGGTATCCCGAAATCTTAAGGCGGCTATACTTTTATATTGCGTTTGATAAACTTCTAGAAGTTCAAGTACACCGATTTGACTATCTTCGTTGGTTACAGTGCGAATGCGATTATATTTTCTGTCTTCAACTGAACCAGATTCATAAAATGTTTTCACTGGTTTTATTATGTACTTGGATTGAACTATTTTAACAGGAAAGCGTTCATAAAAAACGGGAGCAGCTTGCATAGTGCAATTGTTATTGCGATAATACAATTTCAACTATTCAGTTATTTCTTTGTTTCGAGAGAAACTATTATTTAACCTATTATTTGAAAGTGATCCACGGGAGTGGAATCCAAGTGGAATCCAAGACTGTTGATACAAGAATACAAGATGATCGCAAGTGATACAAGAATTAACTGTCGGCATAGGGATAAAATATACTAGGTTATTCTTTATAATAGAAACCGCAAATAGTTTTCTTTCGATTATTTCGACTATTAATAAATAAACATAAAGCACTGGCATTATCAGGACCGAAGGACTTTTCAGGTGATATGTCACTCAACATATGTTCCCATTTCAATGTTTTAAAGCTTGCAGGAGAAAATCTCAGCGACAATAATAGATTTTATGTCCTCTTGAAATAAAAATTAACGTGTCACGTCTTTTCGTATAAAAAATATATTTCAAGAGTTATTTTGGTATTTTTATTTAATGAAACACCATGTATATATTATTTTACAAATTATATATTTACCATTTTACCATACAAATATAGACATGAGTAGTAAGGCTATGTCACTCCTGGCTCACCCTCGGATTTGTCCGCGGACATTTGATGCGGATGGCATGTAGTCATTGTTCATCTGAAGAACTCTTAGCGCAGGTATAAAACAGGTCTGTACCGGTTTAAAACAGTAACGGTATATTTTCAACATACTCCTCCGCAAATTTTAATCTAGCCTCTATGTAGTGGTGCTTAAATACAGACACCTTTAAACATTTTTCGTATTTAAAATGTCCTGTCCTGACTTCGCTGCTCATTTTATTATGAAACTGGGATCACAGTCTAAATTAAAGCAATGGACAATCTGAGAAGATGACACTCCTGTACCTGATGAGATGATTTCCTTAAATAGCACGCTTTGTCGTCGGCCAAAATCTAGACGGCCGCCTCGAGCGCTTTTATTACCATAATTTTCTGCTTCAAGTTTAAGAAATTCGTTTACAATACTTTGTGAACGATTAATAATTACGGCGACCTGTCGCCATATTTTTCCACAACTCCGTAAATCGATTATTCGTTGTCTTTCTAAATTATTCAATTCTTAAATAACAAACTCTCAAACGCAAATAACTCTCTTAAATCGTTACTTAAAATTCGTATTGGTGTGCACTTTCACACAATGTTTAAATCAACTGAGCAGCCTCCTGGCACTGAGGTAGTTCGCTGGTACTCGTACAAGGGGCGCTAGTTGTCCTGCAGGTCTTGCAGCGCAAAATTGCCGGTAAATTTGAACATAAATATTTTTAAATTTTAATATATACGTGATATAATATTAATAACAGAATGAATTCATAGGAAAATTATTTGAGCCACAATGTATTACGTAACGATTATTATTGTTTTCCGTATAGGTGAAATTGAATTAGGTTAACTTGCAATTATAAAAAATATGTTTCTTTGTGTTCCTGCAATAATTTTTTATTTATACGTAATATGTACACATACGTACACAATCTATCTGAAAAGTGCTGAAACTTATTCTATGAATATTTCTGTTACAAATAAGAGATATAATTTCAAAATATTAATTTAGGCAAATGAAGTTTGTAGTATATATTACAAATTAAAATATATATATTACAAATGTAAATTGGGAGTAATCAAAGTATCGTTGAAGGGAAAATGGAACTAATTGTTTCATTGTTGTGGCGTGTTCTGTTTTCGGTAAAGTGCAGTTACCGAAAACAGAACACGCCACAACATTTCCAGGCGAGTCTATTGACAAACTTTTACATGGCACTGCTCCCTTCTTTAAGCGGACAACTTTATATGGCTCCTGTGCAAAACAAAGGGTGTATTTAGACTAATGCAATTATATTCATTACTTCGATTGAAATAACAATATAAAACTTTGAATAATGTCGAATCATAATAATCTTTTAACGAAGAATTTTTTTTAAAACACTGAATTATTCTTCAGTTAGTTACATGTCATTAAAGTACACTTGTAAAAAGCAATCAGAGTTAAATCATTCTGAACAGCACTTTTCCACAGTTCTCTTTTTTCTTCGTTTGAGGGTACTCTGAAATAATGCACTTTTTCGCCTTCTACGGAACGTTCTCTTTCGTAATTGCATGCGGGCACTATGCAATGTCATCTGACACGACGCAATTTGTTTTTTTATTTTCGGCGGATCCTCCATTTTACACTATTATACACCGCAGATTGATTACAACTCGCGATTACGCTTTTGTTTACATGTACGCGAGGTTATGTTTACTGTTAATGTTGGTGAGGGACGTGAGAGAAAGGGGAAAACGAGACTACAAGACCTGCAAGACCACTAGCACTCCTGGTGGTCATTGTACACGTAATTGTAAGATCGCATTACCTGACATATAGGGAGTGCCATCCCCCTGAAACTGAGTTTCTAAGGGAAGGAATCTTTCTTGCAGTAGGTATAATAAATGCCATTAACTATAAACTTGAGTCTATATTTTTCAGAGTACTGTATTAAAATAACTTGTTAGTTCACATTTATTTATCCATAATAAATTTTGAATTACGATATTAAATAAATACTGATCATAATTTCACTTATTGTAAACAATAATGAATATATGTATATTATTGTTTAGAATAATTATTAAAATATTCCATAAAATTTTGTCTACACATACCGTTCAGGAACTAGAGTGTAATATTTTGCATATGATCTATATTCTTTAAATATAGACCAATTAAAATAATGAATCATCGCTGTAAATATCGTTTGTCAGATAAAATAAACATTCGTTACCTATATCAAAACACATTTAATTAATTGTCGCAATCTATTTCATTCTAACTGCTTATTCATACATGTATATTCATACGTCTAATTAGTTATTATTACTGTTACTGTATGCGTCATCAGTGGCTCATTTTCATCTCCACTTTTTACGAAATTCAAAACTCTGGTTTTATCAAATTGATAACAATTATGGCTTCACACAATGAAAGTTCCTATAACTTTAGTATGAAACATTTTGTCTGCTAACATCTCGATTTTCGGTTGCAGTAATTTTTCAACCACATTTTTTTTTTCTTTACATTCTTTAAAATTTCAACAAAATATTATTTCGGCGATACATATACATTTCATATTCTCTTTCATGCTATCTAATCGTATCAAAAAAAGTAAGGTGTGCCCTAAAGATGATCAGAAATATCAGTTGTAAAGCTCTACATTTTTAAAACCAAATGGAGAATAAAGTAAGGTATCGCAAGGTTGTTACAAAGTAGGTATTTAATATGATTCAAGATGTGTCCGAATATGTTCGACGCCGTAAGAACAAGTGATGTTAGTCTTGTTCGTGATAATTACATTGTAAACAATAAAAGAAAATTTTCACTCAAAAGTAAGGGACAAATATTCAAGAACTCAAACGGAAAGTAATATAAAATATATTCGATAGTTTAACTGCAATCTGTGTTCTTTCTTCTCAGTTCTATTACTTTAGATAATATTCACAATTAATTGATTTTGAGATGAGATAAGATCATAATTACTCAGCAATTCTGTGTTATATTTACTTAGTAATCACCTTAATAATTAATATCTCAATATGGTTGACTTACCATATATTATATCCAATGTACAGAGAGAAACTAAAGGATAAATATTTACACTGGGTTTTCCAACTTCTTTATTAAGTTTTTCAATAAACGTGGTTCCTACAGTCTCAAAAATATCTATAAATTGTGCTAAGATCGCAAAATGAAATGATGGTGTTATTATACGCCTGTGTTTCTTCCATTTTATACCTAAAACATAAGATTCATTATCTACAACATTTACGTGTGTCATAAAAGTGTTTAACAATCGTTTAAAATTATATTTCCAATAGGCTATTACTCATGATATTTAAAAAGTATTTATCATATATTATTTATCTGCCACCAATATTATTTGAATATACGTGCTTGAAAACCTTCAAGTTCAAAAATATCAAATCTTCTTAATCATTTTGCAAACTGTAGTATCATTAGTACAGTTTTTGCATTTGGATACCTCATCAGTGACCCCGCCATGTACATGTTGCCCAATATGTATGGAAGAGTTATTATAAGTTTTAAACACACCCTATTAAGAACAATTGTTCAGACAAACGTTGTTTGGTTAAGTTTTTTGTTCCTTTTGGTAACATTGAGTTTGTTTCGGAGTCAGTAACTTCGTTTCCATAGCAACCAATTTTATTTTTCTTAAATGGCAACATACTACCATTTAAGAAAAGTTTGCTCTTCTTTGGAGTCACCTCTTTTTTTGCATACAGTCGTGTAAAATGTGTATGAGGTTGAATTACAAAATGTTTGAGAAACCTAATATTTCAGTCAAATCCTTACTAAAAACCAATTACTCAGTCAGAGGTACGTAAAACTCTAAGTAGATTTAGGGAGACAGGTAGTGCAAAACGTATTCCAAAACTAGGACCTTATCGCAATAAAATTGCAACAAATATCGATAATAAGTGAGATGTGTTGCTGGAAGTGACTGAAAACTCCCATATTTTTACACATCACTCGTCGTTAAATAATAATACTGGGTGTTTTCTTAAACTTAATAGAACTTTAAACTTGAATAAATACCACAAAAATTAACTTTTGATAAACAATCTGTTTTTATTTGAAAAATCAATACATGGCATTAATATTTAAAAATGATTTGAGGCATATGGCCACCGCGGCTGTTCCTGACGAAGCACATCTGTCAGTCCAATTTTAGGTCACTTGTTCGAGCAGTGGTGGCCGTATGTCATGAATCACATGAACAATATTGGCTTCCAAGGCATCCAGTGTTGCTGGTTTATTAGCATAAACTAATGGCTTTACGTAGCCTCATAGGAAATAATCAAGAGGTGTCATATCGCAGGACCTGGGTGGCCAGCTGACATTTTCATTTCTTGAAATCAACTTATCAGCAAATCTTGTTTGGAATAAGTCGATAGTTTCGTTCGCCGTATGGCACTTAGCCCCATCCTGTTGCATTCACATCTCATGCAGATCAATGTCATCCATATTTTGAAAAAGATATTCATTGATCATGGTCCGGTAACGTTCCCCATTGGCCGTAACATTAGCTTTAGCCTCATTTTTAAAGAAATAATGTTCAATGATGCCACCAGCGTATAAAATGCACCAAACTGTATACTTCTCTGAATGTAATTGGGTCTGCAGGATTTCTTCTGGATTAGTATCACTCCCTATCCGACAATTCTGCTTATTAACAAACCCGTTAATCCAAAAATGAGCCTCACTACTGAACACAACTTTACAGTAAAACAATGGGTCGGCTTGCAACTGCTCTAAAGCCCAGTCAGCGAACGAACGACGAAAGCGGTGGTCTTGTGGCTTTAATTCCTGCACCAGCTGGATCTTATATGGGTGAAGGCCAATATCTTTGTGTAAAATTTTCCACGTAGTGGACGAACAAGGCCCCAGCTGCTGCAACCGACGACGATTTGATAATTTTGGATTCTCTTGCACACTTTCGTTTACAGCGGAAATATATTCTTCACTACACACATTCCTTCAACGTGTTGATGTTCTTGCATCCTTTAGAGAGTTTGTTGTATGAAATATATTCACAGTGAGACGGATGGCTTGCTCAGATGGACGATCAGGTGAAATTCACGAAGTCGTCTATACGTTTCCCGAATCGACGACTGACTTTCAAAGTAAATTTGAACAATTTGATAGCGTTTTTCAAGTCTATTCATGATGATCTACCACACTATACTTAATACAAATGTCACTAATTGGGCGCAAACTGACAGCTAATTTCACAGCCATCGCTATCGGAAGATCTATCATGCTTAAAAAAACACCCTTTACAAATGTTCTGTGCATACTATACTAAAAAGGATCATATAAGTCCATACAAAACTGTCTTATTGCAAGAATTGAACGATGATAATTATAATAGGCATAACTAATTTTCCGAACTTATGATGGACCATATTAATAATAATCGGAACTTCTTTTACAATATTATTTTTCCGGTAAGGTCACGATTTGTTTAAATGGTAAAATGGACAAACACAACTGTCGGTATTAGTCCACCGAGAATCCTCATTGAATGATAGAACAGCATACACAACGACCACAAGAATGCTAGGTTTTTTCAAAAATCTTGTAATGTAATTCAATTCCATACACATTTTACACATCCATACGCAAAAATATTCATTCCAAATAGGGATTGAAAATAGTGTGATACCATTTAAAAGGAGCAAGGTTTCTGAAAGGAGCAAAAAACTTAACTAAAGGACCCTTGCCTGAACAATTTTCTATACTGGGTGATTTTAAAAAGTTATTAACATTATTCCATACATATTGGGCAGCCTGTATAAGTAACTACGTACAAGTCAAAAATATATATTACATATTGTATTATATAATATATATTATATGTATGTAGGTATATTATAGATATGTAAATCATCAATGATGAAAGCTAAACTGAATTATTCGTAGTTACAGTGAGTTACCCGAGTGTAATACAACTGACACAGCACTCAGCACTCACAGCGGATAGCTTTAAATATTAGTGATAATAATTCGTAATAAGGGGAAAATGTATCAATCCAGATTCTATAAAATATAGCAGTTCGAAACTTGCTTAATACAATAAATAAACAAAAATTATGTATTCAATGATTGCAGATTTTGTTGTATTTTCAATTATTGTGAATGTCAGGAATACATCTTTCAAAATTAAACTTATTTGAAATTGATTTATTAAAATTATTTAATTAAATATTATGCGGTGTATCGAAAAGTGTTACACAGAACGTTATAAATAGTATATTAAAAAATGTGTCCACAATGGGACACCAATATAACATACCGGCATATAGTCGTACATATACATAACACATTTATTGCATTCCCCTTAACAATGACTGGAACCGGAACTAACGCCTAGCCACTCGAGATTCCATTACAACAGACTACACGCTGAAGCGACATAGATAAGTGGGTCAAAATTAGCAGTTATAAACAATCAAAAATACTATTAACTTCCTTGCGGCTAACTAGTAAAGTACTACTTGAATATATCTCGTACAAAATTATATAATGGGAACAGTAAGGGGGCAGCGCAGTCTAACCAAACATCTTATAACATATATTTTATGGGTTATATTGATAGTCTTATGTGTAGACTAGTGTAGAGGATGCAGTCTTGTAGATGAGACTATTTCGTACTTTTGACAAAACGATGAGCTAAATTCGGATATTATATATTAATGTAATATACCAAAGAGTATCCTTCTTCAATATACCCATATATGTAGTTGCATGGTTGAAGAAGTGAATTTGTCGACAAAGTGGCGGTTTTAATGGAGGTAGCACAATGGACTCGATGTGATAGCCGAGTGCATGTGAATGATGTCTATTCTCCCATTCGTGTCCCAATGGGGGGAGTTTGGCACCTCTCCCAGAACATGGATGTGTTTGTCTTTATCTTTATGTGTTTTCCTCCACAGTCTCAGGCTTCAAAGGCAGGATACCGATTTCTGTGTGTCTATATTTTACTATGGACCATCAGTTTCAAGGTTGCATTAGAACAAAACACAACATATTCTGCTGTTCGATGCATTAAGATATGGCATACTGAATCTACCTAATAATATTGCTGAAGTCTTAATTGACAATTGAAAGAATTAATTGAAAACAAGTCGAAACTTTACAGAGACACAGAAATGATTTAATATAATGTGCCTGTATTTGCAAACAATTATTATAAAAATTGATACTTTGCGTGCAAAATACAAAACAATATACACATTCTAAATTATTAATGATGGGGGAAACCCCAACACATTTTTTACACTCTTTTTTACCATAATATCTTAATACGTTATTTAGTCAAGAATAAGATTTTTTAGTATTATTTTCTATCATTTGAAGCAAATTCAGGAAAATCGAAAATAAAAAACATAAAAGTAGATTTTCAGTTATCAATCTCCCTATTTTCTTTGTTAATATATTACATGAATATTAATATAGACTGTACTTAGCCTATCCTTTAATTTGAATTTACATAATCTATCTATATATGTATCAATATCCTAAGTTAACCTAACCTAGCTGAAAATCTAATTTAATATAGCCTAACCTGTACTTGTAAGTAAACCAGTTCCTAGCCATCTATATAGATGATCGTATTGATTGGACTTTTCTATCATTTTTGTGGAATTTAGTAAATATTCTGTGAGTTTGTAATCTGTAGTAATAACCATTTGGTTGAGGGGGCTATCGTACAGTTTCACTATTTTACCATATTTCCTCATGTACCCCTCTACTACGGAAAAATAACCTAAAATGATAATAATAAAAATAAAAATTAAATAAAATACCTAAAAATGTATTGTATGTATACCATTAATACGGTTACAATATTATCAGCTAAGAATGGAAAATGTGTTGCTTTAACCTAGCGATACGATCAAAATTTATTGAGATATGTGCTGTATACCAAAACATGCACGTTGTATTATACTCAACGATACTGACATAATTTCTCATTTCGCAGCTTTTAGTCACTTATGCTATATGTAATAGGAGAAAATGGGGAAACAGTTTTTTTGCTGTCAGCAATAAATAATACAAAGTAATCTTCATCTGTTGCGGTAATGATTAATGAATGAAACTGGAATGAATGATGAATATATATATATATATATATATATATATATATATATATATATATATATATATATATATATATATATATATATATATATATATAAAATATTAACTTGATAATGCTAGGTAACTAAAGCCGGGTACTCACTAGCGAGTTGTAGCTGTAACTGTTGCACGTTACTGTTACCAAAAATGATAGTGTGTACGTGGTTCGCGAGCCTGCTGCGAGCGGAACACGTGTGGCTCGCAGTAAGCCGACGATTGTCGGTTTTTGCCGCGAATCAAAGGGCGCTCGCAGTGCGTTCGTGGACATCGAAAGTGAAAGTCGTTGCAACACTGCGAACCAATAAATATTTTCGAACGTTTATTCCTTTGATTTTAATTGTTTATTCATTTATCATGAATTAATGGAGGATAAATGTCTTCTGCTGATAGGCGCCTACAAGGAAAACAGTGTACTATGGAACGCTAAGGACAAAGATTATTACAAAAAACATTTGAAAAAATACCCCTATTGTATTGAAAACTTCGCGTTGAAGCGTCATAGCTAACCTATCTTGAACCGAGACTGCTTCTCGAAACACTGTGTTTTTTTGTTCTATCTTGGGCCCGATTACATTTATTAGATATTCACAATCAATTGGAGTCATTCTCGTGAAATTTTTGTAATGACCACTGATTTGTTGATTTTTTAAAATAAGAAGTAGATCACTTCTTTCCCGATACATTCGATTAATCCACCATCTTCGTGGCTGTTTATAATTATTTGAGTAAGGCATCTATAAGTATGTATGCTGCACAAGCGAGAGACACTTTGTCCGACATCGTGGAGTTACAAACCAACACTGCGGATAGATCCGGCTTGTCTTTACGGTCACGGTGATGTAGACTTCTCGTACACACTAGAACCTCGTAACTGTATCTGTTCGGTTACAGCTACAGCTCGCTAGTGAGTACCCAGCTTAAGTCGATCAAACGAACGATGGGAAGTCACCTAGGACAACTCACATTGTAGCAATTGACTTCTCTTGAAAATTGTTTTAAGCTGACAGCGATATCGATGATGGGTCGCCAACCAACTTGATAAAGTTGATAACTGATTGATTGAGAGGGTGCCTTGGTATCTTTCGCGGGTAAAAATGTTTGATACTAAAAATGTCATAAGGATAACGAATAAGAATAAGAAAAATATTTTCCGTCGCAATTGATTAAAATGGACCAAGTTACAAATTCCGAGACTGACACAATGTTGTCATGCGATGCGATTGAGTGGGTGCCTTGCTATCTTTTTACAGCAAAATGACTTTGTTTATACAGAAACGGGAATAAATCAATCGCGACAAATTAATTTCCATAATTACTAATTAAAAGGAACCAAGCGACAAATTCTAAGACCAAAATTTTTTTAGAAAATTGGTAACTGAGCGCTTGGGTAGGTGCGATGCTATATTTTTGAAAAATGATTTTGCTTTTAGTTAATAACGGGAATGAAGCAATCCTGATTTTTTCTCCAGCGACTAATTAAAAGGGACCGAGCAACAAATTCCAAGACGAAAACAATATTATGATAACATTGATAACAATGATAACATTGATAACTGATCGATTTAGGGGTTGCCTTGCTATCTTTCTGCTGGAAAATGACTTTGTTTATTTAATAATGGAAATAAGTCAATCGCGACATTTTTCTTCCCACAGCGACTAATTAAGAAGGGCGGACCGACAAATTCTAAAGCCAAAAAATATCCATGAAATTTATAACTGAGCGATTCCGTGGGTGCCTTGATATCTTTTTGGAGGAAAATGACTTTGTTTATTTAATAACAGGAATAAGTCAATCGAAACAATGCTTTCCACAGTGACTAACTAAAAGGGGCTGAGCGACAAATTCTAAGACAAAAAATATTGATGAAATTGAGAACTGAGCGATTCCGTGGGTGCCTTGCTATCTTTTTGCAGGAAAACGACTTTGTTGATTTAACAACGGAAATAGATCAATCGCGATAAATTTTCTTCCATAGCGACTAATTGAAAGGGACCGAGCGACAAATTCTAAGACCAAATAATATTGATGAAATGTATAACTGAGGGATTCCGTGGGTGGTTCTTGCAGGAAAATGACTTTGTTTATATAAATATGGGAATAAATTAATCGTGACAAATGTTTTTCCATAGCAACTAATTAAAAGGAACCAATCGACAAATTTTAAGACCACAAAATATTGATAAAATTTATAACTGAGCGATTGAGTAGGTGCCATTCTATCTTTTTACAGGAAAATGACTTTGTTTATTTAATAATGGAAATAAATTAATCGCGACAATTATTTTTCCATAGCGACTAATTGAAAGGCGCCGAGCAACAAATTCTAAGACCAAAAAATATTGATGAAATTGATAATTGAGCGATTCCATGGTTGCTTTGCTATCTTTTTTGAGGAAAATGACTTTGCTTATTTAATAATGGAAATAAATCAATCGCGACAATTTTTTTCCCACAGCGACTAATAAATAAAGGCCGATCAACAAATTCCATGACGAAAACAATGTTGATAACGTTGATTACTGAGCGATTGAGGGGGTATCTTGCTATCTTTTCGCAGGGAAATTACTTTATTAAGCAAGTTTTAATGACTTTTCTAAAGTCATTAATATATTCATTAAAACTTGCTTAATAAGTAATTCTCTAATTGTAAATGACAAAGCCACGGAAAAATGTATCTTTCTAATACTGATTACATTTTAATACATACATTTTAATTAACTTAAAAGTATTTTGAATCTTTTATAAATAGAAAAATTACATAACGCGAATTATATAACATTTTTACTTACTAGTTGTAGGTTGGAAAAGGAAGTCCAAAGTATTGCCAAATACGGGTAATGGCGGTGGTCCTTTTAGGTTTTTGATATACCTTTTATTTATAATCTTATTGACATAATAAACAGAAATTGCTAGTATTACGATAACAGACGTGAACAATTCCAAGTACACCATTCTTAGCTGTAGCGGTAACGATATTATTTTTTAACTAACAAATTCTTTAACTTCATGAGTTAAAATTACATATACATATGCATAAATTTGGCAATTTAAAATTTGATAAACTTAATTGGGATCAAGCAATTTAAGTTTAAGAGCACATACATATATCAGTAGAATGTGTCACTTTTTTTAATTATTTTTTTAAATTTTGCTATCAATCTTTGTATCGTTGGTCTTTACAGCATAAGGTTACAATGAATGTTAGATATTACTTATAATAGATAGATAGACGTTATAAAGTCAATTCACTTGCGTGAATATTCTGGGATGATACACAGCTTCAAACCAAATGATCAGCAACAATCTATAATACACTCTATAAGAGAAGATTTTAAGTTATCAAATACATCCTAAAAAAATTTGTATTAATAATAAACACTTTATACTATACTGTTCTACAAGAACTCCTATTAGGACTCATCAAAGAACGGCATGTACATTTGTCTTAATAACTATTAGATCTTATATTTTCAGTCAGAAATTTGAAATTAATATTTTATCACAACTTAAAATTTACAAATCATATTGCATTATTTATTTTGTGGCTACAAAAATTTTTTTTGTACTTGTTCTTATCAAATGGCATTAGAAATAAGTCACCTATATGTAATTTTGCAAAATTTATTTTTTAAACAAAAAATTTTTTATTGTTCCCAAATGGGAACATTATGAACATAAAGAACAATTTTTTGAATTCATAGCTTTTTAAACAAAAATGTTTATACAATTTAATTACAAGGAAATTGTTTAAAACAATTATTATGTTTATAGAAACACAGATGTACATTTTTCACACGTTGTCTTAGATTTTCGTTTGCAGTTACGATTTTTACATCTTTCTCTGTTGTCAGTATGTAGAGGCCAGTATTGTCGGATATAATGGTGTTTGTTGGGCGTAGTTCTAAACATCTTATTTTAGGTGTAAAGAGTATAAGCGAATTAGTCGGCGTTCTGGAACTGGGCCATCCCCTTTTTATTTTCCAATGTTTTTCCATTCTAACATAAATCCTGCGCTATTGCTGTTTTGAACTCCAAAAGAGACAAATTATTGTTTTTATTTAGTTGCCTGTTAATCCGTCGTAAAAGCAGCCAAGCACTGACCACCACAACGTCAATCATATGGAAAAATATGCGCATGTACCATTTATGACTCTTTAATTTGATAGGGTATAGTCCTAACAAAGAATCCTGTAAATCTACACCACTCATATGCATATTATAAATAGAAACAATATCTGGGCGATCAATGTCTTTTTGAAATTCTGTGATTTCAAAAATCGTGTTACATTGGTAAGTGGCTCTGTTCCATAAAATGTGGAAATTAAAGAAACTGAACGATTGTCATACCACTGCACTGCAAACCAAATTAAATGTATTTTACACAAGTCTACTCCTAACAGTTAAGGCTTTGTATAAAAAAATTTAAACTTACCAAAAACTACTAAAAACTATTATTTCAAACAATAAAACTGCTAGAATAAAAAAGGCGAGTCGCCGTTTTGACAGTATAAGTCTGAAGATGATTCACAAACACAGCAAAAGCCATCTGTGTGAAGAACATATCGAAAACAATAGAAACTATATCAGGAAATAATGTATTCCATATAAGTTCCATTACAAAATGTAATATGACGTCACTATACATGTTTAAAATGTGGTATTCCCATTTGGAGACACTATGTAATAGAGGGTTAATATATTAATAAAAAGACGTATAGTTAAAATTATTCTAATTCTATTCTAATAAAAGCATTACTTTTGAAATTATAAAAAAATGTGTGATTGTCTGTTATCTAAAAATTATATATCATTCTTCAGCTATCAAAAATGTGCTGCAAATATACAAAATATATATCAAGTTAATTATCGTTTGAGAATGTAATACCGTGCAACTAAATTAGCTAAAAATAAATGTTCTCTATAAGTTTTTCATCGAAAAATCATTACCTCCACCCCTTCTTATTTAAGATATGTTTATATACAAAAATCAGATACATAATGTAAATACAAGCACCATAAAACATTTTACTTTAACTACACGACGTCATAATGTTTCAAAACTGGACATAGGGATAACAGCAATGACTGTTTTGAAAAATCTTCAAATTAATAAAAAAATTATGTAGGTATACGTTTTTCAAGAATTGGGGGAGTAAGGTGAAATTTTATTTAGAATGGGTATGTAACTTACCGTCGGGGCTTCAATCTTCCTACTCCCCAGGACTTATTACTTGTTCCTGCTGAGGTCTCAATAATGTCTACTCCTTTGTTCGAACCGAGGAGTCGACAGATTTCGGTTGTAATTGGCCGCAATTCTAACAAACATTAATTTTTAAATAGTCAATGCTACTGCTGCTGATATGAATATGTAAAGTATACACTAATTTATTAATATTTTCTTTTCAATAAATACGAATATTTATTTTTTAAATGTTTACTAGTAAAAACAAATACACATGTTACTATCATTGTTTTCATTTCATACACGTTAAGTATCTAGTGTACTTAAAACTTACAAAGGATTCTTATTTTTAGTTTAATTATGTATATATACATATAATTTAGGAATAATTATAAGAAAGAATAATCATAAGGCTGCTTCTTTATTGAATCAATGTATTAACACAAAAAAATTCCGAAAATTTGTCTGTGAACTTTATAAAAAATGATCATATCGACATAAAAAAAGTTATTTCAAAACTTAATGTTTCTAGTTTTGAGATCTACATTGAAACTACATTTTTTGAGTTACTGCGTAATCTAAAGAAATATCGCGGGCCTGACAAAATTTCTCGTACTTTTGTCTAACAGAGTTAGCACTAAAAATGGAACAATCACTGTATTTTTAGTGCTGACTCTGTTATGTAATTCAGCGCTCGGCGTTTGGCATATAGCCAGGAGAATAGGCTGTTTTGACCTAATTTGTTTAGTCCTTATTATATAAGGCATTTGCAGATGGGTTGGAGTATAAACTCCTTATTTCTGTAGTTCGAATATTATCCTCTGGTAGTAAAACTTTGTATTATATTGATGATCTCAAGTTTTTATTTCGATTTAGATTATTCGAAACTACCAAGAGATGGCGTTTAGTACGTTCTACTGCGGTGGAACATAGCAACGTCTACTAGATGTGAGCTTTATCTGTCGAAGATATACTCGGTTACACTACACTGACGAGACCCAAGATAGAAAGGTCGAAACCGGTCTGCAGTTAACGATATCCTGAGATAGGTGACACTTTGCATCTTTCTTGGTGGTTTTGGAACAATCACTGTATTTTTAGTGTTAACTCTGTTAGACAAGAATACGATAAATTTTGTCATGTAATTCAGCGCTCGGCGTTTGGCATATAGCCAGGAGAATAGCTGTTTTGACCTCATTTGTTTAGTCCTTATTATATAAGGTATTTGTAGATGGGTTGGAGTATAAACTCCTTATTTCTGTAGTTTGTTTTTGAGCACAATTTGTTTACCTTCAATATTAATTTGAAAAAGTACAATGATTTTTCTGACTTTTTAAAATATGCCGCTACCTTGCAAATATTGAGGAAAAGACTAATATTGTCAGGTTTATTTTTAACTTTTATGTGCTCCCAATAGCCATATAAATATTCAAATTCCATCGAACCGTTTTTTCTCCGAATGATCAAAGTTTTGAAAAGAATTAAAGGAACAAGGTTATCGCTTTGCAATATCATTTAATGGGTAGCAAGATAGAAAAAAATATATTTACTTTGCTTACAATATCGCTTTCAGTCTTAGCAAAGGATAGTCGTAGAGAGTCCGTTAAAACACTAAATTAAATCTAAATAAACAGGTATAGGTTGTAGATGACAGTCGTTAAATATTGATGCCCCATCTTTGACAGAACACAAATGGCGCGCAATTCAAATCCTATACTCCAACTGAGACACCCTATACAATTACCCTATACAATTACATAATAATAAAACATCAAAATACAAGTTATATCTGTATATTTCCAGATTTTGAGTATTAATCTAAAAGATAATCTTTTATATATTCAGCAAATTCATACCAATATTTCCAATATGCAGGGGTATAAATTGAAATAAGAAGAACCTAGCAAAGTAAAAAATTGTGTTGCCATAAATTAGTATTTATATGGAACGAAAGTTCCCTCATTCTTGAGTCGTTATACATAAACACCTAACCCATCTCATCCCTTGCAGGTAAAGTAAGAAAGTAATAACACTGAAACATTTTTAATATTTAGTATTGAACAAAAATAATACACTGTATTATTCACGTGGTAACTCTCAGTACTATTATACTAGGTTAAAAATATGTCCATATTAATGTTGGTAACAATATAACTTCCTAAATATATTTCCTTGACATTGATTTGGCGCTTACTATGTAATTGATTCAAATCATTTACAACTACCACTTTCTTTCTTCAATTTTTATTCTAACTCCATTTTTGGGCTTCAGTATCAGTTCAGCGACTAATATTGGCTTATGTTCTGGAATAGCTGGAGAAACTTCGAAGTTCCTCAGTACCTTTGATAAACAACTTTTCAGTTCAAGCATTGCAAACTTTTGACCTAAAACATATAGTATAAAACCCAGATATGATAATACATATGAACTCGTTATATAAATCAAATATTACATTACTTAATTGTATTTCACACATATATTACCTACATATATATATATATATATATATATATATATATATATATATATATATATATATATATATATATATACACACTTAAAATGTAAGGATTAACAGCCCACATTGTTTGAGTTTGTATTCTAATTAGCCATATTGAAAATTCACTTGATTCTAGTAAAATGCATCTTAATTTATTTGAAATGGACATAAAAAATAAGAGTGACATGAAATTTCTTCTTTCATCTATTTTGCTAATCAAATTCGTCTTTTTAAATAACAAAGAATTATAAGTCATTTTATGGACGCACTGTATCTCCTATTACTTAATAAATGAAAAAATCGTTTTCTTATTACTACCTCGAAATATTATATTCTCGTACTATAGGAGCTAAATAGATATACTTGAATAATTTTGGGTATTAATATACAAGAAGGTACAAGAAGTTTATAAAAATATAAGGTGGATGATCTTCAGGTTCTTTAAATCAATATATGTAACAATGCAATTTACTTGTGCACTTGTGTTAGACTTGTGTGTAACAATGCACTTTTATGTTAAAAGTCCTCAATTATTATTCAATATTTTCATATAATAATGTGTAGAGGGGAGAACCATATGAGCAGTAGAAATCCATCAATTATTAAATTTGACTTTAATGACCTTCTCTTCTCGGCCGGTATTAGTAACCATCAGAACTTTATTGGAAAACTTGTTGGGGAGAAATAAAAACGTTTTATTTTTCATGTTTTACTGTAGAATGCACTTCTGATTTCTTTAATTCAGCTCAAGCGAATTTAAATATCTTTAAAAAGTAAAATAATTTCCAAACCCGGACTGATTCTTTCTAGTGAGGGTTTGTTATTATCTCTAATCTCATAATAGTTTTGGTAAGATTGTGTTGCATAAGTGTCTATGTTGGTGTACGTATTTTTCGGTACAATTAAATTTATTGCGAGTATTTTTTAGTGGTGAAATATGTCTAGTATGTTTTATATTTGAGAATTCATGTTATAAAATTAGATAATTATACACAGTAAATTGTAATTGTAAATAAGTTAAATGCCCAATACTAACACTAATGAAAAAATCAAATGTTGATTTGTCATTAAGGTGTTGAAATAAACAACCTATAATATTACCTATGCAATTTCGAGCTCCTGCACTAAACGGAATGTAACTATAAGGTTTCGTTCCATCGCTATTCTCAAATCTAGATGGATCGAATTTTTCTGGATCCGGAAAATAATCTGGGTCTCTAAGTATTCCATAACAAAATACAGTTATGTTAACTCCTTTAGGAATGATATTACCTGAAAACATTAATGAATTATGCATTAATATAAGAAAATGTATTTATATAACCTTAAATAATAAGATGGGCATGGCGCCATGCATAGACAAGAATAAATGTTACGTATATAAGAACGTTTTATATAAACTGCTCAACAGATTAAGTTTCTATATTCTATATTAAGTTTATATATTCTTTAGTTTGAATTGTTCAGATTGAAACAGAAAACTAACAAAGTTAAAATGTGTAAACGTTAAATAAGTAACTTCTGTATTTTATTCTTCCACTTAAATGAAGTGTTTTGTTTTTAATTTTCGTAAAGGACAAATATTTTAATATATCAAGGTGTAACTGAACCTTAAAAGAAATGGATTTATTAAAATTTTTGAGATTTAATATAATTTATTCATATTAAAACTTGGATATTTACTTCGGTTAACACAAATAGATGATTATTAGTAACAAGAATAAGTAATGTAAACGTAATATCTGTATAGGATACACTAAGGATAGTCAATTTATTGAATAATATATTAATCGTTTTACAATTTAAATACATTATACAGTACGGGGCATAGAAGCCTGATGATTTTTAATTGTTGTTTACTGGCGAATGCGTAAACTGAACATGTCCAGTATGCTGGAAGGAAAAGCTCACCTCATTCCGTTTCAGTCGATATAGATCTACTGAACAATAATTGCGTGGACTAGACAATATTGCGTGTTCAAGATTTTTAAAGATGGTGAATTATTTATACAAACTCAGCGAGAATTTTGTATACATTTTGAAATTTCATGTATTTCTTAGCCATAGAGCCATAAAGATATGGATTCATAGTTTTCAACAGAGTTGTTCTACGTTAAAAAAAAACACCGAGTCCTGTTCATACAGTGGAATTCCGGAGACCACCAAAAATATGAGACAACATTCAAAAGAATCCATGCTTTTCAGACAGAATCAAGCCAGTGCCTTACAAATTTCAATTTGAGGTTTCCATAGAATTTTGCATCACGACTTTAACTCTCATTTCTATAAAATTGTGGTTGTCCAGGAGCTAAGCTATCTGGACCTAATTAATCGCGTGAATTTTGCAGAACAGTTTCTTGTAATTCTGGTATATGAATGTATGGAGAATCTTCTGCTTACATTAGACGTGGTTCACTTTAAATTATCGAGATGTGTCAATACACAAAATATGCAGTTCTGGGCACTTTCAAATCCAGAAGTTCTCCAAAGTCTCCTTTATCTGGACCTAAATGAATGACTGTTTGGTGTGAAGCTGTTTGGTTGCAGTACTCGGAATCGTTGGCATTTACTTTTTTCGAAACAGTGTTGAATACAGGGTACGTAGAAATGCTAGGAACTTTTTGGAACCAGAACTCCATCGAGAGAATTGATTTCAACACTGTTTGGTTTCGACTAGATGGGGCGATTTCGCATATGGCATGATTTCACAGCACGACAATATTCCTTGTTCTGTTCGTTCTCCGGATCTGACGTTTTGTAATAACTTGCTATGGGGTTACCCCAACAACAAAGTGTATTCTCGTCGACCTTTCAATATTCAAGATCTACGTCAATGAATCAGAGATGAGGTTGCACCGATTCCTCACGCAATGATACAGAGAGTAATAAGAATTATCCAAAGTTGATTAGAACAATGTTTACGCAATTATGAATCCCATCTCACAAATATTCTAGTCAAAACATAAAGTGGCATGGAATTACCTTTGTGATGATAGAACACTCTGAATAAAATCTTTTATATTTTCACCGTTATTTCATTTAAAAAATTATCAGGTTCCTGTGCCCCACCCTGTATAGTAAATCTGGTGCCTCGTCGTTTGTACTAGATAGTTGAGGGATTTCTTTTATTTGATAAACAATAATGATACTACCCAATGAGCATCCTATTAAAAAATGAATTTTTTTAACTCCTCCTTCCTCCTTCGAAACGTTATTTCGATCGAGTTTTGTTTTTCATCAAAATTTATTTTGTTTTTCATTAACATTCAATTCGGTCGTAAGAAGAAAATAATATTTTTGGTCCTCATAACTTCCATAAAACTTATGATCTGGATGATTTTACTTCAAAGTAACGAAAACTCCATCTTGCGTCATTATCAAGTGACGTAAAATTAGGGATAGAATTTGTGCGAAGGTAGTACGCACATCCACCTGCTATGCTCTCTCATTATAATTACTCAACTACAGAATATTATAATAACTGGGAAAGATTTAACTAGCGTTGTTATATCTAGCAAACAGAATAGAAAGTTGTCTGATTCTAAGTTCAGAAGAACTATCTAGTGAATTTGAGTTATATAGAAATTACTGTATTAATACAACGAGGCAACGATATATTTATTGATAATGGATTGAAAGTGGTAGGAATCTACAAAAAAAAGAAGAAGTTTGTAGTCATTGTAAGAATACATGAACGAATACAATTCTGTTAAATAAAATTTTCAGTTAAAGAATATATTACTGACTGTGCTTGGGACAATAAGATGAAATTCATTATATTGACTACAATTTAACTTATTTACGTTGGATAAATGAATTTCAAATAAACGCATATTATCAAAAATAACCATTCTTTCAATGTATAAATACATTTCCTGTTTTTCTTAAATTGTATTTATTATTTGCTTTTTCAGACATAAACATTACAAGCACAATTTAATGTTCCACTTTATGGTGAGACGTGTACTTAAAATTTGGACTTTTTATTTATTTATAACTTTCTATTTATATATTTGACTAATGTTTAATAAATCAGATAACTAATAAATAACACTCAGTTTTGTTTATTACACTTTAACCCTCGCACTCTAAAAATTAGTACGTGTGTTATTGTACGTAGATTATACGAATATATAATCTGTTTAAAGCTCACCGCTATCTTCATTTCTAAATCTGAAATACAACATCGAGATACGATAAAAATGTTACCTTTGTACTCTGTATCTTTATTGGTTATTCTTCCAAACATGGGAACCGATGGGTAGAGTCTCAAACTTTCTTTGATTACTTGCTCCAAATACTTCATTTGGTTTAAGTCGCTGTATGTTGAATCTCTGTATATATTGTCGCTAAATATTTCCGCCTGCTCCTCGATAACTCGTTTCTAAAACAAAAAATTACTCTTATCGTATGTGATAATTTCGTCGATAATAAAACAAACAGAAAATATACACGTACTAAAAAGTTTTCACAAATTTAAATGTGGATACTCGCATTGCGAGTTTTGTTTTTGATGGCATATATTGTGAGAAGTGAGAACAATGACGGGAAAATTGTAATAACTTATTGTTTAGAAAATAAAGACAAATTAATGTGGCAGTCATTGTCATTCATTGTTTCATACCTATTATTCGAAAATAAGTACGCTAAATTAACAACAATTAATTAGCATAGTGTTTATTAATCATCAAGATCATTTGGATCATTTAAAGATATGTCAAATAGAGATATTCGTCAAACAAAAATGTTTTAGTTGAGTGCTATATTATAACACATCAGAATTTGTATCAGAGACACAAATCAATAAATTGTAATATGGATTTCTGAAATATACGTTGACCAGATAAACAATATATTTATGAAGAAAAATATTTTACCTATTTTAGTGTGGTATGAAGATTTTATATGCTGAAAGTATGTTAGTCTACACATATCGTAATATCTAAGTTACGTTGTTTAAGTCTTCTTCTAGTTTTGCTTCTTTGAGAAACTATACGTACCAAATATTTAAATAATACATTCTCATAGCTATTCAGGTTAATAAATATATTTTCAGCTATAATATCCCTAGGACATTGATGATGTACGAGATAATTTTATGACAATCGAAAGTACGTTGCTTGGTAATGGATAGCTATTACCAAGCAACGTGCCTGAGATTGTCATAAAATTATGACGCAATTGTCAATGTCCGAGGAATATTCGGTCAGAAAACTTTTCGAAAAAGTAATATCAAAAAGTCGGAACACAACAAAACAATTATTTATTTATTAAAAGTATAGTTGGTAAAGGTAAGGTTACTAAAATTTAACGCAGCATTAGATTGGTTATTTTTTTCTACTATAGAAGATCTATTACCACGCATAGTATTTATGATCTTATTGTGGTGTTCTTGATCGATGTTTAAGTATGGTTTTATAGAATTTGAATTGTTATGACCAGTAATTTTCAGCAATTGTTGTTCTTGCACATCATTTTTTGTTAATTCGCTAACAGCAGTTGACCTGTTCGAATGGTTCGTTATCTTTTTGTTCTTTACATTCAGGCCAATAGCCTCAGCAGACGATTTAGTCCATCCATTATTAGTATTTCTTCCAACAGAGACATTGTCCTACCATGTCGGTTTCCGTTTTCCAGTGTTGATTTGGTTTTAAGAGCAGTCGTGGTGAGGTAATATGTTCGCCTCATTTTGATATCAGTTTATGAAAAAGGCCTACAGGACAGTTTTTACTTTGACTATTGGTAATCAACCGTTTATTATTTGTACAGCTTTTTGAACCGCCTTGGCAAGTTTTACTGAATACCGGATTATTTTCAATACGATTTGTTGGAGAGCCATCGTTATTTTTCTCGATTTGAAAAAAATCCAATAGACAGGCAACTTTCTTGCCTCCTCTCCACGCTAATTCTATAGCAGCAATATGGTAGAATTTACGCGTAAGACCTTCAGGGCTGTTTTCATCAGAACAATATTATTTGGTTTATTTCGGACAAACTTATGAAACTGAACTGGTCTTACGTTTGCATGGATCTGCTTGTAGTTTCTTCCTGGTTACATCGCGGGCATCTCGGGCAGGTTTAAATACTAAACTCTTAAATGGGTCAATCATAATCTTACAGTCATATAGTACTTTTCTTGTAAACGTTTGCACGAAACGTTCCACATAGTTTTTACTGTTGCTTTTTTGAATTCTGTTCCATTTTTCTTAGTCATATTGACGGCCCAATCTTTCAGTATCAATGCCAGTTATTTTACTCTTCTATGCTCATTTAATTCATATTTTCGCTCATAGCAAAACTCCATAAATATTCCCCATGTATATTAGTGACTTTTTGTGGTATTTTTTGGAATTTTTTCTTTGATTAGCGCGTTTATAGATTGAGAATTGGCCTTACCAAAACGTGACATTTTGAAATTTATTTGGCAGTTATTTTGAAGTTGTCAAAGTTAAATAATTTTGTTGTCATAGTGATTGAAAATTTCCCTGGATGGTGTTATCAGTGTAATGTAAAATGGTTGAGTGATTTGTGTCACATGACAAGAAATAACGAAATTTAATTGGTTGTTAGAACTGTAAAAAAAATTCAAAACAATATATTTTTAAGTTATGACACATGTTTATTGTGACAGAAATTAATATTTGTGTTTATGATATAGTAAAAGTAACCCGTATATCATAGGAGTTCTTTAAAAAAAGTCAAAATAAAAACAGGTTATTAGAGGCATAGGATACGTCCAAAATTAATAGCTATGCAAGTTTTATTCAAGACTACTCCTCTCGTAGCGAATTAATTGTATTACGTGTTTGTTAGATCCTAAACTTATATGAAATAGGCCGACACAATTTGTAACTGAAGACCAGGCTAGGGATCTCTGAAATCGAGTGTCCTAAAAACGAATACGTTATTTCAATTTTTCCAGCTTATCCTAATTGCGAGGCATGCTAACCTAAAAGTGCAAAAACCCTAATTATGACCTATATTTGACACAATATAACATGAACACGAACACGACTAGCGATTTTTCTTAGTACTTCTTTTATTCCTATTTCGGATCACCCCCAACCGATTTAATTTCTTCGAGATATGGTACATTAACTGTATCAGTCTTCTACTAAGAGACGAGAAGCTGATCGAAAAGTCAGATTAGCTGTCGAATACAGAGGACCAAAATTTCAAAACATACTGATTAAATAACTCGAACATTTTTCAATCGATGATAATATAGCTCTGAACAGAAACAATTAAATACTTGAACAACAACTAAATGAAATACACTAGGCACAACAATTAAGGGATGTAAAAAATTCCTAAATTTGTAGGTGATTTTCAAAGGGCTGTAACTAGGAGGAAAATAGTCGTAGAGCAATTTTAAGAAAAGAAAATTGAAGCTTCTAGTTTTCAGATATTGACAGTTTTCAGACCTTGATAATAAGGATCTGATAAAGATCTTGATATAATTTTTTACCATTATCAGTTTCTGAGTAATCATAAGAAAACTCTTGGAACATAATTTTCAAATTTTTTTTTGCCTTTCAAAAGGTCCACGGACTTCAATAATTTTTTTCAGTGATTTCATCATAAAGCCGTTTTAGATAATTTTATCCTCTTTAATTTGACTGGTCTAAAAACCTTCTCCAATGATAATTAACTAAGTTTATCGTCCTGCAAAACAAAAAAGTCAATTTTGACTTTTTATAAAGATTTTTTGACTAGCTAAGAAATCTTTATAGTCAAATTACTGAAAAATATTATTGAAGTCCGTGGACCTTTTACCAGCAGAAGGTCCACGGCAAGCAAAAATTTGGATTTTTATTTCGACAGTTCTCTTATGATTACTCAAAAACTGATAATGGTAAAAAAAATTCTCACACAATTTCAAAAACTCAGTTTTTGAAAACTAAAAACTTGTAGCTTTAATTTACTTTTTTTAAAAATTTTCTGCAATTATTTTTCTCCAAGTCACAGCCCTTTGAAAATCACCCACAAATTTAGGATTTCTTACATCCCTTAATATTTGTGCCTAGATAGATTAGATACATATTTTTTCATGGAATAACAATTTTTTTCGCAATATTTGACTTTCTTCGTTAGCGTCCTATTATTCAATATGAAATTAAAACTTTTAATGTGCCATTTCTCATGCCATATCATCTCAGGAGGATCCAAAGTGAAAGTGAAAATGGTAAGAAGTTCTAAAGGCTGGTATATGCCTTTTAAGCTCTAAAGGCTGGTATAGCGATTTAAAGAAAAATCGCTGCCCGTATCAAATTGTATTGTATCAAATCTCGGAATGGAAATCCTACATAAAAATTGCGCATAAAAATTAAGTCCAAATGCATTTTTTATAATTTGTAATTTATTTGTAACTAATAAGACTTATGTAAAAAGTAATTATCTTTACAACTTGTCGCTCTTCCATATTTATAACAAGCAATCACCCTCTGGCAGTGTTACGTAAATGACTACATCACAATATTATCATATCATTTAGAAATGCAAGCAAAACAGAGTAATAATTGCATGTGGATTCTCATGTTATATTAACGCTTTAACGATTATTAATTATATTATTATATTATTAAATTATAATTATATCAATAGCTTAACGATAAAATATAGTTATTTTTTTTTAGTTTGGAAAAATATTAAATAATTTCAAGGCCTTAACATAATTACATTGTAATTTGCGTTTATGTACTTAATTGCAGGTTTACTGCGTCCAACCTATAATTACGTTACTAAAATTACATATAGTGCACACGTGTAGTTATTTAAACTTTCTCTCTTCATTTGATTGTCAATTTGTTACAAATTATATAGAAGGTATTTCTTGTTTCATCTTTGAAAACTATTGTTTTTCAAATCTGTATTTATTTTTTTTTTCTTTATTTATGCGCTTTTATTTTTACGGGGGGAGAGGTTTAGCTTAGTATTATTCTTCCATCTAACCCCGGATATTCACAAGGACACACACAAGCACACCCAGCCGACTGATGTGGGAATCGAACACATGCTTCGGAGATCACTCCAAGCCGGCAATCTAGGCCAGCTCCAAGCGACTGGCATCGTTACCCCACATCAATCCAGGCAACTTGGATGCTTTCTGCGGAACTTTGAGGACAATTATAGAATAATTTATCCTCATAAAATCTGGAAATACCTATAATCCATGACAATACGGATTCGAACCGAAAATTAAGTGGTCATATGAAAAACAAACCCAACCAATTCCTTCATGCACTTCTATGCACTTAGAACATATTTTAGTTTATCATGTATATTTACCTGTATCTCAGGGTGATGTGCCAACAGATATAATGAAAAGGTAAGAGCCGATGACGTTGTATCATGTCCCTAAAATGAAACAAAAGTAGTTAGACAAATTAGTTATTGTGTCAGTCCATGAAAAATACCTAAACACAAACGTATATTTGTTTCAATACAAATATATAGTCTATTCATTTTCCTATTTTATCGAGATGTTTAAATGATCTTCTCTACGCTAATTTTTTATCTTTTAGACCCTTTAATATTCTTGTGATTTTAGACAAAATTGAATATGGGTTGAAACATCTCACCTCAAACATAAATGTATCCACTTCTTCTCTAATATCCTCTCTAGATAAAGGTTTACCATCGATTGTAGATTGTAATAATAGATCTAAAAAGGCCAATTTCCTTTTTATTCCAAAATTATCAGACTCAGGACCAATCGACTTATTCTCTTCTAGCTCCTTCTTCCTAGAATCGATGACAGAATAAGTAACATCATGTAATCCTTTGACAGATTTAATTTCTTTATAGAAATCCTTTGAGAATTTATAGAGGAAACTGTTGCTTTTAAAGACTGAGAAGGCACGTTCCATGCTTATTCTGCTTTCTTCAATCACATTCTTGACATAATCTGAATTCACATTTTCCTGTGCGTATATTTTCACGCCCATTGCAGCCTCTGAAAATAAAGAATCAAATTGTACGCCAAATCTTCATGTGATGATCTGCACGAGATTCTAAAACATTTTTTGTTTTCGTTGTTTGATTAAAGATAATAACATGATTCAAAAAATTTAGTGGAAAAATAAATTGACTATCATTAAATAAATTATGTTTATTTTAAGATAATACTGTTATTATATGACATATTTTCAAATTCTATATGCTTGCATATGAGGGTTATATTGGGTATATCAGTTGAGGCTATAGGATTTGACTTGTGCACTATTTGTGTTCTATCAAAGATAGGGCGTCAATATATAGTGACTGTCATCTACAAACCATACGACGTCAACATGTCACGACTAAAAGTTAAAAAATGAATAGCTTATGTACAACTGTTTTATGAAAGTGAACGATTTAGAGTTGCATTAAGAAATTAGCCAAAAATTAGGACAAAATGAACTGCCTGCGAGATACGTCCTCGTCGTGGTCGGTCAAATGAAAATATTGCTACAGTGAGAGAAAGTGTACAGTGAGAGAGAGTCTGTCAAGAGCCACCACCAATATTTGTATGACAGAAGCAGATCTTTCTTTAAAATGAGAGCGACCAGCCATGCGTGGTGGTTCATGACAGATTCAATTGTTGTACACGACGTTGAATTGATGTGTTTAGATACTCCTGTACACTTTTTCTCGCTGCATCAATATTTTCATCTAACAGTCCACGACGAAACGTATTATCAATAATGTTGCCTTATCAATAACAGAATCCATCTCCATATTTTTTTATTAAGTTACGAACTGATAAGTCTGTAGGTGCTTCATTTTGTCCTAATTATGTATGTGTTTTAAAACAACTGTAAATAATTGCTCATATCCATACAGTTATGTTGTACACAACACAGTTGTATACAAATTATTCGCCGTTGAACTGTTAATCGCGGCACGTTCACGTGATATGGCTTGTAGGTGACAGTCGCTAACTATTGACATCCTATTTCTAACAGAACACAAGTGGGGCGCAATTCAAATCCTATAGTTCCCACTGAGTCACCCTATATATATATATATATATATATATATATATATATATATATATATATATATATATATATATATATATATATATATATATATATATATATATCGAGAATATTATTTCATAACGTACTATTTTATATTACTACCTACCACATATCACGTCCAAGGTATATAAAGTAGTAATATTATACATATCAACACTATCTTTGTTTGGTTGTTTCTTCAACTTCTCTATAAGAGTTTTACCATTTGATTCGAAGCATTCTATAAACTTTTCCAGTATGGAAAAATGAAATGCTGGTGTAATCATCCTCCTACGCTTTTTCCATTTAGTTCCTAAAATATATACATTAAATCAATCAGCAGCATTACATAATTAAAATAGATACAAATAGTAGTTTACATGAACAGAGTGCAATCCATATGTAACGAGTAAACGAGTAATGAACGAGTCCATTAGAATGTATTTATGCAAAATCCGAAAACAGACCAATATTATTTGACACTTTATCGCACAGAATTTTCATCCATTTTTTTAAACAGATGAACAAGTATCCAATGAAAGTCATTCAATTTTTCAAAAAGATATAGGAGGAAGATAGCCATAGTGCTATCGTGTATGTATGTCTACATCCAAAGTGGTAGATGCACCATTTTTAATAGATACTTTGACATCAGACATCGAGTACGCTGCACTAATGATTGCCAATGAGCTCGATGTTCTCTATTAGGAATAAAATAGATGGGGGACAATTTTCTAGTATAATGACATTTGAAGAGTACTTCTTAAATTGTACATTTTTGTGGCTTTGAACATTAAACTATACAGTCATATAAAACACAATTATATAAACCGTTTGTTCGTTAGTGTGATAAAGAAAATAAATTTAAATAAATATAACATTATTTAAATGACAACACGTCTTGATATAAAATTTATAAATAGTTACATTCGAATTCATTACATTTCCACATTTTGGATACGTTATAGTAACTAGAATGCACTAAAAGCATTTGAGCTAACAAAGTTCCTGTAACTCTCATAAATATAAAATATTTATCATATTTCTTAGACATCAGTTCGCGTTTGAAACGAGGCCCGATTCTGATTGATAATCAAACAATCGCCAAAAATTCTTTATTAGCAATCGGTATCGTCAATTTCCGATTGACATAGTGCAGATTTTAATAATAAATAACAAGATTGGCGACGTTTTTTCACCCCATGACCATGACAGGCCAAGTTCTATCAGAGTTTTTGTTGTAGAATTGCACTTTAGCTTGGTGCCAATCCCCTTATCTTTCAGATATTCATTCCCCTACCCTATTCCATGATATAAAACGTTCATTAAACGTGATCATTTCACATAGGTATATATCTCTGCTTCACGTTAGAAGTTCAGACTTAATATGTAATTACGAAGAAATGTAGAGGGTGAGCAAATTAGGGAGGAAGTGACAAGTGTCACTACTTATAGTAAAACAGTTATGGTGTGAGACAGACATAAGGCAGGTGGCCTGAACTAAAATTTACCTCAAAAGCCTGTCTATGGAACTACCTATGGGAAATGTTAGATTGAAGGGTTCTGAAAATGATGCTTCAAACCGGGAAATGAGAATACGTGCCGTTTTTTTCTCGTTCATTTTTTGGAAATAACAAATAGGAAATTAGGACAAAAATTAAAAATTGTTTAAAAATATTTTGCGGCACTTTTCTTACGAAGAGCCAAGAACAATTTGAAAATCCGTTGATTTTGTAGGACTTACATACAATATTAGCAAATTACAAAATATTATATGAAGCCATACAGCCTCTCGACAAAAAGGAATTTTTATTGAATGAAGCGCTATATGTAGTGAAAATTGTAAACAATAAATGACGGACGTTGATTGATTCTACGGGAATACGCTTTAGTGAAAAGTTGAACAATGTTTTAATAAAAGACCCTGGTCTTAGTGTTCCGGAAACTATTTACCAAAAGTGTAACAATAGTAAACCTTTAAGTGACACAGAACAACAATTATGTGCAAAAATTACGTCATTAGATGCGGAACGGTCTTTCTTTATATATAAAAATATTTTTTCTCCACGTCGAGCATCATTGAAGGAGTCCACTGTAAAGGCGTATGTAATGCTATAAATGTATAGCTGATCGCATGACGAAATTCTGAGTTCTACGAAGTTTTAAAGGTAGCACATTATTTATATTATATCGATAGATATACATTGTAAGTGCTTTCTTTAGAGGCTTCTGTAGAACAGCGCGCCATGCGTCGGTAGACCCACCCGTAGAGTCGCACATGAAATCCCGCAATTATGGTACGCTCTATAACTATAGTTTCGATAAAAAAAATAATACTTACCATTGCTAGTCAAGAGCCCAGTACCCAGCCATTTATGCATGAATCGGTAATCATTGGATTTATCGATAACATTATTTGTACCCAGTATAAATTCTAAAAAATCATAATCTGCTGCCAGTATATTTGGTTCCAGTAGAAAGTGTACTTTCAATAGTTTTCCATTATTCCTTGTCAACCTGATGAAATCACTTAAGATCTCTGAAACAATTTTACAAATACTTTATTTATTTGACTTGGTTGTTATAAGAATAGCGACTTAATAGAGCACCAAAAATAATAAAATTTGAGCAGTATTTAATCTTAACCGATGGTCTTGCAAGAGTGAAACTATTATTACTGTAAATGTATCTCTTATTACTATTTGTTATACATTTATCAAGAATATTGCGCTGTGTTTCAAATTCTTATTCACACTTACTAATTCTCGCTCTATTGAGAAATATATCCTAATGCATACTTCTTTTCTATTCATCTGTAACGGCACATTGTAACTTGGAAATATATCGTTAGTGAAATTACATTTCAACAAACGAAATAAATTAATTATAAATACGCTTAATCAAAGTTTATAAATAATAGAAATAATATTAAAAAGTACTTAAAAAGAAAAAAATTATAATGTCATGGTCTATTTAAATTAGATTTATACGATATCTATATTGTGATTACATAATAATTCTGTTTACCAACTAATTATAATTGTTTAGGTGCCCAAATTTATTAAAATGTTAAAAATCGTATCTAATTCTACCACAATTGAGTTTCCTTGGCGAATTCATTTTTTAAATACACTGGATATATTTCCTAATTATGAATTAAAACTATCAGTAACTGTAACAATGACAGTATTATGTAATTTAGTTTTATTTTAAAAAACACAAGAAACATAAAGTACAAGGTTATACAAAACATTGAAGGTTCTGTAGAAAATTAGTTTCCTATTCTTTGTTTTTATATCAATAGTTACAACTCATTTCCAAGATAAAGAATAAAAATTAAACTATAATAAAGAGGCTATAATACGAGTAAAATCATTGTTTGTTACGTTCAAGAATATGCATCAAAGTATGTATATAAATTGCATAGATGACTAAGAGGATGTAGTATTAATTTCATCGTTATTTGCCAAATAAAAAACTCTCTTATCTTGCCGACAAATGGAAGAGTCTACCTGAGCCTAGCCATAAAAACAAGTCAAAGTTATGTTTTGAGATTTTTTATTTGACAAATAACGATGAAATAAACTATAACAAAAATATTATGGAAGTACTACTCAATACTTATGTTAATATTGAAATTAATGATCTATGTTCTCAGATAATTAATACTAATAGCTATTTACTATGTGAAATTTATAATGAAGTGCAATTTTCAAGTATATATAGTCGATGATACAAAGGTTAAGACAAATGTGGTGTGATGATACTACACCTAAATCACCCGATGTAATCACAAAACATTGATATATCAAAGTCTATGATTATCTTTGAAAACAAAATATATGCCAATTCACTATGCTTATCATTCCTTGATAAATAATCAAAATTACAAATATTTTGCAAGTGATCAATAACCCAGCCGCAAAAATAGGCCAAAGATAATAAGTTTATCTTTATTAAAACAGTTATGTGACTAAAAATCACTATTAAACATATGGTTTACGTCCAGATTAATTAACGCCACTTCATAGTCTCAGCATAAAAAGTTATTTGACAACAGAATTGATCAATAGGAAAGGCGTTGTCTTCCATCACGACAACTCTAGACACATATCTTTAGTGACTCGGCAAAAATTGAGAAACCTTGGCTGGGAAGTTTTGATGCATCCACCGTAGAGCCCAGACTCTGCTCCGTCCGACTACCATTTGTTTCGGTCTCTGTAAAACTCTTTTAATGGTGTCAAGCTGGCTTCAAGAGAGGCTTGTGAAAATCACTTGGTTCATTTCTTCGCCCATAAATCTCAGAAGTTCTACAGTGACGTGAATTATGGTTTTACCAGAAAAGTGGCAAGAGGTCATCGATCAAAATGGCACATATACCAGTAATTAGCGTGTGAAATTTATATGAATAAATTCTCTTTGAAAAACATGAAAAAACCGAAATTAGATTTTCCCCAACCTGAATATCTTAAGTTTACAAACAGCCAGGTTCTTTATACAATTTAAAATTATTGGTTCATGTTCTTATATTTTCAAATAACTGTGATATTGACTGTGAAATAAATTTTGGGACACTCTGTACAAAAATCAATTTAACTTGTTTGCTCGCACCTTAATTAACGCCAGCCATTTAAATACTTATATTAGTAATTAAAGTACTATCGATATGCAATTACTTGTACACACCTAACACAACAAATGGAAAAACATCACCATATATAATTAAAATTGATAAATAAAAAATTCCTAAACAAAAAAAATCCAGTTTTCCATGAACCCCGGAAAGTTACACGATTCTCAACATCATCGAGAAATTATAAAGACCATGATGATGATGATGATGATGATTTCGTTTTAATAATCTCCCGATAATGTCGACTTGATTGACGAAGTAGCGTCGAGAAATGTGTAATCTTTCCATATTCGTGGGAAAGAACTAATTGTTAGGTAAACTTATTTATACATAGGATCACCACTACTTGCTATAATGAATTGCTTTTAGGAGTTTCTTTTCTCCTAATCTCTCCATAATTAAAAGTAGGCATCATAGTTCAGAAACTTGACCTCCAGCGTCTGCGATACCTCTTCTAAGAAATTTGCATACACCGTTTCATAAGAAAGTTACCCAAACTGACAATGATAAAACCACAATCGGCTATTCTAAAGAAAAGTATTAACTAATTGTTTCCTGCTGTTGAGGTCGTCGTATTTTCCTACTGTTGTGGTTAATTGTCTAACATACGAGTATATATTTCTTTTTGTTTCTATAATTGACTCATGAAAATTCGTAGAAGAATATAAAACTAAACAAAAAATTTTAAAGCTATTCAATCGAAGAAATGGTTAAAATAACTTTATAGAATAAAATTACTTTTGGTATTTTACAGATTTATCGACATATTTATAATCGACCTATTTTCGAAAAGCTCGAAAATAGGCCGATTTTGGATATCAAGTATACGCCTTTTAAACAAAATTTTAAACATGATTCATGTAAGTATAATTCAAAAGAGATCCTTTATGAATAGAGTACTCATTAATTATTTAGTTTTATAAAATTAGCTGATTTCAATCTATAACATCTATGGCATCATTCACGTTCTCATAAAAAAACTTTTGATCTGAAGTAACACAATTACAACTTGGTAATTAACATTATCAACAATAAACGAAAGTCTACAGAGATAGTGACATTCTAGTAAATTGTCTGCTGTGGAGTCATTTTCTGGATGTTGCATGAGATTTTCATCAGAAGTATCCTGATTTGCCCAATATGTCTCAATAAACTGTGTCTCAAATATTCACAATTTGGCTCACATAAAGACGTTATCCTATTAAAAAGGATAACTTCACTTCGAAGAAGACAATGTAAAAATATACACTTTATTTAAGATAATCCAATATTCAAGTCACACTGAATTACTTTAAAAATAACATCAGCCATATAATTTTTTTAAAGTATTTCCATAAAGGGAAACTACATAGAATGGCATTTTCCCAATAGCTTACAGAGGACAATCCAATGTTCATTTCTGCGAAGAAATACTGAAGAATCTAGACAGAAATTAGATTATCTCTTTATGTTCCATTTTTTTTATCGACAGTTATTTAACTTTCAGACAAATAACTGGATATTGATCAGTGTAGAAGTATCTTGATATGTATGAGATTATACACAATATTCTTGAAAGGTTAACATATGGGTAAATATCATCCGCAATCATATTGAAGTGAATACTTCTTTGGCGGCGTTCTGATATTTGACGAGAATGTAGAGTGAATTGGAAAAAAATGTAACGTTTCGAGATTTCGTTACACAAGAGAGAAAAAAGATATAACGTAGAGAGAAGGAGAAAGAGAGCTATACATTTGGTATACCTAAAACACAGGCTTCGTTACAAGACAGAGTACACAGATATATAACATAGAGAGAAAGAGAAAGAGCTATACATTATATATATATATATATATATATATATATATATATATATATATATATATATATATATATATATATATATATATATATCAGGCTACTCGCGTCTCTTTTTTGTGTTGTCCTTCGTCTTTAACGCCCACTCATACGTTAAGTCCAAGGTCTAAGTTGCTTGAAGAGGGAATAGTTTAGGAAGCATAGTACGAGCAAGAGAGAGAGCCACGTATTCATTGAATACTAGGAATAGAAGAAAATATAGTATGACGCGCATGCGTGCGAGTACGTGCAACTCTGACGCCACACGGGAGTGGAGCAAGAGAGAGCGATATAAACTTAGTACGAAGCGATGAAGAAATATCGTCATCGCAGCCATTTACATCTCACCGAACCAAAATCTAGAAGATATAGTATATTTTATTCACCGCTCCCTACTGGTTTACAGCCACACAGGTGCAAATGCACTTGGAAGAGGCGAAGACAAAATCCCTTTGATTCTCGGGGGAGATTTCAATATAAATTTCGGATCCAATGATTCTTTGACGTTGATTAACTTTCTTCGAGAAACATTTGGTCTGCTTATAAATAACAATCCCAAAGAATCAACAACAAAATCCGGATTTTTTACACGTTATCTAGAAAATATCGAATCACGAACATATATTTCATATTTCAGTTGTCACAAACCAATCATATCAGTATTACCAATTGAACCACCAGCCGATGATAGTGTAGATAATGAATAAACCGAATATTTTTTACACAAATTTTATATCGTTATATTTCTTTTGAAATTATCCCTCTCCCTTTCTCTCTCTCTCTCTCCTTCAGTCTCTCAGTCTTAATCTTTCTCATTCTCTATTCTAAAGAAGTATTCACTTCTATCACGTGTACTGTGCTGCACATGATATTTTTTTTATTCAAATGTTTATTGAAGCAAATTTACCACCTACAATATATTTAAATATCATCAGAGATAAAGTTATTTTTGTGCTGGCAAACATAAAAATAAGAAAACATAAGACCATTTTTCCACCAACACCGAAAGATTTCTCTTTTTTGTTGGTGCACCGAAGGCTCCAATTGCTTCCCAGAATTTGGAAAATATAGTTTATTTCATCTCTATTTGCCAAATGAAAAGTCCCAAAGGGCTCTTATCTCATACCGTGGCTTATTTTTATGGCTAGGCTCAGGTAGGCTGTTCCGTTTATCGGCAAGATAAGAGAGTTTTTTATTTGGAAAATAGCGATGAAATGAATAGTATACGTCTACTAACCCGATCCAACCCAACAAAGTGAAACAGTTTGAATGCATTAAAATAGCGTAAATAAATGAAATTTTAGGATAGGACTAAAATTATAGAAGGTAGGAATGTCCTTAAGTGAAACCTTAAGGACTAAGGTTTCATTTAAGGATTTAAGGACTATAAATCTCAGTCTAACGCCTGTAGATCATAAATGTTGTAAATCGTTGAAATTAGCTGAACACGAAGAATTTGATAACACGGAAATATTCTATTACAATAAACATATATCTTTTACTGTACTATATGAACTACCCTGTACATTTAAAAATATTTTTATATGACGTTTTAAATCAAAAATCGACTTTTCCAAGAATATCTCATAGATCTCTGAAATAACGCGAAATATAATGGATTTCCATAAGTTGTATTCCCTTTTGTATTAATTACAATCCAAAATGATTAAAAATAAGATTTTAATTTGATATAAAATATTTTCTTAAATACTACTTTATTCTCTTACAGAAGCTCGCATTTCCAATAACGACAATATCGCTGGTATATCCCTTCTGTATATATTAAATATATAATAACACTAATTTCAAATGTCACTGTGCGTCGTGGAATTAGTAAAACCACCAAATATAATAATTAAAAATATCATCATGTTAAAATATTTTTTTATAATATTATGGTGTTTATAATATATTTAAATGTGTATGTTTAATAAGTCTTATCTCACAGTATTGGCACAGTATCAACACCAATGATACTATTATATTAATAATTAAAATTTTATACCTGAGCTAGGTCCAAATTCCAAAATATTCCCTATAATAGGCCACCCAGGAACGCTCTGCATCCAATCAATTTCTCTTGATATTCTAACATATTCAACGCATTTGTAAATAACAATCGAAAGGAACAGTATTAAAATTAGAACAACTATTTCGATCATACTGAAACCGCGCACACAACAATACTGAAGACAATATTCAAGAGTAACAGATAGTATAAGTACCGTGGCCTTTCCCTATTGATTACGATAATTTTCATAATACTAAGTTAATTTTAATTGCCATGTCTGGTGATGCACACACTCATTAGTTTTAATTTGTAAACAACAGCACACAACATACGTGTACTATTTGAAAAAGGATAATAAAACATTTAATCCGCCAAACTTTGGCCTCCAATTTTTAAGTACTGAATTGGATCACAAGTAGTGGGGAATTCCGGTAATTGAATTTAATTTTGATAACCATATCAGCTATGATCACACTGCGAATAAACAATGAAATTTGCTGAGTAATATTGATGTTGATGTGCTATCAAATCTCAATAATAATAGGTTATACTTGGGGGAACATAAGTGGAGTTATTCATCGTGTAAATAAGCATTAATCTCAATGATGACTATTGTTTATTACCAGTTGAAAAATTGTTAATATCGCTGCCATTTAAAACACTAATCATTGCAAGGAACATTGCGAAAATTTACATACTACCTAAATTTTTGACGTATTCTCTCAAATCAAATTATTATTCAATAAATAGGATATTTTTACTTTGTACTTCCTATAAAAAATGAGGATTTTAAAAGAATCATACTGTAGCAGATTCCTCATTACATACATCTAATGAAATTTTCAGAAATGTTGATCTCAAATATATGTACTGGTACTGTGGTACTGGATCGCAATAAAGCGTTTGATACCATAAACTATTAATTACTTATCCCCAAATGTATATACTGTGTATTTTTGATATTTTGTCAAATTATTGCGACAATAACGCAGGCAAACATAATCCTGGTGTTCCACAAGGTTTAATGTTACGTCCATTACTATCCGGTATAGATCTATGTTTTAAGTGACACTCAGCTGTCTAATGATTTCTTTCTGAAAATTGTATTGTGGTGACTAGTTATATAAATGTGATTTTGTGAACAATAAACTTTTCAAAAATTTCTCGATTTACGACTTATATGTTACTGACACATAGATCGTATCGATATAGATGTATACCACACGAGTTTCAGTCGGCATTTGTTCTGGATCGGCGTACCGTGTACGGCACTGATGAGAATTAATAAGTTCGAAATAGGTGTACGACGTTCGGTTCCCATCCGGGACAAATGTCGAATCCTACCCGTGGCGGGTTTTATTTTTTGAAACCTTGTCTGATCGTGCAGAAACACGAGAAAGGGGTCGAGAGTCGCTTTTAGGTATAATTCAATGCCTGGCGGGACTTTAGCCCGAGGAGTAATTGTTTCCTATAGCGATTATGTAATAGCTTTGCTATTCGGGAACTACTTGATAACCGTTTGGCGGTTTTCCTTTCTCGATTTCCGACTTATATGTTACTAACAATAAACTATTATTGTATAAAGCACATTCGGCTGCTTTGGTTTTTTGTTTAAACATAAAAAAACATTTAACATTAAAAATGTAATAAAACTATAACAAATCATGTTAATTTTGAAGGGGCAGTATATGAAAAGTCATTCGAAAGTCTGCAGACTTTACATGGATACCTGAAATCCATTAAACATTATAATTAAAGAACACAGACGATTTGGAGATTAATTGTTATATTTGAACAGATATATTTTATCTTTCCATGCAAAAGAAAAGTATAACGTCAAAACTTGGTTTTATTAGTTTTAGCTACTTACTGTGTATAATCGTCATTAAAGCGCATTATTTTTAATCATATATTGTCCAGGATACAAAAGTCAAAACTAATAAATCATCTGATGTAATCACAAAATATTGATATCGATGTTTATGACTATCTTTGATAATAAAATATATGCTAATTCACTAGGCTTATCACATTATTATTTGCTATGCAATCCAAAGTTTTTTTATCAAAAAATATCCAGATGAATTAACGCCACTTCATAGTCTCAGCATTAAAATTGATATATTTTCAAAGACAATATTAAATATATATTTCAAACAAATTTTATTACTATATTATACTATAATTGTACTGTAACTTTAGAATACAAACTGGAAAAACAGTAAGATTTTGAGCATTAATTTGCATGGTTGCCACTCCTTTTAATGCCATAAAAAATATCAATCTGTTTTAAAATCTAATTTAATATAAAATATAATATAAAAAAACTATATAGTTTTATCTTTTCCAGTTTCCATGTTTCGAAACATAGTTAAATATGAGGTATGTGTATGTGGTTCATTCCCCATAATATTAAAATACTTAATGACACACGAATACTGAATTTTTCTATATTACTGTTACGAGGTATTTGAATTGTATCAAAACACGTTGGTTACGACCTTAAAACCTTCTTGTTTTTTTTTCAGCGCTTATAAATTCAGCCAAACTTTTTTTATACTAAAAATTAATCTTTACTTTTATTTTAAACATGAAAGTATAACATACTTAATATTTTTTAATTATATTTATTCTCAAATGAAGCCACTATTCTTATATAAACATTAGTGTTGTTATGAAATTTAATTTTAATATAAATAATTTTAATTCCATATTTTATAAATAAGTAACTAATAATTATTATAAAATTAAAAACAAACAGTATTCTACTTTATATCATTTACGTATAAGAAGCTTCAGAATGTTGTAATAGTTCCCCAGTATACGCAGTTGGAATCCGAGCTAAAATAATACTTAGACAAGCCTCACGATTTATGTCTTACAGTCATAGAATTAAAAGGTTCAGATTGAAACACGAGATCTTTGAAATAAAATCACAAGAATAAATCTAACGGTCTCAGACCTGGGGATATTACAGGCCAATTAATTGTACCCCTACTATTAATCTATATATCTTGAAATGCGTTATTTAAATACTCAGTGACGATTTTTGCACTATAGAAAACAGCACCATCTTGTTTCTAGATCATTAGACTTTATTTATCTATTTATCCAAAGTAATATTTTCCATAAGTTGTGGCAATATATTTATAAGAAGATCTAGGTATGTTTGTGCTGTTAAAGTGCCTTCATAATATATGTAGCTACACATATTATAGTTATACATATTAAGTTCTTTAACTCCTACACGGAACATAGGACTTCGGCAAAAACGCACCATCTGGTTCTGTTTTGCGCCATGGCTTTGGCCTCATTCCATGTCTTTCCTGCCCTTTTTAACTCATCCATCACTGTTCTTCTCCATGTTTGCACCGGTTTTCCTACTTTTCTAGATTCCTGTGGATTCCATTCTAGAGCTTGTTTCGCATCACTATTGTTGGGTCTACGGAGTATGTGCCCTAACCAACCCCATTTTCTGCTTTTAATTTCAGATGCAAGTCAGCATCTGAAATTAAAAGATCAGCAGTCTTTTCTTGCTGATTTTTTGACTCGTTTATTTAGCTCCTGATAGAGCCTCTACTTTTCTGTTTTTCCCTCTATTGATTCGGCCTGTGTAATATCCGCATTCTTCTTTTTTCTCTCCTTAATAAGAATCCACGTTTCATCTGATGTCCATTCTTTCTTTTTCTCTCCTTTTTCTCTAGAATGATTTCAGCTGTTCTTAGCAGTGTTGTCGCAATTGTCCCCCAGTGTCTCTCGTTCTGGGCATCGATTTGTTGGCATAGTTCTTCTTTGAATGTTGTGCTTACTTTGTTGTGTTTTTAATTTCTCAATATTATATCTGGGTATATTTATCATTGATGGTATTTTATGTGTGGATAACTTTATTTTTAAAACTCCTATTAGGAGGTGATGGTCACTTGCAATATCTGCTCCTCTTTTGTTGCGTACATCGATAAGAGAGAACCTCCATCTTTTTGCTATTGCGATGTGGTCTATTTGGTTTTAAGTTCTCTTATCAGGAGATACCCATGTCACTTTGTGAACATTTTTATGCCGCCAATTACGAGATTGTAATTGCAGCAGAATTGGGTGAATAGTTCTCCCTTCTCGTTCATTTCTCCTAAGCCTTGTCGGCCCATTACATTTTCGAGATTTTTGTTGTTTTGTCCCACTTTTGCATTGATGTCTCCCATTACTATCAATATATCACCTTTCGCCGTTTGTTGAGCAATTTATTCTAGTTGCTCATAGAATATGAGTTTTTCTTTTGCAGGAGATGTATTTGTAGGGGCATAACATTGTATGACTGTTATTTTTGTGTAGAATCGTGCTGATAGTATTCTGTCATTTATTGGATTCCAGGAGATGAGACTCTTTTTTGCTTGCTTGTTAGGGAGTAACCCCACGCCACTCTCATGGGTTCCTTCTTCTTTTCCACTGTATAGCAGAATTTCTCCTGTTGCCACGTGATGTTCGCCCTTTCCTAGCCATCTCACTTCCGACATTCCTAGAAAACACAACCCGTAGTTATTTAATTCTTTCACCGTTTGCGCTATTTTAGAGGGTTCATATAGAGTCTTCACATGCCATGATCCAAATCGCCAACGTATGATCCGTCCTGCTTTCTTTTACCGAAGTTTCTGAATAATATGATTTAAGGTGAGTAGGTTATTAGCCTTCTGCACCCGAGTCCGGTGTCGGGGCTGCCGACTATATAGCTTCCAGACCAGCTTGTATTGACAGCATTTACTCTGTCGATGGTATTTAGGTTATACCGCCTATACTCGGTCGCCAGAGCCTCGTTGGTAGTAACAGGGTATACCAGGTCTATTCCAGACAGAGGGTGAGGTTGACAGTTGGGCAGGAGAGGCTGTATCTTGCGCTTCACTGCCCCATTAACACCCCATGGTTATACGTACACCTTATTTATATATTTGCAGTAGTATCCTTTTTTATGCGAAATTTAGGCCCATCTTTTGCCTTACTCTTTCTTCTGCACAACATAGAAAATCTCACACTTTTTCATATTGTTGACGAAATTGTACAAAGTGGCATTTACACGGAATAGTCCTTTCAATATACTACTCTGTATAACAGATAAAATAACCAAAAAGTTATTTAAAAAGGCCTTAAACTTAGTTCGAATGTATCTATTATCTGACGATCGAATGTTAGAGATATTAGGAAATTAAATCAATATATTTAATCTACAGAAGTTGAGATGATGGACCCTGTTGCACTTTTTAAATTTATTTTAAAAATGACAGCAAGGTTTAACTTTATACTTTATTCAAATAATTTTAATACTGTAACTTTTCATTTTTACGTGAAGCTTTCCAGTCTGCATTTAAAAAATTGCACACAGGTACACAATAATAGCATAAAATATTTCTTTTGAAATATAGTACAAAGGAATATACCACAACAACGATATTTTCTCTAACATTGCAATAGCTTTGCAAATTATAAAATTTTAATCAATCGAAGTAACAGAGGAATAATCAAAGTGACAGGGTAATAGAATACATAACGCTACAAAAAGTATTTTCAAATTTTAATATTAGATACGCGAAATATTAATCAAGAATTTTTAACCTATATTATGTAGTATCTTTTATATTAGCTTATTTCTGTTGGTTTATCTGATGACTTATTATTTATGGTATATATGTCAAATATCAACTAACTGTTGACCTTTAATATAAGTTATTTAAGATCTAATTATCTAGATCTCGTGACTCTAATGAACGTGAATAATAAAGGGTCAGAATTACTAGATGTATAATTTTAGTATTTTCTCCATCGTCCAGCAATAAATATTCAACCAACTAGAAACAAATAATAATACTGTACAATTTTTAATGTCACGTAGGTTGGTAACTATACAATTCAGTCAAAAATATAACACCAACAAGATAGTGTGAAACATCTTTAAATTACAACGGAAATGAGTAAAAATAACTACTACGTTTTTATACCACTATATTTTCATAGAAACGTGACTGCAGTTTCGACAATTATGTCATTTTCAAACGATGATTCAACTAAGAATAAAATACAAACATTATGTTCCCATAATATATACTATCCAAATACCCAAATTTTTAAATTAAGTTTTTAATTTACTTCGAATTAAGTTAGAACTGTGTATACTGTAGAACTGTATACAGTGAGCACATAAATTGTTGCTACAAATTCGATAAAATCGTTACCGGTAAAGTAGGAACGAAGTTCTTAGACAGGTCGATTTGTTTATAAAGGTTCATTCAATAACGACGCTTGATTTTTAAACGTAAATAAAACAAATTATGTGTGAAAGAATATTTTATGGCATTAAGTGCGGAATATAGCGTCATGCAAATGTCCGCCGCGGCTCTGCTTGGTGGCATGTATTCGAGAGGTCCAATTTTCAACTAATTTTTCGCATAAGTCTGGCTGAATTTGCTGGATGGGGTTCGTTATGTTGACTTTGAGGTCATAAATTGTTTGCAGTTTATTCGCATAGACCCTCAATTTAAGATAGGCCCAAAGAATTAGTTTTAATGGCGTTAAATCGCATGATCTCGGTGGCCAGTTCATATCACCACTGCGTGAGATAACCATGCTTTCAAATACCTTGTGTAGAATTTCAATCGTGGCATACACTGTGTGGCACGTAGCGCCGTCCTGTTAGAACCACATGTCGTCGGCATCCATATCATGCAATTTAGGCCACAAGAAGTTGCTTATCATCGATCTGTAGCGCTCGCCGTTGATGGTCATGGCAATGCCGTTTCCGTTTTGGAAGAAGTACGGACCGATGATTCCGCCAGACCAAAATCCGCACCAAACAGTGACTTTCTCGGAATAAATTTGGTGCTGGTGTATCTCGTGCGGATTGGTATCGTCCCAAATCGGTCACCTTTGCTTGTTCACATATCCACCCATTCAAGAATGGGCCTCATCGCTAAAGATGTTTTTTTGACGAAATTTGGGTAAACTTCCAACTGCTCCAGAGCGTAATCAGCGAACACACGGCGTTATCTATGGTCGCTTACCTTAAGTTCCTGGATCAGTAGAATTTTGTACGGACGCAGTACCAATGCAAAATTCGCCAAGTTGATGTCGCAGAAAGGTCAATGACGAGAAATTGGCTTCCTCGGGTTTTCTCGTACACTTCTACGCAGAGCAGCGATGTCCTCAGCAGATCTTGCGTTTTGGTTACGTGCGTGTGTTGACTGGTTATTTATCAAACCGATTGACTCAAACTTGGCTACTAAACGTCGAATAGTTGACTTGGCGGGACGGTTGTGGTGAGGATAAAAATCACGAAATTCGCAGAACGTTTCTCTATCGGAGTACCGACTTTGAAAATAAAATTTGATAATATGCGCACGTTATTGAACACTATAACTTTTCACGGTGATTTGCCATACACTACTGACAATTCACAATAAATTTGATAGGTATTGCTTTAACAACATGACCGCTATAACCTAACAAATTTCAAGCACCCCTGTTAAAATACCCTATAGATGCCTATTATTGGGTACACCTTTCATGTTGTCGCCATCTCTGTTGAAATTATAACGTCATCAGCAGTTTTTAAGATATATTTTTTTAGCTTCCGTCTACTCACAGTCTGCACGAATGCAATTGGCGAACGTTTTAATGTTTATTGCCAGAGAGCAAATTGTCTAACAGCATTGGTTAGCACACTTACATTAAAGGCCTAACATTTTTATGAACTGAGGGTTCCTTAAATCTAGGGAACTATTTTACAAAATTAGCCTTATTATCTGACCCTTATCTCGAAGGGGTTGCAGTGTTTTAATCGGTGCCTCTATTGGCTGTTGTCCATGAGTCTGTGAGGAAATTTGAATACATCTGTAGAATTTTCTAGACTTTTATATTAGATAGACTTGTTGCATCCTACAGCTGCGCGCAGTACATAAGTTTGAGAATCACTTTATAAATAATTAGTTTATTTATTAACCAAGGATAACTTACACTTTCTTCCAATTAACCAGTAAAGTTTGCTGAGTCTTAAACCTAGTTGTTTTCTTTCTTCATAAAGAGTTCTTTTTTTCATGAAGATGTGGTGTCCCCAATTTAATTTCCTGTCGAGATGCATACTAAGATATTTAACGAATTCTGTTTGTGGAAGTCGATGTCCATTAAAACTAACACTCGGGAAGAATTCTTTTCTGAGAGCAAACGTTAGGTGCTGTGATTTAGATTCCTTCATTCTTATTCGCCATTTTTTAACCATATCTAGACATCGTCGAGAGCGTTTTGAAGTTTATTTGATGCGTATCTGGATACTTTACTTGTTGATATAACTGATGTGTCGTCTGCTAAAGTAGCTGTAAATGTTCCTGGAGTAGTAGGCAGATCATCAGTGAAACTTTGATAGAGGACAGGCCCTAGTACGCTTCCTTGAGGTACTCCTAACTGTATGAGATGTATGTAAGTTATTTTCTCGATATATCTAACCATGAAGCATCTACTTGTCAAATATAACTTCAATATTAGGTAAATTGGCGACGGAACATTTGATTTTAATTTAAATACTAAACAGGGAACTTTGTCAAAGGCTTGTGATGCATTTAAGAATGCGGAAGAACATAACTTTTTGTCTTCAAATGACTTTTTAATTATTTTGACATCCCAGTATACTTGCTCGATGATTGCATGATCTTTACAAAAACCGAACTGATGCTCTGGAATAATATTCAGTTTCTCTACGAATGGTTTCAGTCTTACTATGGATAATAACTACTCAAATAGTTTTGAAATGACGAGTAATACGCCGATGAGCCTATATGATGGCTTGATGACACTTCCCCTAACAGTTTCCCAGGTTTAGGGATAATAATATGATTTGTCCAACTGTCCACTGAGATGAGAAGTGTCCAATTCTAACGATTGCATTGTAAATGTTGATATAGACCCTAATGCTTTTTCGGTAGTTATTTTATAGCTTTCTTCATCATCCTGTGATCAAGATTTGCGAATCATATTTTTAGCTTCTGATCATTTTATGGCTTTTGTAGGAAGAGCCATTTTGGGATGGTGTTTCTAGAAATGATGTAACCTCTTCTTCCTCTGTGTTCTGAGATGAGAATGGCTGGAAGACACTGAATAAGTATTCAGCAAATATTTTGGCTTTTTCTTTATCGGTTCTAGCCCATGTCTTGTCTTGTTTTCTTATTGATGTAATTGTATTATATTGGGTAGTTTGTATCATCTCTAGAAGTTTATCCTTTTACATGGCATTGAATAGCTTGTTTTCTTTTTCATTGGTAGTAGTAGTTTTGTTCAATCTGGCCTTGTCCTCTGGGTCTCTAGTTGTCATCCACATTTTCCTCAAGTGGCGCGTTTTGGAGGCCTCCCTGATCAGTCTAGAATAATTATGATGATTATCTTGGCTATTTATCGAGTTGCATCCCAAGCAAGTTGTCATATTGTATTTATTAACATTTATATGTACATCTAGATATATGCCTTCTTCAAGCCGTCTTTAATGGAATATTCTTATTATCATATATTACCAGTTATTCTTTTATCAACTAGATATTTGAACAATCTCCAGTCTATTTCTTTGTTGGTAAGTGTAACTGTTTCTTCTATTTTGTTAGTACTGAAATTTACGGTTACCAAAATGGATGAGTGATCAGAGGAGAGATCAAGGATTTGTTATACCAGGCAATAGCTTACAGTTGTAAACATAGTTATTTTTGTAATTATAGTAGACATTTTTAAGTGGGATCGCTCTTATATGATGATCCCATTTAAGTAATCCTAGAATTACGTATGGTTTATCAAATTTTCTGGCGGGTTTACATAACAATTGTTTCGAGCAATTTAGTAATATAATTGGTTGTAGCAAATGTTTCAAAAATTCTACTTTTTGCTGTTTATAAATTTTGATATTATCTTTACATTACTTGACATGACTTTCTCTAAAGTTTTCTCTCTCTAAACTCTTTCTAAAGTTTTTATATTTTTTTACGTTATTTGCTTACTTCCATAGCAGACAATTTAACCATATTAAATAGTTTTTGTTTGTATTAATTATTATTTCCATAAATCATTGTTATTAATTTATTAAAATATTTGTTATTTATCAAAACAGTTATAATATAACTTACTTATTTTATTATATAATCACAAATTTAGATACAACTTATATAAAAAAGTGTTCTCCTTAAATATCTCCATCAAATAAGAATGTGAACATTTAAGAAAGCTATCAATGAATTCATTAATGACGTCAAGAAAATGAACATTTAACAAAAAATTTAAAAAACAAAATAAACTTATTCCAACATTTTTTCTTACTTACCGGGTAATAATTGTACAGAATTTATTCAAACCTTTACATATCGTACTTACAGTGCTCTCTCTATGTTCATTAGGAAAAGTCTATTATCAGAATATATTGTTGATTCAGGAATGAAATCCAGGAAAAAGTCCAAGAACGAATTTTATAAGTAAAAAACTATTTCTGCACATAAAAAAACACCACGTAAATTAAACAGCCCCTCAAATTCAAAACCGAAGCTGTCTAAGTGGGGGATACACATTGAAAAAATGCGGACAACACTAACATTGCTAGTACCGATGCTTAGAACCATTGGCGGTTTTACTATAAGAGCTGCAGAGCTGCAGAACACGTAAAATTTTATGTATTTAATCATATAAAAATATCAACAAACAGAAGAATAAACTACTAGCTTACAGGTATATTATTATTTATTACGACGCGAGCTACGCCCCTTAATATATGCAACCTGCAACCTCATATACAAAATGTGTGCACAGTGAACAGTTAGATGCGTCCTTTGTTTTTATTGGCTAATCAGGCACGTGACCCAGTACACAAATATACGGATAATGTGGCTACAACAATGACAGCCACTGCTGCAATAATATTTCGTAATAGGACGTGGTACGACGATGTAAAAAAGATACAGAAAAAAGCATAACACGGCGAGGAAAGTTAAAATTCGTTGAACCGTTGGTAGACTTCACAAACGACTTTTTTGTTTATAATTTATAAAAAACAATATTTAATAATTTAATAAAATACATTTAGTTTATTCCAATTTATTTATACCGTCAGTAAGTAAGTCGTGAATAGATATTATTTCAAAAAGGTATCAAATTTGAAAAATCGTTTTTGTGAAAGTCGGTATTTTTATATAATATATGGATTGTTCCTTAAAATTCAGAAGTGACAAGTAAACGCGTTACCTTGAAAATTTTAAAAACTTTTAGAGCTTTTAGGTGCTCTCCGGGTAGATTTAATATCCGGGAATTAAATTTGACCAATGTGACAACCCTAAGCAGAACACATACAATCAATGTTCACGCGCCGCCACTGCTTAGAACCGATCCAAAATCACGACGGTCAATAGTTAGTCGCATTTGCCAAATAACGTGCTCTATCCAACTCAGCTACCACGATGATATAAATAAGGTAATAAAATTTCAAAGGCCTAAAAATTTACCAGGCTAAAATTACCCCGATTGTAAGTAACCCTAGGTGAACGTTGTGGCCATTAAGTTAACCCACGTCTCCCCGTCTACATATCAGGAAAGTTGTCGTCAGAAGATGAACGGACATTTCAGCGACATTAAATACTCCATCTTTTTGAAATCAAATACCTTCGTGGGGAATCTCATCATCTTCATTGTTTCAATAAGGGACTGCTGCTGGACGAAGTAACTAAGTCGGAATGTGGACATTCTAAATATCTCGCAGCACTGACATTTTCTCCAAAGAAATCGCTAAGAGACGACTTTCTTGGAGACGACTTGGATCATTCCAGATCCTACATTATCCTCGCGTTGACACTGACTATTCAATTTTTGAATCCAGTAAGGATGTTCTTGTGACCAATGTCTGCATTTATGATGATGCTTTAATTATGGCGATGACGTTTTCAATTTTAAAAATAAGTTCTAATCTGGTTAGCTTAATTCGTTAACTAACTAGAGGTTCCATCCTGACATCGAGATGCCAGAACAACAGAGAAAAAAAACAGCTCCAGGAAGAAAAGCTTGTAAAAAACGAATTCAGTTATCAACATGCTGTAATTCTGATGACAACTAAATATTGAAACTTTTAGTAAAATTGGCAGGAACAAGGTACAGACAGAAATCTAGATTAGATAACTGAAGTTATTTAGGCTCCAGGCTTTAAGCTGTTTGCTTTTAAGCAGTGATTTGATAAATGTTCTTATATCCAAAATTTTAACTAGTAATGAGTTAAACTTTTCAGCTTGAAAATGACCGATTGACTGATTTAAAATGCCTGGAAAAGAGTACGATCTGCAACAGCACAACAATTCTGGAACAAAATCATTAGATCTAATAATAACAATGCTCTGGAGTGCGATGATATAGAAGACTACATTCCTTTAAATTTTAATATTTTAAATAAAACAGGATTTGCCCAAATAGCAGAATAGATGGATAAAGTTTCTTCTTTCGTGAAGTTGTTAACTGAATTGATGGTGATGGAAATACGATAATTAGACGTTTTTGGTAATCAAGACAGTATTACTGATGCAGAAGATGAGATAAAAATTTTTAGAAGTTTCCACGCCATTTAGTATAAGGAGTGAATATGCTCTAGGAAGTTTGGATATTCCTTTACGATGGGCAGCAGAAAATATTGCCCTTTTCTCTATTTACTAAACGGCTGTTTCCGTGTGTGTGTCACGAAATTTTTATGTCGATGCACGAAATGCTTTTCGTTCGAATTTCGGCATTTTGACAAAATGAGTATAGTAAATCGACCCTTGCAAACAACGTGGTAACTTTTGTCTTTTTATCCAAAGCCTCTAGAGGCACGCTCCGGAGCTGCCTTCGATATAAGCAAGGGGGCGGCGCAATATTATTGCGATTTGCTTACTCGTCTATATTTACCAAACGGCTGTTTGCGCGTGTGTGCGTGTCACGAAATTTTTAGGTCGATGTACGAAATGCTTTTCGTTCGAATTTGGGCACTTTGACAAAATAAATATAGTAAATCGACCCTTGCAAACAGCGTGGTAACTTTTTTTTATCCGAAGCCTCTAGAGGCATGCTCCGGAGGTGCCTTCCATATGAGCAAGGGGCGGCGCAATATTATTGCGATTTGCTTACTCGTGTCGTATTAAAGAAAATGACTTTTAAAAAGCATGAACATAATTTTAAGCGGACTAAAATCACCAAGTTTTTTTCAATCGGATGTTTTTTTTTTGGTAATTCCATTGCTCTAGATTTACTTGATCCAGACTATCACCATCATACTACTCGTATATATAATTGAAATGTTTTCAAGTTGGAAGATATTTTACTTTTTAATAATAATAAGTTAATATTCTGCTACATTAGTTACACAATTGTGTTACCATCACAGACTCTCAAAATGTTCGTTTAACTATACTCAGAATTCAACATTTCGAGTAAATGATTTACCGTTCCCAATCATTTTAATTATATTTATGGTACCGATGGTACTTGTGATAGAGTTAGTTTCCATTTTAAGTTTGAGTTAAGTAACTAGTGTTTCCAATCCCCTGTAGTTGTTGCCACAAAAAATTATATTCTTCCAGGATATCTTCAAATTACCCTGAACTAATGTAACTTTTGGCAAACTGTCAATGTCAATTATTTTAATTCAAATGTAAAAGTATCGGAATGGAAGTTTTTATTTATATTTTAATATTTAGTTTTAGTGTCAATTTCGCAAGTTTTCAAAAAGAAGACAAGTCCGCTAAAATACTACTCGGTAAGGATTGTGATCCGGAAACCCACAAATTTATGGTTTTTGTCTATACACAAATAACGCATCGTACATGTGGAGGATCTATAATAAACGAATACTGGGTACTTACTGCCGCGCATTGTTGCGAGTTAAAAATGTGGGTTAACGCGGGCTTGTCAAAAGATATCAACAGTGAATTAGTATATATAGACGTAAGTCGTGTGTACCAGCATCCGCGGTATACGAGTACATATTCACTAATCAATGATATTGCATTACTGAAGTTATCCAAACCTCTCATGGAATCAGAACACGTGAAGTACATAAAACTCCCTAACAATCCGATCAACGAATTTTGCGTTGAAGCTCTCGCGATGGGCTGGGGAACAGTCACTTGGCCTGAATCATCTACAGTAGAACATATCCAGTGCGTTACGTTGCCAGTAATAGGGGCCAGAAGATGCAAAATTCTATATCCTTGGCTTGAGAATTCGCAGATGTGCACGCTATCCTTCGAAGGAAAGGACTCTTGTTTCGGAGACTCCGGTGGTCCACTAATCTGTGACGATACTCAAGTGGGTATTGTGTCGTTTGGAGAGGGTTGTGGACAACCTTTTCACCCTGGAATCTACACGAGAGTTGATTACTACCATGATTTTATTCATGACACCATGCTAAATACCTCCAATATTGCAAAAACTTATTTATATTCAGTTTTATTAGGTTTTGTGTTATTATACGAGTACTTTCTGTGCTTTTAATAAAAAACTACCCACTACTGGCACATAATTAAGTAACCATTTTCTTAACCTTGCACTAGTGGCGCATCGTCTGAGAGATCCGAGCGTTCCTGCTTAGCGGATAATTCGGAAATTAGTTATGCGACAGTTACGTACTTTTCAGTTCTCAGTACCTTCCTACTTTCTGGATTAGTAACGTGTGATGTAGTATAGAGTTATTTACAGTTTAGCAAGAATAATTATCGCTTGAACGGGCTTGATAGACCCGGCGCCACCGTGTACGTTACATAACTATTTAGTGTAATAATTAGTGTTAATAGTGTTATATTGACATACATTGACATTGACATACATCAACATTGTACGAAGAAATAAGAGGGATATTACTCCTGAGTTCCTACGTCCCAAAGAAGGGCAAAAACGTCCCCCTAACCTCCAGCCTCCATCATGATGACAGCATTGACCCAAGATCAGGAAACAAAAATAAATCAGAGATTATAACCTTTTATAATTCAACCAAGGGTGGAGTCGACACAGTAGATATTTTATCGTCAAATTATGATGTAGCGCATATAACAAGATGGTGGCCTATGGTGATCTTCTATGCCCTAATGAATGTGGCCAGGACCAATGGCCAAGTAACACATAGTGCTAATGATCCAGATTAAAAATTACTGAGACGTAAATTTTTGAAGAGCTTCGCCTTGTCGTTGGTGGATGACCATAAGAAACGCCGTTCGTTGGCAAAAAAAATGCCAACTGAAGTTCGCGAATGGCGCCAAGGAATAGCTGGAACTTCTGCAGACTTTCGTGAACAACAATTAATTCCTCCGGGGACGCTGGGACCAGAAAAAGATGAGCAGAATGCCGCAAAGAGAGCAAGAAGAAGATATTACTGTATTCAATGTCAAAGATTTTTGTGTCTGCCCCATGCCAAATTATCTGTCGTAATTGTGTGGCGTAATTGTGTAACTTCAAAATTACGATTAACAAGATATCTTGTTTCGTAACTTTAAGATTTATTTGTTTTTTTTTACCTTTCTTTTCTGATTAACTATATTTATTTGCATTACTATTATTTCGTCACAAAACGAAGTACCTATTTCCCATATACTAAAACTATAAGATATTCTTAAAAGTCAAATTGCTTTTTACAAACAATAAAAACCAGTGTTAAAGAAAATATAAGCATGTACAAAAAAAACCTAACATTTGCTGAATTTGTTTATTATTTATTTACGGGTCTATGACACCCGGCGTCACTTTCCATGTTAAAGTATAGGGCATCACTACTGCAAGCCTAAAATGAAATAATACTGGAAAAAATTAATTGAAATATATATAATTTTGTCCTATATATTTCACTCTTTGGGAATTTCTTTCTGTTTCATGTAATCGGATAAATTGAACACTCGTCTGTATATTTAACTTTCTCCTAAACCCTAATGTTTCAGGGGAAGACAGTGTGTGCGTTTTATGTGTGTTTAAACTCTTAAACATTTTAATTTTATTTTTTATTTTACGTATTATGATTATCTGTACTGACTGTCATACTCATAGCAGATTTACAGATACTTCCATGTTCTATTATATTTACAAAGTTCCATTATAAGCTGTGTAAGTCCTTTACAGCACGACTTGGATAGTTAGCGAAACCCATTACTGTGAATTCATATAAACATACCTTCTTGATAACTTTCTAAGGAAGATACTGTGTGTTGATTGTTGTTGAAAATGATTGAAACATTAGATTTCGCAACAAAGAACAGGAGAGCAGTTTTCCAATAAATTAAATACCGAAATACTATATTCGGCTTGAGACACGATTAACCAACCATGCTAACATAATCAGGAAATGATTGAAACGTTTAAACTAACTATTCTCTCTTTATATGTTATAAAAGGTGGTCCAACCAAAGCGCACGATGTTAATTGTAAATAAAACAAAAAATTTTCAGAGAATTATCTTAATATTTTTTATTATGATAGAAGGATCTATGACAATTATGTGTGAAACAAAATATCGGCCAATTGCTCACCACGGCTTCGGTGGCATACCTCTATCCGATGATCCATATTTTCAATGACTCTGAGACATAATTGAGGTTCAATGTCGTTAATGTGCCGAATTATCTCATCCTTTAGCTATTGAATTGTTCTTGGCTTATTGACGTACACTTTTTCTTTTAAATATCCCCAAAGAATGAGATCCAACGGTGTCAAATCACAGGATCGTGGCGGCCAATTAACATCGCCACGACGTGAGATAACACGGCCATTGAATTTCTCGCGCAAAAGTGCCATTGTTTCGTTGGCTGTATGGCAAGTGGCACATCCTTTTGGAACCACATATCGTCCAGGTCCATATCCTCAATTTTTGGCCACAAGAAGTCCGTTATCATCTCGCGATAGCGAACACCATTCACGGTAACTGCTTGGCCGACCTCATTTTCGAAGAAGTACGGCCCGATGACGCCCCCATGCGCCAGCCCATAAATAGCACCAAACAGTCACTCTTTGTGGATGCATCGGCTTTTCAACAATCATTCTCGTGGATTCTCATTTGCCCAAATACGGCAATTCTGCTTGTTAACGAATCCACTGAGGTGAAAGTGTGCCTCGTCGCTGAAGATTATTTTCTTTGTAAAGTCACCATTCATTTCTGTCTGTTCAACCAACCATTCGGCGTATTGACGACGCTTGAAATGGTCAGTAGGCTTCAGCTCTTGAGTCAATTGAGCCTTGTAAGCGTGTAAATTCAAATCTTTATTCAAAATTCGCATCAGTGATGTTCGTGATATGTTCAATTGTTGGGCACGACGACAAGTCGAAGTTGACGGCTCTTCTGCTACACTATCGCGAACAACAGCAATGTTTTCCGCAGAACGAACTGGGCGAGCATGCACAGATGTTTTCACATTTCCTACAGACCCGGTTTGCTGAAATTTGCGCACAATTCTCCCGATTGTGGACACATTTGGTCGATTATGCTGACCAAAAAAGTCACGATGTGCACGAAATGCATTTTGATTTGAACGCCCATTTTCGTAAAAGGCTTCAACAATCTTAACGCGCTGCTCAATTATGTACCTCTCCATGGTTGAATTTGTCAAACACTGAAACAAAGGAATGTCAAATTAAGTTGGGCAAAAAAACTTGACGTTAAGGTGTGACTCACAATTAACATCGTGCATTATGGTTGGACCACCCTTTATAAGTACTGCTAACGATCAATAAACCGTTATATTATATTAAAATTTATAATCGGTTATAGAATAACTAAAATTCGCTTATATAAAACATTTACCAGTCCTGTCACAGCATATGAGAGCAAGCATATCGAAAAGGGCAGGTCTATTGGATGAAAGAAAGTACCGAGGAGAAAATATGGCCTCATTAGTGACACTGACGTTTGAGGAAAATCCTGAAATATACAACTTGCTTAAAGATCCAAAGCTCTTTGCTTTCAAGAAGATAAGACGGCGAAGATGGGCAAGACGTGTCTAAAGAATGTAAGTAGGTAAACTACTCAAATACATACCAAGCAACAAATTTCATGGGAAGAAGTCTATTTCGTGGAAACCAAGATGATGATCGGAAGATAGTGTGACCTAACTATTGGATGTTAGGAACTGAGGATACGCAGCGGAAAGCCGAAACGCATAGAAGCAGGAATGGAAGCCAAAGCTCGATTTGAGCTGTAGCGCCGTTAAAGGAGAAGAGATACTTTTCGGTTTACTGCACCATTCTTCTAATCCCTAATCTCTCATAACCATTTTCTTGCGGTTAGTAAACCATAAGAAGTTAAACCACACACCGAAAGGTTATATGGTGGTCGACGTGCATTGTCCCAACCAAGTTGACAATATCGGGAGACAACAAAAATTAATACTAACTAGTTCTTATCATTTGATGCAGATTAACTGTGAAACAAATTTTGCAATTTTTTTTATTAAAACAGTGAAGTTAATAGACCATACGTTTGTTTATTATCATGTTAAGAAACTTGTTTCTGTTCGAAGTACTTGGGAGAATAAATAATTAATACGATACAATTTGAGGACAATACGCGATTATTGATACCCTGTATAACAACTAAATTACGTACAAAGAAATTAAGATGTGTATTCTAACGTCTAATCTTTCAGACTGTTAAACATTCTATATTGAGTTACCCGAACTCATAAATGCTGTCCTAATGTTTATGTTTAATTTCAGGCACCGTATGAAGACCTAAAATAATTATTGTTGAATGTAATATTCCAACACCCCCTCGCAACTATAATTATTTTTCAATCAGTCAACCAGACCACCCTTGATACTTAAATATTCTAGCTTTACTTTATTTTTCGCTATCACTGCTGGCAAGAGCTTCTTTAAATGTTTTAGGTTCTATTTCCCGAAGTTCAGCTAACTTTGCTGTGTAGCGCTCAGGTAGAACTCCTTTATTTATTCTATTTGATTTACGATCACCTCCGTGCTCTATGTAGAACTCTTCAGTTGGTTGATAGCTGTTATCGCTGCCACAAGATTGTTCTGTATCTGAACTTTCATATACATTAAATTCCTCCGTAGCTTCTTCTATTTCTTCAGTTTTTTCGAAATCTGCGGCCTCATTTCTCCCAGTGTCGTTTGATTCCATTCTTTCTTGCTCCTTTTTGAACTCAATAGTCGCTTCTTCATCTTTTATCTTTCTTTCTTTAACACGAATATTTATTTCAGGAAATACCGCACTACGGCTAATTCTTATACGCCCTGTATCTAAATCTAACAATCTATATGCTTTAGATTCATCAGAATATCCTACGAAAATTAGTGATTCTGCTTTTTTATCAAATTTATTTTTAATATGTTCCTTTGGAATATGACTATACACTTTAGATCCAAATATTTGCAAATTCGACACATCAGGTTGGACTATATGCCACAACTCAAACAATGTTTTCTGTTTTGACTGAGTAGGTAGTCGATTTTGCAGATAATTGGCTGTAACAACTGCTTCCCCCCAAAATGTCTTTGGTAAATTCGCATCGATTAACATGCACTTAGCCATTTCGACTAGCGACCTGTTCTTTCTCTCTGCAACACCGTTTTGCTCTGGAGAGTACCCCGCCGTGTACTGTATTTTTATGCCCTTACCGCTTAAATATTCCCTTAACGCATTATTTACGTACTCGCCACCCCTATCTGACCTAATAACCTTTAGTACCCTGCCTGACTGATTACTCATTAACTCGATAAACTCTTTAATATATTTTTCAGTTTCATTCTTATGTTTCAATAAATACACAGTTGTGTACCTTGAGAAATCGTCTATTAAAGTAAGAATGTACCGTTTACCCCCTGGAGTAACAGTCTTCATGGGACCGCAAACATCTGTATGTATTAAGTCAAGTATATTAAATGTGTTGCTTTGAGAAAATTTCGGGAAACTCTTACGAATAATTTTACCTTTTACACAGCAGTTGCAAGTTTCCCTAATCCTACAATCCTTAATATTAATCCCGATTGCCATTTTTGTTTCCATCAAGCGCTTGACTGCTTCTATGTCCCTGTGCCCAAAACGTCGATGCCACGTATGCTGACAGTCGCTGGAGTGTTCATTCATGATGCTCAGTGCCTGCTCTACAGTTGACAGCTTGTACAAGTCGGGCGCCGGCCTCACACTCGCAATCACTTTTCCGCCTGAGACAATTTTACAGTTATTGTTGTCGAACTGCACGTTATACCCCGCACTAGTTAACTTTTTCACAGAAAGTAAATTTGAATCTAAGTCCGGCGCATACAACACGTCGTCGATTTTTAGCTTATTCACTCCCACACTATTCGCGCATTTGATGAATCCTGTTCCTATACCCTGAACCTTGGAGTGTTGCCCTTTCTCCGCTAACCTCACAACGCCTTTTCTGCTACCGTCAAATTGGGTATAAAATTCTTTGTAGTTTACCATGTGACTCGAAGCTCCTGAATCCACATACAACGAAGCAGAATCCCTGCTTACATCATTTGAACTTGAATTTACCATAAAACATGCATCATCACTGTCACCAGTATTAATTTCAGTAACTTTATTGACCTTTTCTCTTTTAAACGCTTTATACTTGAAACAGTCCCGTTTAAAAGGACCTTTCCTGTTGCAAAAGTAACATTGCTTTACATCTGTACTTGCAGTTTGATTACTTTGGATCCTTTTATTATATACTGATTTCATGGCTGACTCGTCTTGACTTTTCAAAGCTCCTTGACGCCTCCTGTACTCATCGATTAATTTACTTTTTACGAATTCAAGCGTGAATTCACTCGATGACTTACTTTCCAGCGCTGTGATTAAAAAACTGTATGACTCTGGAAGACTTCACAACAAAATGCCTGCCGCAAACGTGTCCTTAATTTCCTCCCCTAAAGCGGTCAGTTTATTCAATAATTCCAAGAATGAACTTATGTGTGCTTCCATGTCACCATTCTCATCTAGCGACAGCCTGAAAATTTTCTTTAACAGAAAAACCATGCTAAATAAACTCGATTTTTGATGATACTCCTTTAGTGTTTCCCACGCATCATGCGCGAGTTCCTTAATTCTGATATACACTAGTTGACTAACATCGACAAGTAAGGCTATGGTTGATAAGGTCTTGTCATTTTTCTTCTGCCAGGTGTCGTTTCGTTCCTCCAGTGTTGGTAATTCAGTCGAAACTACATCCCATGAATCCGCATTTATTAGTAACATTTTCACTAAATAGTTCCAGGACTGGTAGTTTTGCCCGTTTAACTTTTCGATGTTATACTTAGCACTTTCCGCTATTTTCCAGTTGTCTATACAACAATAGTTATCACTCGCGATGTACCTTTTAATTATTCTCCCTTACAAGTGAGCTTACGCGACGCACCTGGGCCCATAACCTGTTCGAAGTACCTAGGAGAATATATAATTAAAGATACAATTTGAGGACAATACGAGTTTATTGATACCCTGTATAACAACTAAATTACGTACAAAGAAATTAAGATGTGTATTCTAACGTCAATCTTTCAGACTGTTAAACATTCGATATTGAGTTACCCGAACCCATAAATGCTGACCTAATATTTATATTTAATTTTAAGCACCCCATGAAGACAATTTTTTTAAACCTAAAATAATTATTGTTGAATGTAATATTCCAACAGTTTCAATATAAAAGAAATTCCTTGAAAGGTGCCACAGTCCTAGCTTCTCACGAATTAAAAACAATACTTCCTTCCTTAGGTATACCATACATTTTCAAGAAAATTAAAGGAATATAGACTGTAAAATTGCAAAAAATTACATGTTTTGATAATTGCATGTTTAACATGTCAATTAAACAACAGTTTACCATACATATGAATGTATAATTAATGGAACCGCAATAGTTGCAAGGACAATATAGTGAGCAAAATAAACTAGAATCGAATAGGAGTAGTACCTCAATTACACCAGTTAATAATATACAATGACACATAAAAGCAGTTAACTGATAAGAGTAATTAGTCTCTTTTAGGAAAATGGGAATAGCATATAATTTACCTAAATAGTTTTTCTATATTGTCATTACTTGATAAATAATTTATAAATAATTACCATTATATGTTATAAATAATTGCGCATTATATGTTTGTTGCTTATTGTAATATTGGCGTTAAAAGTTTATTTTATTCTCTTACTATTTTAAATATACATAAAAATTATCAATCGAGCTTGATTCACTTGTTTCAATCAAATAAGGTTTCAAAAAATAAAATCCGCCACAGGTAGGATTCGACATTTGTCCCGGATCGGAACTGAATCCGTGCAGAAACACATCAGATCCGTTTCTGATCGTGCAGAAACACGAGAAAGGGGTTGAGGATCGCTTCTGGGTATAATTCAATGCCTGGCGGGGCTTTAGCCCGAGGAGTAGTTTTTTCCTAGAGCGATTATTTGCTATTCGGGAACTACTTTGATAACCGCTTGGCGGCTTGGTGGTTCCTTTCTCGATTTCCGACTTATAAGTTACTGACAGAGATCGTATCGATAAAGATGTATAGGCCATAAAGTTCATTCGGCATTTGTCCTGAATCGGCGTACCGTATGCGGCACTGATGAGAACTAACAAGTTCGAAACAGCTGTATGTCGTTCGGTTCCGATCCGGGACAAATGTCGAATCCTACCTGTGGCGGGTTTTATTTTTTGAAACATTTGTATCATATCATGTTTTATGTATGAAAGAAGTATAGTTTATTTCATCGCTATATGCCAAATAAAAAATCTCAAAACATACCGTGGATTGTTTTTATGGCTAGACTCAGGTAGACTGTTCCGTTTATCGGCAAGATAAGAGAGTTTTTTGTTTGGCAAATATCGATGAAATGAATTGTAATAATAAACTACTTCCTATTTACACTACACTTGTTTAGTGGAGTGTAAAGTAGAAGTATTACACTTATTCATTTAACTAAAGAAGAAAGAACAAAAAATGCATACACTAACAGTAGGCATTGTTGACATTTACGTTTAAATGATGGATATATCATATCCAGAAAAATATGTTAAGATAAGAATATACTTTTAACAAATTCATTCAACTTCTACAAAACACAAACATAATAAAATACGTGCCTTTATATTGATTATAATATAAAAACAATTATGATATAATTAAAGTACATTCTCATTTAATTTTTCATTACTATACATCGTTAGATTTTACTTAAATGTAGAAATTACTTGCTACATAAAAGTAATATTTATTTAGAGAAAATATTTTTTTATTATTTTCTTTTAAAAGTTTGAATATACAGAAAATTATCTTGCTTCCTTCTTCTTCTTCCTCTCATCACAACATGTCCATGCTCAAGAGGAGGCGCCAAAATTCCCCCATTGGGACTGAAACCCAGGCATATAATGACCTTTAATAATGAGTTCAGTCCGCCATCGCAGACCACAGTACATATGCCATTATTGCAGCCCCTCAATGGGAGAGTACGATAGGGTAGTTACCCATCCATATAGTTGCCACGGAGCAAAGTGCTGCACTTTCGTAACTCCGCTTTGGAGAACTGACCCCATAGCCCATCGTATTGTCTAATTTATTTACGTCTTTCAAAGAAATTCTTTAAAAAACTGTTTTTTAATGTATCAATTTTTAATGTTTTTTAATATACCACTAGTACCATGGTACTAGTGGTATAGTGATTTCTAAATTAATATAACTCAATCATACTGTACCGGCCATCAGCTTAGTTCAGATATGAATTTAAATCATAGTATAACGTCTGTATATCCTCCATAAAACAAAATTTCATCTAGAATTTTACCTGAAGAACTCTCCGTTAATAATTTGGGCCGCATAGTTAAAATCTGTCTTCATCTTATCTGAATATTTCTATTCCATAAAAATTATCCGATACAAGTACTTCATTGAAGATGGAAGTACTGCAACATTATGGCAATATGTTCCGAAGAATATTAAATGGCGATATTAAAAATAATAAAACTATTTATTAAACAAAGCTGTATTGAATGTATTGAAGGATAGAAAATTGTTATGTACACAAAAAACACATAATGTTCTAAATGACTAGCATAACTAAAAAAGTTCATGAGATTCTAAATACGTTATATTTTACAAAATTATTTTAGAATAATCTAAAAATATATTATTCTCTAATTCTCTATTTCACATTATAATATTTTAGGTAATAATAAAACACATAATACAGTAGCTTTTTTAATTTTTAATACATAAAACAAATACATAGTGAAAATCCTAACTGCAATCAATTCTCGTAATTTAATTATGGAGGACTTCAATAGAAATTCATGAAATAGTTCGATATTTGATTTTGGTTGCTCATAGTTATTATGCTTACTTTTTTGCCCTGGGGATGTAACCGCCCTCAACTTATTTTTTAAAACGTAAGGATATATCGAGAAATGCATCCTTTGGTCAGCAAGGAGAGCATCCAAAACATCGCAACGTACATACCTATATATCTCATTTTCAAAATTTTTCCTAATTATTTAGAAAAATTAAAAAATATTTTTATGATAATCACATAATAACAATGCATCGTAAAAGGATACACCTTTTACGATGCTTTGTTATTATGTGTATACCGTTTCTTTCTTCTTGGCATTTTTATTAAGAAGAATATTGTTAATATACATTTGCCTTGCTTTCATTTTTTTTATTTGGTCTTAGTTGTTTAAATTAAATTTAAAGAAATATATAAGTGTGATTAATTCTGAATGTGTGTAAACTTTATATTAGTATTACTTTTCACTTAAATTTGACGACAACATGTCTTTTCTGAAGGAACTTCTTCGTATTGAAATTTTAATGATGATTAGGTATGGCGAGAGGTGCCTAACTCAAATGAATGTTTGTTGCTCGGCTATTTAGTAACCATCGTACAATCTCCCCATTAGCTAAAATACGATTAGTAAAGTTTGAATCACTTTTGAGGCAAAAAAAGAGAAGGAACAGAAAGGCAAAACATTGTCGACAATGAAACAAAAAGAAAACCCTCTGACTCCTAATTGAAAACTAGCTCGTAATTTTTTAATATTGATAGAAGTATTATCCATAATCAGGTATATTTGGAAATGAATTTTCTAACGAAAGTACATTTATTCCAAATGGTGAAGTTAATCGACTCAATTGTGGTTATTGGCCTGACAACAACCCTCATTAGATACGGAAATATTATACCCAATTCCCATATATCATAAAAATTGGACTGGAATAATATGTGACAAGATTTTTAAACCGTTATTTTTTAATAATAACCTTGATAGTCTAACATATATAAATTTCGTTCCAGAAAATTTGGTTCCATTTTTCCATCCAAAATTAATTTCTTCCCTAATTAATTTCTTCTTGTGACAACAAAACCTGACAATATTTTACAATCAAATGACCGTTAGTATAGAATGTAAGGTTATATTCTTTTCACAAGTAATAATTTGAAATTTTTTTAAAGAAATGTATATATCATAATATTCGCCTCAATATAAACTTTCAAATAATTTATATCACTCGACATACCCCTTGAAAAATAAAGGTGGGAGCTCCCCTAGGGTGGATAAAATTCAGAAAGGTCATGGTTTCCTTAATATGAGCAACCAAAATAAAGAATTACATATTTTAACATAATATTACATTATAATATAGATTGCAATTTTCCAATTTAGTTGGAACATAAATGTTACTTAATATTCCTATTATATATACAATAATGTATCCCATATCACAGATTATAAGTTCAATATGTGCGTTTAAAAATTAAATGATTAATTCATAAAATATTCTATTTGATTCCTGGCTTCGACTAAACATTGACTTCGTCTGCCCACCCTTACGCCCATTTCCTTAGTGATCCCATTCCACAAAATTGATTCATATCCACAGTGGATTTATTTGCAGACTTATTTACCTACAGTAGTATGTAATTAATATTATTAAATTTTCTTCTATATTTGATAGCAATCCATTTTGCTCATCAACAGTGGCACAGAACTATGTCAAAAGATCAAGGGTAAACAATGCCATAAGTATCATGTAAGCTTAATGTCTTTCTTGATTGCACAAGAGCATTTTAATAAAATGGATATAGTTAAATTAACAGTCCCAGCCACTTTATCCAAACCATATCTTGATATTGTTTGTCGGCTGTAGAATGGCCTTTGCTATTAAAATTATGTATGTCTTTGGGAAGTTTGAAGGAATTCACAGTTTCTTAATACTTTAATAAACCGTAAACTTATTTATCTACATCAGCAGTATGTAACTAATGTTCCTAAATTTTCGTCTATATTTGATAGTAACCCATGGCAGTTATCGAGTATGGCACAGAAATATATCAAAATATCAATAGACAGTGCCAGTATGATGTAAAATTAATTTTTGTTACGGGTGAATACGCGTGATCGAGTGCAATCATAATAAGAAGTGTAGCATTTCACGAGTCGGAGCGTGGAATGTCAGAAGCATGAGACAGGCAGGGAAGCTAGAAAATCTGAAGATAGAAATGGATAGGTTAGGATTAGATATAGTAGGTATAAGTGAGATGCGCTGGCCGGAAGTAGGAGATTTTTGGAGCGGTGACTATAGGGTAATACACACAGGATCGGTAAATGGAAACGCGGGAGTAGGGATCGTTATGCGGAAGAACGCAGGACAGTGTGTAGATAGCTACCTACAATACAGCGAGAGAGTAATGATGGTTAGGTTAGATTCGAAGCCAGTGGAAACAGTAATAGTGCAAGTATACATGCCTACTTCTAACCACAGCGAGGAAGAGTTAGAAGCCGTTTATTCGGACATAGAGCAGGTAATAGGATTTGTGAAGGGTCATGAAAATTTAATAATAGTAGGAGATTTTAACGCAGTCGTAGGTGAGGGGAAAGAAGGAGAATTTGTAGGTCCTTATGGATTAGGAAACAGAAACGAGAGAGGTAGCAGACTGATAGAATTCTGTGAGAAGCACAAGATGGTAGTCGCGAACACATTGTTCAAGAATCACGTTAGGAGGCGGTACACATGGAAAATGCCAGGAGGGATAGACAGGTATCAGATAGACTACATTCTGGTTAGGAAGAGATTTAGAAATCAAGTAAAAGACTGTAAGAGTTATCCAGGAGCAGATGTAGACAGCGATCACAACTTGGTAGTCATGAAAGCTAGATTAAAGTTCAAAAATCTGAAAACCCGGAAGGATAAAAAACGTATAAATGTAGACATATTGAGGGATCAGAATATGAAAGATAAGTTCCAGGAGAAAACAGATCAATTAATAAATAAAACGAGTAAGGACGAAATCAAGAACGCAGAAACTGAGTGGGAGGGTATCAAGAATAGTCTAGCTTCCGCGGCTACGGACGTTTTAGGACACGATAAAAGAGAAGCTAGGAAGCCCTGGATAACGGACGAAATCTTAAACTTAATGCAAAAGAGACGAGGCTACAAAAACAGACGAGACGAAGAAGGACTGAAAACGTATAAGGCAATAAAGTGGGAAATCATTAGAAAATGTAGAAAAGCGAAAGAACAATGGATAGAGGAGAAATGCAAAGAAGTAGAAGATAAGTTGCAAGTAGGTAAGACCGATGAGGCTTACAAAATAATTAAGAGGAACTTCCGGGATGTAGGAACAATAAGTAGAAATGTTAGGAGTCAATCGGGGGACATACTGATAGGAAGAGAGGAGAAAGCGGATAGATGGAAGCAGTACTTAGGAAATTTATACGAGGGTCAGGAATTAGGAGAGATATTAGAGGAAGAATCTAGCATCGATAGGGAAGATGTAGGAAAACCTATATTGAGAGAGGAATTTGAAATAGCACTAAGGGGGCTAAAGAATAATAGAGCGCCGGGTGTAGATAAAATACAGGCGGAAATTTTGAAATATGCGGGACAGAAAGTAGTAAATAGGATGTTTGAACTGGTAAAATACATATACGAAACGGGCGAGATGCCGGAGGATTATAAGAGGAACATTATCGTTACTATACCGAAAAAGAGAGGAGCCGACAAATGCGAGAACTTTAGAACGATTAGCCTAACTTCCCATGCGTCAAAAATCTTAACTAGAATAGTGCAGAAGAGGATGGAAAATAGAGCGGAGGAAATACTAGGAGAAGACCAATTCGGGTTTAGGCGAAATAGGGGAACTCGCGAAGCTATTCTGGCGCTAAGAGTAATGTTAGAGAAAACAATAGAAAAAGGAAAGAACGCTTATATAGGATTTGTAGATTTAGAAAAAGCTTTTGATAACGTAAGATGGGAAAAAATGTTCGAGATACTAAAGAGCGCGGGAATGAAGTATAGAGATAGGAGAGTAGTACACAATCTATACATAGAGCAAACTGCTGTTATAGAAGTAGAAGGGGAAGAAAGGGAAGTAGGTATTAGGAAAGGAGTAAGACAAGGATGTACGCTATCACCACTAATTTTTAATCTGTACATCGAAGAGGCGATTAATGTGGTAAAAGATAGAGTAGATTTCGAGATTAAAGTACAGGGACAGAAACTAAAAATGCTGAGATTCGCGGATAATATAGCAGTATTAGCATCTAGTAAGGAGGAACTAGAATCAGCATTGAACGAAATGGAGGCAGTGTTGACAGAGGAATACGGAATGAGGGTGAATAAAAACAAAACTAAAGTGTTAGTGTGCAGAGGGCGCGAGAGCAGAGCAAAAACGAAAGTACAAATTAATAATGAAAGATTGGAGGAAGTTAAAGACTTCACTTATTTAGGAAGTAAAATAAATTGGGAAGGAAGAAGCGATAAAGACATAAAACAAAGAATAGCGCAGGGTCGAGTAGCTTTTAACAAAAAGAAAGCACTTTTATGCTCGGGGGTAATAAACTTAGAAACAAGGAAGAGATTTTTGAAAACATATGTATGGAGCACGGCACTTTACGGCTGCGAAACCTGGACGGTAGGGGAAGCAAGTAGGAAGAAATTAGAAGCTTTTGAGATGTGGTGTTACCGAAGAATGATGAAAATACCATGGACTGATAGGGTTAGAAACGAAGAAGTATTGGAGAAAGTCGGCGAGAAAAGGAGTATGTGGAAAAACTTAAAGAAGAGAAGAGATAGAATGGTAGGCCACTTGCTGAGACATGGGGGAATAGTCCGCGATATTTTGGAGGCAGAAATAGGAGTGAAGAAAGGCAGAGGTAGGCCTAGATTAGACTACTGCTCGCAAATAGTAAGGTATGTAGGTTGTAGCACAATTAGCGAAATGCGTAGGTTAGCACAAGATAGGAGAAGCTGGAGGTTAGCGTCCAACCAGTCTTAGGACTGATGACCTAATGATGATGACGGGTGAATAGAAGTATTTAATAAAACCGATATAGTTAAATTAATAGTCCCAGTCTCTTTTTCTGAGTCTTATCTTGATATAGTTTGCTGGTTTGTCTTGGGGAATTCTGAAGTAGTCCAAAGTTTGTTAGTACCTTAGAAACCATGTAAGTAACTATAATGTTATTAAATCATCTATATTTGGTAGCAATCCATGATAGTCATCGAGTGTGGTCCACTGTCGACATATCAAGAATAGGCAGTGCTATAAGTATCATGTAAATTTAATTTTTGTTTTAAGTGCTCTAAAATAATTAATAATTAACAGTCCAGTCTCTTTTTCTGAGCCTTATCTTGATACCGTTCGTTGGTTGTAGAACGGCCTCTGCTGCCAAAATCAAATTATGTCTTGGAGAAGTTTGAAGGACTTCAAAGCTCCTTAATACCTTAGAAACCGTGGACTTTACTTCCAGTATCGCAAACTTCTGACCTGCAAAATATTCAGAATGTATCTACAAATATTAGCGTACGTAATTTTATATACCTATACAATTTCTAGGTCCAGCACTGAACGGAATATACGCATATGGGAGAGTACCATCCATTTCTTCAAACCTTGTTGGAATAAATTCATCGGGGTTTGTGAAGAATTTTGGGTTTCTACTAATTCCGTAGGCAAATATAATTAGTGTAATTCCTTTTGGAATGACTTGTCCATCTAGACAAATTGAAATATATATAATACAGATATATTATATATAAATATATACGACGTCAAATTAGATAATAGTAAGGAGTGTAGAGAGTAGCTGTTGTTGAGAAATCTCACACAATAGTTTATATATATATATATATATATATATATATATATATATATATATATATATATATATATATATATATATATATATATATATATCGTTTGCAATGAAATAAAATTGTTAGTGACTATCAGGTGAATTATTCATGCATCAATTATCTATTGCATGCGCCCCACGTTTTTCATTTTAAATTCTACAAGAATTTTAATAGCTATTAAAAATTCACAATCACAAATTCTCAGGACTATCTGTATAGAGTTAGAAATGTGTATGGAGGTAGGAGAAATTACATTATACTTTTTAGTCCGTTTTAAAACCGTGGTATATTAAATTTCTTTTATTCAAATAATTGTTGAAATTTATTATGGTATTATAAATACTGTAGCTCTTTTATACTAATAGAACAAATGATTCTAGTTACTTTATGCAGATGATAGAAATGACATACTTATGATTAATAATATATATTTGAGTTTTTCTAAATCAGTACTTCTTTTAGAAATATGATATTTGTTATATATTACAATAATTATCTGATTATGAAAGTTTTTTATGTCAAAGGCATTACAGCACTTCCCAGTAATAATTTTAATATAATTGGCCGTTTAAATGCGACCAATATTAAGTTTAATAATGAACATATTCAAATTCGCAAACCTAACAAATTACGAGTATAATGCCTTATTCGATCTTATCATATCTGTCATAGTACCTATTAAGTAAATTAAGTATACTTTTAAGTATACCATATACTTAAGTATACCATTTTTGAATTATTTTTCTTAATTTGTTTTATTTCAGTTGAAAATGATATAAGAATTAACAAAATTTCTTCCTCTATTAAAAAAATCGTACTTTTATATTCCAAGTCTTTTTTTAAACTTCTAGCATAAAATGGCACCGAAGGATACATCCTCAGAGTTTCTTTTATTGCCAGTTCTAAGTATTTCATTTCTTGAAGGTCACGGTACGTTGCTGTCCTATGTCTATCCTTTCCAAATATGGACTTTTGCTCTTCGATGACTTTAGCCTAGGAAAAAATAATAGATATGACATATAAAAGTAACGGGTTTTTTTTTGTTAGTAAAACATAACGGAATTATTTTAAATGAAAATGCTTTCTAATATTAAACTAGCTTGGGATAAGCTACTTCAGTTTTGCCTTCGGTAGTAACTATCTTGGCAAATTTGGCTTCAGGAGAATTTTTTGAAATTTTAAAAACAGCCATTTTCAAAAATTTATTTCTCAGAGTCTGAACTCTCTATTTATCAAAAAAAAATTATATCGAGGCTTATGTTGTACGCACCCTTTCGGGAGAAGATTTTAACTGGTCCGTTAATTTCATAAAATTTGACTCATCTTTAAAAGTGCTTACTATTTGTAGGTACAAATTTTAAAATTAAAAGTTATGAATGGGTTTTTTTGCTTGATCATATAGTTTCAAAATTAATAAACATTTTAAGCATCTAATAATTATACTTCGTAATATGACCTATCAAATTTGATGTATTTTCAAAAAATAGCTATTTCCAAATAGCTTCAACTTTCTTCTTTCAATTTCGAATTGTTTTAAATTTTCAGAAAAATTGCTTCATGATACCCATACATAATTTTTAATTTTAAAATTTGTACAAATAGCAGCACTTGGGTAAAATTGGGATGGGTAAAATTTTATGAAACTAACGGATCAGTTAAAATCTTCTCCCGAAATCGTGCGTAAGATCTAATTGTAAGTTTTTATGTAACTTTTTTCGATAAATAGAAAGTTCAGCGGAAAAAATGTGTTCAGATTGAGATAAATCGGTTAAGTAGACTCCTGAGAAATAATTTGTTTAAAATCGCTTTTAAAAGCTACTTTCAAGATTTCAAAAAATTCTCCTGAAGCCAAATTTGCTTCGATTGGGCTGAGACTTTGTAAAACCCCGTTTATTTACCTACTTTCATATAAAAAAGCATGAGCCAAATCGCTGATCCAAGTGCGCAAAGTTTCGTCGAAAAGTAATCGATGATTGGATTTTGATAAGCTGATAACATGGCTGTCGTTGGCATATGTTGCTGCATAATAATTATCTATTGAGAAGTGGGAAGATCTACCGTATATATGTGATAGAAGACAGGCCCAAGCACACTACCCTGGGGAACGCTAGCGCAGATAAAATAAAGAGAAGTCATTTCATCTTGATTTTGGACAAAGTAATGTATGTCTTGTAAGTAGTATGTAAGGATTATGAAATAATTTAACGGGAGTATTTTTCTGATTTTATATAGAAGACCGTTGGACCATACCTTGTCAATGACTTGAGTGTCCAGGATTCCTTTGAATATACCATAAATATGCAGTATATGAGGTGTGGTTCAGGAAAGTTATCATTTGTTTTATCAAAACCTAGTGTGTTTTAAGACCCCTTATTTTTTGTTGAATTTAGATATAAGGGAGCCTATGAAAGGTCCCCTTCATATAAACAGTAGAAGTCAAATATGCAACAAAATACATACCACTTCATTTAAAATAGACATGATAGCGACTACAAAGAGTTTCATCGAATAGATCATAAGGTAATACGTTTATGTTAAATTTTCAGAAAATAATAGTAAACATACTATAACTACATAAACTACTTAAATATACTAAACTATATTTTTAATAGACGGCTTCGATTAATTAGCCTGTATAGTAAAAATACTTAAAATTATTTTTCAATATATGAATGATTTCAATATATTTTATTTAATTATTACTCTTAATATTAACTTATTGCATATTTGTAATGATGATGGCTTTATCATTGTAAAATAATGAAATAATGATACCTTATAAAGTTCATCCACTATTTTGATACTGTGTAATAAAAATAAGATATTTCCTGGCTTGTTTTACCTACCTGAACTTCTGGGTGATTAGCTAAACAGTATAGTGTGCAACCAATGGCTGCAGATGTGGTGTCGTGACCCTAAAACAATAAATGTATGTGAATATAAAATTCAAAGGTTTCAGTAGCTGTCCTTTAATATATATATATATATATATATATATATATATATATATATATATATATATATATATATATATATATATATATATATATATATATATATATATATATATATATATATAATATGAAATTAGCTAGATATTAATTTATTACTGATAGTGTATAACGATGTAATTAACATCCTGTTATGAAAATTTATAGATTATTAAATACATGTAAATAATAAAAATAATGAAAATACTAAATAATCATGCTTTTAAATTAAACTAAAATATAATATAATAACCTAAATGTCACGAAATCCATCAGCCATATCACTATGATTAATTAACCACCAATTAATCATAACAAAATTCATAGAAATACGTTTACTATTTACTCTTCTGTGAGATAAGGTATTTAGTGTGAAAATTTCGGTTTATTATCACTAATTATGGTAGAATTGAATACAAAATATCTGACTTTCAGTGTAACAATTTTGATGTAATGTATTCAAATTTAAAGCTTTCATAAAGTAATGAATAAATTCATTAAACATTCAAGGAAAGTCTTTTTTGAAAAATGCTACGACCCATCAAATTTTATTTTTAGTTACGAATTTTTTAAAATACAATTTATTTCAACAAGATGATGCATCTTCCCATTATGTAGTATTTGTCTGCGCTTATTTATATGTGATGTTCTCCAATTGTTGCATAGCGAGAAGGGAGCCGATTGAGTGGTCAGCAAAATCACCAGACTTGATACCCCTAAATTACTTTTTGTGTAAATACTTAAAAAATCAAAATATACGTTAATTAAGCCCAAGAATTTAGAACATTTAAAAGAAAGAATTCGTCTCGAAATATAACGTATACCTATGAAGCTATTGACAATAGCCATACTACAAAATTAAACTTTTCTTAACTAATTACAATCTTAAATTTGATACAATACGATCACATATTACGAGTTCACATATTAGGTCGTATTTTTTAATGTGGCAATTCGGACACCAAGAAGTTATCAGTTATCCAAGCCCTCTCGACCGTGAACTCGGCCAAAACCACTCCGTCCGTTTTTGTTCGAATAGTAACAGTAAAATAAGTAGTAAATAATTATGACACAATATTTTAGATAATACATTTAGCTCATATAATACATTAACAATAATTTAATATCCATAAATAATAAAACTTATAGAAATATAAAATAGACTGTTATATTCAAGTGATTTACTTGAAATTGATTGTCAGAGGAATAATTGGAAATACATAAGTGTAAAGGAAAAGGAAAATAATAAGTATTGGCATAATATTTTGTTATGTTGGCCATAGTTCTTCTTACATGTGTAATATTTATAAGTTGTTTAATTAAAAAAATTGTTTTCTCATGTTTGTCATTCCTGCAGAAATAGTTTAACCATTTTTTATTTCGTTTATTATAAACATTTAAGTCGTTTGTATTTTTAGTATTTTCTAGTAAATATATCGCCATATATACGCAGTGCAAAGTACAATAATGATCTGTGTCCGATAGTTTTATTTCTTTTGATAATTTAAACTTTTATGTTTTCTATAAATGCACTGTTATTATGCTGATGATTTATGTCTTCTAAATCACTTATTTTTTATACTGAAAGATTAACAATCTATATACATATATTTGTCGTATATCATTTAAGTTATTTCCACTGTATAACAATATGCAGAATAAATTTGGTTTGTAGTATCGGATAGGATTTATCAAACATTTTTGTAGTATTTATAATGTTTCAAAACGATTTCTGTATGTTCTTTCCAATGCTACAATATCACATTATATAAAAAGTTCCAAAAGTCGTGTATAAATTTGGTATTATCGTAATACACTAGACACAAGAATTAAGGAATGTAAATAAATCCTAAATTTTTAGAGGATTTTCAAAGAGCTATAAATAGTTAGAAAGAAATAGCCACACAGCAATTTTAAAAGAAAATTAAGACTTCAAGTTTCTAATTTCAGATCTTGAGTTAAAACTTTTTTATCATCAGCAGTTTTTGAGTAATCATAAGAAAACAGTGGAAAAAAATTAAAATTTTTGCTTGCTTTTCAAAAGATCCACGGACTTCAATCAAACTTTTTCAGTGATTTCTTCATAATTCTTTTTTAGATAGTTTTATCTCCTTGAATTTGAGCCTAAAAGCCATGTAGGATAATTTTTCGCTGAGTTATCGTCTTTCAAAGCAAAAGAGTCAGTTTTGACTTTGGTAATTAATTACTTGGGAAATATCTATTTTCATTTTATTTTATTACAATAATAAACCTTCTTTCATAAAAAAATATGCATTATTGCTATATACAAAGAAAAATATTTTGAACCTCAAAAAGTGAAAAATTCACCCTTAAATTTATTTAAAGAAAAAACGAAAAATTCAATCATTCCGAACACAACGAAAAAAAATAGCAGCGCTTTGAAATCTTTTCTTTCGGATACTTTACGTTAAATGCAACTGAGTCTATTTAGCGCGCCAGGCTTTTAGCGCACCTCGTGGGCGGTCCAATACTGCAGTTTTGAGACCCGCTCCTATTTTTGACAATCTATACGACTTATAAATAACACTTTGCAGTTTTAATACCCTACATTTTCTGTGTAGTCGTTATTTCCCAAGTAATTAATTACCAAAGTCAAAACTTACTTTCTTGCTTTGAACTCAAGTTAAAGAGGATACAATTATTTAAGAGTTTTAAGATGAAATCACTGAAAAAAAATTATTGAAGACCTTTTGAAAAGCAAGCGAAAAATTTGTATTTTGACGTGAATACGTCTTCAAATTTGCTTCCATACGGGGAGGCAATTCAAAAAACTGATAACAAAATCGGGGGATACAGTTTGGTGCTGTAGATACTTAACTATCATCTATATCCAAAATCTAATTACACCACTCGATAGATAAAGGATCAAAAAATTCATTACGTTGAGTGAGGACTGTGACGCATCGCGGAGGGGAAGGGTAGCCATTTTGAGATCCTTTTGCTGCGTCACATAATTTCCGTTTAGTATAAGTTTTGACTCGGTGAAGCTATGACGTTCGTTTTGGTTTCAATCGTCAGTTCTTGTCAAGATCTATAGATTTCGTGTATAAAATAGTAGAGTGAAATAGTTGTAGTGAATATATATGGTGTTAAAGTAAAAAATTAAAATAAATATCGCAATGTCAGCCTATACTCGTCAAAGAGCCAAATCGAAATATAAAGAACGTATATGGTTGGAAAGGGCATCTCAAGAGCAATCCGATGATACCCATAAACCACCATATGACTGAGCAAAGCGGTGCCGGGAACGTAAAAGAATGAAGGCGTCCGAGCGGATCAATGACGGCGCCAGTACATCTGCATCTTTCGTATCACAGACCTATCATTAATAAAGTTATAAATAATACAGTAATAAAATTATTTGTTTACTTGATTTCTTTCTTAAACCGAACGAATCCCAAATAGAACATGGTGATCAGAAGGACTTGTTAAAAAAGTTATTATGATATTAGACACTACGCTCAAAGAAAATATTACCTTTTACGTACACGTATTCACGTAAAACCCGCGGCTGTGTCCACGACACAGACACACACCGACATTTTTTTTCAATGGTTTTCTTATAATTACTCAAAAACTGCTGATGGTAAAAAATTTTGACCTCTGAAAACTATAAACTTGGAGCTTCAATAATCTATTTTTTAACATTGCTCTGCGAGTATATTTCTCCAGGTTACAGCCCTTTAAAAATTAGGTACTTAAAAATTTAGGATTTCTTTTACACCCCTTAATTTTTGTGCCTAGTGTATTTTGTATTTTTGTATTATGTCAAAAGATAAAATTTCGCTTCAAGAGCGAAAACTACCAAAAGAAGCTAAAACAAAACAAAAATAAAAAACAAAAGAAGCTACCCTTTTGTTTTTTCGTGACGGGTTTTTAAAAGAAATAACCCATTTTGAATTGCACCATTTAGAAGAATTATTTGTTTACGTGTAACAAAGTAAAATATGGAATTAGTTACATGAGAATTTTTTTAGTAATAAATATACAAGGCAAATGACAATGCAATGATTATTAAAATTCAAAACAAAATTAATCTACACTTTACAATTTTTTCACTATCTTACAATTAGATATTGGCAAGGAACACAATTTGAATACTTAATGCATATTTAGTATCTTGTTTTAAATTTCAATAATCGTTACATTTTTATTTTCTTAGTAGAATTATTACCCCAGAAAAATTATATAATCCCTTATTTTACTTTACTGTATGTAAATAAAATAATTCTTGCAAATAGCACAAAAATAGAGCTCTTCATGAAAAACAAATATCGACATTATAATCTTTAAAAATACGGATCAAAAAAATTAAAGGATTGCTCTGGAAGTGGAATTTCATCTACATGTCTTGACATGTTTGAGTGATTTTCAAAAAAAAGCACTAATACCAATTTTATCTAATTTATCCATTACTTTTAGAACTCACTATATGCATAGATGTGATTCTAGCAGATCATAATAAATCGTTTTCATTTTAGGTATATCAAGACCAAGATGTAGCGTCTTCATTTTCTGAAAATATGTATCTTAATTTTTTCATGTATTTTATATACGCATATAATTTCAGGAAATTCAGTAATTTTCCTATCATTTTATGTTACCATTATTTGTTTAAAACAATATATTTTGATTGACTGTAGTTAAGAGTTACGTATTCGGTTTTATTAAAATGAATACAGTTACATCTCATCGAAAGAGTATTACAGCGTTGGCTAGTGAATCGTGATTTAATTGGTTAAACTGGTTTACATAAAAATATTTAAACATGCATAGAAATATTTATATATAATTAACTATTCAGATAATTATATATAAATATTTCAATGGACGATTAAATACGTTAAGAACATACATTTTTTAACCGTTCATAACACAACTTCATAATGATAAAGAACAATTTCTCAGTGACTATTTTCTCTCTTTCAAGTTTCCACTAAAGTATTGTGGAAACTTGAAAGAGAGAAAATAGTCACTATTACTGACTAGTACTGGTATCACTAGTACTGGTATCTGAATACACCAGTATTCAGATACCAGTACCAGCGATACCAGTTTCCTTCAAAATTTTTGTACTGAATAACTATTAGAATTATGTAGAGATAATAAATAGCACGTTCGACTATATTTTACCAGTTGAACAACTTGTTCATTATTACTTACTAAATTACAACACCTTTTGTAATTATTTTGGTACTTACTCAGTGATAAACTGTATCTAATGTATGTAATTAACGTCTTATTAGATTTTCCAGATAATATTATTATTTTTATAAAACTAATAAAACAAATTAGAGTAACAATTATAAAAGTTTTGATATATCTATATACATAATTGTATACCTACTTCAAACATGAATGTGTCTACCTCTTCCCTTATAACATTGTCCGTTAGAGGCTTTCCATCTATAGTGGATTGGAGAAGTAGATCTAGAAACGCCATTTTCTTCTTAACTCCAGTTACATATTCTCCTTCGGTGTTTCCATTTTCTTTATTTTGTTCTCTATTAAGTAGTTCCTTTTTACGTGATATAATAACCGAATTTGTATAATCGTGCAATGTCTTGACATATTGTCGTTCTTTATAATAGTCTACTGTCAGAGGATAAAGGACATCGAACCTCTTTATAACAGAAAAAGTTCTAGTCATTACTATTCTGCACATTTCCTTAACGGCGAATACATAGTCGGAGTTTATATTTTTCTGTGCATTTATGGACACACCCATGGCAGTTTCTACAAAAATAATTAACCATTATTCATTCACAATCATAACCATTATTCCTATTTTTCACATTCAAGTCGATTCTTTCACACGCAAAAATTGACTTCAGAGATTACGAAGAGGAATGTTACACGTATGTATGAGGACAAACACGCCCCTGCTTAAGGAGACGTACCAAACTCCCCCTGTTGTTCCTCATTACTGTTCCTTATACACGGTACAAATGACATTGTTGCAGCCACCTTTATAGGAAAATACAATAGGTCACCCATCTTGTATATCACAGTTTTCTAAAGTTTCAAATAGAGATAGAACTTGTTATTCTAAAAATATATGTCTTACATTACCCCTAACTTAAGTGAGAAATAATTACGAATCATTACAAACACTTTGATCTTCATAAATATTAATTATTATTCTTTATACATAATTAAAATCTGCTGCAATATAGAAAGTCGGTTCATTTCACCCCTGACCTACTTACAATAACAATATTGCAAATATTTTACTTTTATTTCACATCATAATTCCCATTAAGGTTAATATATTTTTCCTACAAATATTCTAGCATTTCTAAAGCCTATTGAGAAAAAAATAATTCAACCTCTTCAAACCACTAATTCATCATATTTATATCCCACTACATTATCTGATGGAAATTGCTTTCCACATAAGTGTTGAGTTCACTTTTGGATCTGGAGACCCATCGATCTGGATGTTCTACTAACTCAAAACCCGCTTCAGCTATTGAAGCTTTTGCAATGGCGGACGTATGACTAAGCGTGTTATTGTGATACAACACCTTTGCGAAACTCTTCCCGCTTATTTTTACGTCACGCAGGTTTTGCGAATTGTGAAATGAATTGCCTTAATAGGCAACTGTAGCTGTGGCCCTTTTTTATAGGAAATCTTCTAAAATTACGCCTTAAGCATCGCAAAAGACGAATGACAACCTTTTCTACCGGAGATTACACCTTGAATCCTTTCAGTGGTGGCAAGTTCCGATGTGTCCACACTTTGCTCTGTATTTTGCTCTTTACATCATAATAATAGATACAGAACTCATCAACGGTCACAAATATTGCACAGAATTTTCATTGTGTTGTCTATACCACGTTCAAACGCAACAGCAAGTGTATTTATAGAGCCTGGTTGTGTGTATCTATTAACATGCATGGTACCCATCTTGAAGACCATTATTTCATGTTCTATTTGGCAACAATTCTATTATATACCACATGGTATGATAGGCCACTATCTTCCTATTAGGAAATATTTTCCTAATAATCATTCGCCAATTTTGCAGTTCACTAGCTTTTTAACATTTTTTTGGGTAGTGGCAGTTGTGGCCGCTCCATCTCCATGCATATTCGTCTGATTACACGTTTAAATATAGGAGACAATCGTGCGCGATTGTCCCCTTTTAAACTCGCGATACAATGTTTTCGCTATGTCAGATGATGCTGCAGTCCCCTAATGAAACATCCAATCTTGATGAATTTGACTTGGGGTCCAATTTGATCCAATTTGATTTGATATATTTTAAACGCAGGTATTTAATTAGTGCTCACTGCTTGACCAGTTTAATTTTAATATCGATTTACCTGAACTTAGGTATCTATTGTAGACAATCTTGAACAGGTATAGATTTGCGAGTTGTAGCGTTAGTCTATATGTATCAACTTATACTGTTACGTGAAAATAAATAATTATTTTAGTTTATAAATAGATCAGGGGTGGACCACTAAGATCAAAATTTTATCTCGTACTTACCACAAATTATGTCCAAAGTACACATTTTTACATAGCGATAAATATCCACAGACTCTTTGTCAACTTCCTTTTCCAGCAAATCCACCATAATCTTGCCGTTAGTCTCAAACGTAGGAACAAACTGCTCCAAAATAGAGAAATGGAACGCTGGAGTAATAATCTTTCTAGTTATCTTCCACTTTTCCGCTAAAATATCACAAATCAAGGGCAAAAAATATATGAATGTGCAGTATTCACCACATTGAATATCTCAATTTCCACAGTTTTCATTACATGAATAATACAGGTAATATATGTACGAATTAAAGAGGTTCAAACTCTATCGCAAAATAAAAATAGTCCTAATATTATACATAAGTAAAGTTTAAAAAAAATAAAACTTCAAAGCATGATAACATCTTCTTGATATTACGCGTCACTGCAAGGGGGTACCCAGAAAACACAGAAATTACTTTTTTTTAATTCGTTTATTTAATTTTTAAACAAAAACCTTCAATCCCCTTAGTAAAGTAAAATACTATCCACTGGCACCAGTACACTTATCTAATCTATAATTGCATTGCTCAAAACATTTTTGGAATTGGTCTCTGCGATGCTCGACAGGTGCCTCCGTCGTTTCATTCTTCACCTCAGCAACATCAACAAAACGCTTTCCCTTCATGTCTTTTTTCATTCAGGGAAATAAAAAATCATAGGGGGTACAGTTGGGTGAATAAGGGGGATAGAGGAGAGGGGTCATGCAATTTTTGGTCAAAAATAGGTGCACAGACAGTGCTGTGTAAGCAGAGGCATTATCGTGGTGGAGAAACCAGTCATCCGACTGCCATAAATCAGTCCAAGTCACTCCACAAAGTTCCATAAGTTCGTCAATGGTCTGTCGTTGACCTTCCAGGATGGTTTAGTGAATTTCTTTAACATTCTCATCGGTTCGAGCCGTGGAAGGACGACCAGAGCGAGGCTTGTGATCAATTGACATTTCGCCTCTTTTGAAACGGCAAAAATACTCAAGCGCTTAAGTTTCCCAATACCATTCTCCTTGTAGGTCATTTATTACATTCCAAGAGTTTCTGTCCTAGTTTTTCCGAGCAAGAGACAAAGCTTTTCAGCCGCGCGCTGTTCACGAGAGTCAGCTATTTCAATACCTACAACCACACAAAACAACTCTCTCTAAAAAATTCACACAAGCCGAAAAGAAACTTTTTTAGAGGCCACGCTTATCTTAGTGACTCGGGAATGGTAGATATACTCGTGTACGCTCCTAAGAGCAGAACGGTGCACTACAAAAGCTCCCTCCCGCAGTACTACGCCCACGACAATATCAGTTTGTTTTCTTTTGTGTACCCCCTCGTATATATACTTTTAAAGGCTTAATTGATTAACGCATCAAATATTAAGTGCGTGCTATTAAGAGATACATATAAATATTTTATAAAAGAAACTGATTACTACTAGAAGACCTTATGATGTCTCCAACATGTAAGTCCTTGAAACTGAAACTTCACTTTACTTAAAATTTATATTTTGCGATATTTATTTTTCCCTTGTGTCCTGCAAATGTAAATACAGCGAATCTAAAACTACAGAAATCATGAACACTCCCTTTATATACCCAGGTCGCCCTTTCTGAATTATTATAATTTTCGACAAAAAACGTGAGAATGATTTGTAAATATACAAATCACTAAAATTTCTTACAAACATGCATATTAAAGCTTGTTGAAAATGAAATACAAATATTCAACACCAAAACCTCGCTATGAAAGACGTCGTGCTTGTATTTTAATGGTGATTGTTAGCATTTATGATGAATTTCATCATTTTTTGTTATAATTGTTTTTTTGAAGTTATGTTCGTTCGAACTTTAATACGCAAATATGTATATATATATATATATATATATATATATATATATATATATATATATATATATATATATATATATATATATATATATATATATATATATATATATATATATATATATAAATAATTATAACTGAATTACCTTCAGCTGTTAACAGACCAGCTCCCAACCATCTATCCAAATATTTGTATTCCCGGCCTTTGTCCAAGACTTTCGTGGAAGATAATATAAATTGTATTAATTCGTAGTCACATATAACTATGATTTTGTTGGTTGCTATCTCTACTACATACGATCCATTATATATTTTCATATATCTGCTTAAACGGTCCAAGGTTTCTAAAATTATGTATTACAATTTATATATTTTTAGTTTACAGAGAGGATTAAACATGTTGTAAACATGATTATTCTTGAAAATATAATATAGAGATTACTATTATTTGTTAATAATTATATTGCCTTTTACTTAAAAGTACGAAAGCTACACATAATTTTTTATTACAATCGGGCATACACTTAAATCGAATTAAATTTACTGTGCGGTTTATATTCAATCGAGGATGTTATTTTGTTAGTGGTGCTGTTTGACTAGCAAAATCTTTAATAAATTTACGTAAATATTCAACAAGACGAAGGAATTGCCTTAGTTGATATCGAGTTCTAGGGCAAGGAAAACACGATTGTGCTTCAATTTTAGCTGTCGAGGGAGAGATTTCATTAAATTAAACGTCATAACGTAAATAAGATATTTCTTTTAACCAAAACTTGGGTTTTGCGTAATTTGAAGATCAAGCCGTATGCCGCTAAGGTATGAAGAATTTTGGTTCATAAATGTAAACCTTCAGGTATTATTTTAGACGGAAGTAAGATTGTCATCTAAGTACGGTATAACGTGTTGAAATTGTTGAAAAACTGCAGGTGCATTACAGAGGCCGAAATAGAGTATTTACATTAAAAATTCAAGGTTAATTAATTAATCTTGGATTAACCGAAAACAATAACTTTAAAAGTTAGTTTCTTCGAATAATGAAAGAATAAAATAACGAACAAGCTAGACAGAAATGAGGCGGTTTCTGGTTGATTCCACGTTGAACATTATCTATTAGAATTAAAGACATTGATCAGTGGATAAACCTCATTGGATGTAAAATACATACACCATCAAAAACGGGTCTGTAATTTTCTATAGAATTATTTCAAGAATCAAGAATATGAAACAAGGCCACGTAATTTTGATTATCTAAAAAAGAATATAAACAAATAAAAACTAGTTAACCTCAAGATTTAAAAAAAGTTAGATAGGAGTTTTACAACGCACTAGATTATTGCAATTAAGTAAAGAATATTTTGAATATTTACTTTAATTGAATACATTTAAATAGATGATAAGATTCACATAAGGTTTTAAATAATCTCAGAGTTTACGCCTAAAATTAACAAACCGATTAGTTGGAGGTGTTATAGATTGTGGAAAATCGGCTCTTAATGAAGCTTCGACAACGAAAAATATACAAGGTGTTCTATTTTAGTAAATTCATCTCTGTTGTATATATGTCAGCCTCTTGTATATTTAAAACTTCACATACAAGAAGTACCTTGTAGGCATAAACTCAACATATTCAAGCGTTCCTCATAAAGTTTTAAAATAATGCCAAAAATAATTGTATCCCATAAGTGGTTTCCGTCTTGTATATATGGTAAAAGAAATGTAACTGACAATGAGAATAGTATCCTAATACTAAATAAAAAAATTGATACACTAGAGCAAGCCGCCAAAAACAACTCTCTAAGAATTTGCGGGTTAGCGGGGGACGGAGAAAATAATGCAGTTTCTAAAAATGTGATTAATTTCTTTTCGTCTCAACTTGGAATCAACTATAGTAAAGAGGACTTTATTAGTATTTATGGTATTGATAAATCCAGTGACACCAAAAATAAACCACGCACAATTGTATAAAATTTTATCAACATAAATAAACGTCTGGAAATTATTAAAGGAAAGAAAGCCTTTGCCCGAAGTTAAATTGATAGAATTTGTTTATTTTTTCTGTCTTACTTTATCTGTATGGTATTAGTTTTCATTTTTTATATTCCTAAATTGTTTGTACCGTAACTAATTAGATATATAAATACGGTTAGTAATTTAAATATAAATTTTTCATATCTAAACATTGGATCAGTTTTCACAGGTTTTGATGTGTTTTCTGAATTTTTTTATTGATAATTGATTAGATATTGTGAGTTATCTGAAACTTCAAGCATAAACATAGTACTACTTAGTTTAAAAGGTGTTTTAGTTATAATGTAATTAGAGTATATAATGGTATACCTGATCCTTTTAAATCCGCTCTAAATATACTCGTACATGCATTCCAAAAATAAATACAAAACTGGATAAGTTCAAAACCTCTTGTTTTAATAAACACTAATATTAAAGTAATTATTTAAACCATACTTTATACATCATTTTCAATAACATTAGTGATTGTAATCAGTCGAAAATATTTTGTTTTGTTTACTTTTAATTTTTTGCTTTCGGTTGGTTACATGGACGGTAACAACGGCTTAAGGCCGAATGGCGCTAACCTGATCAACAACGTTTTTGTCATAATTTTGTATTGATTATTGGAAATAAAGGCACTATTATTATTATTATTATTAATAGTGCAAATTAAATAATATTCAATTATTGCCTACAAAAGTCCTGCATCTCAATAGAAAGTCGACGTTTTAGTTTATTATCTCTAATAAGATTATATTGACCTATTACCTGTGGGATTTTTTACTTCAAATGCGTTGCCAATTATCGGCCATCCGGGTAAATGCGGCAACCATTTCAGTTTATTTTCCACTTTCTTCACCACATACCACCAATACGAAACAGCCGCTATGGAAATAGCAACTAATATGTGAATGAGCATATCTTCGATGTATGGCTACTACAATCGTACTAAGCAGATAGCAGATCCAGCGTAACTTACATCAGTCAGTTATTTCGCAAACTCGCTGAATTGCCAAGGTCATGAAATATATATTATTATGCAGGGTCTTTCTTGTCATTAATTAGATGAAGGAAATAATAGGGTGCCTCATTAATAGTACATATTATTTACTAATGGGCATGGGCGTAGCGTACATAGATGCGAGTGATACGTCGCATCCCTTAAAAAATTGTCAAATTAGTGTTATTTAAAAGTTCAATCGATTTATTCAATTATTATAATTTCTTAATTATTTGAGACCGACCGCAAACGTACATTATTTATTTTAACGCTACCATCAATTTTTTTGTTTCAAATCGGCCGTGAAGGCGCCCGAAATTATTGGACTCCTCCGTTACTTGATACAGTGCTGAAATGCGATGGTCCACGTTACATCCAAGTTACGCGTTAGCCGATCAGTGATGTTATGCAGTCAACAGTGGAACCTGGAGTGGGTGTTGTCGTTATTTCCGGATTCAGTTATGAGATTATGTGAACGCATCTTGACGACTGTCGCCATAACATAAGGAAGATTTGGAAGCGCTGTTTCAGGTAATTGTAGGAAAGGAAAACGAGGAATGGTATCCAGAAACCGTTATTTGTGCTAGAGGCCTTTTAACTTTATTGCGCGACTTTGATTTTCATTTTTTATTAGCAGTGTTTTCTGCAATATTCCGAGAGTCTGTTTAAAATTCTACAGATGAAAATATCAGATATTAATTACTGCAATAAAAAGATCGCCGATTTCAAATCACATATTCAAACAATGAGAAACGAGTTTAGTGACATTTGGGACCTTATGGACAAATTTGTGTTAGAAAACCAACCACTAAGTAAAAGAATGCGTTTGGATTCAATTCCTGAAAAAAAAAAATAAGAAAAGCACCTACGCACGATTGCTTTATGAAATTTTGGACGTTATTACTTTGAACATTAGTAAACGGTTTAGTGAAATTTCTAAACTGAAATTCTTAGCTCTAGATTCCACACAATTTACTTCATTCGTAAAACGTTTTCCCGACGAAATTTTTTCTTCTTTAGTATATACATATGGAACATTCTTTAACGCAACTTGTTTAAAAAGTGAACTTTCAGTGATATATAGTGATCCTAATATGAAAAATAGCACTGTGTTTGACCTTCACCAGTGTATTATGTCCTTTCAATTATCTTCTGTTTTCCTGGAGTCATAAAAAATGTATCGTTTAATTCTGACTATTCCTACCACAAACAATTTCGCGGAAAGATCATTTTCATGTTTAAAGAGAATAAAGACTTATCTGCGAAATTCTCAAAAGCAAGAAATACTGTCAGCTATAGCATTAATAAATATTGAAACTGCCTTGTTAGAAGATATGAGATCGTCTCCAACATTTGAAGAAGCAGTGATAGATATTTTCGCTGAACAAACAAAAACCGAAGAATTGATCTTCATTTTAAAAATTAGTATATATACCTCGGCATAATCATTTTAAGTTAGTGTCTTTTTTTATTTTTATCATTTCCATATGGCCTTCCATGCATCCGAGTATACCTCTTTCCCTTATAAAATTTTTATCACATCCCTAGATTCCTTTCTCAGGCTACGCCCCTGCTAATGGGGATCAATCTTCAGCATTTTCTGATTGAATGTGACACTACACGATAAACCAAACCGGTACTATGAATTATTTTAAATATATGTCATTATAAACACCAGTTTCATCGTATTCTCCGAAAATTACCAAAATAAAAAATGTTTGCTATTGAAAATTTACACCTTGGTCATACCGTTTTCAGGAGTAATTTAATTCAATATACCACTATATGAATAGGATTACTATAGGAACGAATCCCCCATTTTTATATGTACTTACTACCACAAATTAAGAAATTATTAGTAAATTAAAACTAAAGTCATGAACGACATCTTGAATTACATGGATTTCTTGAATATAGGAAGTGGCCCAAATTATGGAATTTACATGTTCGCTCATAAATTTTCACTTTTCCGCATTCAACTATACCAGAGCGAAAAAGTAATGTAATCGTGTAATGAAAAACGGAAAAAACCAAAAAAAAAATTTTTCTAGCGTTTATTTTTCGTTTCTCGGCCTAAAAACAAAAAAAACTGGTTTTAAAAAAATTGTTGTTTGTGTGTGTGTTATTGTCGTTGCCGTCGGCATTAAAAGTTCTTGTTAGTATGATAACTCAACTAAATCGTAATCGGGGCGATCGGGTTTTGACTGATTCTAATCGGGGATGTCTCCCAGGCAACATCTATTGATTTTGAGGTGGATAGAACTCTATCATATTCATGGGTCATGAGAAAGCACAATTGTGGACTATTTGAGAATTTTTTTTTTGTTAGCACGATCACTCAATTAAATCGTGTCGGATCGATCGGGTTGCAACTGATTCTGATTAGGGACGTCTACCAGATGGCATCTATTGATTTCGAGGTGGATAGAACACACCCAACCCTGTCCATAGGTCATGAGAAAGAACGATGGTGGACTATTTGAAAAAATTAAAGCTGCCGCATAGAACACATATTCTGCATTTATGTGTTGGTTCATTTTTTTTTCGGCCACTCAATTTCGAGATAGAGATGTTCTAGGTGCGGAAAAGTCCGTTTTAAGGTTTTAAAACTATTTATTTGTTAGCAAGTTAGTTAATAGGGATAAAAATAGGGGTTATTTAGTTGCAACCGTACGTGCAACCATATATTTAATATATGCAATAATAATATCCATAATAGGTAGTAGACTGAGCTCAATATTGGGGATCTTAATTTATACTCGAGTCCTAATGGGGTTAGTTTGGCGCCTCGCCGTAAGTATGATAGGTATACGAAGAAAATTTGAAGTATCTTACTAAAAACTTCTTAATAATAGTTATAAATAATATAATTATGTTCTTACTTAGACAATATAGTTATTATAAAATGTTTAATAGTCATGGAACTTACAAACACTAAGAATTCTTTTACCGCCATTACAGTTTTGTTAGTATTAATGTACTAAATATCACAATTAAGGTATATTGCTGCATTAAGTACAATTTCAATTTATAAAGAATATGTTACTGGAACTGATGCCAGTAACAATGTATTCTCTACAGTTTTAACTCACCATCGAATTGGTACCTATTATTAATTTCCTGCTTAGAGTTAGTATAATACTACGAGCAAAGAATACTACGAGCTATTTGCTCGTAGGTATAATACTACCAGTAAGTAATTTCTAATTATTCTCATTATACTCATCTGTTCTCTATACTCAACGCAAGTATTACGACAAAATTAAAATTATGTCTTGCCTAAGACCAACGTGAGAACAGATTCACACGCACAATATATAGTCAGCAATATGTATATCTTGAGATAAAATATAAAATTTATATATAAACTTCAAGCGATAACCAAATGAACTTTAAATTTACATTATCATAAGCTGCCGACTAGTAACTGAGCTGAGAAACTTTGATCATCGAAGAATCGTATCACAGTTTCTGTATAACATTTGATACGATTCTACTATAACTCTTATCTTTTTGAATTAAACCTGCTGTTATGAATTATCGATCGACTTACATACGTAAAAAAATATTAACATTTTTTACTTTTGAAAAAATAAGTTTTTCACTGTTAAGAAAATAACGATATGGCAGAATTTTGTCATTTGCTGGGTGAACTTTTATACCAGTAATGGAGTAAGATCAACACGACGTCTCGTGTACACTTTGCCACTCTTGATTGTGAATTTTATTTCAATTTTGCACAGTTTACTGTCCATATTGTCTAATGAACAAAAATAAAATGCCTTTGGAATATAATATACATTATTATATTTTCCTTTTTAATACAGAAATTTTTTTGTATACAATTCAGTTAGAATAAGCGTCTAAAATTGTGTTTCATAATATGAAACACAATTTTAGACGGTAATGTATATGATATAGATTACCAGATCTAAATGTTGAATATTTTATATCCATTTACGTGCATAATTGTGGTAATGTACATTCACTTTGTTTTTGTTGGTAAATACTGTCTATTATGGACACTTCTTGCCTATAATATTATTATGAAAATTTAAAATAAAGTGCCATTAATGGAATATAATTAAAAAAAAATAAAACGAGGTAACACAATATATTCCATTAAAATTATATTTCATTTTTATGTCTATTGCTGAGAGAACGGTCAGGATTCTCCGCCTATCGAGAAAGTATTCTAGAGCATAATAAAAAAGAAAATAGAGAGAACTATAAAGCATCTGTTTGACCTTGCAATCTATTTAACAACCCTGTAACAATCATTTAGAGGCCATAATGAATCACATGATTGCCTTACAATTAGTCAACTTCCACAAGACTACAAGTATTCTCTCAAAATATCATGATAAATTGAAATTTTCTTTGCAGATTCTCTTTTCATTTCGTGGGGGCCTTTCAAAAATTTAATGAAGCGACAGACATTTACTTTTTGTATAGAGGAAGCATTATTATTTACTTTGTTATCATTTGACTTTTTAGCATCGAGAATTCATTATTATTATATGAACATTAGTATTATAAAAACAAACATGTATTTTACATCTTTAAAAAAATCGATGCTATTAGTAACAACTGAAATGAAATTACAAAAATAATTGATGAAATTGGTTCTTACATATTCCACACAAATTTCAAAATGTCGTAATAGTTCTCTGGTATATAATTAAAGAAGTTGTGCAAGAAATAAGGTTTTTTTGAAAATATTAAAAAAAAACGTTCGTTTTAAGGTTTTAAAACTGTTTATTTTAAATTTTAAAAGTAAATAAAATAACTCAATCATGTCGGTGTCATTACAATTATCACACAATCGACAAGGGCAGATACTTGCCCATCCATGGTGAAAAACAACAAGCCGTTGATTATGATCATGTAATAACAATAACTCATATAGGTGACAAAAACCAGATAGTTTGACTCATTCTGAAGTAATTTATTAACTGAAATGGATGTACAGACATTAATTATTTTTAAAAACTCCATAATTATTTCTGTCGCTAGATAACATAACAACTTAACTTCGAGTTCGAAGATCATTGATTTGACGAACTGAACATAGTTTCAGTTACTTGGAAAAAACGGCATCTGTTAAAAAAAAATTATGTAGTACGTTTCTCTTTCGTTCCATATGTTTTTGGAGTGCTGAATTCGAATTTGAACTTTACAACCTGGAGTAGGTTGAGTGTTTTGAGGAAATAACGAAAAACTGCGATAAATTGAAGTTCTTTCAGTTTCTCGGCCGTAGCTCGAAAACTAGAATTTATTTAAAAAAAAAACTACCTTAAATTCGCTATACTATATCAAAAATTTCCCCCAAATGAACGGTTTAGGCGCTATAGTGCGTTGAAGTTTGATTAAAATTCCAAAATCGGTGAAAAACCCGATTCTTGTTTAGTTTATGCTCTTAACTCGACAACTATGTATGTCCTTTTGAGGAAAGTATTTAACGCAAACCTAAATAAATGTCCTAGGAACTATACAGGGTGGACCAGGTCTTTCGTGACAAACTTTGACAGTCGATAGGAAACGATTTTTTATCCAAAAAAAAATCCATATAAACATATTTTCTAAATTTCTAAATTGCTTTATTCTTAGATGTTCAAGGTGTTAAAGTTTAATTTTTTTTCAGTTTCTAATTCTTTTCTCTGTCACATTTCGGGATAATCAATATTTGCCACGCCTGGTTGGCGTTGGTTATCATTTTCAAATCGAGAAATAGCGGATATCGATTTTGTGTGTGGATTTGCTAATGGAAACACAAGGGCGGCCGCTAGAGAATACAGAAGGAGATATCCCCAGATAACACATTCTAGTCGTAATGTGTCACAAGAGTTCGCCAGCAGTTAATTGAGAAAGGTTTAGGAAATTTACATGGGAATCGAAATAGTGCCAACCAAAACCAACAACAAAAAATATATTAAATGAGTTTGACAGAGCAAACTGCTGTTACAGAAGTAGAAGGGAAAAAAGGGAAGTAGGTATTAGGAAAGGAGTAAGACAAGGATGTACGCTATCACCACTAATTTTTAATCTGTACATCGAACAGGCGATTAATGTGGTAAAAGATAGAGTGGATTTCGGGATTAAAGTACAGGGACAGAAACTAAAAATGCTGAGATTCGCGGATGATATAGCAGTATTAGCATCTAGTAAGGAGAAACTAGAATCAGAATTGAACGAAATGGAGGCAGTGTTGACAGAGGAATACGGAATGAGGGTGAATAAAAACAAAACAAAAGTGTTAGTGTGCAGAGGGCGCGAGAGCAGAGCAAAAACGAAAGTACAAATTAATAATGAAAGATTGGAGGAAGTTAAAGACTTCACTTATTTAGGAAGTAAAATAAATTGGGATGGAAGAAGCGATAAAGATATAAAACAAAGAATAGCGCAGGGTCGAATAGCTTTTAACAAAAAGAAATCACTTTTATGCTCGGGGGTAATAAACTTAGAAACAAGGAAGAGATTTTTGAAAACGTATGTATGGAGCACGGCACTATACGGTTGCGAAATCTGAACGGTAGGGGAAGCAAGTAGGAAGGAGTTTTTGAGATGTGGTGTTACCGAAGAATGATGAAAATACCGTGGACTGATAGGGTTAGAAACGAAGAAGTATTAGAGAAAGTCGGCGAGAAAAGAAGTATGTAGAAAAAGATAAAGAAGTGAAGAGATAGAATGGTAGGTCACTTGCTGAAACATGGAGGAATAGTCCGCGATATTTTGGAGGCAGAAATAGGCAGAAAGAAAGGCAGAGGTAGGCCTAGATTAGACTACTGCTCGCAAATAGTAAGGGATGTAGGTTGTAGCACAATTAGCGAAATGCGTGGGTTAGCACAAGATAGGAGAAGCTGGAGGTTAGCGTCCAAGCAGTCTTAGGACTGATGACCTCATGATGATGAGTTTGACTGAAATCCAACAACGAGTTCCCGTATAGATTTTCATATTCTCCGCACCTCTAAATCCAATGTACTCCGTACTCTAAGACGAGATCACAGGCGTACATTACACCTACAACCTATTCAAAACTTCACAGTGCTGAGGAAGCAGCAGCAACCATTGTTAGGACATAAGGTCCCAGGAGCACAACGTGACTGAATACCTCCCGCCATATCAATGTCTGGAAGGAATCGAGGCTCTAATTCCCGAATTTCTCGAGCCTTTCACAGACGGTATTGTATTGAATAAGAAGCGAGGAGATATTGGGAAATGAAGAACAAAGTGTACGGCAATCGCACATATTTGGCGAGCGGGTTGTTCTTGATCGCGCTACGCCCGATATACGCTAATATTCGAAGCTCGCTAGCACCGAAACCGGTCGGTTGACTAAAGCCGGTCCCACACACATCGCGAGTACTAACAAGCACAAACATTTCCGAGTATGTTCAAGTGCGAGCAACGAGCCATCGGAGCCCCCAGACAGATCGTGAGTACTAACGAGCACAAACATTTCCGAGTAAGTTCAAGTACTAGAAACGAGCTGTCGAAGCTCCCCTGGAGAGACGCCTTGCACTTTGCAGTCTCACATTCTCGTGATTTGTACGCCTTTCTGAGAAAACGCTAAAGAAAACTCATTGTGAATCTTATTCCAGCAATCCTTGATTTCATTTCTGTTTCGGTGTGATGGATGCTTAGGGTTCCACAACACGGGCTGAGCTTCGTATAAGTCCAGAAATTCAAAAATATGGTCGCACGACCACTCCATTATTTATAATAATAAAATAATTTTAGAAATTCTTTTTCCGTAGGCACTTCTGTTTTTATTCGCTTCTGCAGGTCAACTGATGAGGATAAATTAAAAATCGACTTGTATAGACTCGCAATTGATACGATGCGTGTGGGCGCAGCGCAGCGCGCCCATCGCAAATCCAAGTAAACACGAGTATGAATTCCCTTTGAATCGGTACAAATTTACCGACAGCCCGCGGGTATAGGCAAGTATAAGAAAGTGCGAGTGCGATTAGCAAATATTCGCGAGCATCTCTTCCCACACACATCGCAAGTGCCCGTACTTGCAAATATTCGCGATGCGTGTGGGACCGGCTTTATAAAATATAGCATACATGGTTTGTAGGAAATTTAATAATATTTACTTTTGTACATAAATACTATCCCCAAAAGTAGTATCCATAGTTCCAAACCATTCGTCTGGGGGAAAATTTTATTAAAGATATCTTATAGGAATTTTACTTACGTAGTTTATTTTTGTATACAAATACTTTCCCTTAAATGTACGTAGTTTTCGAGTTATGAGCGAAAAACAGAAAAACGATCAATTTTTTCGCAGTTTATCGCCATTTCTTCAAAACTGTCAACTCTGTCGGGGTGATAAAATTCAAATTCGGATTCAGCAACTCAAGAACATTAAGAACGAAAAAGAAACAAACTACACCATTTATGCCGTGGACTACATAGTGACTGGACTAACAGTAATACAAAAAGTTGGATGTTTGCGACTTAAGACCTTTAAAAAAAATGTAAATGCAGACATCTCGCGTCCCTGAATTCCATCTGATGTTAATGCCGTGTCCTACATTCTTAGTCTGTTGTACAATCCTGTTGGTTACGGGGCGATATTCCAACGTAATTTCATTAGCCGGCACACGAATTTTTGAAATAATTTGACATTACTAAACACACGTGAAGGCAATTAAATATATTAGTATAGGAACGGAAAGGTAACAGTCACATCTGTTGATAAAGACACTTGGTATTATTGTTTCAATAGTGGAATTTATAAGTTACATAACTTACACTATAACATTTTAATGAATATATTGTCTTGTATGAAATCTATTTGGCTCAAAAGTTAATAAAATTAATTATTGTGTTTTATTTGTGGTAAAAATACTGTAAAAAATATTATGATTTATATGTCGGCCATTAAATTTATAGAAGTCGACCAATCTTTATACAAATACATTTCGTAATATATTCTATTCAATCTTTTTCCTCTATTGAATAATATTAATAATTATATTTACTTAGCCAAAATGCAGTTACACACAATTACTACAACTACACAACTACTTCACCATGAGGGTCACCATGTACAAACGTTGTTTTTTATCTCTCGATGTCAATAAACTATAAGGCGATTCCCAGTTGTTGGCGATATCCACATAACTTATATTGTAACGAATTTAGAAAGTTCTTTATTTTGAACACTTATTTACAAATCAACTATTTATAAGTCCAACTAACTAACTAACTTTCTTTTTACTTTAACTTTATAAACTAACTTTCGTACTGTATTACACAATGTCACTTTCTTCGCACCGTATTGCTCATTATCGCGGTCCAGATTCAACTAACTGCTGGTTGAACGACACAATTCTTATATAGGCAGTAGAACGTCTCTCCAGACGTTTCTAGATAAAGAACTTTGGCGAACCTTCTAGTATAGAATGCACTGGAAGTCAACTCCACACGCTTTTGATGGTTCGGGATCGCTCGAGGCGTTCGTGACAATATTTTTGTTGCTACATTAGATATTGAAAAATGGTTTAGACGTTCTTCAAGTGCTTTTTAAAAAATATTCGATGACCTAAAATAAATTCGTATTGGTTCTTCTTATTTAAAATATCAACACATTAAACTTTTTCTACTAAATGAGAAGAAAGAGAAGAAGAGAAGAGAAGAAGTTTTTAATATTCAATATCATTTATATCGCCATTTTCTTCAAATAAAAAGTACAGAAGTTCATTTTTATTCAATCAAGAAGCTTGCACGGCTACTTTAAAAATTACTTTTAATTGTAATCTTTTGGCCTCGTTTATTTTTTTATTTATAAAAAAAGCAGATTTCTGCTTTTCTGGTATTTATAAGGAAGCTATTAAAAAACAATCAAAATTTATTTTACTACAGAACATAAACTTTATACAGGATTTCGTGAGATTATAGTTTCTAATATAACGGTTTTAGTTTAGGTTTTAGCGGAGTTTATGATTCCTTTACGAGAGACCTAAAACTTAAATTGTAAGACAATCAAATACAAAATAAAAAACCACATTTCCTCTATCACAGAACGGTACTGGGTCAGGTTAATAAATGTTTAGATTCTGGATGAATATAGCTAGCGCATTTGACGTTGATATTCCGGTTCTTGTCGACTATTGCTTTACGACAATCTCACTTTTTCACTAATCGCAACAGTTTTTTTGCATATGGAAAGTAAAGTTTCAATCTAGTGTCTTATTTTGATAGTATTTACACAATTAGAGCAGCTACATTAAAACGAAATACATACTTTAGTCATTTTTATAGCTCTCATATTTTAAAACACAGATTTGAGAGTATCAGTTTCAATTTATTGGCGTTTTTGAAATTTGCTACGAGCTTGTATTTTTGACCTCACTGAAGTGTTTCAACCTGAGATTAATTTAATCGATGTCAATCGATGATACTTATTATAGAGTTCGTGTTTCCATTTTAAGTTTGAGTTGTATCTAGTGCTTCCAGTCCCCTGCGTTTGTCGCCACAAAAAAATTATATTCTTTCAGGATATCTTCAAATCGCCTTAAACTGACACTGACAATTTGCGAAAACTGACACAGCTAGTTTTGGAAAATTGTCAATGTCAGTTATTTTAAGTCAAATGTTAAAGCATTGGAATGGAAGTTTTTATTTATATTTTGATATTTAGTTTTAGTGCCAGTTTCGCAAGTTCTCAAAAAGAAGAAAAGTCCGCCAAAATACTATCTGGTAAGGAATGTGATCCGGAAATGCATAAATTTATGGTTACAGTTGGCACAGGATTGAAACGTATATGCGGAGGAACTATAATCAACGAATACTGGATACTTACCGCCGCCCATTGTTGCGAGTTAGACATGTGGGTTATGGCGGGCCTGTCAAAAGATAACAACAGTAAACCAGTATTTAGACGCGTAAGTCGTGCGTATCGGCATCCGAAATATATAGTTTCACCATTCAATGATATTGCATTGCTGAAGCTTTCCCGGCCTGTCATGGAATCAGAACACGTGAAGTACATAAAACTCCCTAACAAGACGATCAATGAATTTTGTATTGAGGCTCTCACGATGGGCTGGGGATTCCTCTCTTTGCCTGATAGTGATATAATAGATAAATATGACGTACCGGTCTATATTCAGTGCGTCATGTTGCCAGTAATAGTTACCAGAAGGTGCAAAATTCTATTTCATGAGTTGGACGTCTATTCGCATATGTGCACACTCTCCTTCGAAGGAAAGGACGCTTGTTGGGGGGACTCCGGTGGTCCATTAATTTGTGAAGATACTCAAGTGGGTGTTGTTGTCTATGGAAATGGTTGTGGACTACCTTTTGAACCTGGAATCTACATGAGACTTGACTACTACCATGATTTTATCCGTGACACCATGCTAAATAGCTCCAACATTGCAAAAACTTATTTACATACAGTTTTATTAGGTCTTGTCTTATCGTACGAGTACTTTCTGTATTTGTAATAAAGAACTATCCACTGCTGACACAGTTCCGCAACATTTTTCTTACAGCTAATTAATACTGGTGAAAATTAATGTAAACGTAGGTAATTTTGTCCTAAATATTTCCCTATCTGTTTCATGTAATTGGATAATTTGAACACTGAAGATAGTAATTCAATAATAAAGAGAATACGGCGAGCATTCAGGTTAGTTGCCCGATATGGAGATGATACAAGTGCAATACTTTGTTTCACATTCACTATATGAAAGGATGACCACATTCACTATGTCAGTGGTATTCCCCTATAAAGATAACTGCGACAATGTTACTGGTATTGTGGTGCGAAGCGCGGACTGGCTGTTATATTAGGAATTTCATTGTATGTGAGTTCGAGTCCCAACAAGAAGAGTATGGCACCTTTTCTTGAACATGGGTGTACATATTCTCGTCTGTATATTTATCCCTTCCCGCCACAGCCTGACATTTTAGGGGAAGGCAGTCGATTTATGTGTATCCAAACTTAAACATTTTAATCTTTTATACTTTACGAATTATGATTATCTGTACTGCCTATCATAACCTAGAAGATGTACATGAACTTTCATGTTCAATTATAACTACAAGGTTCCATTACAAGGTGTGTAAGTCCTTTACAGCACAACTTTAACAGTTGGTGAAATCTGTTATTGTGAGTTCATATAAATATACGCTTTAGCTAACTTTCGAAATAAAATACTATGTATTGATTTTTATTGAAGAGAGTTGAAATATTAGATTTAAAGGGGACCTTTCTGCCTTTCAGTTCTCCTATATTTGATATCTATGGTAGTCATCAAGTGTGGCACAGAACTATGCCCTGAGATCAACGATAAATACATTATTATGATTACATAAGTATCATGTAAAATTAATATTTACTTCGAGTGAACAAAAATATTTAATAAAACCGATATAGTTTCTATAGTCTATCTCCATATTGTGCATCGTATCTTCATATCGTGTGTTCGCTAATATATAGAGATATATAAGCAATGCGCAATAAGTCATCGAATTTGGCACAGAGCTGTCAAAATCTTAAGAATAAACAGAGCCATAAATATCATAAATGAATTTAGTATTTGTTTTGAGTACACTGGAATATTTAATAAAATGAATATATTTAAATTCTCAATTATAGTTAAGCCCCAGTGTCTTTTTCTAAGTCTTACCTTGATATCGTAATTTGGTTGTGGAACAGGCTGTGTTACTAAAATAAAATCATCTCTTGCCCACAGTTTCTTGATACTTTACAAACCGTGGATTGTAACCGTGTAACTAATGTTATTAAATGTTCTTCTAGATTTGATAGAAATCTATGGTAGTCATCGAGTGTGACAGAACAATGTTAAGATATCAAGAATAGACAATGTCATAAGTATCATGTAAAATTAATATTTGTTTTGAGTGCGCAGAAATATGTAATAAAATGGATATAGTTAAATTAAGAGCCCCAGCCTCTCTTGATATCCTTTATTTTGAAGTTTTATTTTGATATCGCTCATTGGTTGTAGAACGGCCTCTGCTGCTAAAATTAAATTATGTCTTGAAGAAGTTTGAAAGAGTCTAAAGTTTCTTATTACTTTAGAAACCGTGGACATTAGTCATTTGACCAATACTATTAACTATTCATCTATATTTGATGGCAATCCATGGTAGTCATTAAGTGTGGCATAAAAGATACCAAGATATCAAAAATAAACAGCGCAATAAGTATCATGGAAATTTAATATTTATTTTGAGTGTACTGAAGTGTTTAATAAAATGGATATACTTAAATGAACATTCCCAATCTCTTCTTCTAAGTCTTATCTTGATACCATTCGTTGGTTGTAGAACAGCCTCTGCTACCAAAATCAAATTATGTCTTGGAGAAGTTTGAAGAATTTCAAAGTTTCTTAATAGTTTAGAAACGGTGGACTTTATTTCTAGTATCCCAAACTTTTGACCTGCAAAATATTCATAATGTATCTACAAATATTAGTTTACGCAATTTTGCATACCTATACAATTTCTAGGGCCAGCACTAAACGGTATAGCATATGGAGAGATGCCATCCATTTCTTCAAACTTTGTTGGAATAAATTCATCGGGGCTTGTGAAGAATTTCGGATTTCTACTAATTGCATAGGCAAATATAAATAGTTTTACCCCTTTTGGAATCACTTGCCCGTCTAGACAAATTGAAATATAAATAATATATTGACTAAATCATTTGTCATCATAATATTGATAAAATAAACTACTCCTAAATAATCCTAAATCATTTCTTAAACAATTACTAAAAATATTCGAAATTACATTTTTCGTAAAAAATAATTCTGTTATTTATTACTGTTCATTCCACGTGAAACATCTTTGAAAATTTGTGGGAAAAATACAAACGTGCACATACACAATATTGAATGCACCTACAATATGAGAGAATTGCGAATTTCTTGCAATTAGGAATGTATATCATATTTACATAAAAAAAAACTCATTAATAATTTGTTTTCATTCAGTTGTACATGAAAATGGAAAATAATAAAATTCATGCTTCTAAAATTAGAACATCTTCTATAATTGCGCTTTAAGCATCCCAAAACATAAATGGCATGACCTTCCCTGCCTCAAGGTTACACCTTGAATTCTTTCGGTGATGTCAGGCCCTGATGTGTCCGCACTTTGCTCTATAGTTTGGTTTTTACATCATAATAATGGATCAAGAACTTACCCACAATTACAAATATTGCATTGAGTTTTTAGTCTGTTGTCTATACCGCGTTCAAATGCAACTGCAGATGTTTTTATCGGGCCTGCTTGTGTGTATCTGCTAACATTCGTGGTATACATATTGTAGACAATTTTTTCATTTTCTATTTGGTAGCAATTCTATTATATACCACATGATATGATAGACCATTATTTTCTTATTAAGAAATATTTTTCTAATAACCACTCGTCAATATTGCAGCTCACGAACCATTTTAACTTTTTTTTGGTTAGTGGTAGTTGCAGGCGCCCTATCTGAATGTTCATCTGTACGCGACTGTCTATTAAATTTAAACTCGCGATACTATCCTTTTTTAACTGTCATATTATACTGTCCCCTAATGCATCCACCCAATCTTGGTGAATTTGATTTTCGGTCATCTGGTTTAAACGCTTGCGTTTAATTAATGTTCGTTGCTTGACCAGTATCATTTGATATTTGATACTGATTCACCTGAACTTAGGTATCTATTATAGACAATCTTTAACAGGTATAGACTTGAAAATTTGTAGCTTTAGTCTATACTTATCAGCTTATACTGTTACGTGAAAGTAAATCTTTTTTTTTGTTTCTAACTAAGTCAGGAGCGCAATACAGTGATCAATCTTCTATCTTGTACTTACCACAAATTATATCCAACGTACACATTTTTACATAGCGATAAATATCCACAGACTCTTTATCAACTTCCTTTTCCAGCAAATCCACCATAATCTTGCCGTTACTCTCAAAGGTAGGAACAAACTGCTCCAAAATAGAGAAGTGAAATGCTGGGGTAAGATATCTTTCTAGTTATCTTCCACTTTTCCGCTAAAATATCACAAATTTAGGGTACAGGGGAAATATATAAATGTGCAGTATTCGCCAATTTAAAAATAATGCGTGTAATTGTCAGATTTCATTACATGAGTCGTACAAATAAAAATAGATGAGGCTCGGAAACTACCGCAAAATAAAAATTTTATTCACAAGCAAAGAAAGATGTCATGCCAATGCGTGAAAAATGATTAATGTTTATTCGACTGAAAAGCCGCATGTGTCAATTTAGATATTGATCCTACACCTATAATAAGATATAAGTAGTTAACGTATTAGCTTCTCTTTATCTCCAAAAAAAAAAAGGCTAACTATGGGCCTACAAGTAATGCTTACAATTATCTAACTCTTCGAAGCATGATATGACATTTTCTTGTTAATGCATCAAATATAAGATGTGCTATTAAGAGATACATATAATTATTTTATAAAAAGGATGATACAACTAGAAGGCCTTATGATGTCCCCAATATAAGTCTTCGAAATTTAAACTTGATTTAACTTCAGATTTATACATTCTGACATTTATTTATCCCTGTGCCCTTCATATGGAAATACACTGAATCCAAAATAGTAAAAATCATTAAAAATCTCTTGAAACACCCAGGCCACTCTTTCTGGATTATTACAATTTTAGACAAAATACATGGCAGTTATTTCTAAATATATAAATTACTTAAATTTATTAATGACATACATATCAAACATCGTTGTAATACAAATACAAATTTTACTGTGAAAGACATCTTGCCTGTATATTAATGGCGATTGTTAATATTAATGATGGTGTGTTTATGTGTGTTCGAACTTTAATATGCAAATATCTATGAGTCAATTACCTTCAGCTGTTAATAGACCAGTTCTTAGGCATTTAGCAAAATATCTGTATTCCCGGCCTTTGTCCAACACTTTCGTGGAAGATAATACATATTGTATTAATTCGTAGTCACAGATAATTGCAACCTTGTTCTGTTACAACCTATATCTATTACATACGATCCACTATATTTTCTGATATATTTACTTAAACGGTCCAGAGTTTCTAAAATTTTGTTTTATTATTTTATAGTTTAGGGTTATTTTATAGTTTATATTATATATTTATAGTTTAGGGTTAAATATCTTATAAACAGGATTTTTCTTGAAACTCTACTACTATATAAAGATTACTACTATTAATTATTAATAAATATATTTCCTTTAACTTAAAAGTACAGAAGCTATATATTATTTCTTATTACAATCGCACATACACTTAAATCGAATTCAATTTACTGTGCTGTTTATATTCAATTGAGGATGTTATTGGGTCCTAGTTTCAGTGAAAATAACTAATTACAAATCATATAAAATAAACGAACAATATTTCTCGATCTTGCCGGCCATTTTGTTTTGGTCTTATCAAATCATCTGTGAAATTATTTATGGATCACACATATATTTGGCAATCTAAACAACAATCAAGGGAAATTAGTAAATATATGTACATCTACAGATGTAGTGACATTTTTGTAAATTGTCCCTTAATATGTCATTTTATGCTTAATGACCAATGCGATATCTAAGAGAAAGTCATCAAATATAAACTTTAATGACCATTATGAGTATGCACTGTATATAGGTACTCGTAACCGCGTCTAAAGCCCCTTCTCCGCCCTCCCTTGGGGTAACTTTGGAACTGAAACACCTAAACAAGCAACAATTGGTATACATATGTTAAAATGTAAAAAAAAAATATTTTTTAATAAATACTGACATAATCATCAAATATCGTGTTGTGGTGCCATTATGAAAATCGTATTTAAATGACAAACGAGTAACACTTCATTTGGAATCTGCTTCAAATATCCATTTAAACGTTGCTTTTAATTTGGCGTATGTTATTTTGATTTTTGAAAAAAATCGATTACATTTAATATTGCCATGCCATCAAACTTCTGGGGTAGTGCCTGCGAAAGCCATTGTCAGATATTTTCTGACAGAAATTACGCAGAAAGTCACTTCGATATTTTCATACATCCAAATTGTATTCTGTTAACATTAAATATTCTAGGTTAATTAATTGATTCTAGGTTAACGGAAAGCAATAACTTTAATTCATAGATAACAAAATGATAAAAGTAAAAGTAATACCAGATGTGTTTAAAGGATTTTAAAATGAATGTGCTCATGATGTACTCAGAATGTGTACAGATTTATAATACGTAGGAATCTCTCTAAAACTGTATCCCTATTGGAATGCCGTATATAAACCCTTACTGCGTCATAATAGTGCAGAGGAACGTCATCCTTTTGAAAAGTTATTTTCAGATCTCGAAGCTCATCAGAGTCTTCTTACAGAATCTCCAAAATTACACTTAATTACATTCTACATGTCCATCACACTTCTTCCGTTAAATTTTGATTTAAAAATACAGGTTAAACTATGTCAATATCTAAGATTTTTGTCCAAACGTTAACTATTTCTGGAAATTGTGTAGGGCGATAGATATGAGGATTGATGTCTTATTTGTTAATAATGTCATAATCTGAAATTATTCATTGCATTACCACCTTAAATTTAACTGTTTATTTGCTCTGAAGGTATAAAGTAGGCCATAACATATCTATTACAGTATATAATTTCAAAAGAATACTTGTTTAAATGAGAGTTTAGTCGTTGTGAACTTCACATTACTTTTCAAGAAAATATTTATATATGAAATTGTGGCATATGCCTAGTCTTTGTAAATATTATAGTATTTCTATATATATTATTATATTTTGTAAATACCTCTATAATAGTGCCAATTAAATGTAGTATTTAATGATTTCCTACAAAAGTTTCTATATTTCAATAGAAAATACGTTGGGAACGTGTTGATAAACAAATTAACAATGCACAAAGAAAAACAGTTCGCCGCTTTAGTCTATTTTATTACCTTTAATAAGACTATATTAATCTATTACCTGTGGGATTTCTCATTTCAAATGCGTTTGCAATTATCGGCCATCCGGGTACATGCGGCAACCATTTCAGTTTATTTTCAATTTTCTTCGCCACATACCACCAATACGAAATGGCCGCTAATGAAATAGCAATTAATATGTGAATGAGCATATCTTAGATGCACTGCTACTGCAATCGTACAAAATAAATCTAACGTAATATTTACATCAGTCAGCTATTTCACAAACTCACCTAATCACCAAGGTCATGCATGAAATGCCTATTATTATGCATATTATGTATAAAATTAACATTTTCTAATTGTATGTACCACTACTCGATAATCCAAACCAAACAATGATTTCTATTAAATATATTCTTTTATAGAATGCTAATTCCGTCGTATTTTCCGAAAATTACAAAAATTTTAAATTTTTGTTTCTGAAATTACACCCTTTAGTGTAATAGTAACACAAAACTACACCGTCTTGAGGAATTTTTCAGGTTTAATTCAATGAACCACTATATGAATAGGATTACAATAGGATCGAAACCTCCATTTTTATATGTACTTACTACCACAAATTAAGAAATGATTAGTAAATTAAAACTAAAGTGAAGAACGTCATTTTAATTATATGGATTTCCTGAATATAGGAAGTAGTCCAAATAATGGAATTTACATGTTCGCTCATAACTTTTTTATTAGCAGGTTAGTTAATAGCAATAAGAATAGAGGTTTATTTAGTTGCAACCATTCGTGCAACCACAGATTTAATATATGCAACAATAATATCGGTAGTGTGATCCAAAGTTGTAGACTGAGCTCAATATTGAGGGTCTTAGTTTGTGCTTGAAGTCCTAACGGGGCGAATTCGGCATCTCGCCCCAAATATGGGTACACTAAGAAAAATTAAAGTATCTTACTAAAAACTTTTTTGTAATAGTTATAAATTAATATAATTATATTGTAAGTTAGAGAATATAGTCATTATAAAATGTTCAATAGTACATAGAACTTACAGGAACTAAGAATTATTTTACCACCAATACAGTTTTGTCGGTATTAGTTTTCTAAATATCATAACTAAGGTACAACAAGAAGCTTGCACAGTTATTTTAAAAATTACTTGTGTTTATAATTGTTTGACGTTTCTTTTTTTATTTATAAAAGAAAGTAAAAGGCAAATACCTGTATCAATGAACTCCATTTCGACTTTGCTGGCATTTATGAGAAGCTATTAAAATCCAATTAAAATTTATTTTAGTACACGTAAACGTAAACGTTATACAGGGTCTCATGATAGTTTCTGGCATAAAGGTTTTATTTTAGGTTTTAGCGGGGTAGTGATCCCACTACCAGAGAGCTAAACCTTAAATTGTAAGACAATCCCATAAAAAATAATAAACCCCATTTCCTCTACCACAGAACGTTACTGAGTCAGGTTAATAAATGTTCAGATTCTGGGTGAATATAGCTAGCGCATTTAACGTTGATATTTCGTGTCTTGTCGACTATTGCTTTACCATAATTTCACTGTTTCACTAATCACAACAGCTTTGTTACATATGGAAAGTAGAGTTTTAATCTAGTGTCTTATATTGATAGTACTTACACAATTGGAGCAGCTACATTAGACGAAATACACACTTCAGCTATTTTCATAGCTCTCATATTTTAAAGCACTAGTTAGAGAGTACAGCTTCAACTTACTGCCATATTTGAAATTGGTTAGGGGCTTGCACTTTTGGCCTCACTGAAATGTTTCAATCTGAGATTAGTTTAATCGATGTCAATAGATGTGTTTATACTATGATATTTATAACACCGGTGATACCTGTTGATAGATAGATAGAGCTCGTGTTTCCATTATGAGTTTGAGTTGTAACTAATGCTTGCAGTCCCCCGCAATTGTTGCCACAACAAATTATATGCTTCCGGGATATCTTCAAAGCAGGGGCGGCTGGTGTATAGGTGCTGCAGAGCTGCAGAACTGCCAAAAAAATTAGACATTTGTATATTTTCGCGACATAATAATTACTAAAATTTATTAATAAAATAATTTGGTTAGTTGGTGCTAACCAAATTATTGCGTTAAAGTCGCATTCTGCCCGCCGTCCTCTATTGAGTAGTAGACCAGATGAATTATCTGGGTCTCTACGCGAGTGCGTGGCGGTACATTGAACTGGGCAGCACGGCTCGGCACACCCGTCCTCCCCCTCAACGCCCGCGACAATCCACACTTGGCGCTCGTAAATGCGCGAATTTACACGGTCAGTGAGCTGTATTTGTTCCAGCTAAGGCAACATCAGTGAATGTTTACTCCTTCCTACTCCTCGTACAGTAGGCGGGCGTAAATCGTACCTGTTTCGTATGTCGTGTTAATTTGAGATTTTAAATACTGTTTTGTGAATTTGTGTAGTGATTTATTGTACTAATTATTAATATTTATATACTGTGATAGTGACAATGGATTTAGTTTATAATTTAGTTCATGTGAAGCGATTTCTTAAATATTCTTATGAAGAAAAAATTTATTTAAAAAACAATGGTAGGCCATTGCCCGATATTGTTATTGAGACTGCAGGTGTTAGCCGCGGAAAAGCATATAAACGTCAATTTAATAGAGACATTTATTCGAAGAACAATTGGATTTGTGGGTGCAACAAAAAAATGCGTTATTTTGTTTTCCTTGTTTACTTTTTGGCGGTGATAAAGTATGGACGGAGGTAGGGGTGATAGATTTGGTGCACTTAACTAAAAAAATAAAAAAGCACGACAACTCCAAAAGCCATCTACATAATACAATGGAATTAGCTTTATTAGGAACAACTAATATTAAAGCGTAGCTAGATTCAGCTTATTGGATAAATGTGCAAAAGCATAATGATAACGTGACAAAAAAGAGATACGTTTTGTCAAAAATTATAAACTGCATAAAGCTTTGTGGGGCCTTTGAACTGGCGCTGCGAGGACATGACGAAGCTGAAACCTCTCAAAACCCGGGGACATTTCGTGGTTTGATAAATATTTCTGCTGAGCTTGATGTAACTTTAAGCGAGCATCTACAAAATGCTCCAGTATTTAAAGGAACCTCTAAAGAAATACAAAATGATCTTTTAGACTGTATATTAAAAGTATGTCATGAAGAAATAATTAAAGAAATTAACAAACCTTCATTTTTGGCAGTTATGGCAGACGAAACAACTGATGTATCTGCAAGAACTCAGTTAGTGGTAGTTTTAAGATATATTCTCGATGGTGAACCGATTGAACGTTTTTGGACATACCTGAAACCTACAAAACGTGACGCTGAAACTCTTTCGGAAAATCCTTTAAGTGTTATAGACCCTCTAGTAGAAAATTCACCTTACAGGCCTTTTCTCTTAACCAAAGAATATGACGGCAAACATGAATGTTCTTTAAAAAGGTATTAAATTCCAAAAATTTTTCTTGTGAAAGTCTATATTTTTGTATAAAGGGATTTTACATAAAAATTCTGAAGTATCAGGAAAACGCGTGACCTTAAAAATTTTCGAAATTTTCGCCTGCGCCGCAATTGTTTTGCGAACCCTACGGCGCCAGTAGTTTGGATACGTTTGCAATTTGCACGCGGACGGCCAATATCCTAGGATCGGCCCTATGTAGAACGCCCGTTTCATTTCATCACGAGCCGCCACTGCTTCAAAGTACCTTAAAGTAGTGTCGGTTTTAGCAAATTGTCAATGTCAGCTATTTTAAGTCAAATGTAAAAGCATTGGAATGGATGTTTTTATATATTTTTTAATATTTAGTTTTACTGACAAGTTGGCCAATTCTCAAAAAGAAGAAAAGTTCGCCAAAATACTAATTGGTAAGGATTGTGATCCGGAAACGCATAAATTTATGGTTAGACTTATCACAAAATCGAACCACATATGTGGAGGAACTATAATCAACGAATACTGGATACTTACCGCCGCCCATTGTTGCGAGTTAAAAATGTGGGTTATCGCGGGCTTGTCAAAAGATAACACTAGTATGCCAGTATTTAGAGACGTAAGGCGTGTATACTTGCATCCGCAGTATACAGTTTCACCATACGATGATATTGCATTGCTGAAGCTTTCGGAACCTCTCCTGGAATCAGAACATGTGAAGTACATAAAACTCCCTAACAAGCCGATGAATGAATTTTGTACTGAGGCTCTCACGATGGGCTGGGGACTCCTCTATTGGCCTGATACATCTATATTACCGGACCATATTCAGTGCGTTATGTTGCCAGTAATAGTTACTAGAAGGTGCAGAATTCTATTTCGTCAGTTTGACTATTCGCATATGTGCACGCTCTCCTTCGAAGGAAAGGACGCTTGTGGAGGAGACTCTGGTGGTCCATTAATTTGTGACGATACTCAAGTGGGTGTTGTAGTGTATGGAGACGGTTGTGGACAACCTTTCCGACCTGGAATTTACATGAGAGTTGATTACTACCATGATTTTATCCATGACACCATGCTAAATACCTCCAATATCGCAAAAACTTATTTACATATAGTTTTATTAGGTCTTGCATTATCGTACGAGTACATTCTGTATTTGTAATATAGAACTACCTACTACTGACACAATTCCGCAACCTTTTTCTTAAAATCAATTAATACTGGTGAAAATTAATGTAAACGTATGTAATTTTGTCCTAAATATTTCCCTCTCTCTCTTTCATGTAATCGGATAATTTGAACACTGAAGATAGGAATTCAATAATGGAGAGAATACGGTAAGTATTCAGGTTAGTTGCCCGATGTGAAGCTAATACATGTGCAGCACTTTGTTCCACATTCACTATGAAAGGGTGACCACATTCACTATACCAGTGACATTTCCCTATAAAGATAACTGTGACAATATGACACAGGGTTTTGTGGTCTGAGCTGATGGACTGACCCTAGTATTGGGAATTTAATTGTATGCGCGAGTTCGAGTACCAACAAGAGGAGTATGGCACCTTTCCTTAAGCAAGGAAACAAATGCACTATGTATGTTGTAAAGTGTACAAATTCTCCACTGTGTATTTAACCTTTCCCTCAATAGCCTGACATTTTATGGGATTGCAGTCGATTTATGTGTGTTCAAACTTAAATATTTTAATTTTTTATTGGAGAGGGTTGAAACAATAGAATTAGAGGCAGAAACTTTAGAAACCGTTGACTTGTAACTGTTCTTCTATACATATTTGATATCCGTGGTAATCGTTAGGTGTAGTACAGAACTATGCCCTAAGATCAATAGTAAACAGTGTATCATGTAAAATTGATATTTGTCTCGAGTGCACAGAATTATTTAATAAAACCCAGTAATTTTTCCTAAATCTTATCTTCATAGTATGTGTTCGTTACCATTTAGATATATAGCAGTGCATGATAGTCATCGAGTGCTGCACAGAACTATCAAAATATCAAGAATGAACAGTGAAAATATCAAGAATCATAACTATCATATGAATTTAGTATTTGTTTTTGAGTACACTGGACTATCTAATAAAATGGGTATATTTAAATTATCAGTTACATATAATTAAGTCCCAGTCTCTTTCTCTAAGTTTCACGTTGATATCATATGTTGATTGTACAACGGGCTCTGCTACCAAAATAAAATTATGTCTTGGGAATGTTTCAAAGAGTCAAAGTTTTAGAGTTTCCTGATACTTTAGAAACCATGGACGGTAACTGTGTAACTAATGTTACTGAATGTTCTTCTACATTTGATAGCAATCCATAATAGTTATCGAATGTGACAGAACTATGTCCAGATATTAAGAGTAGAGAGTGTCATAAGTATCATGTCAAATTAATATTTATTTTGAGTGCGCAGATAGTTATTTATGTACCAAGGGTGTTACTTAGATGATAATGCCCGGAGGTCGATGTGATCTAGCCCGAGGGCCTTTGGCCCGAGGGAAGGATATCGACCGATGGGCACTATCATCAAGTAACGCCAATGGTGCATACAAGACTTTATTTTCCAATTACATCGCGAAATTCAAATTAAATGCAATGATTCTTTACATAATTATTGAATAGGTAGGGATTCTAGGATATCTAGTAACATTTGCGTTGCTAAGGAAGCTGTTTATTGTGTACTTGTCATTATTTAAACATCACGTCGTTTGTACTTTTGGAAGATGAAATTTATCTCACAAAATATTGTTAAAAAAGCCGAAAAAGCAACAGATCAACTGTTGCCGGTGAAATCAAGAGCGGTATATGACAAAGAGTATAAAATATTTGTTAACTGGAAAGCAGAAAATTCGGTGACTGGTCTAAACGCGGTGGTCATGTTGGCTTACTTCCAGGAACTGGTATGTAGAGTTAGAATTTTACCTTATTTATATGTGCTACTCTATTAATAATTATCTTTATATTTATTTTAGTCGGAAAAGTATGCTGCTAATTCTTTATAGACTAAGTACTCGATTTTAAAAGCGACTTTGTTTTAAAAACCAAAATAATCGCTTGTATTTGGAAATGTCAGTATTTTCATTTATGTCCAAAGAACTAAAGGATACATCCCAAAGAAGTCGATAGTTTTGACTGGAGATCAGGTTTTCCTATTCAGTTAAGATGCTCCTAATGAAACGCTTTTGCTGCATAAGGTAGATACCCAAAAATTATTTGTAGGTAGAACCCGTTTTTATGAAAGTAAATCATTGCAGGTTGTTCTAGTTATGGGTGTCTTTGGTGCTTTAAGAAGGGATGAAATGGTTATATTGACTATCGACGATATAGAAGATAAAAGATCGGGTATGCTGGTGAAAGTTTCCGAAACTAAGACGGGTGAGTCTAAATGCTTTGCTATTGTGGAGGAGGCACAAATTAGTGCTTTGAAGTTAATCCATCAATATGCGGCTTTGAGACCTGGGGGAATGAAGAAGCGTAGGTTCTTTCTGACATAGAAATAATCACTGCACAGTACAGCCAGTGGAAAAAAAAATACTTTGGGCTGTGTACCTACAATAATTGCTATATATCTGATATTAAATAATGCCAAGGAATATACTGGTCACTCTTTACGGCGAGTGTCATCTACGCTTCTGGTTGAGGCAGGCGCTTCATTTGACACTTTAAAATTACATGGTAAATGGAAAAGTACAACTGTAGCTGAAGGATATATAGCAGAAAATGTAACCTCAAAGAATCGAATAGCTCAAATGATTTCAAGTTCAGTGAGTGGCTCTTCATCAATCTGTCCAAATCAAGAAGAATTAGTCAACACTTCCGTGGATTTTCATGTTCAGTCGCCGTCTGAAAATTCGGTTGTGTGCGATGCTGGAAGAAACGTCAGACATGCAGTTGCGTATTTTCCGGGAACATTCCACAACTGCCAATTTAACTTTGGAAAAGATTTTGCGAAGTAATTAGAATACGAATTTCCTTTTTTTATGTTTCAGTTATAAGTTATATCGCTAAGTTGAATAAATACATAAGTAAATGAGCAGGTAATTTAATTTATAATCGGGGGCATTATGGATATAACGCCCGCTGTAATGCTCGGGTTTTTATGCAGTTGTTTATATGTCTCGTATCCTAGGCATTATTGACATATAATGAGTAATTGAAAAATAAAATATTTAATAAAATGGATATAGTTAAATTAACAGTCCCAGCCTCTCTTGATATCCTTTATTTTGAAGTCTTATTTTGATATTGTTTATTGGTTTGAGAACTACCTCTGCTTCTAAAATTAAATTATATCTTGGAGAACTTTGAATGATTCTAAAGTTTCTACTTTCTATTAGTTTAGAAACTGCGGATTTTAATCATGTGACTAGTATTATTAAATATTTATCTATATTTGATGGCAATCCATGGTAGTCATCGAGTGTGGCATAAAAGTATATCAATGTATCAAAAGTAAACTATACAATAAGTATCATGTAAATTTAATATTTATTTTGAGTGTACTGAAGTATTTAATAAAACAGATATAGTTAAATTAACAGTTAATTAATCCCAATCTCTTCTTCTAAGTCTTATCTTGATACCGTTCGTTGGTTGTAGAACGGTCTCTGCTGCCAAAATCAAATTATGCCTTGGTGAAGTTTGAAGAATTTCAAAGTTTCTTAATAGTATAGAAACCGTGGACTTTACTTCTAGTACCGCAAACTTTTGACCTGCAAAATAAATATCATAATGTATATACAAATATTAGCTTATGCAATTTTGCATACCTATGCAATTTCTAGGGCCAGCACTAAACGGTATATACGCGTAGGGAGAGGTGCCATCCATGTCTTCAAATCTTGTTGGAATAAATTCTTCGGGGTTTGTGAAGAATTTCGGATTTCTACTAATTCCATAGGCAAATATAAATAGTGTTACCCCTTTTGGAATCACTTGTCCCTCTAGAGAAATTGAAATATAAATAATATATTGCCTAAATAAAATAAACTATTTCTAAATAATCCTGAATCATTCTTTAAATAATTATGAAAATTATTCGAAATTACAGTTTTCGTAAAAAAATTTATGATTTATTACGTTTCATTCAAGCACCTTTGAAAATTTGTGGAATGAATACGACCGCGCACATACACAATACTGAATGTACCTACAATGTAAAAATTGCGAATTTCGTGCAGTTAGGAATGTATATCATATTTACATAAAGAAAATAATTAATTAATAATTTGTTTTCTTTCAGTTGCACATGAAATGGGTAATGATAACATTTCTGCTTCTGTAAAAAAAATCGTGCCTTTATACTCCAAGTCTTCTTTTAGTTTTCTAGCATACAATGGCACCGAAGGAAAGATCCTCAAAGTTTCTTTTATTACCAGTTCTAAGTATTTCATTTCTTGAAGATCTCGGTACGTTGCTGCCCTATGTCTGTCATTTCCAAATATGAACTTTTGTTCTTCAAAAGCTTTAGCCTAGGGAAAAATAATGTACTTGACTTATAAACATAGGTAGATTGAGATAACCTACTGTAATTTTGTCTACTGTTAATAGCTATCTAATTTTATTAAACAGTATTAATAAATGTAAGTAAAAGTAAAATAATAAATAACTAATTATATTACTTTTCTTATAACAGTTCTTAATGACAGTAGTTAACCTACAAGGTCAGTAGTTTTCAATTAAATATGAAGGAACCAATTAAATTTTACTTCTTGAAACTAAAACACGATGCTTAATACGATATATTTTATATACCGGCTGATTGATCAAAATCGCCTATTACAATTACTTAGAGTTGTTTTGAATTACTTTTTTCTGGAAATTTTAGCATAAACGTATAAACAAATATATAAACAAATTCTAAAATGGTCCTCGCACTTTATTGCACTTCCAGTTATACTGGAAATCACTATCAACTTCTGTGTATATTTGTTGTGTGTTTGATGTCTAGTGATTATTTTAAATGCGCTTTTAATATATTTCCCTATATAACCGAAGTTCAATCGTTATTTAAGTTCTAACATTTCATGTTACATAGTAACATTCAAAATTATCTACCGTTACCATTTTCAAAATGAAAAATGCAGTACTATCATAGTTAGATGTATACTTAACTCTTATAAAAAATGCAATTTTTTTAAAGTCACTTAAAGGATGTACAGAGAGCCACTTTGTGTTTAATTAATTTTTTGTTGTTGTCGGATACGAAATATGACCCTGCTTCGATCCGTAGTAGCTTTTCTTATACTATATTTATTCATTTTATTTTTGTAAAATATTTATATACTTATACTATCTTTATTCATTTTATATTTGTTAAAATTACTTAATATTAAATGTAAATTGTAATCTCGTAGGGGTGGGTGAGTATCGGCGGGGTCTTAACCTGCCTACTCCTCAGGGTTCGTTACTAGTTCTCGCCGAGGGCGACGCGACGCCTCCATCTGTCTGCCTACTCCTCATTTTGAACTGTATACTCAGAGTAGGCAGATTGATGCCTCGGCAAGAACTAGTAAAAACCTAGAACTCTTATTTTTTCTTGAATTTAGATATAGGGGAACATATGAGGTCCCCTTCATATAATCAGGAGAAATCAAATGTTCAACAAAAAATATACCAATTCATTTAAAATGGACAATATGCTAACGGCTTTAGACAGTTTCATCAAATAAGTTTATGGTAAATTTTCAGAAAGAAACAGTGACTAGAACACCCAATACTTTTAATAGATGGTTTCATTCGATCAGCCTGTATAGATATGTACACAAAATTATTTTTCGATATATGCGTTTGGTTTGTTTATTTTGTTATTATTGTACATATTACCTCACTGCATATTTGTAATAATGATGGCTTTGTCATTGTTAAATAATAAAATATTGACACCTTCATACAGTTCATTCATTATTTGGGTACTGTGTAACAAAAAGAAAATATTCCCTGATTGGGTTTACTTACCTGAACTTCTGGGTAATTTGCCAAACAGTATAGTGTGCAACTAATAGCCGAAAGTGTGGTGTCGTGACCCTGAAACAAGAAATGAGAATGAGAATACAAAATTTTAAACACTTCAGTAAGATTATTTTAATGCAAACAATAAAATCAGCTAGATATTTATTTGTTAGCCGAAAATTGAATACGAAATCAACACAGCAATAGCGTATAGCGATATAATTAACATTATTCCTGTTACGAAAATTTGTAAATTATTAGAAGCATAGAAATAATAATTTCTATGAATACTTCAATATTCATTGAAAGAGTTTAATGCTCTTTGAAACAATGTACGAGTATTTATCGATACAAGTATTAACAAAAGATGATAAAATTTTAAAAACAGAAACGTCTAACTTTCAGTGTTATGATTTCAAGGATGTAATGTACTCGTATATAGTGCTTTCGTAATTATTTTTTAATAGCAACCCCACTGGTAAAGTGTGATGTATGTATAAATGGCATACTGAAGAATCAAAATATTTTCATGAACTGGTTTCCATAAATTATTTAAACTTGCATTATATTTATTTTTGTTCTTCCTCAGCTATAATTGACCTAAATAATGAATATATTCTTAGGTCTTCCAGATATTGTCATTGTTTATATCAAACTAACTAAATGAATTAGAATAACAATTGTAAAAATGTTGAAATATCATATGTACATAATTATATACCTACCTCAAACATGAATGTGTCTACTTCTTCTCTTATAACATCATCCGGTAGAGGCTTTTCATTCATGGTGGATTGAAGAAGTAGATCTAGAAAGGCCATTTTCTTCTTAAGTCCAGTTACACATTCTTCTTCAGTATTTCCATTTTCTTTCGTTTGTTCTCTATTAGCTAGTTCATTTTTACGTGACTTAATAACTGAATCTGTATAATCGTGTAATGTCTTGACATATTGACGTTCTTTATAATAGTCTGCTGTCAGAGGATAAAGGATATCAGATCTCTTTATAGCAGAAAACATTCTAGCCATTATTATTCTACACATTTCCTTAACGGCGAATACGTAGTTGGAGCTTACATTTTTCTGTGCATTTATGGACACGCCCATAGCAGTTTCTGCAAAAATTATTAAGAATTATTAATATTTTTCACATCCTAGTAGATGTTTTTAACTTTGCACATGCAGGAATTGAGCTCGGAGATTACGAATGGGGAAGGTTACACGTATATATGAGGACAAATACACCTCTACTCAAGGAGAGGTGCCAAATTTCCCTCGCTGGTATTGGAACCCAAGCATACGACACCCTTAACACTGGGTTCAGTCTACTAGACTGGGATATAGTATAAATGACATTGTTGCTGCTACCTCTATAGGAAAATACGATAGGTCACCCATCTTGCGTATTTGACAATTTTTTCATTTAGTAGCCGCAGAACAAAGTGTAGTGCATGTTTAATGGCCCGTCCGTATTCTATACGAAAGTACTGCATTGATTTTATAGTGGCACCACATTATCGTGACAGCACAAAAAAAACACAACCGTCTAAAGAATAACAAAATTTAGTAATTTTTGAACGAAGTATACATATATTGTTCTCACGGTGTAAAAAGTAACACAGAGAAAATCTAAAGATAAAGATCATTTTAAAATTCAAAAAATCGAACCTCACCAATTGAAAATTACAATTTTGATTTAGATTTAGACAAAGATGGAATTTGTTATTCTAAAAATCTAATTTTACTTATAATATGTTACTGAAAATTAAGGACGAATTATTGGCTATACTTTCGTTTAAATAAACATTAACCGTCTTTTATAAATAACTAAAAATTTGCTGTAATATAGAGTTGATTCATTTACTCCACCCCTGACCACTGACTGAGGTTACTTACAGTAACAATATTATAAATATTTTCCATTTGTAAAACCCTAGAAGAAGAAAATTTCAACCTCTTCAGACCACTGATTTATCGCAAATACCACTACATTATTTGACGGAAATGGCTTTCCACGCAAGTGTTCTTTGAGTTTTGGATTTATCGAACCATCGATCTGGTTGTTCTAAGCCTACTGTAACTATTCTAGTTTTTAGAATTGCGGACGCATGACTGGTGGCGTTACTCCGATTTAGAAGAAGACCATTGCGCAACTTCTCCCGACTTTTTTTTATTTAAGCATGTTATGTACACGTAGTCTGTGAATTTAACTAGCTTAATGGGCACCTGCAATCGTGATCCCTTTCTGTAAAAAAATCTTCCAAAAATGTGCCATAAACATCCCGAAACACAAACAACATAACCTTTTCCTTTCCGAAGTTTGCTCCTTGAATTTTTTCGATAGTGGTTAGCCCCGATGTGTTCAGACTTTGCCCTGTATTTTGGTCTCTACATCATAACAATGAATCCAGAACTTATCCACGATCACAAATCTTATGGCAATTCTTTCATGTCATATTTAGTAGTAATTCGATTATATACCACATGCTATGATAGGCCAGTATCTTCCTATTAGAATTTCTTTCCTAATACTCGCTCCTCAATTTTGTAGCTAACGACTCTTTTCAGAGTAGTGGCAATTATGGGCTCCCCATCTGCATGTTCGTCTGTACACGACTGTCTACCATATTTAAATTCTCGATGCTATAATTTAACTATGTAATATGATGCTGCAGAGTCCTCAAATGTATCCACCTAATCGTAGTGAATTTGATTTGGGGTCATGTCTATTAGACGCAGGTATTTAGTTAGTGCTCGTTGCTTGACCAATATAGTTTTGATACTGATTCACCTGAACGTAGGTATATATTATAGACAATCTTTAACAGGTGTAGACTTTACTGCACTATTCTACACGTATCAGCTTATACTATTACGTGGAGATAAATAATTGTTTTTATTTATGAATAGGTCAGGAGTAGGAGAGCGGGATAGGGCTCAACCTTTTCTGTCTTACTTACCACAAATTATATCCAATGTACACATTTTTATATAAGGATAAATATCCACCGACTCTTTATCAACTTCCTTTTGCAGCAGATCCACCAGAATCTTGCCATTACTCTCAAAGGTAGGAACAAACTGTTCCAAAATAGAGAAATGGAACGCTGGAGTAATAATCTTTCTAGTTATCTTCCACTTTTCCGCTAAAATATCACAAATTAAGGGTACAGGAAAAATATATGAATGTGCAGAATTTACTAATTTGAAAAAATGTGTGTAACAATGTCTGAATTGCCACAATTTTCAGTACATGAATCATATAGGTAAAAGTAGATAAGGTTCGAAAGCTATCGTGTAATAAAATGTTTACTCACAAAGAAATATGAATGTCGTGTCAATGTGTGAAAAAAATTAATGCTCATGCTATTAATGATATTGAACCCACCCGTATTGTAAGACATGAATGATGAATGTATTGGCTTATCTTTGAAAAAAATATTAAATATAGGCGTACATATAAGTAATGTTTACAAAAAACTAATACTTCAAAACAATTTATGACATTTTCTTAATTTATACTAAAGGTTCAATTGACCAATGCACGAAGCATTAGGATATGTGCTACTAAGACTACATATAATTATTTTATAGAAAGAATAACTACTAAAAAGCCTTATGCTGTCCCCAAATATCTTTGAGACAAACTTTATTTTACTTTAAATTTTTATTTTGTGACATTTATTTTTTCCTGTGTCCTTCAAATGTAAATACAGTGAATTAAATATTATAAAAATCATTAAAACTCCCTTCAGATACATAAACCACTATTTTGGATTACGACAATTCTCAACAAGAAATGTAGCAGTAATTTATAAATATATATATATATCAATAAAATTTCTTAATAGCATACGTATTAAAGTTTGTTGAAAATTAAATACACATATTCAAATACAAATTTTACTGCGAAAGATATCTTGCTTGTATATTAATGATGATTGTTAAAATTCATGATTGTATATTTCATTATCTTTTTCTATAATTTTCCTTAACGTTTTGTTAAAGTTATATTTGTTCGAAATTCAACATGCAAATATATATAAAAGTCAATTACGTTTAGCTGTTAACAGACCAGTTCCCAGCCATCTAACCATGAATTTATATTCCCGGGCCTTGTCTAACAGTTTCGTGGAAGATAATATAGATTGTATTAATTCGTAGTCACACATAATTATAACTTTGTTGGTTCCTATATCCATTACATACGATCCATTATATTTTTTCATGTATCCATGTAAACGCTCCAAGTTTTCTAAAATTATGTATTATAATTTATACATTTTTTAAACATGATTATTCCTGAAAAGATAATATAGAGATTTCTATAATTCACTAGTCACATGAAATAAATGAAAAATATTTCTTCTGGTTTTCTTGCTGGCCATTCTATTTTCGCCTCATCATTTATGAAACTATTTATGAATTGCACATTACCTTTGGCAATCTAAACAACAATAAAGGAGAAATCAGTAAATATGTATCTGCAAATATAGTAACGTTTTTGAAAATTATCTCTTGATATGTCATTTTGTGCTTAATGCTCAATGCGATATTGGGCATTAAGCACAAAACGGAAGACAGAAAGTCTCCAAATATAAAGTTTAATGATAATCGGTTACGAGAAAATACAGTGCGCGTTTAAATAGCCCTTCCTCCCTTTGACCTTGGAACTGAAAAACCTAAATACAATTGGCATACGTTAAAGCGTGAAAAGAATAATTGTTAATAAATACCGAAATAATCATCAACGATAATCATCAGCGTTGTGACACGATCATGAATATTATGTTTAATATCAATAGTGTGCGAGGGACACTTCAGCTAGAAGATGTACTTTGTAAATAGACTCAACCTATCCAATATCCAAGAGTTTCTAAATATCCATTAACCTCCAAAGTAATGCCAAAAATTGTTGTATACCATCAGTGGTTTCCACTTTGTATGTATGGCAAAATAATGTTTGAATATTATTATCGATTTAGCTTAAATTACACATGTCCCATAAAAAATAATATTTCTCCCTCATTACTCTGGTGCAGATCATATTATTGTTGTGTATAGAAATTCCATGAGTGAATATAAAAGAGAAGTGGATAATTATATAATTATATTATTAGAATCATTACTGCAGCTCCACTAAATGGAATACTTTATTGTACTTATCAATTGCTTATAAAATTATATAAATATTGATTTTCAAATCATCTCGTTTTTGTCGAATCATCATGTCGAATCGTATTTTTATTCCAGTCATGTAGACAGTTTTATCTCTAGCTTTGATATATATTTGTAATACACTATATATATAAACAGTCCAGTTTTTAAAATTATGTATTATAATCTATATATTTTTAGTAACATGTAGAGTTAAATATGTTGTAACCAGGATTATTTCTAAAAATATAATATAGAGAATACTACTATTTGCTAATAATTATATTTCCTTTTATTTAATATTACAATATATATATATATATATATATATATATATATATATATATATATATATATATATATATATATATATATATATATATAATTTATTATTGCAATCGCACGTACACTTAAATCGAAATCAATTCACTGTGCTGTTTATATTCAACTGAGTATGTTATTGAGTCTTAGATTCAGTGGAAATAAGTAATAACAAATCACATAAAATAAATGAAAAACATTTCTTTTGGTCTTCCTGCTGGTCATTCAATTTCTGCCGCATCGTTTATGAAGCTATGAATTGCACATAATTTTTGATAATCTAAACAACAATAAAGTAAAAATCAATAAATATGCATGTACAGATATAGTGACATTGAAAGTGAAAATTGTCTCTAGATATGCCATTTTGTGCTTAATAAGCAATGCGCTATCTAACAGAAAGTCACCGAATATAAATTTTAATGATAATCAATTACGAAAAAATACAGTGCTTGTTGAAATACCCTTCCCCCCTTTGACATTGAAACTGAGAGACTCAATGGAGGACAGTTGGTATACGTTAAAGTGTGAAAAGTATATTTGTTAATAAATATGGATATAATCATCAAAGCAGGCACTGTGACACCATCGTGAATATTATGTTTAATAGCAATAACATGAGAAGAAAACACTATTTGGAAGCTGCTTTATATGAATGAGTCTCTTATATATTTAAAATTTCATGTGAAATACGTATCTTGTAGATAAAGTATCCAAGCGTTTCTCATAAACCTCTAAAGTAATGCTAAAAACTATTGCATAATATCAGTGGTTTCCACCTTGTATATATGGCAATATAATATTTGAATATTATTATTATCGATTGAGCATACAATACAATATCAGTTTCTATTGAACAATGAACATGGGTTCAATAGAAACTAATATTTCGTTCTCATTATTCTAATACAAATCATATTATTACTATGTATAGGAATTCCATAAGTGATTATAAACAAGAAGTGGACAATTATATAATTATATTATTAAAATCATTACTATGACTTAGCTGTATGGAATACTTTATCAATATTTGTTATCAATTGCTTATAAGTTATATATATATATATATATATATATATATATATATATATATATATATATATATATATATATATATATATATATATTTGTATATTGACTTTCAACATACATATTTTTTGTCGAATCATCATGTCGAATCATATTTTTATTCGAATCATATAAACAGTTTTATCTTCAGATTTGATATGTTTGCAAGACATTACTTACATACATAAACAGTCGAAAGTTTCTAAAATCATGTATTATAATTGATATATTTTTAGTTTACATATAGGGTTAAATTTGTTGTAAACATGATTATTAGAACCTCGATTTAAGTGTATGCACGATTGTAATTAGATATTATATGTAGCTTTTGTACTTTTAAGTCAAAGAAAATATAATTATTAATAATAATAATAATCTCTAAATTATCTTTTTGCAGTTTTAATAATCCTGTTCAATAATTCAATTTACTGTGCAATTTATGTTTAATTGGGAATATTATTGGATCCTAGTTTCAGTGGAAATAAATAAATCATATAAAATAAATTAAAAACTTTTCTCCTGCTATTCTTATTCTATTCTTGCTGGCTATTCTATTTTAGCCTCATCATTTATGAAACTATTTATGGATTGCACTTTATTTTTGGCAATGTATAGAACAATAAAGAGAAAATCAATAACATATGTACATCTACAGAGAAGGTGTCATTTTTGAAAATTGTTTCTTGATATCTCATTTTGTGCTTAATAAGCAATTCTGTATCTAACAGAAATACCTAACAGAAAGTCATCAAATATAAATTTTTATGATTAAATTATAAAAAAAATATTCTTGAGAAATATCAATATAGGTAATCATCAAAGATGATGTTATGGTGCCTTCACGAAAATTATGTTTAAATAACATAATAAATAACAGTGTGTGAGAAACACCTCATTTGGAAACAATTTCAAGTAATCCACTTAAATGTTGTTTCTATTTTGAAATGTTATTTTGATTTTGGAAAAAAATCGCTGACATTTAATATTACCATACTGTCAAACATTTTAGGTAGTGTCTGCGCAAGCTAAATGTTATTTTTTTTTTTTTTTTAATAGAAATTACCCAGAAAATTACTTGGACATTTTTACGTATCTGAATTATATTCTGTTAACATTAAAAATTAATTCTAGGTTAAGGGAAAATCATAAATTTAATTCGCAAGTAACAAAATTATAAAAGTAAAAATAGTCCCAGATATGTTTACAGGATTTTGAAATAAGTACTCAAAATGTGCAGCTTGCATTCCTTGTAATATCAGCAGTTGCTGACAATACAACATTCTGTTACAAAATTCTTCTCTCGCCCGTCAAGTGCTTCAAATGCGGAAATTAATCTACATTTTTCAGTAATTATCAGCTACAAAACCCCAATGTTAACGGATTGAGGAGTGTATATTTTCGATTTTAATTATCCCCTACATATTATAAGAGTCACTCGATAACAGTATCCCTATTGGAATACTGTATGTAAACTCTTACTGCTCCATAATAGTGCAGAGGAGCATTATCCTGTTGAAAAGTTATTTCGAGATCTTCGAAGTTCGTCAGAACTCTCCTGTAGGATCTCCAAAATTAGCAGCTTAATTACATTCAACAACATGCCCTTCACACATCACCTGTTAAATTTCAATTTAAAAATACAGATTCATATTATGCTATACTAATATCTAAAAACCTTGTCCAAAAGTTAACTTTTTCTGAAAATTATGTATGGTGAAATATGTAACAATTCATGTCACTCTAGTAAATTAAATTATGTTTGAATATTCAGGATCCCCGGATATTTTTTCTGACATTATTTTACGAAATTAAATATGTGTGTGGGATGTACGACTGTTTCAGCGACAATATTTATTTGTTGGTTTTCTGCAATGACTGGGCATCCAGTTCCCTTTTCATCCTGAATACTACCTGTTCACTGAAACTTCTGTAGTATCTGTCGTAAGTTTTCTTTAGAGACAGGGTAATCAGGAAAATTCATTCAGCTGCATGCAAATGTCTTCTAAAGTACGTGCCATTTTATTAGAATCGATGGAAAGTACGCCAAATCAAATTTCTAAATGTGAACACAAAATAAAATTCGAATGTATGAAAATGTCTCAGTGACTTTTTGCGTGGTTTCTGGGAGAAAAAACACAACAGGGAAGCACTACCTAATATGTTTAATAGTATTTCAATAATAAATTTAATCCACTTTCTCTAAAATTCAAATTCAAAGTAAAAGCAATCTTTAAATAAATATTTGAAGAAGGTTCCAAATGAGGTAGTACTCGCACATTGTTTTTATTTAAAAATAATTTTCAAAATAGCGCTGTAACACCATCTTTGATAATTAAATCACTGTTTCTAAACTAAAACATAGTTATACTTTAATGTGTGTATGAGTATTTTCATTATTTTAGGTATCCTAGTTCCAAGGTTAGAAGGAGTAAGGGATTTTGTTGTTGAGGTTGGGAAACATTTTAGTTCAAAAGTATCTCAATTTGCATCCAGTATCTAAAATTCATGCACAGTTCGGGGGACTTAAAGCGAAAACTATAAATTAAAGCTAAAACCTCATTTCATAGCATACCATGTGGCAATAGACATTTTATAAATTATCAGAAATACTCCAGTGTTAATTAATTTCACTCCAAATTCCCCTAGAAAATAATGACGACGAAATTTTGAAGTGTCTTCATAAAGAAAGAGTTTATTTCCACAAAGAATACTAGAATAGAGACAGAGACAGAAATGAGGTAACTTTTGGTCCCAAGTTGAACGTAATTTATTAAAATTAAAGGCATTGATCAACGGGCAAATCTTATTGGATGTGAAATACATACACGGCATTACCAAACGGTGAACGGTTGGGTAGATATTATAGACTACCATATTGTTTCTCTATTTTCTATTGAAAGGAATTTTACAGATTTAATATATTAGAAAAATTATTCCGGTTCTAAAAATTCATATGCAATTGTACTGGATCCCAGGTACAGAGTGAAAAGATAGTACTTAAACAAAACCATTCTAAACACATAGACTGGACAAAGAGGTACTATTCTGGAACTAGATGGTTCCAAAATAGTCAACAATAAATCACCAAACATTAAGCTGTATGTTGCTGTAGGAGTATCTTAAGAAAAAAATATATAAAACAAAGCCACGTAATATTGATGGTCTAAAAGAAAAAAGATATAAACAAATAAGAAGTAGTTCACCTCAAGATTTAGAAGTTAAGTAGGAGTTTTACAATGGACTAGAATTTATTTCAAGTAAATGAAGAACATTTTGAATTAATTTTTGAATTAGTGAATTAATTTCAATTGAATACATTTAAATAAACGATAACACTCACAAAATTTTTCAATAATATCACAGTTGTATGTCTATAATTGACTAATCGAGAATACATTTAAATAAACCTTAACACTAACATAAAGTTTGTCAATAAACTCACAGCTTTATTGACTAATCGATCAGTTAGATCGCAAGTGTTATATGTTGTTGAAAATTAGGTAACTAATGAGACTTCAATAACGAAAAATATACAAGGTGTAGATGCATGTGTGTTCTACTGAACTTATATGAGTCTCTTGTTGTATATTTAAAATTTCACGTAGAAGACATATCTTGTAGATAAAAACTCAACGTAGGTATCTACGCATTTCCCATAAACCTCTAAAGTAATAGCAAAAATAATTGTATCCCATAAGTGGTTTCCACTTTATATGTATAGAAAAATAGTGTTATTGAATATTATCATTATCAATTGAACATACAGTACACATGTTTAATGGAAAATAATATTATCTTCTCATTATTCTAATGCAGATCATAATATTATTGTGTATAGGAATTCTATAAGTGAACATAAACAAAAACTGAACAAATATATAATTATATTATTAAAATCATTACTACGTCTCGACTGCATGGGATAATTTTTGGATATTTATCAATTGCTTATAAAATTACATAAATATTGACTTTACTATCATCTCTTTTTTGTCGAATCATGATGCGACTAAAGCATCATGTAAACACTTTTTTCTTTAGATTTGATATATTTGTAATACATTATTTACATAAATCAAAAGCTTGCAGCAATTTGTTAATACATTATTTTTTAAGTATTTATTAAAATAAATAATTTTAACTTTTCCTCGACTTATACAATCTTTTATAAACATCTTAGTTATAAGTACATTGTCTAATTCTCAATAATTATGCTGTCTATAATTGGCTCGTCAAGTGAATACACTACATTTATATTCATTACTGGACATAAATTATAAAATTTTTAATTAATTACTTAACAAGAGTTTTAACAAATTAACGAAACAATGGAATCTATTGATTTAATTATTAGAAATATTTTAAAGAACTAGCTCGATTCAAATAAATTATTCATGGAGATGCAGCTCATTCATAGTATATTTATAATGATATGCTTAGATAATGTAATGTAATATAATGTAATGTAGTAACAGAGTATTATACTTGATTTATTTAAAAATCATGTTTATATATTTCTTCTTCCATGTTTAAATAGTTCCTTGTAACGTTTTCAAGTCAACTGTATATAGCAAAGCTGTAGTAACTTGTCCTTTTTTTATATCTTGTCTCGTAGTTAACTTGATAAACATGAAAACTTGAGTTATAAGGAATGCATTTCAAATGGACATTTTATATAGACACGGAACCCACAATTTGGTTTCTTGCTATCTTCACTCACACCAAAATCAGCGCTTCGTTCTACATCGTTCTACACAAGTTACCTCAAAATTATTAAATACTCTCTCAGAAACAGTCAGAATAATGTAACGCTGAATAAGTACCAGAGCATGAGAGGCATACAGGTAACAAAATGCCAATGAATTAGCCAAATAAGGGACATCTTTAGCTTTAATAGGAACTGAATGATTTAGTGGCGTGGCCTAGTCATGCACAAGGGCGTAATTAAATATAATATTCAATGATTGTCTACAAAAGTTTCTACACTTAATAGAAAATACGTTGGGAATGTGTTCATAAACAAATTAACAACGCATAAAGAAATACACTTCTACGTTTTAGTTTATTATCTTTATTAAGATTATATTAGTCTACTACCTGTGGAATTTCTCATTTCCAATGCGTTTCCAATTATCGGCCATCCGGGTACATGCGGCAACCAATTCAGTTTGTTTTCCACTTTCTTAACCACATACCACCAATACCAAATAGCCGCTAAGGAAATGGAAATTAATATTTGAATGAACATATCTTAGATGTACTGCTACTACAATCGTACTGAGCAGATCCAGCATCACCAGTCAGTTAAATTTCAAAAATTTGCTAAATCACCAACATCATATCCATGTGCAATCCTCGTTGTTATCAGTTATGTCAAGGAAATAATGGGGTGCCTCGTTAATAGTACATATTATTTACTAATAGAGATTAATATTTAGTATCATATTTTTTTAATTGCATGTGATACTGGACGGTAAACAAAGTGGCACTATGAATTATTTTAAATATATTTCTTTATAACGCTAGTTATTTAACGCTAGGTTCGTCGTACTCTTGGAAAATTACAAAAACTGAAAATTGTTGCCTCGGAAAATTATGCCTTAGTTGTACAGTCTTCAGGAAAATGTAATGGAAGTTACATGAAGAAATGAATCCCTCATTTTTGTATGTACTTACTACCACAAATTAAGAAACAAGTAGTCAGTTAAAACTGATCTCCTGTATATAGAGAGTGGTCCAAATAACGAAATTTGCATTTTCAATGATAATTTTTATATTAGTGTTGAAAGTATAGATGCAAGCTATACGTACAATCGCATATTTAATATATTCAACAATGACATCCTTAGTGTGGTCCGAAGTAGTAGATTAAGATCAATATTGGCAGTCATAGTTTATGCTTAGATTGCAGTTCGAACTGGGACAGTTTGGCGCCTCTCCCTCGCCAGAATGAAATCGCGGTATAATTTGCATAAAACAGTTTAATGAATAGGTGATTTCCCTGTCATCTATATAAATTTTTTAGAGTCAAAAGTCAAGGCACTGGACTCTTTGATATCCACCTTCTCCACTAAATTCCCACAACCTTCACATTCCTTATTTTGTCCATACACCAGGTGGTGTCCGTTACCCAATGCACTTCACCCGAGACTCCCCTCACCGCACGTTCTTTTCGATTCCTGTCAGTTTTGGCTCTTGTCTTCTTGAGTTCTTCTAAAGCTTGCTTCTAATCGCAAGCATAAAGTACTAAAATATCATGTTTTCGTAAAGTCTCATTTATAATGTGTAATTATGTGTACAGGGGAATATCGTATTTGTGATCAAGCATTAGCAGATGAGACTCCAATGATAGTGGTAAAGGAAAGGACATTACAATCATTCGCTGAAGCTTGTAAGAACAGATGAGATGGTAAAATCGTTTTATTCAAGAGGAGAAAGGACCTCACTTGAACCTAAGTTTGAGAGATAGAGGAAGTCATGCCCGATTGAAAACATGATTGCTACCTGTATGAAAAGGGTTAAAGAAAATTAGATCTACAGAATATGAACAAGTTTCACAAGGACCACCCACGAACAGAAATCGATCTGGCCATGCGTAAAGTGCATCTTTCTCCTTTCGGATGCTTCTTCGCGCTTTCTTCTGCGCATACGTGAATCTCACACTTTTCCTATTTTTTATGAGCATTACAAATCACATCTACACGACTTCTAGGATTCGCAAAAAATGTAATGATGCGTACTATCGAGCCATCGTACAGCGTCTTGAGCCGATTTCCAACCTCTAAGCTGCTGATGGGCAGCTGCGAGGTTTACATGTGGTACCACAATTTACCACAGAGAGAGGTCACAAAACATGACTGTCCCACAGATGATATAGACAGTTGTACGCAAAGAATATTCACTTACCTCGAAAACAATAATGACTACCAATTCATCTGAGAAGAATTGATGAGTAAAATTGAAGGTGGTAATCCGCCTCATCGGAAAACAATCAAAGCGTAATTCATTACGAGGTATGAAGAAAATATATGTACATATAACCGTCCAGAAACCTCCAATTGTATGTTTTATAAACACCGGATACAAAATTATAACAAATGTTGAAACAAAAGTGGTATGAAAAGAAGTTGAGTTTTGAAAGAGACATAAGACTTCACAGTGTTGAGGAAGCAGAGCAACCGTTGTTGAGGACATAAGGTCCCAGGTGCACAACGTGTCTGAATACCATCCTCCAGATCATTTTCTGGAAGGGAACGAGGCTCTCATTCCGAAGTTTCTCAAAGCTGTCATAGATGCTCTTGTATCAAACAAGAAACGAGAGGAGATATTCAGAAATGAAGAGCAAACTGTATGGCAATTGCACATTTGGCGAACCGGTTGTCTTGGCTTGGCGCTACGTCCGATATACACAATCAATGTTCGCTAGCACCAAAACAGGTCGGATGACGAATAAAACAAGCAATACATAGTTTGTAGGCGACCGAGTTAGTTGGAATTACATACGATGTTCTGGGGGCCGACCAAAATCGGACCCAGGAGAAGGTATGTATCTGCTCGAATAGCAGGAAGGCGTTAGCAGCCCTGAATTCAGCAACGACAACGACGAAGTCTAAGCTAGTCTATAATTGCTATGAAGCATTGAACCACTTGGTAGGAAAGGGACCGGTGGAACTCTTATGGATACCTGGGCATAATGGCATTAAGAGAAATCTAATTGCAGATGACCTTGCCAGACTAGGGACCAGGGAAAACCTCTATGGACCAGAACCTGCAGTGGGAATAAGTCGGAATCTGATCAGAGACCGCATCAATGACTGGGCAAGAGACCAGCACAATAAAAGATAGAGAGGAGTAACGGGTTGTCGAATAACCAAACTCTTCATCGAATACTCAAAGATTGAGAAATGGGCCCAAGAATTCATTAAATTGAACAGGCACAAAGCCAGAACCCTGGTGGGAATCATAACGAGCCACCATAGAAGCCTGAATGCATATAAGCACAAGCTGAGGCTGACTGATAGCCTGGCCAGCAGATACTGTAAAGAAGACGAGGAAACCTCGATTCATCTTCTTTACACCTGCCCCGCATTGTAGGGACCCCTGTTATCCTAGAGGAGGCGAGGCTTAAGGCGGGGGACGTGCCTAAATTGCTCCTTTGATGGGATAGCATTTTTGGATAATGACCCGGATAAGAGGGGATCGCCAAGGGACTACCCGTGCGATCAGTGGCTGATGAGGCCCAAACCTATATAATATAATAATATAATAATAATAGTTGTAGGCAATTTAATGTTACTTAATTTTCACAAAAGTAAGTACCATTAAATAATAAATAAATAATAAATACTTTTCCTCAAAAGTACACAGTTTTTGATTTAAGAGCGAAAAACTAAACAATAATAATGTTTTGGCCGACTGTGCAATTTTGGTCAAGCTTCAATGCACTCTTGCACCTTCATTTACACCTCCATTTAAAATATTTCATCTGGGAGAGAGGGGGGGGGAATGAAAGTTTACTGGACATATTTTATAAAAAATGTACGTAGTTTATTTTTGTATAGAACTACTTTCCCTTAAATGGATGTAATTTTAGAGTTGTAAGAAGAAAACTGAAAAACACATAAATTTTTCACAGCTTTTCGCTATTTCCTATAAGCGCTCAACCTTGTCGAGGGGAAAAATTCAAGTTGGGATTCAGTACCCCAGAAAACATGTAGATCGAAAGAGAAACGACTACACCATTTTGCGACGTGAAACTATATATTGACTGGACTAACTGCGATGCAAAAAGTTGGATGTTTTACGAGTTACGACCGCAAAGTTTAGAAAAGATGCAACCGCAGACATCTCCCGTCCTTGTATTTCATCTGGTGTTCAATGCCATGTCCTAAATTTTTAAGCTGTTGTACAATATTATCGGTTACGGGGCGATACTCGTATACCAGCGTAATTACATTAGCGAGTCATTAATTCTCCAGACAATTTAACGTTACTTATACATGAGAATACCCCTAAATACGTATGTATATTAATAGAGGAACATAACAGTCATGTCTGTTTATACAGGAACTTGGTATAATAGTGGGCTTTATAAGTTACATAACTTATAATATCAAATTTTAATGAAGATGTCGCATAAAATACAGTTGGCTCCGAAGTGGATAGAATTTGTGTTTTATTTGTGGTAAAAATACACTGATAAATACTATAATTTATATGTCGACTATTAAATCGATTTATGAAGACCCACTATTTTTTATAAAAGTACATTTTTCAAGATATTTTATTCAGTATGCTTTCCTCTAGTAAATAATATTAATAATGCTATTTACTTAGCTAAAATATAATTATAGTCAATTAACTACTTTACTAATGGGGTCACAATGTTCCATCAAAAAATAATATAATAAAATACTTTCGATACATTTACATTTAATATAAACAGTTTTAAAACCTTAAAACGGACTTTTCCGCTCATAGAACATCTCTATCTCGAAATTGGGTGGCCGGGAAAAAATAAACCAACACATAAATGTTTTTACACATAAAACACATATGTGTTTTATGGGGCAGTTTTACTTTTTTCACTTAAAGTGTCGTCTGGGAGACATCCCCGATCATAATCAGTCAAAATCCGATCGATCCGACACGATTTAGTTGAGTTATCGTCTTAACAAAAATAATTCTCAAATAATCCACCATCGTGCTTTCTGATGACCCATGGACACGGTGTGGTGTATCCTATCGACCTCAAAATCAATAGGTGTCGTCTGGAAGACGTCCCCGATCAGAATCAGTCAAAATCCGATCGGTCCGACACGATTTAGTTTGCATTATCGTGCTAATAAGAATTAATGCCGACGACAACGACAACAACGACGACAACGACACACACACACACAAAATGATTTAAAAATCTTTTGGTTTTTAAACCATTTTTGGTTTTTTGGTTTTTATGCCGAAAACGGAAAATAAACCCTAGGAAAAAAATTTTTTTTACATGATTATATTACTTTTCCGCGTATAGTGGAGTGTGGAAAAGTAATAAGTAAATTCTGCAAATTTTACAGTTCTTCAAATAAAGATGATTTCATGAATGCAACTGTATGCATTTTATATTTCACGGTGGCTCGTACAGGGTGATACAACTTAGCATTATTCTCAAGAATTCCCGAGAATTTGTAAGATATAATACAAATCATATATATATATATATATATATATATATATATATATATATATATATATATATATATATATATATATATATATATATATATATATATATATATATATATATATATATATATATATATATATATATTTATATATAAATATTTTTCCATAAAAATAAAAATATCACATATAGCGATTTTCTATCTTTTGTTGTAAAATATTGAGAATCACCTATAGTGTGATTCTCAATTTTTTGCGATTATCACGTAACCCTATATTTCTCTTGTCAATTTCAATGATTAAAGAATGGTTGAAACTTTGGTACAAGCACCTCTTAAGAAACACTCGATTCAATCGGCCAATAAGCTTACTCATACTATTCATTTTTATCGCTATTTGCCATATAAAAAACTCATATTTTGCCGATAAACGGAAGAGTCTACCTGAGCCTAGCCATAAAAACAACCCAAGGTATGAGATACGAGCCGTTTGGGATTTTTTATTTGGAAAATGACGATGAAGTAAACTATACATGATTATTTTAAAAATTACTATATTAGTTGTAATCGTTTGTCCCGTGTCATTCTAAAGAAAAAGAAAGGAAAAGCAAATACCTATATCAAAGAAATTTATTTCCAATTTCCAGGCTTACATGATAGTTTCTGGAGTAACTTTATCAGTGTAGTGATCCCACTACCCGAAAGCTAAAACTTAAATTGTAAAGAAATCCATTAAAAAACCTAATATCCCCTGCAACAGAACGCTAATGAGTCAGGTCAATACATTTTTAGATTCAGGGTGAATATAGCTAGCTTGCTGAATATAGCTTTCGATTATTGCTGTACCGCAATCTTACTCTTTCACAACATAATCGCAACAGGTTTCTTTTCATGTGGAAGGTAAAGTTTTAAGCTAAGGTTTTATTTTGATAGTACTTACCTAATTAGAGTACATAGCTACATTATAACAAAATACGTCCTTCAGTTATTTTCGTAGCGTTACTTTTTATGAAAAAAAAAAACACATTCTCTCTCATTTTAAAGCACAGGTTTGAGAGTATCAGCTTCGAATTACTGAAGTGTATAAAATTGGCTAAAGACTTGTATTTTTAACCTCACTGAACATTTTTAATCTTAACTGAGCTTAACTTAATCGATGTTAACACTACTACTATTCTGAAGAGATAACGAATAACATACTCCCCACATCGATTAAATCAACCTGAGATTAGAACTAGCTAGGCTAAGAAATTTTAGTTGTTATGATAACAACACGTGAGGCCATGCTTTGATCAGGCAATTATCGCATTTAGCTTGCTACCTTAATTCTTTCAAAGGCATCTACTAATATTTTACTTATTATACTTTTAACTGTCTTACTACAGGCTGTAGTTACTACAGCCTAATTTATGATTATTAAACAAAAAATGCTGGGCAACGCAAGATTTTTCTAATCTTTGATACTTTAAGTAAGCCATGTACTCCATGAACTTAATTACAATTGCCCTTTACTCTCTAATATATTTTCCTTTGAGATTTCTTAAGAGCTGTAATCCCACTAAAGTTGTTACAACGTTAGCTTCAAAAATCTCCCGGTGATGCCAACTTAATTGTAGAAACGTCAACGTGATAATGTGAGTTTAATCATTCCTGAGTTTAATCATCTTCTAATGATGCCAACTTGATTAGTGTAATACGCGCCAAGGTTGTATAATCCTTTGATGTTCGTAGAAAGATAATCTCCTGTTTTCTTCAAAAATTATATAGTTGTGCGCTTCTGGTAGAGGACTGAGCAAAGTTGTGCACAACTGATAACAAAAATTATGTGCATTTTTGGTAGTAAACGTTCGAGGATTTTGTTGTATAGATATATGGAATGAGGCGTCTATAATAAGTTAGTATTTTTGTTAGCCAATGTGACAAACATTTTGTTGCTATATTAGAAGACACATACATCATACTTTCCTCATAGTACACGCTTTTAAATTTAAAAGAGTTTTTAAGCACGTTATAGTTCATGTATACGTACATACTACATAGTACCTTATAGTGTAGCTTTATGTGTACATTTATAAGAAATTAATACGTAGTGTATGGCAAATCACTGTGAAAGACGTTCAGTAGCGTATACAAATCATAAAATTTTATTTTCAAAATCAATGCTCCGTTTGAGAAACGGCGCATTACGTGATTCTTATCCTCGCCACAATTATCCCGCCAAGTCGACTATTCGACGTTTGGTGGCCAGATTCGAGTCAACCTGTTTGATAAATAATCAGCCAACACTCGTACGTCACCGAAACGCAAAGTCTGCTGAATACATTGCTGCTGTGCGTGAGAGTGTACGGGAAAACCCGAGGAAGTCAATTTCTCGTCGTTCTCTGCGACTTCAACTTGGCGAATATTGCATCGGGACTTAGGTCTGCACCCATATAAAGTACAACTTACCCAGGAACTTAAGGTATAGATCGATGATAAGCAACTTCTTGTGGCCTAAACTACATGATATGGATATCGACGACATGTGGCGTCCAACAGAACGGCGCTACGTGCCACACACTGTATCCATGATGGACATTCTGCACGAGCGATACGAGAGAATGGTTATTTCGCGCAGCGGCGACATGAATCGGACATCGAGTCCGTGCAATTTAACGCCTTTAGATTTCTTTCTGTGGGGCTATCTTAAATCGCAGGTCTATACGAATAAACCGTAAACAATTGATGCCCTCAAAGTCAATATAATGAACGCCATACAGCAAATTCAGCGATATTTTTGCGATGAAGTTATCGAAAATTGGAACTCCCGAATACGTGCTACCAAGCAACACCGCGGCGGACATTTGAACGACGTTATATTCTATACTTAATGCGATAAAATATTCTTTAAAATAAAAAAATTTAGTGGATATCTTACACAGAACTTGTTTTATTTACATTTAAATATCGAGCGTCCTTATTGAAAGACCCTATATCTATTCCCTCCGATTCTAATTTACGTCTCGAACTCGAACGAATGAAACTCGAACCGAACAAACAAATACGTTAATTATACTTATACTTTAAATGAAAGTTCTGAAAACATTCTTGGAGTTCTTATTCTAGTCGGCAAGGAGATCGATGACATTCATTATTGGCAGCTGCCGAACTGGCCCACTTGAATGGATAGCATTGCATCTATTATATGTCAGTCCTAAATTAACAACTGTGTGATCCATTAGCTGTGAGATGGTTTCGCTTCTTTTATGACCCGGTTTTAAATGTTCCGATCAAATGGCAATAGAACTGAAATTCTCAAAATCGGATGCATCCAGCCCATGGGGATTCAGATTAGTTGGGGGTTCTGACTTCGAGCAGCCCATTGTGGTGGTGAAGGTAGTAATTATTCTTCTTGTTACTTAAGGATTTTTAAAAGAAAAGTGAAAGTGAAATTTGATCGTTGTTCGTAATTAGTGTATGTTTATGAATATTTCATTTTCAGTGATGAGCTATTAGTTCTTATAGAATTAGTTCCGTATTCTATACAATTCTAGAATCTTGAAAATCCTATACAGCTTGGTGACAATATTTCGCACAATATTCATAAAGTTATTAAATTAAATGTTGGATTTTTTGAGAAACTCTGAAACATGCCAATTTCATTATTTAATAAAGCATTGGCTGATGTAATTTTTTTTTAATTTATTGTAATATTAACATAGTATTTTTGACCCCTTCTCTTTTTATCAAAAATTACTTTTTTAAAACTTTCCGCATATAACACCATGATCTTTAAAGTTAAAATTGCGAAATACTTAAAACTACATTGAAAAATTCAAATGTTTTTCAACAGCAGAGATAAATGGACTGTCAAAGCTCATTTTGACTGAATATTAGTTTCAGATCATTCACTAATATTATTGTCAAAATTTAAAATGCATATAAAATAAGTTTGTGACTCAAAAACATAAATTAACGCTTAATATAAAACGCTTTGCGTGTAGAGAAAGAAGTAGCAAAAACTAATGTAAAACTCTTAAATAAATATCACATTACTAAACTAATTTAAGTATACTGTTACTATTCCAGTCATTTAGGCTTTGTCAGGCAGGATTTTTAGAGAAGTCATGAGGCATGAATAAAAACGTCCTGTTTTACGTAAATAAAAATTAAGAGGCTACACCCACCTAGAAACATGAAAAATAGTCGATCTTCGAGATGAATTTTCTTGGCAACTAGTAATTATAAATAAACATTTCTTTTTAATTAAAGATCAATTTATTGTAAATATGATGAAGCGAACATAATTTAAGAATATTTAAAACCAGGTTGGAGGGTTGTTAGTTGTTTACGCAAGAATATTCTGATAAGCCCCCTATTCAATATCAGCAGTCAATAGACTAGTTCTAATATCTTTGCAAACTGGTAGTATAAAAAATATGCATCGACAAGGAGATCTCAAATGAATAAGACACTAACTATTATCTATCCTTTCACATCTATCACGCAACTAAGTTTAAACAATCATGTCGACCATTCCAGAATTGGGTAGTTATTAAAAAAAGAGCAGTGTCAACTTATAAAGTACATTTAGTACAAGTTACAAGAGCTGAATAAGAATAATTCACATCGTCATATACCAATTTACGTTGTGATGAAAATTCCAACTTTTTAAAGTCCTAATGTTATTGTTTCTCACGAAGCGAAACCTAACCTTTTCTATCGAATGAAACAGTATTCAAGAGAACAGTATATTGATCTCAAAAGAACCCTCATTGAATTAGAAAATTGATAGATTCTAAATATACATTTAGTATTTCTACATATTGACTTAGTCCCGGGTTTAGCAGTTATTTATCCAAACAATGAGGATCATGATATCCCTACCAAATAATTTAGTCTCAACCAGACGGAGCTTCTTTTTGGTATTGATTTCCGATAATTTCTTGACGATAGCTTTCTTGGCCGGTGGAGAGAACCACAAGAGCCAACTAAATAACCACCACATTCACTGTGTATACCAAAAATCTAACTGTGTCTAGCCCCGTTGAATTTATTCTTGTGGGGTTACTTATTCGCGTGTATATTTTAATGGATCAACTAATTTAGAAGAACTGAAGCAATGAATTTAATTCGACACGGAAAATCAGCCCAAAAATTACTCAGTGTTCAATACAAAGTGTTTACACGTATATCAGCCAATGTAAAATAGTTAATGGAGAACATTTTGAATAACTTCAGAATGTCCTCCAAAGCGGTATGTTGGAGGACGATATGTTGTATATTTGTATTATTCTCAACAAACGCTCTCTATCTTATAAAGCCTTAATTCTGGAGTTCATTTTTTTAAATGGGGTGCTGCAATCTATAGAAGACTTGATGCCACAGCTTAAAATCTGAAAAATATATTTTTTTTGTCAGTCAATTTCTTTTGTCAAGTTTTTGACAATTAGAAAATAATTGTCAGTTTTGAAAAAAATACAATTGATCTTCTTCTTCCATCCAGCGATTTGCATATAACATCTAAATATGTACGAACAGTACCAGCATAATCACGAGGGACACCAATTAATTGAAAGAAAAAAATCATCTGGGAGGTCAGACTCCGGTGGATTAGGGAATAGTAATAATAATGTAGCACCAAATCAAATAATTCAAGATAACTCTTTCCAGTCAATGTCTCATCAAAGAAATAGGCTCCTACTATTCTTCCGCATATTTAGTTTCTGAGAGTAGTACCTGTGTGTATCCATCATTCAAAGTGGATTCTCTGTTGCCTAATACTGACAATTTTGTCTGTTAATAGTACCATTCAAACAAAACGTAGCTTCGTTGGAGAAAATAATCCTCTTCCAAAATTATTATACTATAAAACTGTTGTATCGTTGTGATTCTTATACCAAAGTATCTTTGTATGGATAATACATGTGCTTCTTAACAATTTCATGCACAGTATCCTTTGGTATCCTTAAATCTGCAGCTTGTGATAGTGCAATGTGAGCTGTCTTGTAAAGATAACCAAACGCTAGCAATTTACATCTGTAGTGGGACTATCAGTTTTAGGTAAATCTCGAATGTTACCAATTTTTTTTTTTTTAATATTGCCTCTACTCCGCTGACGTTGATTATATTTTGCAAAAAAGATGTACAATCAAGATGAGTTTCATAAAATAGTCGAGTTATTTTTGTTTCAATTTGTTATCACCAACATCAACAGTAATCTTGCAAAGTATTTGAATGTTTTCTCGTCCACTTAGTTTTACAATGTTATATGATTACTAATCACACTTTAGGTGGCTTAAAGATAGGAAAACCAATAGCTACAAATAGAATGAAAAAAAGCAATAGAGAAAAATGTAATTCAAATCATTGAACAAACATTGTACGTAGACAAGATGTCCTTTTAAATCGCCAATAAAAATAGAGTTTTTCAATAAAAGAATCTATAGCATACCTTTTAAAAAGACGGCTTGAAAAAATTAAAGGATAAATCTCATTTCAAATACATTTTTTGATATGCCCGAGTGATTGTCAAGAAAAATAGTACTAATTTGATCGAATTTATACATTACTTTTCGGGAAACCTAAAATTATGCCCATAATGTATTCCCCATTACTATATCAATTAAAAGCATGATCCATATTTTATTTGAATGAAACAATTTCCATTGCTGATTAATTGAAATTCCCCAATTAGTTGAAGCCAGAAAAATTCAATATATTAACAGGAATTTGTGTTAATCTGGTTAATAAGCCTTGGAGTATTTTAGAACATTTATTACCATAACACGTGGAAAATTAATTATCGTTTATAATAAGGGATAATTTTTACTCATTTTATCTTTGTTTTATATTTTAAAACAGAACTTATTATACATTTTTCTGATAAGATACAGTAGCTTGTAAATTAAATTAAAGGAAAAACCGTTCTATTTATATCATGGCATGTCATGAACTTACAATAAATTTGCCCAATATTTTGTCTAATAACAATTTTTATTTGAACTATTATTTATCCAATTCACGATTATTATAAACTCCACGTTTGCTATTCCATGCATTTAGGGTACTTTGTATACAAAATATTTGAAATATAAGAGCGTGCGTAACGAGAGATGCTGAATAAAAGAAGCATTGATTTGGAGTAACGAATAATATATTTTAAATAACTAAATATGATATGAAATTTATTGAAATCTATATGAACTTTTAGTCTTCAAGATTATAGAAAAACTTTTTTTATTGTTAAAATTTACAATATGCTAGAGATCTACATGCAGTTATGTCAACTACTGTTAGAACAAAAATGGATTCAGTAAAAATATTAATGTTTAAACTTAATAACCATTACCAAATTTGGTTTGTTATAGTTTTCCTGTTAAAAATGGGAAAGATAGAATTTACTTAATATATACACCAAGAATATTTAGTATATATGCCATTTGATTAAAAAAGTTGAAAATAGTAGATGTAATATAACAAATAAAAAATGTGAGTGTTTGGGTTAGCCCAGTTGCTTCATAAATCTGTTGCTTACTGAAGTGCAACATTCAGTGGTGACCATTACAAAAACTTACCGCAAAGCATTATATTGCAAAGCAAAAAATTATATTCACTTTTCATTTCGATATAGCAACGTTGGTTAAACGTTAAACTCGTTTATGTTTACACAAGTTACAGTTTTGAAGTATGTAATACCTTCTCGTTTTAAGGCAACAATGTTTAAATTTTTAACTTAGAAGCCCAAATCTCAAATCCATTAAGATTTGGGCTTTGAAGATTCGTGAATTTCTATGAACTCTCGTTTTTGTAAAATGAAATCATGTATATAAAGATTACTATTCCAAAATGTTTTATATCGAGAAAATTATAAACTGTAGTTAAAAGCAATAACTTTGTTATTAAAAACTACATATACAATCTGTAAATATTCTTTCATCTTTTTTCTATATAAATTTTGTGGTCTATTTAACTAATGAGGCCAGATTAGTGAGTAAAATAATCAATTTCAATAAAAAAGGACCCTATTAAATGTCCATATGCCCATAATGTATGTTTCTACAAAATATTTAATAATAATATATTACATATATAGGGTGTCTCAGTTGGAACTATACTATTTCTTCTTTGTCAACATGTGGATTTCTAGCACCCCAAACTCGATAATGTTGTTTGCTAATGTATCTGTCAAGATGAAATTCTATTTCGTCGCTGAACAAAATTTTATTGTAAAAATCAACATAATCTTTCTTTTCTAACGCCCAATTAACAAATGTATAACGTTGTAAATGGTCTGTAACTTTTAATTGTTGTGTCAACTGCATTTTATATTCTGACAGATGCAGATCTTTCTTTAAAATTCGATGCGTGGTGGCTCATGCAAATTCAATTATTGTACACGACGTCGAATTGATGTGTTTGGATACTCCCGTACACTTTCTCGCAATGCAGCAATATTTTCATCTGACCGACCACGATGAAGACGTATTGCTGTTGCCTTATCAACAACAGAACCCGTCTGTTTAAATTTATTTATTAAGTTACGAGCTGTTAACTATGTGGGCGCTTCATTTTGTCCTAATTTTATACGAATTCTTCGTAATGTAACTATAAATGATCGTTCGCTTCTATAAAACAGTTGTACATAAACTATTCGCTGTTAAACTGTTAATCGCGGCATGTTGACGTCGTATGGTTTGTAGATGACAGTCGTTGAATATACTCTATCTTTGACGGAACGCAAATGAAGCGCAACTCGAATGCTATAGTTCCAACTGAGACACTCTATATTTATCATAATTCAATAATACCTTTAGAGGCAAAAATATACATACAGTATCTCGTTGTAAGTATTTTTCTAAAAAGAAACAGGAGACCAGTTTTCCACGAACACGAAATATTACACGTTTCTCGACGCGTGTTTGGTCAACTAAATTGGCATCATTGAGAAGTGATTAAAACTGAATTTTAATCATTTCCCGAATTTTAGTCATCGATGCTCGTCGAAAAACTCGTCTCTTGCTTTTGTTGCTGCATCGAAGGTTCCAACCCCTTCCCAGGATTATTTTCCTGAATTTTCTTCTCAGTTTACGACTATTTAGATTATTTTTCTTTCATTAGGTAAACGAAAATAGTTTTGCTGAAGCAGGTGGTCTGCAAGTAGGTGACATAATAGTAAGAATAAATGATACGCCAACTGCCAGACTAACCCATGCAGAAGTTCATGACCTTCTTCTATCCTCAGGTCTAGAATTTAACATTGGTGTTCGAAGGTAACACACCGATCCTCCGTTGATATTGATGTAATTTATTGCTTTTATTTTTAGAGGAGAATTTACAACAAATATCAGTAATGAAGTAAGTTTAACATACATCTATCATCGTCTAAATCGAAATCCTGTATCCTGAACATAATGTTTGCTTCTTGTAGGGTGATGACTATAACAGTGAAATATCTAATATTTTAAGAGAAACAGTCGAGACAGATATTGTAAATGAAGCTTTGAGAAAAGTAAATGAAATCAAAGAGGAATTAACTGTTAAGGAAGACACAGATATTGTTGAAAATTTAACCGTGTATGTATTAATTTATAGCTCAAATGATATTTAAATTATAGTCTATCTAGACATTGTCTACTGCTGATTTTATCTACTGAATTTTGGAAACAATATAACTACGACTGAAATTAAAAATTACTCCCTTAAATCAGTGATTTCTATCTATTCAAAAATGGATGTTTATTGTTTACATCTTGCAATTTAGTTGACTCTAACTTTAATTTAGTTTAGTTTAGTTAACTGTATGCTATCTCTATAACATTATATTTTTTACTAATGATTACACTGCTTAACTGTTAATGAAAATGATTAACTGTTTAATGAAAAAATTGTTTTATATATGCACACTATATTATAAGAAAATTAATAATATATGTACTTTGAAATTTTATTTAAACAATATGCATCTGTATTCTTATGTTGTGGATTTCTTATTATTACAATCACTATATGGCTGTATCAATTTTATAGCCAAGAACAAATTCTTACGACTAGTGTAGTGGAAAGTTCATGCGAATCTAAAAAGGATAGAAAATGGTCTACATTCTTAGTAAAACCAGATAAGCCTATACCTAAACCTAAACACAAAGTAGAAGAAGAAACGATCAAGGTATTTTTGTGCTACCATATTCAGTATTCAGCGTATATTGAATATGTCAATATATATTATTTTTATTAAATTTTTCAGGGTGACCCATACCTCGTGGTCATAAAAAAACAACCCAGAAGACCTTTCCAAGCGAAAAAAGTCCAATTTGACCAAAATGTTGTAAGTATATGCTACTAGTACAATATACAACATGACAATTTATTTTGGTTTCTGAATTGTAGACTGAAGTAGAAATAGAAGTCGGCACAGAGAGAATAGAAGATATAGAAATGACGGGCCATACTGAAACAGAAAATGTAGAGGTTGAAGTCAAGGTAACTGAAAGAGAAGAAATCACAGTTGAAGAGACAGAACTGGATGATGAAAGCGATTTAGACGACAAATACGATGATAAAACAGAAGAAATAACAGAAGAACCACAATTAAATATACAATGTAGTTATATTGTAGACAAATCTGATGTATATTAAAGTTTTATATGTTCTAGGCGATAGCATAGAAGAACAGATACCTTGGGCAAATATAAAAATCGATACTTCCATAGAATCTTCTTCCCCTTTACAGGAACAACTTTTTAGTGTTCAGAAGCAATTACAAGCTCTCTCACAGCTACCATCTGCGATTCAGATGACTTTGGACGCAATTTCTAAACAGTTAGCGCTAATAGTGGACGTCAAAGAAAACTCATTGAAAAACGGGGAGAAGGAAGAAGGTAGTTCGAGTACTAAAGACGGAGAAGAACCTCTGACAGAAGAAGGTATTTATTAGTAACATGTTTTATTAGTAAAACCAGTAATGTATTTGCAGAAATTCTTGAAGAAACTGAAGAATACTCGGAAAAGGCTGAGGCTGAAATAAATGGAGATAATTTGGAAGAAGACAGTTCGAGCATTGAAGAGGAAATAGAAGAGGATGTCATTAAAGAAGAAAATATGGAAGAAGAAAGGATAGAAGAACTGGAAAATGATAAAGAGCCAAATCCGTATAATGGTTTAACCGATGAGGAAAGGGAAGCAATAAGAAAGAGGGAACGTATGGAAGCTAAAAAGCAAAAAGTAAGCTGATCTTTATATACGGCATAAAAATACATATAAAGTATGCTAAATAGTAAACATTCAATCAACGTCACAATCTGCATAAAAAATAGAAATGTTATTTATGATCCAAAAATCTCTATGTATTTTTATGTCAATAATAGATATAGAAAGTAAAAACAATGCACTTTGACTGCCAAGCTGTAAATTTTTGAGATCTCGAGTGGGGATAATCAAATAAATAATCCCTGCTACAAAAATAAACTCATTCAAATTGAGTTCTCTTAATGGACGTTATTTTGCAAACCATCTAATAGGCTATGGAAGATCGCACATCAAGGCCTATTGAAAGGCCCATAATACTTCCAGGCGGTAGGAGGTGGGCTAATCCCGAAGATGCCGTGCCCAGTTTTCGAAAGCCAAAAATGTCAGACGAAAAAATAATTGAGACGATCGAAAGTAACTTGGAAGTGATCGTCGGCAACAGAAAAGGGTAGGCAATTCCATAGTTTTTGCTAAAGAGATCGTATTTTCAGGTTAACCACTGGAATTCCGTATGGCCATGGTCCGACAAAGTTAAACCAGTCTACAGGTATTGTTCAGAAATTTGGAAAAATATGAATGAGACATTATAATGCATCAAAGAGCGAGAAGTTAAGTATGCTTCCTGATTTTTCGCATTTTATTAATAAAATCGATAATTGCTATCGCCCAAATTTTTAACATTATATTAGCCTCTTTGGTTTATAATGTTGAAATTCTTGCGTGTTTATTGTTGTGGCATGCGTTGTAGCCTTCGAATTTTCAGAGAGTCGAATTGCTGGAAGGTGCCCAGTAAAGTGATTGCCACCAAGCAGTAAGTATAGTTTTCGTGATATATTCAACATACACAAACGTGCTTTGTGACTTTATGAGTGGTGTCCACAAGTGTAAAATAGTATTCACAATCTAGAGCTTATTCAAGAATAAGGACACACTAATAATAGTTAATTTTACATTAATGTTATAATCTTACTTACTTTTGGACTTGAGTAACTAGATCTGATATCAATTTCTTCAAATTATTAACAAACCAAAAGAAACCATCACTTGGAACATACCATTAAAGTACAAATGTGTATTCAACTGTTGATCAACCAGAACAATGTGGTAATTACAAAATTTAGTTTGTTATGAGAGTTATATTTAGTTAAATTAAATGCACATGAACTTACCATGTTTCCAGCATCAACTTTTTGAAGTATCAACCGCCTCCAAAGAATCTGGATTATCTACAGAGATCCGAAGTTTACCGACTTGTACACGATATGGAGCCACCTGTACGAGGGATAATATCAAGGCCGGAGAAGATACCCGCAGTTCAGGATTATTACGAGGTAACTTCTAATAACTTCTAAACCTTTTTTAATATAGGGTGTATAAACAGACCGCATATGATAATAAACAGTATTGTTGGAGGATGACATGGAAGTTTCAAGAACGAAACTTCGGATGAACTAGGGGAACTATTGAATAAATTTACTTACCTTGCCTTTACTAATCTTTAGTTCTTGATTGTGTAGTTAATATAAGAGAATTAATCATTCCTGGAATAACTTGTGGTTCTAAGTGGAAATCTAGTAAAATATGATCCAGTAATCTAAATAGTCATTCAATTATTTCATGTCTGTCCCATCATCAACATCTGCAGATATTGTTTTTCACAGTTGTCTTAAGAATTATTACATGATAAATATCCCAAAGTAGATGGCCAACATCAGTAGATTGAATATATGGGTTACAATTGTTTACTCCACGTGAACTGGCATACGTCCAGTTATGATCTCGTCAACGTTGGTAAATGTAGCCATCAAAACAAATAATTGAAAATCTGTCTATAAAATAAACCTAGTGCAGTTTTGTTCGTAGTCTATGTTCTGTTATATTCATCACTATGAAAATTATTATCTATAATGTTTAAAGTCACTAATGATTTTGTGAATTCATATAATTTTTAGATTGTAAATTGAATCAGTGGTAGAAACGAATTATTGATTTTTATACAAACTAAAAATACAGTTTGTGTTACATAATATTTAAATGTTATATGAAGTTTCATAAGTTAGGAAAATTTAATTTATATGAATTACGGGTAAACCCATATGTATAAGAAATTCGGATTATACATAGAATATGGATGAACGTATATTGTCAGAAAACACAAAATAATTTAAATAATTAACACATTACTAAACACTCAAATTAATGTGGCCTTAAATTTTCGACAAAAAAAATATCAAAGAGCACACCTCAACCCTACAATTCACGCATTTCATTATTCAACTTAGCATCCTGAATTCAATGGTAATTGCTTGAGAAAACATCGCCTGTCTCTCCTCAACCCCACAATTCACATTTTGCAACTATCAAAACAGTTATTTGTTATTTTACACAATAATATATTGTAAATCGACTGATGATGTAGAAAAAATTATAGCTTATTTGCTTTTCATTTGACGACACACTAAATTTCATGGTAATTTTCTGAGAAAACACCGCCTGTCTCTCCTTGACCCTATAGTTCCCGGATTGAAACTATCAAGACGACTATATATTTTTTTACACAAGATTATATTATAAAATGACTGATGGAATAGAGAAAATTATAGCTTATTTTCTTTCCATTTAGCGACACCCTGAATTTAATAGTAATTTTCTGAGAAAACATCGCCTGTCTCTGTTAAACCCTACAATTCACAGATTGCAACTATCAAGACGGTTATATACTTTTTTACACAAGAATATATTATAAAGCGCCTGGTGATAAAGAGAAAATTATAACTTATTTGTTTTCCATTTGGCGACACCCTGAATTTAATTGTAAGTTTTGAGAAAATACTGCCTGCCTCTCTTCAATCCCACAATTCACAGATTGCAGCTATCAAGATGCTTATTTGTTTGTTTACATAAAAATATATTATAAAGCTACTGACGATATAAAGAAATGTATAGCTCACTTGCTTTTCATTTAGCGATACGTTGAATTCAATGGTAATTCTTTGGGAAAACACCACCTGTCTCTCCTCAATCTTACAATTCACATATTGCAACTATCAAAACGGTTATTTGTTATTTTATACAATAATATACTATAAAACGACTGATGGTATACAGAAAATTATAGCTTATTTACTTTCCATTTGACGACACTTATGACGAAACTCAGAAATTAATTTTTGCCTTACCTGTTACTATTATTAATTCGCCTTCCTTTGTGGAATCCTTAGATATCTTTATTATATAATTTTGTCAAGTTATTTCTATAGACAGTACTTTTCATTTTCTGACATGTATTTTCTTTATTTTTCAGGCACAAACAAAAGAAACATCTTAACTATAGAATAGTTGAAAATGTTTTTATTATTACTTTAAGCTGTGTGAAATAAATTTTTTGATTTACTTGCGTTTTACTTTTCTTTATAAAAACGACAAATGGAAACGAAAATACACAATATTATTACTATTCTTTTAATTATTCTTTCTAAGATCCAGCAACCGTTAACTATTGATGAATTCTCCACAATATTTTCGCTAACACACTTAGGGTTAAAGACCACATTTCTTACTAAAATGAAAATAATTCATTTTAATATACCATATTGCAAATCACTACTGAACTCCATTTGCCGTTTAACTAAACAACGTTTTTATCATATATTGGGTTTAAAGTTAGTTAATTTATACACTCAATCTCTCCTGTTTGTTAAATTCACAGTAAAATGTAGTTCCATACTAAAGGGGAATGATGAATCACATGCAGAAAGTAAGAATACTTAGTAGTTCCATTCCCACAAAACCTTTTCATTAAAATCCAGAACATGCAAATGTAAAATAGTTCCAGAGTTTATGAAGAAACAATATCAAATACTATCGACCAAACTTTTTCAGATTTTCTTTATTCTATCTGGAAATGCATTTAAGCTATATTTTATAGACGCACTGCATAAATACTAGCCAATATATACTGTGACATTACAGTAAGTCCCTAATAAAAATATGAACATTATAAGTAAAATAATAAACATTCATATTGTAAAATTCAAATATTATGATAAAATATTCATATTACCTCAACTTGTATTTATTTTATTTCCTAGGGACATCCTTCGAATACATTTTCAAATTTCCAATGTGGCCTAAACTATTCCCATCTCTACAATTTATAGAATTTAATGCATACAAAATTTTTTAACTTTACAACTTATTTATAATTTTTATATTACATATCTTAGAGTTCTTATTTGAAAGAAGGTCCAGTACTAATGGAACATCAAAATTAATGTTAAAATCTCTCTTAACTTAAATTACAATTTCATGTTTACAAATAGCTTTTTATGATCTATATTAACGGAGGTTTTGGCCGATGAACTTTTTTGTGTTTTATGTGTGTGTTTACAAGTATCTACGTGAGCGTATAAAGAAATATTATAAATTTCAAAAGCTCGGTACTAGTTATCAACCCCTTAATTTTGATGTGAAAATCAATTCAAATATCTCAGCTGGTGATAAATATTTATAAAATGTTAGAATCTTATCAGTTTTACACCCAAATGTTTTATATTTTCTTAAATTATCTATGTATTCGACACAATTCCTGGAATATTGAATACAACTACGTACAATAGTCCAATTAATTTTCCCCTGATGCTGGTTTACCTTTAACTCTAAAATTCATTCATCATTGCTTAGAATTCACGGGCAATCAACCAATCATTAAACTTATTTAAAGTGTCTCATTACATTACTTCTCCGTGGTACATATTATGATTTGCTTAACAACTTAATATGCAACAATCTGTCATATTTTTAGATTAATTATAGCCCGTTAAACAGGCCACTAAACGTGGCAAAATATTGCAAAAATTACGAGAAAGAAACTACTGTTATTAACTTTAAATTATTGGTCCACTATTTAGGTATTTAATATCTTGGTATTGAAAATACCGATTTCTGCTGTAATAATAACAGGAATAAATGGTGACGGAACTAACAGAAAATAAATAATATTTTTACGACGTTGCCACATTTATCTAATTCATAGCTAATATTAAACTAGCTTGTTACCCAGGTAACTAGAATTACCCTGTTACTTCCATTTATTGTTACTATTTCAATGTCGGGGCCCAGGGGCGGCTGGTGTATAGGTGCTGCAGAACTGCCAAAAAAGTTAGATATTTGTATATTTTCGCGACATAATAATAATTACTAAAATTTATTAATAAAATAATTTAGTTAGTTGGTGCAGCTAACCAAATTATTGCGTTAAAGTTGCATTCTGCCCGCCGTCCTCTATTGAGTAGTAGACCAGATGAATTATCTGGGTCTCTACGCGAGCGCGTCGCGGTGCATTGAACTGGGCCACACGAGGTAGTTCTGTGCACGGCTCGGCACACCCGTCCTCCCCCTCAACTCCCGCGACAATCCACACTTGACGCTCGCAAATGCGCGAATTTACACGGTCAGTGAGCTGTATTTGTTCCAGCTAAGGCAACATCAGTGAATGTTTACTCCTTCCTACTCCTCGTACAGTAGGCGGGCGTAAATCGTACCTATTTCGTATGTCGTGTTAATTTGAGATTTTAAATACTATTTTGTGAATTTGTGTAGTGATTTATTGTACTAATTATTAATATTTATATACTGTGATAGTGACAATAGATTTAGTTTATAATTTAGTTCATGTGAAGCGATTTTTTAAATACTCTTATGAAAAAAAAATTGATTTAAAAAACAATGGTAGGCCATTGCCCGATATTGTTATTGAGACTGCAGGTGTTAGCCGCGGAAAAGCATATAAACGTCAATTTAATAGAGACATTTATTCGAAGAACAATTGGATTTGTGCGTGCAACAAAAGAAAGCGTTATTTTGTTTTCCTTGTTTACTTTTTGGCGGTGATAAAGCATGGACGGAGGTAGGGGTGACAGATTTGGTGCACTTAACTGAAAAAATAAAAAAGCACGACAACTCCAAAAGCCATCTACATAATACAATGGAATTAGCTTTATTAGGAACAACCAATATTAAAGCGCAGCTAGATTCAGCTTATTGGATAAATGTGCAAAAGCATAATGATAATGTGACAAAAAAGAGATAACGTTTTGTCAAAAATTATAAACTGCATAAAGTTTTGTGGGGCTTTTTAACTGGCGCTGCGAGGACATGAAACCTCTCAAAACCCGTGATATTTCGTGGTTTGATAAATGTTTCTGCTGAGCTTGATGTAACTCTAAGCGAGCATCTACAAAATGCTTCAGTATTTAAAGGAACCTCTAAAGAAATACAAAATGATCTTTTAGACTGTATATTAAAAGTATGTTATGAAGAAATAATTAAAGTTAACAAACCTTCATTTTTGGCAGTTATGGCAGACGAAACAACTGATGTATCTGCAGAAACTCAGTTAGTGGTAGTTTTAAGATATATTCTCGATGGTGAACCGATTGAACGTTTATAGACATACCTGAAACCTACAAAATGTGACGCTGAAACTCTTTCGGAAAATATTTTAAGTGTTATAGACCCTCTAGTAGAAAATTCACCTTACAAGCCTTTTCTCTTAACCAAAGAATATGCTGGCAAACATGAATGTTCTTCAAAAAGGTATTAAATTCCAAAAAATTTTCTTGTGAAAGTCTATATTTTTGTATAAACGGATTTTACATAACAATTCTGAAGTATCAGGAAAACGTGTGACCTTGAAAATTTTCAAAATTTTTTGGCGGCCCCTACGGCGCCAGTAGTTTGGATACGTTTGAAATTTGCACGCGGGCGGCCCATACCCTACGATTGGCCCTGTGCAGAACACCCGTTTCATTTCATCACGAGCCGCCACTGTCGGGGCCTTCTTCTTATTTCTTTTTAGTTCTATTGTATTTGTTAGTAATTTAGTCCCTAGACTAAGGAAACATTTCAAACCATTGGAAAACTCTTCAACTATGGGCGCTAATAGATTAAAAAACTCTACAACTGTAGAGTGTTAGCATTGAAACATTAGCATCATAATTTTGTAAAAATATTATAGATATGTCTGTAGATAGCTTGAATATCGATACATATGTCTTATAATTTTAATCCTTAGATCTCTTTTACATTTTTCTCTAAAATCAACAAGGTTATCAAAATTATTCCTTATTTACTCTCTACTCTGTATAAATATTTGCAGTTCCCCATAAGCTTGACGATGTATTAACATACTTTATGTTACTTATACAGGGTGTCAGGATAGACTCTGGCATAACTTTATATATACTATTCATTTCATCGCTACTTGCCAAATAAAAAATTCTCTTATCTTGCGGATAAACGGAACAGTCTACTTGAGCCTAGCCATAAAAACAAACAACTATTTGTTTTGAGATTTTTAATTTGGCAAATAGCGATGAAATAAACTATACATACCTCAAATACCAAACAATACAAAACAAATTACTAAAGGGCCTTATGAGGAAAAAGAAGTTATAATTAATATCCTACTACCTCTCCTCCACCCTAATATTAAAACTCATAATAGCATGCTCAACAGAACATAGAGTGTGTAGATCATAGTAAGTTATCAAACTAAACAATATTAAAAATAGTAACAGTCTTAACATCGATTAAATAAATTTTAGATTAAGATAGTTCACTGAAGTCAAAATACAACCCCTGAACAAATTTTAAATATACTAGCAATCTGTTGACAGTCAGCTGACGAACAGAGAGTGTTTTTGCTTTTAAAAAATTATCGCTGCAAAAATAATACACCGTTCTAATATGGCTACTCTAACTATACTTTAGTAGTACGGTAAATACAATACTATCAAGAGAAAACAGCATCTTAAAATTCCACTTTTCACATGCCAAGAAATCTATCGCGTTAGTAAAATGAGAGAGTAGTATAAAATAATAGTCAACACGGCATTGAATATCACCGTCAACTGCGCTAGCTGGATTCGCCCTGAACCCAACAATATATTTACCAGACCCAGTGGCGCTCTGTCGTAAGGAGCATGAGGTTTTTTATTTTTTTATTGGTTTGCCTTACAATTAAAGTTTTACGTCTCTGGTAGTGCGGTCACTACCTTGCTAATATTATTCCAAAAACTATACTAAAACCCTCTATATGATAAAAGAAAAATTATCTGTTTCTGAATCAATTGCATTACAATAAATTTTCCTGCTTCCTGATTTGATTAAAACTATTTTACAATTCGGCCACAATCGTTAGAAAATCACTATTATCACTAATATATCAGTAGTATTGATGAGTAATGTCAATTTCTAATTAAATTTTCTCAATAAAATGTATACAGTGAAAAAACTTGGAAATGTTTCATAACTCATAAAATTTTGAGAGAATGCTAAGAAATATTCATACCATTTCAAACAAATTTGCTTTACAGTTAAAGTGCCAAATTTGTTTATGCTTTATAAAATTCAAGGAAGCGTTACGTTATACAAACCTACACAAATCCTTTGCTGGTGGTGAAGCAACTGACTGGTTATACACCACGTCTTATAAAACTTTTATTAATATTACTTTATTCAATATTACAATATATGTAGAACACTCACTTAAAATTCCACACAGAAACGTAAATACTCCTTCCTCACTTTCTAAATAGAAATCCTAATGCTAAAAACGTTTTGGTAAAAAAATCTACCTCTATTAAGAAATTTTGTATTAAATACCAATAAATAATTTAAAATAAATAAGACCTAATGTAAAATTTTCACCTTATATTCTACATTAAGATATGGCAATTATTCGGCAGTCATTAATATTTCTTCTTTCTGTTCCACAGTCACTTGTGGCCTCGATTCCTCTGAAATTGGCTCCTCGTGTATGACTTCCTGATATGGTTCCCTTGGCCGAATTTCTTCTTGTACGGGATCCTCCTGTTCGAATTGTATGTGGAATGGTTCAGGCTTCCTAATCACCACTGGTAATGGTTTCTGTGGGCTAATATATTCTTCAATCAGCACTATCTGTTTAGGATCTTCTTGCATTGGTTCTCCCTCCTTCGCGTTCTCTTGCAACGCTTCCTTATCTTTAATTTGTTCTTGATCTAATTCTACTGGCTTTACATCTTCTTGCAATTGTTCGTTTTGTTTTATATCCTCCTGCACTGGTTCTTTTCGTACAATTTCTTCTTGCAACAGTTCTCCTAGTTTATTTTCTTGGGCTGGACTCTGTTGCACTTCTTCTGTAGGCCGTTGTTGTTTAAATTCTTCCTGCGTCACCTCTGGTTCTGTACCTTGCTGCTGTGTTTCTTTCAGTTCCTCAACAATAGCCACTTCTTCCTCAGTATTTGGAACCTTCTTTTCAAGTTCCGTATCTGCCACCTGATTATTTTCTGCGTCCTCTTCCGGTTTCTCGGAAGCTTCGCTGGCATATTGCCCAGACGCTAACTGTTCATTTTGAACTCCTGCATTTGGGCTGTTCCCTGCAGGTGATGTTTCATTTTCAGGAATTCTAGTATCGTCTGAACTATTGCTTTGGCCTGATATCGCCTGTTGAATTTGGTTTCCGATATTCTGTATGCTTGAAATACCTAAAAAATGCATTAATATCAGTGTCACCATTAATCTCAATACGTGTATTATTTTAATCAACAAAATAAGAATTACAAAACTACCTGTGTTGAAAACTAACACACGTAACCTCGAAAAAATATTCAACACATGTTTTTTAGTTACTTTAAATATGATACATTTTTAATTTATATTGCAATTATCTGGTACATAGAAATTATGTAGGTAAATATAAATTTGGACAACCAAATAATACAATCATATAAAAATTTTTCAGTCACAGCCACGTTATTTTATTAGATTGTTTTAAGTATATGTATATTAATGTTCAGTTAACTGACAGTAAAGGTTGTCCATTATTTCAACTATATATTGTTTAACCCTCCAATGGATCCAATTTCAGTAAATAAAGTTGAAAGATCATTATTTGGGTGAAGGAACATGAAAAGTTCATGAAAAGAAATTCCTTCAAGAAATTCAACGTAATATGGAAAATAGAAATAAAATTTTAGTTCTTCCTTAACCGTTATTTCTATATTGAACCTTTGAATAAATGTAATACAGCTTATGAGTGGATGCAAACTCATAACGAAAAAAAATGGTACTTAGCTTCCGTACGTAGCCTTCTAGATGAAGATGGCATTTATCATGGTTAATTTACGCATCGCGGTCGAATGAATTCCATAGATATATAACTAAAAAGAAAAAATTAAAATGTTGTAATACTGTAATCATAATTAACAGTAATTAAATTTATTAATATCTATAAAACACTATCGAATGACGTTATATATACTTCACATATATTAATTAATACTCTTTCTTCTTTAGTATGTAGAAGTGTAGAAGGTTAAATCAGGAAGAAACACTTGCGAGAATATCTAGTTCAACAAATAATAGATTTCATATCAGCGAAAGGAAAGAAATATCTCTAAATTTGTGATGACACTAGACCTAAACTTAGAACTTTACCAACGTACGATAGACTTTATCTAATTTTTGTTTGATATAAAGTTGCAAAAGCAATATCAATTCGAAAAATTAGGCAGCTCAGAAAGACGAAGTAATGATTTACTGAAGGGGGTAACTGGAACAGCAAAAATCGAAAATAGGAGGAAAACTCTATTCATAACTATAACATGTATTTGAAGATATTTACAGACGGTAAATATAAATCCTTAAAAATATTGCAGTTAGGAAATATTTCTGAAAATATGCGAATCATTAATGGATTTCCAAGAAATACTTAGAATAAAATTAATCAGTATTAACTATATAATTATGTATTAATTTAAAGCTTCACTGAAGGGAAACAAAATATCTGTGGAAACTGAAGCAATAAACTGGGCCTAGTATCACTAAAAAAATCAAGCTGGTCTTTTTCACACAAACACTCAATCGAATCTACATAAAATTGATAATGCAATCGCAACCTTAAGAATATTAACTTAAGTAGTTACTCTTCTTCATTTAAATTGATTCTAGCTATTAATTAATTGATTTTAATTCTTACAATCCATCTATATTCTGTAATAATAATACCATATTCAAAGTTTTCTTGTATTTTTGGTACATGTACAATGACATCTACTATACTTGGTAACATATAAGTCGGAAATCGAGAAAGGAACTACCAAAACCGCCAAGCGGTTATCCATTAATCCCCGATAGCAAGGCTATTACATAATCGCTATAGGAAACAACTACTCCTCGGGCTAAAGCCCCGCCAGGCATTGAATTATACCTAAATACGACCCTCGACCTCTTCTCGTGTTTCTGCACGATCAGACAAGGTTTCAAAAAATTAAACCCGCCATGGGTAGGATTCGACATTTGTCCCGGATGGGAACCGAACGACATACCGCTGTTTCGAACTTATTAGTTCTCATCAGTGCCGTACACGGTACGCCGATCGAGGACAAATGTCGATTAAAACTCAAACGGTATACATCTATATCTATTATACTTATTCAAATATTGAGCCAATGGAGGAAATATGCAATTGTATGTAAATATTAACGAAAATTACTTTTTCCTTAATATTTATATACAATTATCTATTAGGTTAGATATTTTACAATTTTAGGTTAGCTTTGAGAAAAAAAAAAGAAAGATTATAGTCCCAATTACTTTTACACAATAATAAAAACTAATAACTGATAATATATAAATCTGAAACCATATTATTAGATTGTTTGTCTGTGTATAACTTCAATTGAATACACCTAAATGTACAACAAAATTCACGTATCAAAATTTTATATAAAACGGTAATCAAAATGTTCTAACTTCAATGCAAACTATAATGTTTAATATTGGTAATAACAGACATATATTTTTATTTATCAAAATATTTTAATAACTTTGTTAAACCGTGAAATTAAATTTGAGTGTTTGATTCCTGCGCCATATGGGAAAACACGTAGTTGTTATTAATTAATTATAAGACATAATGTAATTGTATATAAATCAGTAAAGTCAGTAAATCATCTAGCCATCGATTAGTTGATGTAATGGAGTAACATATGTATTTAAAACATAAATATATTTATTACCTTAGCAGTATAGCAGCTGATGAATTATTATGTTTGCTAATTTTATTTAAAATTATATTGAAGATGATACATAGAAAATTACGTATTTTGTAAGGACAACCCACAATTTGTCTAAACTGACAATGTCAAAAACAATTATAATCATTCTCATCAAAGTAATTATAAAATGCAAATAAAGTTCATAAAATTAAAGATACTACAGTAATAGGAGTAATAATGGCAACTGGGTTAAGTCACAGCTACTGTTTGTGTTAGAACCAGCATGCAAAACCAAATTTAAAACTACTTCGATAAAAAAAATAATCCTATTAAACACAACATGATATTTTCTCGGAACGGTTAAAATAATATCATCAGATATATTACTCACATTCATTAATTACACCTCTTCTTGCTTTTTTACCGAAAGACCAAATGGTCATTGTTAAAAACTCATTCTTTGTGAAAAATAACATGAGACTAGTCTTTCATAATCTGATAGTAATTTTAATACTGACATATTAGTTGTCCAATTCTACTTTTGTCTGACACTTTACCTTTTTTCTATATAAATTTGACAGCTAAATCTTAGTCGATGTGACTGGATTTCAGTATGGTACTACCGATATATCAATAATCTTAGTCAAAGGTGGTCACGAACTTTCAAATACTTATAGGAGCCATTATCTTTGGGAATACAGTCTGCGTATATATTTGGCATAAACAATAAACAATAAGCAATTTTGAGATCCCTTCCTAGACATAATACTAATACCAAAGGAATTTATTGCGTACCTTAAACATTATGTTAGTGTATTTGGCGAACCAGCTTATTAAAAAGGTGCTAATAAACTAACCGTTTATATAACATAAATTGTTAATGACGTTCGTCAATATATGGAACAAGACCATAAAAAACGTTTGAAATGTTTTTCTCAAGAAATTTAATCTTTTTTATTCTCCTTTATCTTTACGAGGTCCAGGTTTAGTTTAGTTGTTCTCCCATTTAATCTTCAGACCTCCACACAGACACGCATAAACACACCCAGCCGACTGATGTGGGAATCAAACCCACGCCCGCATTACTCCGAATCTACAATATAGACCATCTTTATGTGATTTCCATTGTTTCAAATCAATCCAAGGAACTTGGAGACCTTCTGAGAGGTAATTATAGAATGATTTACCCTCAGACGATTTGGTTATACCTATAGACATCCATACAAATTCGGACTCAAAGCCAAGTCAAGTGGTCATGAGTAAAAGACCGGAGCGCTATCCACTACGCAACTTGACTGAATATACCGCTTAACTGGCAACTTTTTTATAGAGCATATCGAACGATTATAAAATACTTGACTTGCATTTTTATAATATGTAATTATATCAAGACCTTTTGCATACCATTCCAGACGTCTTGCGTATTGCCAGTGGTTTGTTAATAAATGTAATGAATGATGAGCTACTGATTTTCTTTCTGGCGTTATATTATAAGCGTTTATCATCTTTTGATATCACGAATAATCTCAAAAATAATGTGATCAGTTTTTTCAATTTCACTACAAACATAGAACGATGCAAAACACCTAAAACACCATTTACACTGACTTAAACGTCTGTAGTCATTTGCATGAACTAAATAATGTTAAAATTCAAAATGCACATACAATGAGACGAGGGAGGTTGTATAACCACCTTAGAATAACCACCTTTGACCAAGACCATTTTTGATATCGGTATTTTGCAAACCTACCAGCTTGGATCGGATTTTGGGTGGACCCAGCTGCATCGTCTGGTTTCTGTCCCTGGGGTCTGAATGGGTTCAGCGGACTATTTTGTATTACACTTCCAATGCTCTGAATGATGTTACTCGATTGTGTGGTTGCAGTTCCTTCATCTCCAGAGGTGTTTGGAGGCCTTGTGCCGCCCTGGATGAAATTAGTAATAGCAGATCCTGAAAATACATTAAAATCAGTAGTGTATTAGTATATAGTATTCATATTCTGAAAATAACAATATTTTGAACTTTGATTCAATATTCAGGTTTTATGTACTTTTATATGACTTACCAATTGACTGAATAACCTGCCCAGGGCCCTGTGGTGAGGACGATGCCGTGTTATTAACTCCTGTGTCGCCTAAAATGATTTCTAAAGAAAGTACATCATACATTAACTAATATGGGTAAGATAAACCAAACTAAAAAAAAGAGGAGCTAATTAAATAATCGTTATAATTTACACTCTTAGTACATATAGATCGATATTTTACTAAAAAGTATATAATTTTCTAGTATTCATTAAAGCTTTAAATTTTGATTTCACAACAACGAAGTTACTGGACTGTCGCACTGTCGAACTAGGCCAGGCCTAGTTAGCGATCGTAGAGCAACCGCCACAAATTTTACTTCAACCGAAATAGAATATAAACGTATATTAATCTCCGTAATAGTTTTTGTTAGCGTTGCATACTAGCATTTATATGACACGAGAACAATATTACAGCAGATTTTCAGTTACTCAGTTAAAAAATGTTACTCCACTTGTTTTAATTAATTTTAGTACATTTACTTATTCAAGTATATGAATATAAATGCCATAATAAATCATCATAATAGATTATAAAATGTCATAAGGCATGAAATTATCACATCTTAAACAAGCATTATTTCATTTTCAATACAAAGTGTAAAACAAGTGTCAAGATATGACCAAATCTTTTAAAATAAATTATTTCGTAGCTACTTCTCAGACGGTTCCAAGATCAATCACTTGAAACTCACCTAAAATACTATCTCGAAGTAGTACAATTTACTGGGTGTAGTATCAAAGATAAAAAAAAGGATTACCTAGATTAAAATTGTAAAAGACCAATCAAGGACAATTACGTATGATAAGCATTGTTAGTAAAATATGAGTATTCTATGTCTGTTTCTGAAACTTTTCATATTTTTCCATTTGCTCTAAAGTCAGCCATCTTGATTTATCAAAGACCACCAAAGTCCAGTAAGATCTTGAAGGTAAACAATTACTCTTAAGCTACCAAAGCCCAGTAAACTTTTAAAAGTAAAAAAGACCTTTAGACCACCAAAGTCCAGTGAACCCTTGGAAAGTAAAAAACAACCCTTATAAAGTTTTTAGTTTACCAACTTTTATTAGCTCTATTTCGGGCAATTTTAAGCCCATCATGTTTCACTAACAAATCAAGATAGTGTGATATTAACAGGAGACTGAGCTCTATTGTATTACACTTTGTTGTGAGAACTGTTCGATCGCCCTTACAAGATTTGTTAGTTTTTATTAGACTTCAAATTTAAAAGGCGCCAGCAAATTTCCCCATCAGGATGTAACCATTTTACTAGATGAATTCGTGTTTACATAGTTTAATCAAATTCCATGAATTTATGCATGTAAACGATACGAAATAATTTTCATATGTACAAGTCTAATTATGGTTGGTTGTATACAAGTTATCTGACGCATGACGTGGTCTACAGTTTCGGTAAATCCAATGTTAGATATAATTTAAATAGGCACGTTCAAGAATATTAAAATTAAATTTTATCGTACGGTATTGTCTTTAATATACCTCTCCAAATTAAGTATTATATAAGGAGTAAAAGTACGTACGTAAAAAAGCATAATATATACCTACTTATACTATGAATTAATTAGATATACTTCCTCTATCTATACCTGAAGTGTATGCTAAAGTAAGTTTCATGTACACCAGCGTCTGTTACTGATTTCTATATGCGTTGGAAAAAAGTTAAGAATATTTTGAACCTCTGATGTATTTTAAATTAATACTCGCAATGCATTTGGATATTTGTTTGATATTGGCCGTTTTTTGTTCTCATTTCGTGCCGCAGTCAGTTAAATTAAATAAAGTAAAATAGAGATTTGTATCTTTTTTCTAGATGAAATAATGCGTATGACGTATTCCATTTGGAATTACTAAACAAGTTAGTTATCTTTTTCCTAACTGCAGCTGCTGACAGTAGCTGTCTAATGTCACAGCTTTGGTCTCTTTACATTCAGTAACTATACCTAATCTTATGAGTGAATGATTTTAAAGGTTAACTTGCATTCAGGAAGATATAAAATGATCTTAAAAATTAACAATCACAAATTCGCTATCGCTATGGCAAACAAGTACCGAAATGTTTCATTCTGTTCAAAGTGATATGTTGTAATTATCTTTTATATTGAACGTAAAAATATAAGTTTAGTAAAAGTTTTTTCATAACAGAAAAATGTAAATAATGATAAATTGTTGATGGGCGAAAGATAAAATTGACATATGATTTAGAAACATTAAGAATACCATACCACATAGTAGCGAAAAATTTTAAATACACAGAAATAGTCTTCTTTCCTTACTCTTATAGTTGAGACTCAAACCCAAGCATGCAAAGATCACCCCGATCACAAACATGTCTATGAACAAATGGAATGAGTGACCTAGTAGTCACCCATTCCCTTTCTGAATATGAGAGCAAGTGCTTTACTTTTATTAACTATGCACCGGGCATTAAACTAAATGCCTTTGATATTCTCTAAATCCATCCTTAGACTAGCATAAAATTAAAAGAATTCTTTAAAAATAAGATGTACAAATATTAAAGCTGCTAAAATAACCAAGGAATATACATAATGGAAGACCATGTGTGAACATGAGAATATCAAATAACAGTCTATATATAAATCTATTTAAAAGAGGTGTTTTGACTACATAACTAGTTTGTGAGAACACTTTTTATCGTTAAAATAATTTTTAATAGTAGATATAATGTGACTGAATAAAGATTTAGACAGGAAACGAAGAAGTTTCAGATCATACGTTACATTTGGGAACAAAATATAGGAATTTTAAAAAAGTAAACTCTTTAAAACTTTCTTAGTGAGAAGCGTGTGTAGAAAAGATTTTATTGCGTAAATTAGGTAACTAAAGACGTCTGCAGTTTAACCTCAAATGTCGTGTATGACGTGACAGTTCATTACTTAATGCAAGCGTTTATCTAGTCATAGAATATTATTTTAACCATGAAAGCTGTTCCTAAAAATATATCTACATTTTCGATTATTCAAAACACACCAGCTTTAAACTACCGATCGATTTTCTTCTTTTGTGAATATGAAGAGGAATTATGAAACTACGTAAGAGAAGACTGCCATATGTAAGAGTCAGCAGCTGTTCTTTTAACTCTTATCTTTATATTCGGATCTTAAAACTACCAGTTTTAGTCAATACTAGGAGTTATACAAACTATATTAAGAACTTTATTAAAATTAATAACTGTTCTACTTGCAATGACAAATTGAAAAATAAAGTTTTAGAATAATATTAAGTGTACAAAAATAAATACCTAAATAGTTGTGTAAAGTACATCGTTGACCTATCACACTCATTGCGTTATGTATGAAAAATATTTGAAGCTATTTTTAATTCGCTTGGTATCAATTAAGTTACTATGTTACCGACCATCACCCAGAAGCTCAATAAATACATTGAGAATACTATTAAAAAATACACAAAATTGGATCATCAAATAAATTTGTCACTTTACTTCACATGAAGAGATGAAAGCAGTTTGCGTGAAATTATCTTATTCAAGAAGTAGAAAGAATAACTTACATATAAGTCTGTATACCCCTTCCAAGGAAGTGGGACCCTAATTTGTTAATTATATGAAGTTCGGTTAACAATAAAACACGTTATACTTACTTGTAAATAATATCGCGACATACGTACTAATTTAAATATGTCAAACACTGTTCAACAATTAATGGCAAGTAATAACATCGACTAGACAATGATAATCGAAGATAATTGACCTAGAAAAATGTACTGATTGTACTAAGAATTACTACATTGGGTGTTAGTTAACCGGATAAGCTATATGATGTTGTTAATGTATTGATATATGTTATATAGAGTGTCTCTATTGGAACTATAGACTTAAATTGCGTACTATTTGCAGACTGTCACCTACAAACTATACGACGACAACATGCCGACATTAATAGTTCAACAACGAATAGTTTGTGTAAAACTGCAATCATTTACAGTTGCATTAAGAAAAATTCCCACAAAATTAGGGCAAAATAAAATACCTACACGGTTAACAGTTAATTGTGTATGCGTAACTTAATCAAGAAATTTTAAAAGATGGGTTCTGTTATTGATAAGGCAACACCAATACGTTCTCGTCGTAATCGATCAGATGAAAATATTATTGCAATGAGAGCATGTGTACGGGAGTATCCAAAAACATCAATTCGACGTCGTTCACAACAATTAAATTTGTCAATAACCACCACGCATCGGATTTTAAGGAAAGATATGCATATGTCAGCATGCAAAAGTCAGTTACATGACAATTAAAAGTTAATTGGATGTTAGACAAGAAAGAAGGCGATGCTGATTTTTGACACTAAATTTTGGTCAGCGATGAAGCACATTTCATCTTGACGGATACGTTAAACAAAATTGTCGAGTTTGGGGTGCTCAAAATCCATATGCTGTTCACGAAAAAGAAATTTATCTACAGAGATGCACGATTTGGTGCGCAGTTTGGATTAGTGGAATAATTGGACCATACTTCTTTGGAAATCAAGCTGGTAATGCTATCACAGGTATGTTGATGTCGTATGATTGGTAGATGGCAGTCGTTAAATATTGACGCCCTTTATTATTTCTGATTAATCTGTGACAGAACACAAATATTTCTATAGTTCCCACTGAGACATATGTAATTTTTAAATCCCAAAAGCTTTGAAGCTGTGGGTAAATAAATGGAATAAAGTTCCCAGAAACAGCAACAGAGCAAAACTTGTTTATTATTAATATACTGGTTATTTTATCATCATGTCACTTCGTGTATTATATGCTGCATGTATGTTTCTTTGTATTTATTTTTCATTTTCGTATAAGTATTCTGAAGCTTAGTAAAATTAATTAAGACGAACATATCCGAAATACGAAAGTAGACCATACGTCTGTATTAATTGAAACAACATTCATATTTTTTGCCATTTCAATGAAGGGAAGGTATGTGCCCATATTACTTGCTCACATAGAATGACGTACGTATATTGTCGATTGATTTATAAAGTATGTATACGGAAGCTTCTACTACTCTAGACAATCAGTGCTCCGTAACCTTAACCTCCAAACATCTAGATGGTACCGTATTTTAGAACCTCAGCTGGTAGTCGGCAGACTCGATACAAACACAAAAAAGCGATTAAACTAATTCACGGACCGAAGAAATGTCAAGCGTTAATTCCTTGCAAATATTTCTCGACAGTGAGGTCACCATTGTTTTATTTACGCGACACCCACGTAATTTTGTGGTTTCTAAAGTTTTACGCAACATGCTGTAAGAGACATTATTTCTGGCAATTGATTAATCATTTTTAACAATAACCACACAATATTTTACAAAAAGGGTTAGGTAGTTAGAAGGTTATATTACTAAAGTTAGTAAGACACATAAGAAATAAGATTACAGTATCGCGTAAGAAATAGCGTTGCACTTAAGTTTGTATAATAAGCTGTATGCATTAGGAGTTAGAGGAAAAAGAAAACATAAATTAATTATGTTTATATGATTGACCGCTAGGCTTAGAGATGCAATCGCAACCATTGGAGTGAGTTGGCTGGCGAAGAGAATATAGGATAAACTAGATGAACAATTTATGTTAGTTTCATGGAACATCTATTCGGTATTAGCACCAAGCTTCCAGACTGTATTGGAATGTAAAACAGGAGACCGCAACCTTGGATTATTATATTATAGGAGTTATCAGAAGACAGATTTCGTTATGCATGTGGAGCAAGTCACCTACCTTGTGTGCCATCTGAGCCCCCAGCTTGAGAGCCGCCTTGCAATTGTCCGAGAAACTGTTGAACATTGTTAACAAAGCTTGATATAAAATTGGGGGGTTGGGTAGTGGCACCAGTTCCGGTATCACCTAGTACCGTATTTGAAGTGGTGGAACCCTGATTGCCTAGGCTGTTAATTGCATTAGCTATGTTATTAACTCCTGAAAAGAAATTTTAGAACATATTTATCTCTCGAGTCATTTGGATATTCCGAATATATATTTGCAAATTTTGCTGTTTTCAATTTGGTTCCTAATATTCTAAATTAGTGTTAATTGTTTATAGATACATACAAATTAAATATGGCCACAGTAATTTGTTATTATAATCTGTCGTACTTGACTATCGAAGTTAATTACTTTTTCCAGTTCAAACTTAACCATGTAACATAATATAATGATTTAAACTGTAGTACAGTTTAAATCATTATATATCAACCTAAACTTAAAACTTAAACTTGAACTGTACTAGCTCGTCAAGAATAGAAAGAAGTCTGTATCGGACCGCCAACGAGGTGCGCAGTAAATAGCCTGGTCTAAGTAAATAGCCGAATACTGCCTTCACTCTTTCTTCTACAGATACATAGAGAAATCTTACACTTTTTCCTATTATAGTCTTGAGCAGTGCTTAATGACAATGTAGTTTTCCGACAATAGATTTAGCCAGAATCATTTCTAATTTAACGTAGGATCGACTGCAAAAATAAATATTGAAGACCTATCAAAAGTAATAGCCTTAAAAAAGTATAACAAACTTAAGCCTGATGTTTTTTTATTACATCAGAGGTCATTACATTTCTGTCAGTAAGAAATTAAAATACGGTAATGTGATTTAGAACAATGACTAGGCAAACTCTTCGTATTTTTTTGTGACTTTAGTTGCTGTTATTTTTCATAGCTGTGAGACTTCTATTTCGATAGTAAATTCGTGAATATTTTTAACATGGTCGAAATTAATCGAGATAAGTTAAAGTTTAAATCCATTCCGCAGGAGGTATCCAAGTGCAGTGTCTAAATGATAGCTTTCGCTGGAATTTACCTTAAATTCCAGAGTGGAATTATTGTGAGTTAGCTACAATACTCATCAATTAATTATTTTTTAATCTGCAGAGAATTTGTAGTTATCCAAAAGTAAAGTTATCGAGTTGTTATGAAAAAAATATTGAATGAAGTTACAAATTAAGTAAATAAGTAAATGGGTCGAAAGTAGATAACCCATTTTAATTTATTGTACTTTTTTTTATTTTTTAGAAGACGGCGGTCAAATAACAGACGTCATTTTTATATAAAAAAATACCAAGTAATATACTTTTTATTATCGTTCAAAAATTATTACATTGAACTTCTTAAATACAATATTTGAAACGTTAATGGGTTACCTACTTTTGGCCCACCTTGTATATTTGATGGAAAATAAAATAAATAGCAATAGATTTAATATTAGAAATTGACAAACGCCATCTGCCTACTACACGTATATATGCTCATTTCGGTTTGGTACAAGACCCATATAATATTCTCAGAGCTCCATTCATAGCTCGATATACTTGTACTGATGATGTTTAATAAGGATGAAACCAGGATATGGAGTTCTGGGACAACCTGGTATAACTACGAATTAATTACATGGCAATAATTATATTAGAGCTATTTTCGTCTTGAATTAATAGAAATTGTTTATTTAAACCTTCACCGAAATTTCTACTAAAAAAAAATTATTCGATACTATATTAATAACTGTCCCAATTGCCCAATTGTGTACAAAATGCATCTCAAAATTAAATTATTATTTATTGGCGATATATTTTATTTTACTTTATGCAACTTTATGAAGTCCTGTATTATAGATAAATTCTGTACTACGCTTATGTTGTAGAAAATTTAACTTAGAAAATAAAAATTTCATCATATGGAATTTATATTTTCGTAAACATCTTTTTTGTATATATTACTTCTATAGGTGGTATCAGAATTTGAGGAATAGGATAAAAAGTCTACAATAAGACAGAAATATTTCGTTGTTCCTAGAACATAAGGCCAAAATAGACCGTCGGTCAAGTCGACAATCGAGGAGAGAGTCAATTCGACGCATTATTTTGTTTACATGTGCCCGGTTTTTTTTTTATTGCGATAATTCAGATCCAAGGAAGTTATCAGTCGTCAGACCGTTTCGACCACGACTCGAATTGCTGATTGTTTCACCCTATCTGTTTTCAATCTAATAGATGGATATATCAGATTTTTTCTGTGTGCGATAATTTTGATCCCTTAATATTTATACCTAGTAAATGATTATAATGAAAACTATTTAGTTACTGAATTTCAAACATTTTGAGAATCTCAACTATTATTATCCTTGGGAGGTGATATAAACCAAGATTTAAATTTAATGTCTGTTCAAAAGTTATAGTGGTATCAATACAGTTTCCAAGATTCGTTCTTTTATTAACTATTATAATCCTAAAGACAGTAAGAGAATATATACTAAGTAAGTAAAAAAATTTAACATCAGTAAATAATCTTAGTAGAGAGTTGAATCCTGCGATACAATAATAAACAGCAACAGATTAGTTTTCCATAAATGTGCATTTAAACACTTGTGTCGCCATCAATGGATAATGATGAAATACAAACTGAGGGTTTTTAGTTTTAATTTTATTTAACTCCCGATTATTAAATCCTTAATTGGAGAAACGCACGTCAAGTAACGTATAATCTGTCACTATTTGTGGAAAACTAGTCTCCTGTCAACTTAGAAGTAACTGGATATTGATGAAACCTTGTATGTATTCATTTCCTTACAAACAGGCATTAATATATTTTAGGGCAGGAGTAAATCAATTGATACTTGTTGCTATGGTTTGTGTTTCATTCAAGGAACAAAATTGTACCAGTATTAGACATTATTAGAAATCATTACAGTGTTAGAAGCCTTGAAGCCTTGAATGTAGAATACAAAACCTAGAGAATGGATACGTAAAAGTTATACTCAATTTAGTGAATTTGAAATAGGTTACGTAATTGGATTTCTTGAAGTTGGTATATGGTTCAGAGAAGTATCTCACCAAATGAACATAAATTATTCAACTACGATGAGATGTTGTCAGACATGGTTTGAGCAGGCCAGAACATGGATCCAAAGATATGAAAAGCCAAAGTTTCACTATAGAGCATCAAGGTCACCGTCACAGAATGAACGATCTGTAAAAGACAAATGTATGTCTACTTGTGCTATTGCGGATCAATTGTTTAATGACGAACATAGATTACTGAGGTATTCTGACCATTCGGTTAAAACAGTCTATTGCCACATGTAGCAATAGAATAATCAAGTTTCTTTGGAGTTTCTTAACAAAATTTCTCCCATGACCACCACGGCTCCCCATTACTCCTCAATTGAACATGTAGGTATGAGATACTATGAGGATAAAACAGTTACATCTACCACATCCTCTACAAAGTCTAGAAGCTCTTTGATATTAAATTTGGATTGTTGGAAATTGCGATTCAAGAAATTATAGATCATGTGATTCAGTTTATTCCCCGATGAGTTAATCAGTATATAAGATAAACCAGGTCCACCATATAAACAAAATATCAACCAAATTACAATTACAATCAACTCGTACTACATGTTACATTTTCTCTCATTTAATGTATAAGGTATGATTAATATATATTTTAAGGAAATGCCATGTGTACATGCAGTTTGTTAACAAAATAATAAAAACACATTTTTATCCACTTAATAATAAAGCCCGAAGATCAGTTCTCCATTAACACACAAATATCATATACTTCTTGACGCGTCATTCGCCGCCAACCAAGTTGGCATTATCGGGAGATTATTAAACCTGTTTCGAGTTTTAATCACCTCTCAATAATGCTAACTTGATTGGCGAATGATGCGTCGAGAAACGTGTACATAATTTTTCCGTGTTCTATAATGTAAACTATCAAGACTCGCTCAGAGTCACTTTCTTCTTGTCCATGGAGATCTTGTTATTTAAAGTATCATATATTTTATTTATCTTCAATTTTAATTGCAGTCCCAACAACACTAATAGAAACGTGGTCTTGTACGCAATCGCAATTCGCGCTAGATGTCAGAAAAGAAGTAAAAATATCTATAAAACCCTTTTTTATTAACGTAATATTGTAAACAATGCGTACTTTGTTCATTTTTTAGTTATTTATCTAAGCCAAATCTAATTATTAATCTATCTTTTCCCAAGTTTTCGGATCGACTTTAGTTACAGTCTCGATCTATATCTTTAGAGACTGAAAAACTCAGACTAGAATGCCGATGCCGTCTGAATCCAATAATACAGTCTGCTGCCTTTGTGTTTCTGTCCCAAAAAATTAAACCGTTTTTTAATCTATTCTTCAACGAATTCTTTTATTAGACGTCTTGTTGAAAATGTTTCTTAATTATTATTGTTGCAGTGGAATTTTAATACACATAACGGTACACCAATGATCCGTAAACTTTGATTATCGACACATCGCCGAATGGATAATAAGATAAGAACCAAGAACCGATAATAAGCATATTTTGAAAACGTTATTTTTCGTAATTTTTATGTAACTGGGCTCTTAAAATCTAAAACTTAACCTAAAACTCACTTATTGTTATTGTATTAACTAAATTATAGATATGTATGTAATAGTGTGAAAGCGTTACAATGTATATGAAAAATAGAATAAAAAAATAAAGTAAGGATGAAATGTTTGGAACATTCCAAGTTATTATTATATTTGCCTGAAATTAGCTCAAAGACTAGAACTGATCGAAAATTTACATACATACATGTCTCATTTTTGAAGAAATCGATTATCTCTATTTACTAAACGCTTGTTTTCGTGTGTGTGTCACGAAATTTTTTGGTCGATGTACGAAACGCTTTTCTTTCGAATTTCGGCATTTTGATAAAATCAATACAGTAAATCGACGCGCGGCGATTGCAAACAACGTGGTAACTTTTGTTTTTTGATCCGACGCCTCTAGAGGCATGCTCCGGAGGTGCCTTCGATATGAGCGAGGAAGCGGTGCAATATTATTGCGATTCGCTAACTCACAATATTCGTACACAATATTAGAATACCATCAAGCTTTTTAGGTATTGCCTCCCTGTCAAAGCTATATGTCATTCTTTTTGACAGAACTCAAAAAGTCACTTAGATGTTTTTCCATGCCTGAATTTTAGTACATTTGATTGATTCTGATAACATACTTTACGTACGGCACGTACTTTAGAAGAAATGTTAATATCATTCTTACTATTAGCGAGACTGGAAGAAATCTACTTGCAGATGAAGGAATTTTGAAGAGATATCTCGATCGTCTTATCCCTAGAATATTTACGATAGATACTGCAGAAGTTTTAGAGAACATGAAGTATTCAGGATGAAAAACAAAGAAATAGTCGTGGATCCCACAATCTATATCTTTTTGTGGAGTATCTGTATGTGAAAGAAATTCACCCCTATAAATTATAAATGGTTCACCAGCTTGCAGATGATCCTGATTGCAGACTTCAATTTTGTGAAATAATATGAGACAAAATAGCGCGCAAATCTGTATATTCAAAAACAATTTATTTATCCATGCAATTACATTTATAATATGCAATTTATGAATCCATGGTTATCCTAAATGGTAATGTGAATACTAAAATGTAAGATAGTGGGAAGATACGAATCTTCATATATTTCAAGAGAGTTATACACGATTTTCAGAAGAAGAAAACGTGTCAGCAGGGTTCTCGAAGGGACCAGTGTTTTTAACTCGATATTTAAATGGTCAGGTATATTTAGGTATGTTGCTGAATGTTATTGAGCTGTTAATTTCTGAGATTCTAGAGGAAAATCCTGATGAATACCGAAATCTACAAATATGTCTTCAACATTATAGTGCTCCTCCACACTATTATAACACATTAAGAGTTTATCTTAATGAACAAACAGTATCCCAATATATGGATTGTATGTCGGAGTACAACAGAGTGGCATGCTGGATCTTCATATCTAACACCATTAGATTTATATTTATGGGGCTACTAAAAATGTAAGATATACACAATATACCCTGTTACCATCGAGGTTTTGAAGCCGAGAATTACTGAAGAACGTGGGTGAATTTCCGCAGCCATACTATAATACGTAAGAAAAGTATTTTAGAAGAGGATATTGTACTATGAGCAAAAGGGAGATGCACATTTTGAACGCTTAATTTAAAATTCTTGAAATATGTCTGGGACTCCTATTTACTTTTACCATTTTGTTATGATTATATCACAATTTATTAACTAAAATTGTTTTTACATTATAACTTATGTAGGTGTGCTAAATTGTGTTTTTTTTTAGTCACTCAGTTCTAAAGTTAAATGGGCAAACGGACTTGAAGGGCACTTGGAGACGTGGATTGGACTGTATTTGTTATTACAAAAACATAATGTATATGTATGCAAATTCTTATGTACACATTTGGTTTTTGGAATTCAAAAAGAAAAATGTAAACAAAACTGTATATATGTGTGTACCTTATTAAAAAGGTAAATACTTATGATTGTTATACTACCGGTTCGTGGTAAAACGTTCTGCATATTTATTTCCAATATTTGATTCTCTCTAAAAGCAATAAAATTCATTTTGTTCTCAATTTTCAAATATGGTAAAGTCAGGTATTCTTTTCAAATAAAATTTAAAATGGGCATTTGATTATATCTCGTGTTACATGTAATCAAATGCCTTAGTGAGATCCACGTAACAAAGCGCAAAAATATCAGCAAATACTGGTATAATCGATATATGTATGTTCAAAATAAATAGATAATTTTTTATAATATAACACATTGGAGTTAATAAAGTACCATATTTACTTAACATGCATATTTATATTAGTCTCATTTGCACTACTGAACTACTAACACAGTTTATTACACTATCATGGGTTAAGATTATGTAAAATACTTTGAAAATAATACATAATAAATCTAATGATGAAATATATTATTGACGGTTTTATAAATAATTTTATAAACACAAATTGTGATGTAATCAAGAATTCACCACTTGATTTATTATGAAGTGGTACATGAGACGACCATATCATATTTTATATATAATGAAATGATATAGAAACATTTGAAACAATTAATTTGTAAATGTGTATCATAGGATTGTTTATCTGTTTTATTTAAAGAGGTTTTGTATATTAAATATCGATGAAAAACCATAATCTAGCCGGTATTTAATGAAATAAGAATACAAAACGATAGAAACATATTATTAAAAATTATCTCGCATAAATCAGTAAAAATTGTTTAAAGACAATTTTAAGATAACATGCAGTTCGTTTTCAGTATAGAGTTTATTATCAAACTGCAATAAATTTCCCTAGACTGAAAGATGTCGCAAATGGTTCGAAAATGTTGCACCTAATTATTTGTTTGCAGCATTTTAATTAGCAAAGGAATCTACATAAGTTTGCAAATTTGCAGTGTTCATCGACTGAAAAATTCTGAGCAGCAAATGAAGCAAAGATGACTTTTGACATCCAACAGTAAAACTGAATTTACACACGCTGTTACAGGCGAACTAAATACAATTATACTAATTATTGTAAATGATATATTATGATTGTAAGTAAATATGCAGTTACAAAAAAAAAAAAATATATATATATATATATATATATATATATATATATATATATATATATAGAACCTCCTAAACAAGGTAAGGAGAAAGAGAAATATCCTAAACAAATACTACATACAGGGTGCCCAATATGTGTGGAATAATGTTTATAACTTTTTGAAAACACCCTGTGTGCAAAAAGTCTTCAGACAAAACTTTTTTATTTAAATTTCTTATTCCTTTTGGTAACCTTTAGTTTGTTTCTAAGCCAGTAATTTGGTTGCCATGGCAGCCAATTTTGATTTTTTTTTTTATGGCACCACACCGTTCTTGTTTTTTTGTTCTCGTTTGGAATCAACTGTTTTTGCGTACGGATGATAAAATGTGTATGGGATTGGTTCTATTGTCCCTTTTTTCCTAAAAATAATATCTAAATACTTACATTTTCTTTTCTTATATTTCGTTTTGGAAGCAGGCGAAAACATGAACAACAATAAATAAACATTGCTATATTTTGAAACTATACCAATGACAATATAGACTGTTATGTCATTATCAAAAATGGATAACATAACTAGAAAATATAATAAAAAATGTATAGAATTTATGTTTTATGTAATGCCATTTTTCTCGTAACCACATACTCAATTGTGACCATATGAGTAAAACATATATATACATATTTTGATGGCCATATCGTGTTCATGTGTATGTAACTACACTAGAAACAGCTTAGAGTACCTTTATTTCACTTTTAAGAACAATGTAAGGGAAGTCAGAGGTTCATGGGGACAAAAAGTGCATTTCTTATTATTAAACTAGAACTCCTTCTGAATTGAATACAAGTCCTACATTTCCACAAGTCCAAAAATTAAAACACATGAGGTAATTCTAAAATAATACATTTTTTTAGTTAAACAATGTTTTAATACTGTCCAGCTTGATACGAAGATTTTTCCTCCGCTTTGTATTCCTTCAGCGTGAACAAAAAATTGCTTCTCCTAAAAAGTTGTGTTTTTGTTGGCTCGACAGATAGAATTAATTTTTAGAATTTATTACAGAACTAGTGGTAGTAAATGAATGTTGTACCAGGAACTCTTCTAAACAAAATGTTTAGAACCCGGGAAAATAGTAGAACAGAGAAGCAAAGTGAGAAAAAATAAAATAGAAATGGTTTCCTGTAGAAAATTAACAAGTTCGAATTTTAAAAAACCCTCCAGGGATATCCTTTACCTAGGTATCAAGTAGACTATACAATAAAATGTGAGTTTCTCTAGGTATGCATAGAAGAAAGAGTGAGGCAGCATTCCGAGGGAACAGGATGCACTTTATGGACGGCCAGATCGAACTCACTCTGCAAAAGTCTCAACTCGACTGAGCAAAGACGAGGCTATTTACTGCGCGCCTCGTGGACATTTCGCTATCACAGTTTTGAGACTCGTTCCTATTCTTGACGAGTTGTATATATACTGAGTGACTCTACAGAAAAAGGAACATAGACAAACAGCTAACCGTAAAGATTCCCAAATAAACTTTTTTGAACTTAATTTGTACCAAATTATTCATATACCTCTCATAAACAAAGCGATACTAAATTCACTATGACTATATTCATTAATATGCGAGAAATCACTGAAGAAAGCTACGCACTCGAAAAGGCACCTCCTGAAACCTACGATTCTCGTCAGTTCGACCCATTTTTCTACTTACTACTCAGAGACGGGCATATATGCACACCGAGCTAACTAATATGGGAATCGATCCCACGCTTCGACATTGAAATCGATAGAGTTAATAATCCAAGTGATTTCAATCACTACCCCGTAATAATCCAGGAAACTTAGAGATATTCTATAGTAAAACCATTTATTCAAAGCAAACCTACTGAACTCTGTGGAACCTACTGTTACCTACCGATGAAGACGATATGGTCATCAAAATTTTTGTATAGTGACTTACATAGTGAAGTAAGTGAATATGTTAGAGACGAATGGTAGGACATATATCAGTGGTAGTACGAATTGTACTAATGGTAGTACAATGTACGAATAGTATGTACTGCTATGTGTCCATTTTCGTTAAATACTGGATATTGCCATATATATCGACATAGACAAAGATACTGAGGATATTCAGTAGGTCTATATTGGAATATTGGGATTAAATTGTGAATATCGTTATCATAATTAACATATTTGTATCAAATTGGCCTGTTTACATATTTTCTGGGAGATTTATTGTCTCTGTTTAGATTTTTAAATATATTTTTAATTTAATTAAGCTGGGAGCACAGAAATCAACAATACTAATTTGTAATTAGGTTGTATACAGTGCTATTCAAAAGTCCCCTCCCCCCCTCTTATCTTTGAAACGATTATACATAAACTAGTGAAACTTGGTAACTGAGTATTAAGGGTTGTAAACTTCCCTGCTAGTGATGATAGATGACGTATGCGTCAAAGATGACGTCACAAGGTCATTGTGACCAATAATTTTAAATGGAACCCTATGGCAAGCGACATTTCTTTTAAAAGGTATCGAAAAAGCCTATTCAATGATACTAATATTGTGTCTGTTTACGGCAGTTTTGACAACTGGCTTTCAAAAACCGCAGAGCTGTGATGAATTAAATCAGTTAATAATAAAATTTAAAATTCAAGCTCCGCTACTGGATAGTTGGATAGTAAATAATCTGACGTTTTTGCAAGTCTCCCCAATTTGATGTTTTTTTAGCTGTCAAAGTTTTTAATCATTTAATAATTTGTGTATTGTTGATCGAACGTTTAACTTACTGGCAGAATTAATAGTAAATCCTACTTCTTCAACAACTCAAGTTACATCAACCTGTGAAGTCAGTCAAAGTACAGTACACAGGGTGTTGAAAAAAAAATAAATTTCACCCATACAAATTAAAAATGGTTCATCAACTCTCAGACGAGATCCAGACCGAAGACTGCAATTTTGTGAAAATATGGAGACTAAAATTAACCAACAGCCAGACTATGTCAAAACAATTTGTTTTAGTGACGAAAGTACTTTCTATTTAAATGGAAATGTAAATACACAAAACGTGAGATATTGGTGTGACGCAAATCCTCACATGTTTCGTGAAACACATACTCAGTATCCCGAGAAGGTCAATGTTTGGGCAGGTATACTGGGAAACCACATCGTTGGGCCTGTTTTTTTAAATACCAACTTAACCGGTGAGGTGTATCTGCAGATGTTGCAAAATGCAATAGAACCGTTAATCCTTGAAATTTTGGAAGATAATCAAGATGAATTCGACATTTTGGAAATAACATTCCAACAGGATGGTGCTCCTCCACACTATTACGGTGCAGTAAGACAGTATTTGGATGAAGAATATCCTGGTATATGGATTGGACGACGAGGTTCAATGGAATGGCCGCCTCGATCACCGGACCTCACACCTTCAGATTTTTTTCTGTGGGGGTATCTTATATCGAAGGTTTACGCCACTCAGCCTGACAATATTGATGTTTTAAAACAACGTATTGTTACAGAATGTAGGGCTATTTCCGCAGACACATTTGAAAAAGTACAAGAAGAGTTTCGCAATAGGATGTTTTACTGTCAGGAAGTAGATGGAGCTCACTTCGAACAATTACTATAAGTAGGTACTGATTCTTGAATCTGTAATTAAAATTATTATCCAAGTTTACTGATTATTGATTTAATCCATCAAAACTACCATAAATACAAACAATATTAGTATCATTGAATACGTTTTTCGATACCTTTTAAAAGAGGTATCGCTTGCCATAGGGTTCCATTTAAAATTATTGGTCACAATGACCTTGTGACGTCATCTTTGACGCATACGTCATCTATCATCACTAGTAGGGAAGTTTACAACCTTTAATATTATAGTTACCAAATTTCACTAGTTTATGTATAATCGTTAAAAAGATAAGAGGGAGGAGGGGACTTTTGAATAGCACTGATATATATATATATATATATATATATATATATATATATATATATATATATATATATATATATATTGGAGCGAAATTGAGATCCATATAGTGCGTATGAATAACAATAAACGTATTTTCTTGCTGTTAACAAATATTATTATAACCACTAACCAGATGAATTATTTTTTGTACAAAATGTATAACAATTTTATAATCAATTAATGATATAAATATATATGGTTTGTGTAAAATATTTGACAGTCCTTACTCAAAACTGCATAGTTTTATTTATGAGTTATAGGTAGTTATAGAATTTAATGAATCGCAGTATACTTATGTGAAGAGAAACTATAATTAATTGTAAAAATATCGTAGAAACAAAAAACTAGAAAATGTCACCTTTCTGCAAATAAAGTTTGCCACCTGATTTAGACATAACTATAGTAAAAGAACTATATTGGGCAGTTATGTCTTTTGTTGATATTCTTCTACTCTCAAGTGTTCCACTAATTAGAGAAGCTAGATAATGAAGACTTGAGGAGTGTGGCTCAAAATATGTTAAATATAGCAAATAATAGTTTATTTTATTTAAGATAAGGATATTTCATGACGAAGGTCATTAAAGTAATAAAATATCAACCATAAAATGTATTGTTTAAATATACTCTAAATATACATTTTTTAAATATCTTCTAATTTTTTAATATTCTCCTCCGAATATCCGAATACGTATGAAAATTGTGAAAATTATTTGTATTACCTTTTTTTTAACACATTCGTTATATGGTGCTATCTAATAGAACCATTTTTGAGTCATGCGTTTTGTTATATACATCATAAATTAATTACCAAGTTAATTTTATGCTTCATTGTCACATTCATTTAAATAATTGTTTTCTCATTTTTTAGTTTTCTCTGTTATGTACTGGAACATCGAAAGAATTGAACAGAGAAACATATCGCGTAAAATTGAATTTAAAAATTATACTTCTATTCGTCTTTAAAGAAAACTGGGTGGTAAGAAAGCAATTGCCACTGTGTACCAAGAAATACCCGACCGAGCATGGACATGATTTCTTTATACTTAAAACACTGACGTAATTTAAAAATATCTTTTCGGCGCATAAGTAATCGACGAAAGTTACCTTTAACACCCTCACAATTTTTTTTTAAATTTTGATAATCGAGGTAACGATTACATAATTTGAAAGTATGTTTCTAATTGAGAATTTTAAATTTCTTTCATTATGCTCGTAAGAACCACCGTTTTAGAGCGAGTTTAAAAAACATGTAGTGTTGTAGACTTAAATTAGATTACAATACCGACTTTCGTAATTCATGTTAAAAGTACTTACAACACTACCTGTTTTTTTGTCCAAAACTATTGCTTTTGTAAAGAAAATGAAAGACTTAAAACGCTCATTAGGAAACATACTTTCCAATAATGCAATTTTTATTTCGATTTCCGTAAAATAAACGCATAAATTATGAGGGTGACAAGGGCAAGTACCGCCCTAATATTTTGACACTTTTTATACATATACATATGTAACAAACATGTGACGATTACCTGTATCCATATTTCAGTTATTATTATATAATTTTCTAAAAAATATGATTTCTCTGAAAATCAAGAAACTTAATTTTACTTTTAACTTACCTCCTTGGAAGTAGTTGATAAATCCCTGAAAAGGCCCCTGGTTTGCACCTCCTGGTTGCCCCTCATCTTCCTGGGTTAAGTTTGCATTTTGACCTCCCGATATATTCTGTATAAAGTTGTTGGCTATAGTCTGAAAACCTGAAGCGAGGTTTTGGAAGAAATTCTGATTAGATGGAGGAGCAGAAGGTTCGGTCTGCTTTAACTGAAACTTGGTCTTTTCTTCGTTAAGATATTCGTTTACAACCTGCTCCAAATTGTTCCACTGTTCCGGATTCGGCACTTGTTGATTATCTCCAGGTTTGAAGGAGATCCTCAATTTCTTTAATCCGCCGGTAATTATATCTTCCGCTTGTTGTAAGACGCTCTGAAGGTAATCAGGTTGTTTGGTTATTTCTTCTATTTGTGGAGTATCTTCAACTATTTTTATAGGCGCTGTCTCTGCTCCAACTAAGTCATCTGCTGGCTGCACTGGGAGATGTTTCAATGCCTGGCCAAGTTGATCGGTGGAAAGCTGCACTTTTTCCTCAAGGTTTCTTACGCCGTACAGCTTTGGCTCGTCCACCTCGGATGCCCCTTCAGTTACTTTTTCTGCTTCTTCTTTTAATGCGTTACTATTTTGTTTCAGCTCAACTGGAGCCACCTCAACTTTATCGTCCAAATTTCTAACACTCTCTGCTACCGGTTCGTCGTACCTAACCTCGACGGGTATGTTCCTCTGGTGTATGATAGCCGCACTGGCCCAGGCGACTAAGCCGAGTATTGTCACACTTTTTATCAACATGCTGGCGGTCAAACTGAAGCTGATGAACTCTTCGGCTGGGTTTTATAGGAAACGACTGTTTACGGGTAATCTCTTTCAGTATCTGCGGCGAGCGGTATGCCATCCAACCGGTCCAGGGGCCATCGGGCAGCATCCTCCATGTCCGAAGACATAAAACACTTGCTGGCTCTTCGACAGCGCGAACTGCAACTTGGGTCAAGGGTATCTAACCGTTATTGTATAAACTTAACTTTGGTTTTTTAGTCCGGTCGATTCTGCGAAACGGGAGGCAGATTTTCTGTGCGGATTTCTATGGATTGCCGGCCATAATGGCTATTTTTTCGTGCAGGTTGTCGTCAATTATAGCTACATTAACGATGTATTTGTACTCTTTTTATATACCTGCCTTAATTTATTTTCATTATATTTCTAAATCGGATAATGAAACTACAGGAAGTCTATATAATTATAGAAAAAAAAAACTAATGACTAATACTAATAGTATAATCATTCGAATGGATTAATAAAGTTACTGAGACAAAACCGTTAACTGAATTAATAGAAGTACTAATTTCTTATGAGATGATTATGAGACTCCAGATGAAAAATATGCCTTTTCTTTAATTTTAATTCTACCTAAGGCCTAAGGTAATTTTTTGTGCATCAAAAAGCACAAATATATATGACAAATAACAAAAACATTATTTATGTACTTCAAAAGAGGCGTATTAATTATTCTTTTATGTACATCATACTTAGAAAAAAAAATGTCAATATGTAAGTAAAAAATATATTTAATTATGAACGCTGATTTTCATTCTTCGCTATACTCGTATAATATAGATGGGTCGGTATTATTATTTTAAGAAACGAATTTTCAGTTTATGTAGTAAGACCATCGGTATATATGACACGGGGATAATTCATGGTAAAATAAAAAAATATATAATGGATAATCTGTCTCTCTCGGACATATCAACTAACAAAGAAAATCCTTTTTCCTATGTTATTTCAAAAAATATGTAATAATCAGTTATTTAATAAAGATTCATTTGAAAGATATTAGAATGACATCACGAAAAATTATTTAATAAATGATTGATATAGCAGGATTGATATGGAAAGTTACCGATATATTTTTTCTATATGTATTTTTTAATTCATGAATTTAAGTATAAGGGGTTGTGTTATTTCAAAACATTATGTCAATGACGTAAAAACTATCAAGTAAAAGCCGAAATGTTGTGGAGTGATAATAAAGTAATACAATATTTACTTAATAACTGCCATTATTTTAAATTATTCTAGACACAAAACTGAAGAAGAAGGTTTTTATTTGTTATTCAACGAGCTATATGTATACTTAATTTTTTTTTATTACACAGAACATATGTTCAGTAATTTTATCTCTCTATTTATCTATAGTAGTATATTTTCTAAAGCTCGTTAATGTTCTTTACATATTCAATTAACATATTAATACTTCTTTATTATCTTCTTTGGTAGAATTGCCTTAAAATGGTGTTACAATAAATTATTTAGTAAATAATTTCTAGATTTTAATTATACCATGTAAAAGTGGACAAAAGAGTTTGGTCGGCGACTTAAGTCGCCGTATCTAATTCCATTGTATACCTTCTTTATGCATTTATAATTAAAATTTGTACTAATTAATGATGTATAAGATCTAAAATATCTTTTAGGATCGTGATCAAAATTTTGTTTAATTTTGATCATCCAAAACATTGCTTCTAAAGTTATATAATTAATTATTATACAACTTTTATCGAGTGATTAATACATTCAAAATGAATATGTATAGGTATAGAATGAAAATATTCTTCATTGAATTATTTTATACTATAATATCATTCATGGAATTAATATAATAACCCCAGAATATTTTAAGTGAAACTGAGTTATCATAACTAAGTAGGAATACTACCTATTATGGATGAAATACTATGGTAATTGAGTAAAGCATAAATTCTTATTTTACTAAACTATGGCAATATTATTTAAAAATAAACAATTCAAATTTCGAAGCAAGTAAATTATTATTCTCCGTCATCTGCATAGTTATTAAATGTAATTTAATTAAAAGTCATGTTTTCTTCAAAATGCAGACCCAATAAGGGCCAATAATATATAATTGTTGACCACATAAAATAATTTCTTGTATGTACAACAAAATGTAAAAAACACATTAATATTTTAAACAAAGGAACAATATAATTACTATTTACATTAAATATGAATCAAAACCATGTTGATATATCGTAAATTACATTTATATTCCAAGATTTAAAAGTGCAAAATATGAAATTTAATGCTCGCTTTAAAAAATTGTTTAATATCGTGTGAACAAAACGTCATCTTATAAACCGCATCAGTTATCATGCTGCGATTTTAATCTAAATAAAATGTAGGCGTAATTAAATATTGCACTATTATTTGCCATATCATAAACACATTATTTTAGCAGATTTAAAGACACTTGCTCAACTTCTTGCGAAGTGAACTATATTTATTAAAATACCTTTTTGCAGTTAAAATAGCAGCAGATTTTTTTACCATAGAGACCAAATGTTACCAGACTTTGTTACCATACCTTTGTTACCATTAGTATCATTGTCAAAATATGAAAACAAAAGTTTTTAAGTAAAAAACAATGAAAGTTAATAACCTACAAAATACTCTTCCGCAAAGGTCATCAGTAGTTAAACCTTAAGCACTTTTCTACTCCTTTTATTAAAAATAAATATTTTTTCTGTTTCCACAAAATAAGATAGAAGAATACGCATTATTGATAGCTTTTATAAAGTACTAATTATGTCCAAATAGATGTAGTTGTTAGAAGATAACAAAAGCACAATGTTGAATTTTAATAGTCATTGCAAAGAATTCATTGAACAATACGTATATTTTATGGTACATATTATAAACAAATATTAGCGTTAACTAAAATTTAACTGAACTATATTTTAACGTCAATAAGGTATCACGTCTCTTTTTATGAATTAAAATAATTTATACCTATCTCTTTTGTCCTCTGTTGGTTTTTGTCCGACTTACTCAACTAGTAAAAATAATTCATTAGAAAATTAAGTGAAATGAGCCGTACGAATATTTCGCTACAATTACAACATACGTAAACCTTTTTTTTAGATATTTAGAAATATTATTATTTAATAAATATAGCTAACAATGTTTTTATTTAATAATCGCTTCCAGTATAAAAACACGCACTGTTTATATACCTACTCATAAAATTACGATTTTTTTCTTCGGCCCGTAATTGTCTTTCTCTTTTTTATATTTAAAAGAGAAATTGTCTAAATGAATACTGGTTACGCATTTGTACAGTCGTCGAGTTTGATAGACATATGAATTTTAATAAATTATATTAAACAAAAACTGAAATAACGCTTGTATCAAATACTTACCTTCCAATTATTTTCGAGCTAACAAACAGCATTGTTATTAATTATAAACATTTATGCATAAAGTAAAATAATATATAAATAACATCTATTAAAATTTTAACCCATATAATTATACGAACCTATAAAATTGCATGTCCCCTAAATGTCCCATGGTTATAAGTTTAGCGCAACAAAAATGATCTAAGCTTTGATAGATCGTTAGTAATTTATAGAAAAAAATCTACAAACGTGTGATGAAAAATTAAGTCCTATTGACATACATATATTAGAAACCTATTTTATTTTCTTATATTTAATATATTTCCGAATTACATGGCTAACTATTAGAGCATGATTTGCGTTATTATAACAATAGAGAAGCATTGTTTGGATTTCTTTTAATGGAGATGTATTTTATTGGTTAGTAATTTATATTTTTTATTTAAATGAAAATGCATTTAATGTTGAAATTTGGTATTTGCTATATTGAATCAATTTTCAAAACAATTGTATAGAATAAGGTTTCAAAAAATAAAACCCGCCACAGGTAGGATTCGACATTTGTCCCGGATCGGAACCGAACGACATACAGCTGTTTCAAACTTGTTAGTTCTCATCAGTGCCGCATACGGTACGCCGATTCAGGACAAATGCCGAATGAACTTTATGGCCTATACATCTTTATCGATACGATCTCTGTCAGTAACTCTCGATTTCCGACTTATAAGTTACTGTATAGAATAAGCCAAATCCAAAAACGCAGTTTGACATTTAATTCAACAATTACACAGAATTAGGTATATTATTACATGGACTATTAGCAAAACTGTTAAGAAACAATAATTCGGTGATTCATTCTTGATTTGTACTTATGGAAATTTTCGGAAATTCGAATTATTGATTCGTTTCTCAAATTGTTGAGCCCGCATTTTAAATTCAAATATACTGTAAAATGATACATAAAACCTGAGATTTAAAGTAGTTGGAATATACTCACTTTTATAAAGTGTATTCCTTATTATCGTCCTCAAAACAAATTCGCCACGCCATAACGCAACAACACCTTTATTCAGTGGGTGTTGCATAACGCCATTAAAGGTAAAGCGTCTGCCAAATGACACATAAGTCGATCCATGTTGCCCTGCGAACTGTTGTATACCAAGAGTAGGACTAGTTGTTATCCTAGTACTGCTCGTCAAGAATAGGAACAAGTCTCTATCGGACCATCCACGAGGTGTGCATTAAATAGCCTGGTCTAAGTAAATAGCCAAATATTGCCCTCACTGTTGTCACTCCATCGTGGTCTTCCAAATGTTCCTACGTCCTATTGGTGGTTTGTCCCCCATGATATTTACTATTATGTCGTCGGTCATGCGGTTGATATGTTCGTTCCATTCCCTTTTTCTTTATAATACCCAGTCATTGATGTTATCGACTTTACACATTCTTCTGATATCCTCGCTCCTTTTTCGATCCATAAGTGTCCTGCCAGCTATTTTGCGCACCACTTTCATCTCTGTTGTTTCCTGTATTTGTTTTGTTTTCGAGGTTTCTGACCTGGTTTCTGCAGTGTATGTTAGTATGGGTCTAATCGCTGTTTTATAGATTCTGGATTTAACTTCGATTCCTAAATGTTTATTGCTCCATATAGTACTGTTAAGACATGCGGCTGTTCTTGTTGCTTTCAACTCCGCCTGGGGTTGGTTACCGGGTGAATTGAGTAGCCTGATAACTGCCACTGCCGGTCCCAAGCCCGGATAAAGGAGGAGGGTTCCTAGGTCATACCAGCACCCTACCTAGGGTAAAAAAGCACACTGCTCATAGAACCGGAATTTTGCCTCGGAACAAGACTGAATGGATTTTCTAAATATAAAAATTAACGTAGGTATAAGGATTTCAGTAAAGTTTCTATAAACTCCTGGGAATCTCATTTAAAAACACGCCCTGTGTATACCATAATAATGAAATAGATTTTAAAAAATATAAGAAACTCGAAGCATCAATTCTACTATAATATATAATGCTAATAATAGTAATAAATATTTTGTTACAGTTATTATTATTGTTATTAGTAGCAAGAGTTTCTAGTAAAACAATTTTTTTTCTTAAACATCAACTGCTAAGGTCATTAGCCATTTTCCTCATTTTAAACATGTATTCATTACATTATGTATTTCATATTTATTAGATTCTCCTAAATAAATTTGCTCTTTTTAGAAATTCTAGCGTATTGTTGAAGTCTGTATGTATATTTATTATTTAACCTCAATTTAAGTATAGGTATTTGATATATTTGCTGCTTACCTAGGTATTTTGGTATTCATAGGCTGGACACTCTAGTAAAAGATGTTTTATTGCTAAGGTGACATTACAGTTATCACAATTCGTAACTGGTCTCACCTGTTACCATGTAGATGAACTTAATTTCGTGCAACCTACTCAATCTTGATATGACATATCTCTTCTGTTTATTTCCACTAGCGGTGCAGAATTCTATTCATTAACATGAGTTTTTATCTGTTTTAATTTAGCGTTTGTTGTATCCTATTTTGCTTGCCATTGATCCATAATACGTTGCTTCAATTTTAAGTTTTTACTGCGAATGTGTATATTTCCTGGTGGACCAATCTTAACTGCTCTTTTCGCCGCTTTATTCGAAAATTTATTTCCCTAGATTCCTAATGGTTTGGGATGCACACAAAAACTACGTCGTTTGTAGCTAGCGGTCCAGTTCAAGAATATACTGTGCTAAGCGATTTAAGGAAGTACACACCGATAGGACTTGCTTGTAACTTGAATGAATCTCCAGGTAAGGATCAAATAAAATTCACTCAGGATATATTAACGCCGTCAAAATAGCATACAGTTCTGCTAAGTATACAGTGTCTCAATTGGAATTATAGGATTTTCATTGCATGCCGCTAAAAGTTACAGACCATTTGCAACGTCGTATATTTGTTAATTGAGTATTACAAAACAAAGAAGGTGATGCCGATTTTTGCATCAATATTTTGTTCAATGATGAAGCACATTTTCATATTGACAGATACGTCAGCAAACAAAAGTATCGAATTTGAAGTAGCGAAAATCCATATGTTGTTTACAAAAAAGAAAATTCATCCACAGATATGCACGGCTTGGTACGCATTTTGGAGTAGAGTAATTGGACCATAGTTCTTTAAAAATTAAGTTGGTAATGCTGTCATAGTAAATGGGGAACGCTACCGTGATATGTTGAAGAATTTATATTCAACTAAATTGATGATTTGGATTTGAACAACATGTAGTTTTGGCAAAACTGTGCTACGTGTTATACAGGACATGCAACCATAACTCTGATGCATACCGAATTTCCTGATCATGTTGACGTCGCATGACATGGCATGTTGGTTTGCAGATGATAGTCGTTAAATGTTGACGCCCTATCTCTGATATAACCCAAATGGCGCGCAATTCAAAACCTATAGTTCCAACTGAGACATCCTATATATGCCGATAGATCTCGACAGTAACCAGCTGTAGCAGTTATTACCATAATACCATACCATATTATTGTTATTATTACAAACATTCATCGATCTTCTACTTCCATTATCACAAAATTGGAGTCTTGCAGTTTCGCGCTAAAATTCAGTCATTCACCTGAATTAAAAGATAAATATTGTTATTTGTGTTTAATTCACATGTTTTATTAAATATGGTTAAAATGTCCGCATTTCCTGAAACAGCTTACAGAAGATAAATATGTACTTTTTTGCACGAAGTGGGATAACATCGTCGAACTAACTGGACTATAATGTTAGAACACGTTTAGATAATTAATTTTACAGTAACCAATTAATTACCATACGAATCTTCTAAATATTTCGACTAGATTCAGGTGATAATGACCCGCTAGGCCAAAGCCAACATATTTGCCCGAAGGCGAAAAAATGTGCAGGAGATAAAATACTTTTACGATTAATTCTGCTTACATATATCTTTGCCATACATTCCCAGACGTAGCTAATCTTCTTTTTGTAGTATGGCGCTAGTTTATTTATAGAACTACTACCCTATGACAGGTATTTTATTGGGGATATTAAATATTTATTTCGTCTTTAAACTACATGCAGGTTTTGCCTGAGATTTCTTCGATCTCTTTCTAAAACGGATACAGATAAAATGAATATATCAATGACCATATGTTAATATACCAGGCAATACCTTAAATTTAACCTTTAAGAACTTTAACAATGTGTAATACCCCTTGAGTTCAAGGAAACCAAAATCATAAAGAATTTGGAGTCGATTAATATATTTCAAACAAATTATAGAAAAATTAGTAATATGTATGTACAATATTATATTTTTATCGTGCAAACCATCATACAATCAATAACATCCTTGTCGATATGCCTTTTCTAAAATGGCGTCGAAATTTTCCTGTGTAGTATTCTATTGACATAATTAAAGTAATTAAAAAAACTAAATATCATAGCCAATGAAAAAGTTCTATATTATCGCAATAATATAGATTACTGAACATTCAAATCACTGAAAGGTCTATCAAATATTTAATAGACGAACATTATACAAAATACATTGACTCAACTGAAAAAAATATTGCGTCTAACCCTGAACAGCTGTGAAAATTCATACAAAATCTAAAAACATTCCAAATAGCATAAAATATAACAAAATAATTTATCAAAGCCAAGATATATACAGAGCATTCTCTAATTATTTTTCTTCAATACTTTTTCTACCTAATAATATTATTTCTCTCTAAAATTCCCCACAAAATTCACCATTTTATTGCTGAATGTTTTTTAAATAATGCTGTAAATAGGTTTGTTTTTTTTTCTAAAACGGCATACATTGACACATAGACATATCATTTTTAACTTCTGTTTATGAGCTATAAAATATATAAAAATGTATATGTAGTATGAGACATACCGGGTATATGGAGTCGACTACTTACGATGAGATGCAGTTTGTTTCTTTGAAAAAGAACACGCAAAAGATACTTTTGCGTGTTCTTTTCAAAATATGATAACAAAATGAAAACATAACATCTAACGAAGTTATTCAATTCGTCTAGATTTAACAATATCTTTAAAATTGTTAGAAAAATATTTATTTAAAAAACAATTTGAAAATTTTATGAATATTCTAACATTATATGGTATTGATAATTTTTCATATTACAGAACTTGGTCCTTTGTAATGAACTTCGAATTTCAGATGTCAGTTTTTATACCAACAACTCCATAACAATTTAATATTTTTTTACCGTCCCTCAAAGTTATCCTTCGTCATGTTTAGTATACGGTGTGTTTTCCTCTATAGAAGTCAAATAAATTTAGTTTTGTTTTTATTTTATGAACATTTTTTCTGCACGTGACATCAAGATTCAAGTACTACTTACTGATACGAGAATTAGGTTGTTTTAATTTATTGTATTTAAGATGTCACATTTTGTATAATATTGCTAGCTTAAAGTCGAACAAAAAAAAAGTCGACAAAATTCTACCATTATTTCTTGGCTTTTAATTATATGTATCTACTTCTCTATCATATTTCCTTCAAAATCATATTCAATGAATGATGTTTTTAAAGTGTAATATGGGAATACAAAATAAACAGTACGATGTTTATTAGTTTATTACTCTTCGTGAGACAAATTATTAAAATGTGTTTCACTGTTGCAGATATGAAGAAGTCTTTATGCAAATTATGTAAGTATTAGCGGGCCGCTAATATTAATTGCAATTGCTCATAACTGATAAAAGCACTTTATTTCAATATTAGCAAATATCAATGCGAATTAAAACTTTCAACGGTTTCTATAAAAGAATTGCGAATTTTGTGCGAGTCTTCATCGCCATACTGTATGTAACAGCTACGTGAATAGTTTCAAGTAACTGCCACATTATCGTGGTCATATATATTTATGTTTAAGATCCGACCTACATATTATATATTTATTGTACATATATAAATGATGTACTTATACAAATGTAAATAAGAATAAATAATTTACAAATAACAATGGAGATCACGTATGTTTAACTTTCAAATTTAAATTAAATGAAGAAAGTGAAAACTTTCCTCGTTTTTTAAAATAGCGAAATTCACAAATGATATTGTCAACAATAACCAAATACTTTTATAAGTTTCTCTGATCAGCGTACTGTATGTTAAATAAGTGTTAATATTTGTCCATGGTGGCATACTTTTGAAAAACAATCAGGTCAACATTTCTCCTCTGACATTGATAACAAAGGTTAACGAAACTAATCGTTCTCATCGATATGTTTATGACAGTTTTCATTGTTTTACATTTTGTTACGCTTCTCTTTTGATATTGTCTTCAATATATTTACTCGACTTATTAAGGAAGGAGATTATACAAAAGACTCTTCAGTTAAAAGAAAACTTTATCTTAGTAGTTGTCCTTCGATTTCCAAATATACGTTATTATATTTACATATTTCTAACAATACTGGCCATACATATTATTATTTTATATTTCTAAAATATTCATATGTACTGCTCATCAAGAATAAGAAAAAGTGTGAGATTCTCTAGGTATGCATAGAAGAAAGAGTGAGGCAGCATTCGAAGGGAAAAGTCTCACTCTCAAACGGTCTCAATGCGACTGGGTAAAGATAAGACTATTTACTGCGCACCTCGTGGGCGGTCCGATATCGCAGTTTTGAAACCTGTTCCTATTATTGATGAATTGTAGTCTCAATAATTTTGAAACTGTATATACATACCATAGAGCAGAATGTAATGCAATATTTCTGTAATAGACGATAACGAATGAGTTTTAAAATTATTTATGCTCTTAGTTTCACAGTGATCACAATTTCTTGACTAAGATGTTGTAACCATTGTCTTATTGTAACCATTGTTTTATGCTCTTAAGAGCATAAAACTCTAAAATTCATTATTGCCTATATTTCAGGAGACGTATCAAAACGTGTCACTACATTTTTATCTCCATGGTACATGTATAGATCTTATAAAAATTAAAACTGAGTTTTGGATTTATTTATATATGAAGTTATAAATATAGATAGATATAAATAAATATTAAATAATTATTGTTGTCAGCGTTCGTTAGTAGAAACGGAAATTTGGTCTACTGAAAATTATGAGGTGCGGCCTTTAGATGAAGAAGAAGTAGAAAATCTAACCAACAAAACTGAATTAGTTTAGATCGTTCGGGGTTTAGGTTATATAGGTTAGAAGCTTAGCTTTCCTTTTTAATTTACACGTGGTTTATCAGTTATTTCCAAGTTAATGATATAAGAAAAATGCCAAAAGTAAAATCGGAAAAGAAAAGCAGAATCCATAATAATGTCGCCAAACAAGGTACAAATTAACAAATTGTATTTGATATACTTAAACCTGAATGTATACTCCTTTCCACATTTTTTAGGTATTATGTTTAATAAGGACTTCGGTCAGCATATTCTCAAAAATCCAATGGTAATAACCTCAATGTTAGAAAAATCTGGTCTACGTCCAACAGATGTGGCTTTGGAAATAGGTCCTGGTACGGGTAATATGACAGTCAAATTGTTAGAGCAAGTAAAGAAGGTAATTGCTTGTGAAATTGATACAAGACTGGTAGCCGAATTGCAGAAAAGAGTTCAGGGAAGTCCCTTGCAGCCGAAGCTCAAAATAATGATTGGTGATGTGTTAAAGAGTGAATTGCCATTTTTTGATGTTTGCGTTGCTAATATACCGTATCAAATATCTTCGCCTCTCGTATTTAAATTATTATTACACAGGCCATATTTTCGATGTGCTGTCCTTATGTTCCAACAAGAATTCGCCCAAAGACTTGTAGCAAAACCTGGTGATAAATTCTACTGTAGACTGTCAGTTAATACACAGCTTCTAGCAAGGGTGGATATGGTAATGAAGGTAAACAGTTTTGAGTTCCATATTTTTTATTTTGCAGGTCCGATGACTATAATCCAAAATAAGAGAAAGCTCATATCGTTTTATTATCTTAATTTATTTGCATTTCAGCTATATTATAGTAAAATACAATATAAAATATTACTATAAAATTTTAATCAAGCTCAAACCAAAATGAAATTTTCCGAATCTTCTATGAAATTGTGCCCGTATTATATTTCAATTCGCAATCATTAGAAATAACGTTTAATCCTTATTCTTTAACAATTCCATTCATTTAATAAGAGTAATTGAAAACGATGAATAGATTATTGAGTATTTTAAGTAAAATATTATGATTTACTTTTATATCAATTTAAATAATTTTATTCTATAACAAAATTGTTTTAAACTAGTATGTATTCCTAGGCATTTGTTGGCTGTTTTCCAATTTTTGTCATTTGGTATAGTCGAAGGAAGAATACTACTTTGACCAAATATTGACTGGGGAGAGATATATTTAGTTCATTCAGTTTGATTTGATTCCTTGACTATTAATTTTATCCCTTAATCCATGGATTAAGGAATAACATTCCTTAATTAACTCAGATGATCAACTTCTATTTCAAGAGGATAGTTCTCTTCCTCACTTTGGCGTCCTCTTTGTGCGTATTCAAATGCTGTTTCCAAATTGATGGATAGAAAATAGAAGACAGAATGGTCACATACATACATATATCAGAGATGCCACAATTTTTTTTTTTTTGTGTTTACAGTCATATTTTTCTATTTGCAGGTTGGAAAAAATAACTTTAGACCACCTCCCAAAGTAGAATCCGCTGTAGTGAGAATCGAACCTAGGAATCCCCCACCCCCAATCCCATATACCGAGTGGGATGGTTTAACCAGAATAGCGTTTATACGAAAAAATAAAACATTAGGCAGTGCTTTTCGACAGACATCCGTGTTAGCTGTTCTGGATAAAAACTATAGATTACATTGTAGTTTACACAATAAGGTAATTTTTAACAAAAATTTTGAAAGTGTTTAGGATATAACAATGAAATATCCTAAATGTAATTATTGTCTATACATTTCAAACGCCTTTTTTTTTATTTATATTCATTTATATATATTTTTTTAGGAGATCGCTCCAGATTTTAATATAAAAAGTAAAATTGAGGAGGTGTTAACAAAATTAGAAGCAGATCAAAAGAGAGCAAGAACAATGGATATAGATGACTTTATAACGTAAGTAAAATTAAAGACCAACAAATAAAAATTTATTAAATCACAACTTTTACAGGATCCTACTCGCATTTAATACCGAAGGTATACACTTCTCATAACTGTAATATGTATATTATATAAGAGATAATTTTTATATATTTATTATATGTGACTAATATCTTTGGAACTGTAGAATTGATTATGAAAATAAAAAATATATATTTTTTAATTCCGTCTGCTGGAAATATTTTTCTTCGCATAAATATTATTTCCCCATTTATTCTACAATCAAGGTTGATACCTAAAAGCAGAAAGATTATTTATAGCATTATCTCTGATACCAATCAATATTAAATAACAACGTGGAATACACATATCCAGATAATATAACATGTACAACTATTTTGATAAAATAACATCTAGAAATGACTATAATAATCCCATTTAGTTTCAATGTCATGGACTTTATCCTTACATGTATTTTCAATTTTAGACTGTATACAATCTATTGAATCTTTAACAAAAGTAGATTAGTTTTTTCTAAGTGACTATATATATTTACTGCTTTAACTAGTTGTCAACTTATCAATACAAAAAATTAATTTAAAATTCCACGTTCCATATGCCAAAAAAAAGTCTGTCGATTAGTGGAAGAGAGAGATTACACTATAAAGCAACAGTTGATAGAACGAAATATCGACGTCAACTGTGCTAGCTGTATTGGCTCTGAACCTAACAATTTATTGAACCGATCCAGTGGCGTTCTATCATAAGGGGTATGAAAGTTTTTATTTTTTAGGTTTATTTGGATCATTCGCTTATGTTCTGAAAGATTCGTTCGTTCGTGAATGACCCATCTCTATAACCAACAAAACAGCGGGGCTGTCAGATCATATAATTGAATACAAAATGTGTATAATATGGATATCTTATATATCCTGTTTGTATAGCAGATTGCCTTGTATAATTGAATACAAAAATAAGAAAAAAGAAACGTTATTTGTAATATATTTGTATGCGTGTCTAAGTGTGTTTTATATATGTATATTTACGTATATTTTACTTGTTTTTTCGTATTCACATTTCACCACCGATTTTTTCCTTAAGGCTAAACTGATCACTTGAAATTTATTTTATAACAATGCAGAAAAATATTTTATTTAATTTTGTTCCTATCAAGATAACTCAAAGTGAGAAAATAATAATTGTATTTATTATACACTCTCAGTTTTGTTAGTTTGTATAAGATTTTATTATACAAACCAACAATTGTTATATAGATGATGTAATGACCTAAGTTAAATTAAAGACCAATAAATAAAAACCTTTATTAAATTACAACTTTTACAGGGTACTGCACGCATTTAATAAAGAAGGCATACACTTCGCATAAATCATCCTTGATAGTTTTCCTGAACACCTCAATTTTTGGGTTATAGTGCATGTGTACCTAAAATAGCCAACAGTCACTGCCTGAAGAGGGTCGTATGTGTCCGGCCAATAGAAGCATGGCAATAAGATGTACAGTACTATTCAAAAGTCCCCTCCCCCCCTCTTATCTTTGGAACGATTATACATAAACTAGTGAAATTTGGTAACTGAATATTAAGGGTTGTAAACTTCCCTACTAGTGATGATAGATGACGTATGCGTCAAAGATGACGTCACAAGGTCATTGTAACCAATAATTTTAAATGGAACCCTATGGCAAGGGACACCTCTTTTAAAGGGTATCGAAAAAACCTATTCAATGATACTAATATTGTGTTTGTTTACGGCAGTTTTGACAACTGGCTTTCAAAAACCGCAAAGGTGTGATGAATTAAATCAGTTAATAATAAAATTTAAAATTCAAGCTCCGCCATTGGATAGTTGGATAGTAAATTATCTGACGTTTTTGCAAGTCTCCCCAATTTAATGTTTTTTTAGCTGCCACAAATTTCTGATGAGAAAAAAATTGATGTACTGGCAGAAGTAATAATAAATCCTACTTCTTCAACAACTCAAGTTGCATCAACCTGTGAAGTCAGTCAAAGTACAGTGCACAGGGTGTTGAAAAAAAAAACAAATTTCACCCATACAAATTAAAAATGGTTCATCAACTCTCAGACGACGATCCAGACCGAAGACTGCAATTTTGTGAAAATATGGAGACTAAGCCATATTACTATGTCAAAACAATTTGTTTTAGTGACGAGAGTACTTTCTATCTAAATGGAAATGTAAATACACAAAACGTGAGATATTGGAGTGACGCAAATCCTCACATGTTTCGTGAAACACATACTCAGTATCCCGAGAAGGTCAATGTTTGGGCAGGTATACTGGGAAACCACATCGTTGGGCCTGTTTTTTTAAATACCAACTTAACCGGTGAGGTGTATCTGCAGATGTAGCAAAATGCAATAGAACCGTTAATCCTTGAAATTTTGGAAGATAATCAAGATGAATTCGACATTTTGGAAATAACATTCTAACAGTATGGTACTCCTCCACACTATTACGGTGCAGTAAGACGGTATTTGGATGAAGAATATCCTGGTAGATGGATTGGACGACGAGGTTCAATGGAATGGCCACCCCGATCACCGGACCTCACACCTTTAGATTTTTTCTGTGGGGGTATCTTAAATCGAAGGTTTACGCCACTCAGCCTGACAATATTGATGTTTTAAAACAACGTATTGTTACAGAATGTAGGGCTATTTCCGCAGACACATTTGAAAAAGTACGAGAAGAGTTTCGCAATAGGATGTTTTACTGTCAGGAAGTAGATGGAGCTCACTTCGAACAATTACTATAAGTAGGTACTAATTCTTGAATCTGTAATTAATATTATTACTACCATAAATACAAACAATATTAGTATCATTGAATACGTTTTTTCCCATACCTTTTAAAAGAGGTGTCGCTTGCCATAGAGTTCCATTTAAAATTATTGGTCACAATGACCTTGTGACGTCATCTTTGACGCATACGTCATCTATAATCACTAGTAGGGAAGTTTACAACCCTTAATATTCAGTTACCAAATTTCACTAGTTTATGTATAATCGTTAAATAGATAAGAGGGGGGGAGGGGACTTTTGAATAGCACTGCATATAAAATGCTTAGTATGGCATGAGGGAAATGGTGGCTTCGAGAGCGACATTTTTGCATCATTACCATAAAATTTTTAAAGAGCAAAATCGACACACACCACCCCTCAAAAATTATTATCTGGAGTGGCAGATGCTGTTACCAAAACAGAAATGTGAAACTTTCTAATGCTATTCTTGAACTAGCGATGGTAGAAAACCTAATAATTAAGCATAAATACCTCGTGGTCGGACACACGCAAGTGGAGGTCGTTTACATTCCTGCTGACTATTTGCAAATAATTAAGTTAGCCAGGGAAAAGCCATATCCTTTGAAGTTGTGTCACTAGCATTCACAGATTTTTATCAATATCAGTGTGTTCTTTACTCTATTATGAGACTGGGAAGAATGAATGGAAATGCATGTGTTACCAACGTTTGTAGTTTACAGTATACGCCTGATGGAGCAATGAATTATAAATTCATTTTTTCTGATACGTGGACGGAGCTTCTGATTCGCCCAAAACGAATCACACTTCCTGTAGAACATCATCCTTTGTATATTGAACCATGTGCAATTGAAGGATCAAAGTTTCAGCATTTACAGGAACTTAAGACAATAATACCACCTAACTACCACTTTTTCTACGACAACCTAGTACACAAATAGTTTTGATATCTGGTAAAATAGAATTTTTATTATGTTTAGTTCGCAATGTTTAGTTTTTTATATTGATAATTTGAAATACGGTACAATAAAATTCAGTATAGTTCTAATTTTTTTGCGTTTTCTTCAACAGTCTTCCTTTTCGACAGGTCGAATGTCACGAAATTGCAACCATTTTCTAGCAGCAAATTGCTTGTTTATTGCAAACTGTTGAATGTGCTGATTTTGTAACCACTTCTTAATAATATGTTGTATGTACCTATTTAATATTTTTTTTTGTAATGGGCACAATAATAAAAAAACTGACATCTCACTTAAAATCAAGGTTAATTTGGTTATTGAAATCCGAATTCTCAAAAATTTTAAATTAAAAACAAGCATACAGTTATGTTTTTTTGTTCTCCTGAAAAATCTATTTTGTGGCGTGTACTGCAGGCATATCAACGACTAAATGTAATACATATAACAGGTAACTTTAATATAATACACGTAAAATTACAAAAAAAAATATGTACAAAATATGTATATGTAAGAGTAAATTTTTATATATTTATTATAAGTGACTAATATCTTTGGAATTATTGAATTGATTATGAAAATAAATAAATAAATATATTTCTTCGAATTCCATCTGCTGGAAGTATTTTTCTTCACATAAATATTATTCTGCAAGTCCCCTCTTATTCTGCAATCAAGGTTGATACCTAAAAGCAGAAAGATTATTTACAGTATTATCTCTGATACCAATCAATATGAAATAATGTGGAATGCCAGAATATAACAGATACAATTATTTTGATAAAATAACTTCTAGAAATGACTATAATCCATCATTTAGTTTCATTATCATGAACTGTATTACATTCTTACATGTATTTTCAATTTTAGTCTGCATACAATCTATCAAATCGTTAAGAAAAGTAGTTAATATAGTCTTAGTTTTTTCTAAGTGATTGAGCAATATTTAAGTTCAAATATATTACCTTTGATACAAGATAATGTGTGAATAATAAAACCTTTTTAACAAATATAAAATATACAGTCAGCAAAGTAAGATATTAAAAAGTACATGAACATTTATAAGTTTTTGATCATCGGCTAAATAATGTTAATTATTATTATCTAAATAAAAATAAATTATATACAGATCAGTATTTCCCTAAGGAAATGAAATAAAAGATGATTAAAAGTAAAAAGAAACTGATTATATGTATTTTAAATAGAAACCTTAACTTATTTACACAGAATTATGTTAATATGTATATAACATAATTATAAAATTTTTACAGTTGCACAGAGAACTAAATAAATCAACAGCTGTTTTCTTTTTAAGTGAAGATTTTAATCTAACCAATAAGTAATGAAATTTATATCGATTGAATAAGTCATGTTTTCCAGTTAATATTTGTTACTACTCTAAACCGTTATTTTCAGGAAATTTCCATTTTGATTTTTTAATATAAATTGATTCTTTGGAAATAAGTGGTATTTTAAATTTCAAACAGTGGAATTCATTAGGAAGTCTGTATAGCATAATTTGGGTGTAGCTAAAACAAGTCAGAATTTTTAATTAAGTTCCTTGATTATATGTAACTAACTCAATTTGACTTTTCTCGATAACATTTAAAAAATCTAAATGCCAGTGAGGGCTGATGGAAATTAATGTGATAGTATCTTGATAATGACTAATGAGCTCCATACTATATTTCCGAGGCTACAATTAAACCCATATAGGAGTCAATGCAAAAATATTTAGAGTGGAGTTTTGGAAAAATAGTGCACCTCAAACAATATTCCTCCTAAAATTTTTATTTTTTCCAAAGTTGCAGAATTAACAATAATTAGCACAAAAAAATGAATTCTGCGAAAATAACTGAAAGTGTACTTCGTTCTAATATGACTGCTTTAACTGTTAAATACTATCAAAACATAACTTAAGTGGAACTTAAAAGTCCACATGCCAAAAAAAAACCCGTCGCGATCAGTAAAAGAAAGAGATTAGCGTAAAGCAATAGTCGACAGGACACGGAATATCGACGTCAACTGCGCTAGCTGTATTGGCCCTGAACCTAACAATTTATTGAACAGACCCAGTGGCGTTCTGTCATAAGGGACATGAGGTTTTTTATTTATTATGGAGCCCCACAATTTAAGATTTAGGTCTATTTTAGGAGCATCATTACCCTGTCAAAGTTGTGCCAGAAGCTGTCAGCTCTTGTATATTGTAAATACTCTTAACTACTTGTCAGTAGCTACAATGACTATTCATACCACCCGCAATAATACATATTTAAGTTATTCCATGAATTATTCGGAAGTTTCTTTAGTTCACTAAAATATTGGTAAAAAGAGTTAATATTTTACAATTTATTGTTTTCCCAATTTTTATGTTATGCAATTCTTGTAAACACAAATCAGTTTTAAAATGCATCTTCTCGATGTGTTAAATCTATCCTAGAATAATATATTATGGTATATGTACATAATATTTATAATAATAAGTAATATTTATTTATCCTAAAGTAATACAAAGTAAATGTAATATGAATATGATAATAAATAACTAAAGAAGAATTGTGAAATATACCACTTTATAAAAATTATTTATATATTTATACAATATATCTATATTAACATTAATATATTTTAATTTGAGTACCTAACTAATATATGTAGTTTTTTCTTCGGCAATTATATACAATTCACCGAGTTTTCTATATTAATTTGCAGAAAATATTAAGAATTAAGAAAATATTTTTCACTTTACTCTACATTTTAATATTTAATGCCAATGATACTTACTATTAAAATTTAACTTCTAAAGGCTAATATACATTCTATACGAATGTACTCCATTTTGTAGAATGCAAATATACGAGTACTCTGGTATGTCGATGCAAAAAATCACTAACGTTTATCGGATTTACCACACGAATTAAGTGTAAATAGATTAACGGTGCAAACAAATTCTAATTAGTAATTACCATTATTGATACAGGATGCGATAGCAAAATTATCTCATGTTTTTGTAACTAAACACAAGAATGATTTAGACAGAACTGAATGAAACCAGTACAATTGTTAAGTAAATATTTATCTAGTTAATTTGTTTATATTTCAGATTTTTTTCAATATTGGAATCTATAGCAAACTTTTGTTGATGAGATAAATTGAGCGAAAATACAAAAGTTCGTATTATGTTTAACTAATAAAATTACATAAACCAATTGGTAATATTTAATACTCTGTTATAAACTTATTCATAACATTTTATGTAGTTGGAAAGGGTTGTTTTTAAGCGATTTTGATTAATTTTTAACTATTTGGGAAGTTTAAATGGTTGAATATTCGTCCTGTGCGAATTAATTTTATATTACCTGTATCCCAGAAATGTTTACTGTAATATAATTTTATTATTATTCAGAATTTGTTTTTGTGTTCTTTCATCATAATGTCGATACTATCACATATTGCTCTAGCCAATATAAACTATTTTGCAACCTTTTTATCGCCAATGTAACCCAGTTACAGTCCGTTTAATTTCGTATAGAGGAAATAACTGTAAGACGGTGTCTACATTGATGAGTGAGAAAAACATTTGGACACAGATATCGACTTGCTTTCCCTAAAGCCTCAGACGATCAGAGGGGAAAGCTACAGAAGGTTACACACAAACACGAGGACTAACACGCCCGTTTGCACTCTTAATGAGACGCCAGACTCCCTCTATTGGAACCCAAACATACAATGCCACCCCTGTGGCATAGTATGCTTGGATCGATACTGGGCCCTGTCGGCCACCCCGGACCACAGTACAATTTACATTATATCAGACGCCTCTATAGAAGAATATGATAGGTGACCCGTCTATATTATAGAAGCGAAGCAAAATGCTGCACTTTTATTAACTCAAGCGACGGACTTGAATCGTATTCTCTTCATTCAGAGTTGTAGAATTATTAACATTGTAGTAATAAAACAAAAAAATAATTCAAAATAATAATAAAAATACATGTATATCAACACACGGTCAACAATTGTTTTGGCATGGCATAGATAATATACCAGGTCTCAACGAGATCATGTACCGGCCCTCCATTATTCTAAAAATAAAAATAAAATTTTCAAATTTAAGATGGTGAATTATCTGACTATTGAATTTAAGTCTGGTGTTCCACAAAGCTCCATACTTGGCCCTCTTCTCTCTACTGTCTATACTAATCATTGTATTGAATGGTTAAACTATTGCCAAATACATTTATATGTATGTAGTGGCATGCAACCATTATTATTTCTTCTTCCAGAAAATGTGGCTTAGGCTTATGTATACATAAATGACAATTTTAATTATTTTTAGTAAATTAACATAGGAACATAACCTACTGATTAATTTAAATCTCAGGTAATAATATTTGCTCTAAAGAAACATAGAGGGTCAGTTACAAATAAAATTTCTCTTGTTATTAGTAATGATATTCTTGAAAATGTAGATAACGTAAAAAAATTGGTATTAATTTAAAAGTTATTAGCCACTTTATTAGTAAATTGTGAATATTTATAAGGAATATCTGACAAACAACAAATGAATAAAATGAACAAATGAACAACATACTACGTCCATCAAACACCAAAAAAAAGCTAATTAATTATTAGGTTATCTCATTCAAACATGCACATGTCCCATTTGTTGCTGGTGTGGGTAGTAGTGCGAATCAGCCGCATTATAAATTGTGTATTTTGGTATAGTCATGGATCGAACTCACTTAGTGACAGTGATTAACGCTATGATATAAAAATGATTGTTCTACTTAGTAAGAGTGCATCGACATATACATATATGTAGAAGTTTCGCAAAGTGAATAATGTCGTTAAAAATTCAACGAATACCTTTTGGGGAAACTTTGAGGCCCGTCAAATTTTATTTTCAGTTTTTTCAAATATAATTAGTATATACAGGGTGATTCGTGTAGAAGGTAGAGGATCTCGGAACGAATTTTTTTTTACCTTACGAAAGCACCGTATTATCAACACCACAAGTATAACCAATGTTGAATTAGTTAATGGAGTACAGTATATACTTTTAAATGCATACAATTTTCTCAAATATGGCGGATACATTTTTATGTAAATTAGTAATTGAAAGTCTTTGTATAATGAATATTTTGAATTTGAAGCTTTAATTATTACCATATCTACATATGGTAATAATGGGGACATAAAAGTAAGGTTTACGATTTTAAAAAAATAATTGTCGCCCAAAAATCATAAAAAAAAATCTAATTATTTAGATTTTTTCAAATATTTTTATTATACAGATTTGCAATTATTAGATTTTTATAAAAAGAATTTTATCAGGTCCGCCATATTTGAGCAAAACGTTACAAATATAAATTCGTTGCATACCAAATTGCATTCTGAATCGAAATATGTTAAAATATACAAGTTGTTCCATTCAGAAAAAGTAAAGTTATGACACTTATGGTGAAATCGGGATTAATATGTATGTTAAAATAAGTCATAAATTTTATTTAGTTCTTTTAAATTCCAGACTGACCTTGTTGACACCTAGTAATTAACTCACAAAGAAATGAAAAAAATGCAGAAAATAGTTTTCGACCGATAATATTGCGTTTGGAAAGATATGATCAGAAAAGCTTACCATCGAGTACATTCTAATTTCTTAGGGTTTCCCTTAATTGTTTCGATATACTTCTAGCAGTCAAACTGGAAACTACTCTGCTCTTCGCCTTAAAAAGAGAATAAGGTTTTGCCATAATCGCCATTTTTTAAATACTCACATCATTGTTTTCGAACATTTTCTTCAAGTCTTTAACTGATACAGATACTTCTTCGGTGTCCGGATCTCTCCTTAGTTCACTAATTTTGCCTCTATGGATAACGTCCAAGTCTGTCTGGGATTTGGAAAATTGACCTAAGAGATTATGTACAATTTTCTTCTTCGCTATTTCATCGATATCGGGGTCTGGTGATGCGACTTTCCTTTCAGCGATGACAATTTTGTCCTTAGGCTCTTTAGGAATGGGTGGTGACAGGAAATATTCCACTTTAGAACTGTCTAAACTTATGTCTGCACTAAACGAGTCCGACTCATTACCTTTAATACTTGAAGGACTATTTTCATTGTCTTTGAACTCCTTTGCATTTCTAAATAATAAATCTTCCTCGGAACTATATGACTTCTTTGAAATTCTCGAGAGTTCTTCTTCTGATACAGGGATATAATCCCTATTAGTTAGCGCAAAGTTGCGCACGTGTGGGTCTTGATATATCTTGGATATCAAAGTATTATCCCTCTTTTTTGACGGTTTGTCACTACCATCTATCGAAAGCAAGTCCTCGTTAGAACTATAGGTAATACTCGGACTACCCCTTCCTTTATAAGGTTTATCCAAATTAATTGAGCTTTGATCCGATAACAGACCATCTTCAGAACTTATCGATAGTCGTGCACTTTTTACTCTGTAATTTCTTACGCTGGCATTTTGGTAAATCTTGGAAACTGTGCTGTTATCTTTCTTTGGTTGCGAATCAATTAGATCTTCTTCTGAACTGTAATAAGTTTTCTTTCTCTCGTCATTTAAAGAAATCCCATCATCAGAATTGTAATTTTGTTTACCATTGAATGTGGATATAGAGCGAGTGAAAACACTGGGATCAGCACTCAACTGTTTCCGTAAGGGGGGCTTTGTGCTAACGGTCTCTACAGGCAAATGATGTCTACTCGACAAAGCAAAGCTGCGGACATTTGGGTCGAGGTATATCTTGGAAATTAGAGTATTATCCTTCTTTCTGCCTATAACAGTTGGCGGCCTATCGAATGAGTCGTCTAATAAATCAGTCTCACTTTTGAACCGCTTTAGGGTCTTTGAGGCGGTTGGCTGCGGCAGAGTTCTTTGCCTTACAAACGTTTTAGATTTCACATAGTCGGGTCTGTTTTCAATTTTACTCCTACTAATAATTTTTCTTTCCTTAACTTGAGGTACCTCTTTGACGACAGCCTGTATATCTTCTTCAGTTACTGTCGAATTGTGAGTATCTTTTTCACTTACTACATTACCGTTCTCGATTAGTTTTTCTTGTGGTGGGTCCTCTGGTAGCGCTCTTGCCTCCAAAAGTGTGACTTCTTCGCCTTCTTTCGTTTTCTTGTAAACTTGTGAATTTTCTACATCGTAGAAATTGATGTAACTCACATCACTGTCGCTTGTTATTTCCGACACGCATGATTCACCCATTTCAACGATTGAGACAACTTGGGGTTTTATTTCAGGCGTTATTAGTTCCGGATCTATTTCTGTAACTATAAAAACATCATCTTCTGGAGTTACTATCGCCGGTATCGCTTTGTGTATGTTTTCATCAGCGGGAATAGTTGAACTTGTTTCGGTCACCTATGGAGTTTAAACATAAAGAATAATAAAAGTAATGCAAGTACTTATAGAAGAAATATACTAATGATGATTGCAAATTATAAAAAATGTTTAGCCAGTCTGAATATATGTAAATTTCTATCACCGACCAAAAGAATATCTAGGATCCTTTGACCATTTGGCACTTCTGATTGAAAAATAGAAAATACAGAAGAAACAAAAATCTATATGAGAAGAATATAATATTACAGTTATTTATTTATTGACTTCGACTACAATAATTTCCCAGTATTGATATCATGATACCACAAAAATGATAATGTTAAAAGTGTAGCAAATTTATGTTATCTCTTGCCCAAAGTTAGTAGAAATGAATCGTTTTGATTGTATTTTAAGTTAATTCTCCTGACTCTCACGAAACTGTTTTATTGAGTTCAGGAAGCTCAGTTCTTATGAGAATGACAACCGTAAAAAGCATTTGAGTATTGTTAGTATTGCTCTTTAATACTACATCGTTAATTACATTATATACTTGTTACCGGCATTATTTGCCTATACTAAGAACGATCACGAGTGTTTTTCTTTTAGAGGGAAAACAAATTATATTTTCCTCTTTACATTTTTTGACCAATGTGTTTCTATCAAAACAACGAAAATAGGTAGTTCGAAATAGTTACTGTCGAAAAGCACTTGTGAATGTTTAAAAAATATTTACATTATGTAGATAATATGAGAACTTACCAACTTTTTATAGAGAACATACTGTATGGTGGGCAATAGAATAAAATATACTCGTTAAAATTCATTTATTTGTACAATATCATAACAATACTCAACGAACATCAACATTTTGCCAACAATCCTTATAAATAAAAAATACTTATGTATACAGACTAAAACACCTAAATATATCCATTTTTTTTTTGGCCATTAATCCCACAAAAGAATTTGAGCATATAAATTAACTTATTTTAAGAAAACGACACGTCACAAAGAATTGTAGTTTTCGGGAAAATTAAGCAATGGGTTTTTTACAAAATTTCTGCTAGAATTTCTGGGAGAGTATAAACTTCTCGGCAGGCTAGAATAGGTGGATATTTCTTCTAATTGTTTGATTTTGACGCCTAAACTTACCTCTTTGGATCTCAGCTTTCCTCCCGATGGCAATGAGGCCTGTCTAGCATAATAATCAGGACCGAACCTACAAAATATGTACATTTTAGTAAAGCATAACCTCAACTAAAACAGTGTAAAGTTAATATGTAATAACTAATAACGGATATTCAAGGATTCCATACAGATTCTTTGGAACACTGTGTTTCGATAAAAACTATCTATTTAGCACTTTAACACACCATTTTTTAAATAAGGTAAAATAAAGTAAACTATTATATAACGTAGATAATTTCTACTGCAACTGACTTCCGATCGAACTAAAAATGTATTTGTTCTCACTCTCTTATGAACCTACTTTATGAAAAATGTTTGAAACTGATCTCTTTTTTCAAATAATCTATTTTCAAGGTCACCGATGTTTTAATATAGGCACCCATAAAGAAATAAGTAAATTATGGAACGTAATACAAAACGTTTTTTTAACTTTTATTAACAGCAGTGAACGGCCCGATGATATGTTACATATTTCATAAAATTATGTTATAAAAATTATTTTTTAGTAAATTATATACGACAAGAATGAACTTGTTATCTCCTCGAGCCTCTTGAATTTCGTTCTTACGTTGTTGATATACTATTTTTATCCGTTTCCATTAATTTTAAACTTGTGGAAGCATTGTCGAAGTTGCTTACAAACAATTTCACGTACAGTTGTGACTTCGCTTCATCTGTCCACTACTCTCCGCGCTTACACGAGGATTTGACTTAAGTCTGCAAAATGCTTCCAGTTGCATCATACTCATGCGAAGCCAACAGGCGATTTCGAAAGTCGATATTCCAGGCAACAATATCTTAAGTAGGCCCGTATTTTCATGGAAGTACCTCCACCTGAGTGGAGCAAAAAATGTTGAATATCCTAATTTGAAAAAGTTTCAAAAGAGAAATATATATAATGTCGATGTTTACAATACAAATACAACAATTTATAATTCGCTGATCTTAATAAAATATATACACAAAACTACAAAAATTCTAAATTTAAATTTTGGATATATTTCAAAAATAATAGAAAACAAAACATATCATTGAAGAAGATCAATTATGAAAAACTCCCTGCCTATTTGAACATATAATTGCGTTTTCTAAATGTTTTTATGTTTCTATATGTTAAGGACTTCCTGAATCATTCTTATTGAACAAGTAAAATGGCAGGCCGGCTCTCTAATTTTGATTGACTTTTTCACGCATGTGGAGTAACAAAAAATAGGGACGTATTTTTTGCTTCTCATAATTCGATTTGTGGTGTGAAAATGACGTCTGAAGTTAAATCTAAAAACCACTCTTGGGCAATATTTCAAAAATCACTTGAATTACTGACATGAAACAAAAACCATAATGTACTACTTGAAAAGGGCTTCCAACTAAATGAATAGATGAAAATACATCTCACGGTTGAAGAAGAGGAGAAGTTTACTTATAACCTATTGCATAACAATATAGATTACTGGGAACTGTAAGAGAAAATATAATTATATAGTAGAGTTAATTTCCGCGTGCTTAGATTGAGAGCTCGATATTTCATGCCATTCTTCTATAATAACGTTTTATAAACATACTATTAATCTACACAATATTTTAAAATTTACATTTTTTTCTCCTTAGAGCACTACTTGCAACAAAATTTATCAAGATAACTAGAGACTAGAAGCCCGTTAATATAATCTGGAGGAAATAAGTACTTATCGATATTTACACGATCATTTCTATGTTTTTATGAAGTGGTCGTGGATTGTGACATATAATATCGCACGTAACAATATAATCTACGTTTCAACATAACTTATTACATGTATAAATAAATACTAAACGTGTAAATCTTAGTACAATCATTTCTCAGTAACGTGTCCATGCTTACTTAGCTGAAGGAATGCGGTACTCTTTTAGCAAATTAGTGGTTTTAGATGTTATAACTAGGGAAATAATTGTTTACATATATTATGTTAACTTATTTTAGAGATAGATACCTATTGGATATTCTAAATTATAATTTCAATTTTACATCCTGGTTTTTTAGATGTTCTGCGATAAAATACGTTCGTTACAATAACCTTCTTAATAACGGAAACCCTCAATAAAAAGTATCAAAAATATAGAAACTAATGATAATGAAAAAACCATTTTGCAAACAAAATCGACATGTTCGAGTCATTCTCTTAAATAAGTTGTTTTAGGCCTTCGACAGTAATAGTTAAATCTAGGTAAATACAGCATTAACTCAATAGAAAGACTCTAGAGATTGCAATTGATGATATTTTGACTCGCCCTATATTGTCCTATGTTTATAAACAATAATTATTATACACCAGTAATGGTATTATTTTCGTCTAGGGATTAAGGCACATACTCTAGTTAGAAACATCCCATAAACATAGGTGTAGAAAAGTATGGTTTTCAATATTCTATCGCATTACCTCTATTCTTTCCATAATTCAATAATTCTAACTTAATCCTTAACTTAATTAACTTCCAAATGTAGATTAAATATTGAAGTATAACCTAGAAAAGCAACAAATTACACCCGATAGTTTTTAGTTATATTCAGGATATCATTCAGGAGGATCAATGGATTTCACTATAAACATTTTTTCTCTTTAAGTATATAAAAAGAATTGATAAAATAAACGATAACTCCTTCACCCTATATATATATATATATATATATATATATATATATATATATATATATATATATATATATATATATATATATATATATATATATATATATATATATATATATGTTATATGCAAATATTCACAGCAGCTAGTCTCAGGCATATCATATTACAATATTGTATTTCATTATCAAAAGTGATAACAACTTCCTTGCAATATTATTGTGAACACGCAAGCATCACGCCACTTTGAATTCTGCTGATGCTTACGTGGCAATCCAAAGCTTATAAATATTATGTTCATACAAAATTACGACAGTTCAGAATAAACTCAAGTCATAAAAACATATTTATAAAACAGTCTAATAAACAGTCAATTTTAAAACTTATAGTTATTTTTTAAAAAGTCATTTTTGAAAGTGAAAATCTAAAAATTGGCGCAGTCGTGGTAGGATTCTGCACGCGTTCAGAACACGGAAACTAACTGGGCGCGGTGGTTTTCCAAAACCTTTAAAAGAAGAAAAGAAGCTACGAAAATTTACAAGAAAACAACAGCAGCCACTATTCCAACCGTCCGTCAGGTCTCTTCGGCATTGGGAACAAGCCAGCGCTAACCCGGTGTAACAACGTTCACGAAGTAGGATTCTCCGGTCGCCCCGAGGAATGTGGATAACATTAACGTTTGCTATGCTGATCGGAACAGCATATTCCCAATCTCAAATAACACCAGTAAAAAATACGATAGGAGTCTACTATCATGACGAATCAAAACTAATAGTCTCCAATGACAAGTGGACACTATTGGTACACAAAAATTTATCAAGTATTGAAAATGCGTTCAACAGTAACAATAATATTTTAAGGGCGATAACAAACATGCTTGATAACAATTACCATAGCATGCAGAAATTTCACTCTGAAGTTAAAACACATGTCACGCTATTGATACAAATTTCGAATTCAATTAAAGAAAAACTCCAAGAAATCCTAGTAGAAACAAAACGCTATAAGCGCGGAATAATAGACGGACTAGGTAGCATATTTAAATCAATTACTGGCAACCTCGACGCCTCTGACGGTAAATTCTACACAGAGAGTATTAATAAATTAAACCAGGACCAACGTCAAGTGGAAAACCTACTAAAAAACCAAATTTCTGTTACTATGTCAGTTATAAAAACATTTAACGAAACAATTCAAAAACTTCAAATTGACGAAAAAGCTTTCAATGACGACTTAAACAAAATTAAGAGAGCGATTCACCAACTAGGAGACAAACTTGCCCTAGTCGAAGCCAAAATGTTTTTCTTTGAAATCTGTGAAAACCTACTAGAAAGTTATATGTACCTTCAAGATAACATTAATGATATTCTAAATTCTATTACATTTGCACGTTTAAAAATTATTCACTCATCAATCATTACACCAGATAGTTTAATTGCATCCCTTCAGGAAATATCTCAGAACTTAATCAAGAATAACTTACCCCTATCAGTAAAACATTCAGAAATTGCTAAATATTTAGAAATAATAGAATTAGAAGCATTCCAGACACAATCAGATCTTGTTTTCGTTCTAAAGATTCCACTGGTAGAACAACAACTTTACACCTTATACCATTTGTACCCAATTCCCGTCCTAGATAATAGAACTGGATTGCATCACATACTGTCACTTTCTCAAAAATATATCGCGAAAAATGATGATTCTTTGATGTACGTACCCATCAAGGACCTAACAGGATGCAAACAACTAAGTCCTCTTAAGAAGCTCTGTTCCAACCTCTATGCATATCCGATAGATAATAGTGCAGCATGTGAAGCTCAACTATTCAAAAATCTTGTAGAAATGCCGAAGAACTGTCATAGCATTTTAGTATACGGACAAGGCTATAAGATACAAAAACTCGAAGCCAATACATGGCTGGTTATAGTTTCAAGTCCCACTCACGTTAAAATAAAATGTGCAAATTTGAATACAGAAACTACAATCATTAACGAAAATTCTGTTTTAAAACTTCAATCAGAATGTAACGCCTTCGTCGGCATTACAAAAATACAGGCCGAAAACCGCAAGCTGCTTAACGTAACAAGTAATCCACATCCAGTGATAATTCCCTACGATTGCTGCAGTATGATACCAGAAAATTTTGAAATGCCCAATTTGAAACCTTTGCAATTCGACAATCTAAATATTGAAAACTTAGAAGTCTCCAACCATAAGCTAGAACAATATTCCAGGGACTTAGATAAAATAATAAACGAACCCTTCGTGACTAGAAATATTTCATGGTTCACTTATATAACCATAGCTCTATTAATCAGCCTGATCCTACTCTACGTAGCCCTCAAATGTAGAAATAGGTTCAAGATTGACAAGGAACGCCCAGAGTCCATACACAGGGAAGCACTAAAAAGAATTAACACCCTGCTAAGAAGAAGGCCCAACATCCACCAGACTAATGAAGACACCCCTGAAGAATTATCCTAAAAGTTGAAGTGTAACATCAACTTTTTTTGAAAAAAGGGAGTTGTTATATGCAAATATTCACAGCAGCTAGTCTCAGGCATATCATATTACAATATTGTATTTCATTATCAAAAGTGATAACAACTTCCTTGCAATATTATTGTGAACACGCAAGCATCACGCCACTTTGAATTCTGCTGATGCTTACGTGGCAATCCAAAGCTTATAAATATTATGTTCATACAAAATTACGACAGTTCAGAATAAACTCAGGTCATAAAAACATATTTATAAAACAGTCTAATAAACAGTCAATTTTAAAACTTATAGTTATTTTTTAAAAAGTCATTTTTGAAAGTGAAAATCTAAAATATATATATATATATATATATATATATATATATATATATATATATATATATATATATATATATTTCTTCCTCTTTTTCGGTGCATATCAGAAACCAATATACATGGAATAACAAATATCTGACGGAATAATACTGACTAAAACATTAATTCACTTTCATTTGCGAATAGTTTCTAAAAACTACACTTCTGCATATTTGGTATAATTAGGGATTAAATTTGTATGTAAAAATAAAAATATAGTCTTCTAATGCAATGTATAGCATTGCATTAGAAGACTATATATTTTATTCTTACATACAAATTTAATACCTAATTATATCAATGTAAGAAAATCATAAAGTTTTGGACAAAACCACGCTTTTTATTTCTTAACTATTTTATAATAATAATAGACAAATTATATTTATAACGTATATCATTCACTTATTGTAGATTATATTCTTTAAAATAATAATGATCGAGCCACAATCAAGTACTGATAAAATATTATTTATAAAAATCTGGCTCATCAAAAATCCAAGAAGAAAAGTATGATTACACACCCAAAATATAGACGCCAAATAATAGTGTGGTAACCAAGACCGCCATATCGTATGTGTTAACAAGACTACATACTTCTAAGTGTGTTATTGTGTAATAATTAGTTTGTTATCAATGCACACATCAGTGACGAGGTACTCCTCTAATTACCTTTATTTATTGTTGGTGATAAACGATAAAAAAACAACGACTTATCTATAGAATTAACGAATTAGCTCTCAAAGCAATCCTATATAATATCTGTACTTCTGTATATGTATATATTTATATATACCTATACACGCCATCCAGCAATTTATTTAAATTGTTCATTCTGTATTCACTACATATATAAATAATGTAGATAATTTTATATATTTTAATAACAGGATCTCTCCTAATAAAGTTAACGTAAATATTTTTTATATTATATATGTTCCAGTGTTTTAGAAGCTTAATATATCTGAAGATGGCAACGTTATCTGACAAAACGTTATCTTTCCATTAAATTTAAGAAAAATCATTGGTCAACATTTGTTTTTATTGACAGAAGTTTATAAATAATTGCATCTTCTATGGAAAAATGTTCTGTAGCGTCTACATATTTTTATATGTGAAGCACCTCCTATAAACTAATAGGGTAGATGGTAGCAACCGAATGACTATTATATCACGTGGTTTGATCTTAGATGATTTTCTTTTCTATGTAAATTTACCTAAAAAATTGGGTTTATGTTAATGAATTACAAAAACAAATAAGGAATCTTGTTAGCAATATCTGTTCTAAATAAACTATTCAAGGGATGCATTATCGTCAAAATAATATCGTCAAAAATTAGAATTTGAAATAGTTGTTATAAAAATCTGTTTTTGTGTCTTGATTCTGTTTTAAAATAGTTTAAATAATTTCAATCATTTAACATCATGAATAAATCTATCATGAATAAATCTATTAACGTATTTTTTTTCTTAATTTTGTATTTCAAAATAGTTTAATCTATCTCTATTCACTAAACGGCTGTCTTCGTGTGTGTGTCACGAAATTCTTAGGTCGATGTACGAAATGCTTTTCGTTCGAATTTCGGCATTTGGTCAAAATCAATCGTAATAGTAAATCGATCCTTGCGAACAACTTGGTAACTTTTGTTTTTTGATCCGAAGCCTCTAGAGGTATGCTCCGGAAGTGCCTTCACTATGACGGAGGGAGCGGCGCAGTATTATTGCGATTTGTTTACTCGTTAAATATTATTACTTCACATCATAAATAACAAATATTTAATAAAAGAAAAAGAGTTTTGTAATACATGTTGTATTGTGAATTTCACATGTTAAGGAAGCGTATATTTTTGTTTTCATTAATTTTGGTATACTTTAAATTATTTCGCCAAATATGGTAATTTTTTATATATTTTTTCTGATATATTCAGATTTTTGCAGCTGCGCGCTGAAGCAATTACCACATTACATATGTCAGAATCGCGTCAATAGATACAGAAACCTAATAACGTATATTTAATATTATCAGTTCTTGTATTCTTTACTTCATGTGCAAACTACACAACTGTACTATCTCATATTGTGTTATCATTTCATAAAGTCGTAATGTAAAATATGTATTTATAATTTCGTCACAATATTTATTTTTTACTTCATACTTAAATAATAATATTTGGCATTACTACAGAAAGCGTATCTTATATTTTCAATGAGGCTACTAAAATATGTAATAATGTAATTACTAAAATATATAGTAACATATTTGGAGGCACTAATTCTAAATACCGGCACTAATCGTAATATCAGACACACCATATACATACATTATATTATGATTAAACGATAGAAGTTATCTTACGGAAAATAAACACAGAAATGTAATGTATCTTTCCTCAGTTTACTTGCCTGTGTTGTGACGACTTTTTTATTTTTTGATCGTACATTATGTCCAACATGGTTTTCGCCATTTTCACTGATTTATCACGAACACTCGATGACGAAACGGTGAATAAATACGGTGAATACTTTCGACTTGCAAAATACTTCAATAAAGCATTATCTTATCAGCAATTAGAGAAAAATATGCTGTAAAGTGGCAGTCATCCTTTTTCTGGTTAAACTCCATCTAGATAGCGCTGTTTCAACGGGCAACGGATGATTTATTTTTGATTAAAATTGTTGTATGGTTTAGCCTTTATCATATCAACCCTTATTTATAATTATTCTATATTAGAAGAATATATAGAAAAATGCACTTTCGCTTGTATAATTAGGATCATTTCGAAACAATCACAAGGTTAAAATCAAGTTAATTATTCATTATACCTATTTTGCATAATCCACTTGTTACCTTATTTTTACAAAACCAGAGAAGTGGATCTATTTATAGACGATTACTAAATCATAATCAATATTTCAAGTATGTTTCTTTATTTCGTGTTCTTTTTTTAAAGTTGAGCAATAATTGTTCTTATATATGTTCGACGAAGACCATAATGTACTGCTCTGAAAGACTTTTTTAGAAATAAATTCAATCAAGAAATAAATTTTAGATGCTAGTGTCAATTTACTTGTATTTGTATTTGTAACATAATTATTTCGTTAATAGATGGAGAAGAAAACGATATTAATTTAGAAAATATATTAATCATTTCACAGGAATAAGGAAATTTATAACTACTGCGTATGTTTACTTTTCTTTTATTTTGTATTTATTTGTTTTATCGGAAGCCTAATCCCTTTTATTTATTTCTTATACACATATATAAATAACTCATGTACTATGGCCCCATGTTCCCCATGACCTAACTAACGCATCTTCTTGATAGACTAGTAACCCCCTATTCATAAATTATTACATATTGTAAACAAAATGTAAAGTCTGTACAAGATTAATATATATATAGAGTTGATGACTATAATTCATAAAAAAGTATTCGCAGCTACTATATGTGAACTTCGTTTAGTCGATATCTCTACCTGACTATCTCAAAGCGAGTAGGTATATGACAAAAATCCATACTAAAAACAGTTGTCTCATCAAAAACCTTTACAAATGTGCATGCACAGAACTTACTGCAAGCTGTTTGATAACTCAAAATTCGCGGTTAATCCTAGGCTCTTATTGTCTCCTCAGTGGTGAAATTTATAGTGTGTTTGGTGGAGTGATTCCTTTCAGCATATTGTAGGGTTCTGCTCATGCCAGCTATCATTAAAGCAAACGAAAGTTTTAAATTAAAATTAGTTTTGAGTTTCTCTCCTATTCTCTCTTTGCAATATGTAATCAAATAAATTAAATCAGATACGAATCAGTTAACATAGGGTTCGAAATTAAAATAGCCGCATTATATCATAAGTTAGATAATAGAAACCACTAATATCATAATTTATATAAAAATCGGGTGTTGAGAATAAAACACAACGTAGTAAGATCTGACTACTAGGTAAAACTAGACGATCATGCGAAATCTCCAATCATGTATGTCCACCCGATAGGATGTTGTTGCAAGAAAATGTTCCATACAAGAGGAGGGTAAGGGACGTTATAATAGCCTTAACTATAACGACAAATATGATGATGTATTAAGAAAAAGATACGAGATTTATTCAATGTTTATAAAATAAGGAAAGATAAAATTCGTTTAAATATTTTGAACAACTAATTGAAAGCATCGATTTTTATATTTTATTATGTATCTTTTGAGGTACGTAAATTAAGTGACGTCTATATTTGTATATTTTTTGTGATGAAAGTTTATGACAAAGTAAGACAGCCACTTTCATCCTGATTGCAGCCATATAGATAGGTTACAGATTAATGAGTGTTAAGATTAGTTTTAATATCAATCACAGATTAATATTAGAGAAGTGCTAAATTTCTGGAGACATGAGGATTAGATTTGATATACTCATCTAATTAATAGAAGCCGCAATTATACTTCACTCATTAAATGTACACTTGCTTTTATAAATTAATGCGCAATAAAAAAAAGTAGAATTCAAAGGGAATCGTAATATGCTGGCAACTACTCCATATTTTTGAGTGCCCTTAATAAAGTAATTTATGTACAGTTAAAATCAGCAATTGAAGATGGCATTTGTGTTTCTCTATAAATACACGATATAGTGATTCCTTATTGTATTCTGTTATGCAGTTGTATACATAATGTGGATATTAAAAAGTAATGTATCATAATTTGGCAATAGACTAACTACAGAAATACTAGTCATGGAAATAATTTCTCGTGTGAGTACACAAATATAGGTAAAGTATATTTGGTTGCGACAGAAATTTAACAGAGTCATATCTTCAGAAAGATCGTGGGCAAAAAATCTAAATCGAGGTTTTCAGAATACGGTGAACAGTAGGGCCAATGACGTTAAAACCTGGCCAAAATACGGAAAATTCAAGTCCAGATATTGAGTATAAATTAACACAGGTTTGTTTTCAACAACCCTGTAAAGGATGTTGAAAATCCTGTAAGGGTTGTTAAAAAGGGTGTAAGTAACAAGAATCTGATATTTTCTGTCAAGAAACCTTGTCTGTTTATGTGTTCAAATATTATTTCATAATAGACCTTTTATTGTTGTCGGTTTCTTTTCACTTAGGCCCTTCAAATCTCCCATATTAATATATGTGACTTCCATAGTTATTTACACAACGATAGCAATGCACGCTACTTATATACCTCGTCGCCGATTTCCGGTTTTTAAAAAACAAACTTTTCACAAATTGAATTTTAGTTTAATTAAAATATTTATTGTAAGCACGTCTTTACAATTTGAATGTTACATCAGAACTAACTATATGGATACAGAATAAAGCATAGGTTTTAAGATGTTGCTGTCAGCATTTCTCTAAGAATTGAGATAAGAACTGCTAGCGCAGTTGTAAGGTGGCTGACATAATTCGCTTCACCCAAAGGTAAGTGTAATAAAATATATAACATCAATATAACAACTTCTCTCATTTTGTTTTTACTAAATACCTACTTATTTTCTTTTGATTCCAACAAGTTCCAGTTCCAGTACCCTTTGCTTCACTATTAAGGAATTTACTTTTCATAGTATCATAATGTAAAAAAAAATTTCAAAATAATTGTGCAAAGATTGCACAAACTGGCATTTTTAACGAAAATCATATTTCACGTTCTAGTATCGAATGTTTCCAGTTTCCAGTTCCAGTTCCTATCAACTTCACAGAAGTTACAGACAGCGAAAAAAACTGCTATCCTAACCACAATTTTGTTAATGTTAGTGACCGACTTGCGGAAATTAACTTGCGAGCCCTATTAAACCATATATTTTGTTATCTTCTTGAATCCCAAAGAGAAGTGTCGTTAGTTCTCTATAATCGCAACCTAAAAAATTGCAACATTTGAAACTTATAACAAAATGGGGGTTCGATGGCTCTTTAGGAAATAAGAAAAAGATAATATGGCAAAAACCACGACTATCTTCCACCTGATTTTGTCATCCACTGAAATTTGAGTTCGCATCAGAATGAGATGCGAACCCTTGTGTGTATGAACCCTCATACACACAAAAAAAGACCAACACCAACCAGGACATACTAAATAACCTATTAATTTCATCGGGCCCGCTAATTTCTTCCCTTCGGAAATTACCGAAGAAAAAATAAGTAAGAAAAATTCCGCCGGAAGTTCTCAAAATGCTTAAGCAAACAAATATTTCACATCAAGCTGAAAATGATTCTTCCATAAGTTCATCGGACGAAGAAAATTAAGATTTTTAACAAAATTTAATATAATACCTAATAATAATCAAATAAAATAAAGTTATCTACACAGTTTGAATAGTTTTTTTCGTTGATTAACTAACCATATTCCATTATAGGAACAAAACAGTTTTTTTGCGATAAGATTAAAGACATTCTAAATGTTACTTAAATTATGTTGGTACAATTTTTTAAGTATTTTTTTTTTTTGATTCAACACGCCAAAAGACATAAGAATAGTAAGTCCAGAGTTTTGGCGCCACTGTGCGATGTAAAAGAAATAACCCAAGAAGTAACCTAAGGAAAAGTTTAGCCTGTTTGTAAAATACTGGTAAATTATTTTTCATTCATCAGTAGATAAATAAATTCAAGATCTATTTTATTGTTTTCTTTCATTTTGTTACTGTACTGTTTTCATGTATCCAAAGTAACAGGTTTTTTAAATTTGATAGATAGAACATATGTACCAATTTAGAGTTCAAATAGATACTTAATTATGAAAAGATCAGGTGATTATAATATCAGTTAGTTATGATGAAATTAATAGTTTATAAAATGTTTATTCTTTCCCACTACTATGAACGGTGTTTCAGACTTCATTTTGCAAGTAATATCGCCATTTATTTGAAAAGATAAAAAGTTGAATGATATGAAAACACCTTTCTCTTTGTTAAAACATGTATTAATTTTCTGTGGTATTTTCTTTTCACTAAAATTAAATCCTTTTTCATATATATAGTAATATATCATACTTAATATATTAATAAAATTTCTGATATAGAACAAAATATTTTCTAAACAACTGCCTTCGACAGCACTGTGTATATTAGATCTTTACGGTAGCCCCACAAATAAAGGCGTAATAGTATAAGGTCTGAAGACCTCGCCTGTTAAACACACATCAATTGATGGATTGCCAATATATCTATTTGAAATCCGTCTGTTTGAAAATAGGAAATAAAAACCAAATTTATACAGAGCTTCGCGTCAATTTGATTTATATTAACTATGATTCAACTACATATAGAAAGAAATTGTTGAAACATTACGGAGATTGTATAGAAGAAACTGCTGTAATAACATTGAACATTTGCTTTAATTACTATCATCAGTTTTCATCTTCACTATCGTAAGTAATTTTGAGATTGGAATAGGTAACAATTTAATTATTTAATTTAATAATAATTAGATGCACCCTGTATATAAACACCCTGCTTAAAAAATAGAACATAACTCTCACATTAGTGAATCTGTCCTTTTACGATTTTCTATGAATTTATGCTTTTACGATCTTTAAGCCAAAAAAATGTTGTAGAGGTCAAAATCAGTTGTTATTTATAGATGAATATTTATTTTTATTGCAGAAATCTAATTAATTAAAATATTTCAAATGATCCAATGACCCATATCAATGAAAGACAAATGACCGTATTCGTTATTAAAAAGTATTCGCGAAAAAATAAGGGGTGTAATTAAAAAAAAAATGTTATTTTCCATATAATTCAATCTAGTCAAATAACACAGATATTGATTATGAGGAAAACTGAGTAATATGTACAATGTGTATTAAATCTTCTTCATTTCCCCATCAGTGCACCCCAATTTTTTCATCAGATTGATTTTGGTTCGTATACGAGAATTTGTGTACTAAACGTTACATTAGTTGCGTAATAAATTTAAATCTGCATGTTTGATACTCTTTAGGTGAAAATTTATTTATTTACTTAATTATTCTTTGCCATACCTTGAAGAACAGTAAACTTAAAATTGAATGAATTTTAGACAGATTTTAAGCCAAGTAATTATTATTGATTCTACTATAACAATGTATAAGAAGAATGGTGTTTTATTAATTAATTTACAGGCATTATTTCTTTAATTCCATAATTATGTGTTCAAAGGTCATTTCATATTAGACCAGGAACCAAGTGCCTTTTATTATTGTCGGTTTATTTCCACTTAGGCCCTTCAAATCTCCCAGATTAATATCTGTGACCTCCATAGTTACTTACACAACGATGGCGATGGACGCTTCGCCCAAAGGTAAGTGTTATAAAATATATGACATCAATATAACAACTTCTCTCACTTTCTTCTTTAAAGTAATAAATTTAAATCTGCATGTTTGATACTCTTTAGGTGAAAATTTATTTATTTACTTAATTATTCTTTGCCATACCTTGAAGAACCGTAAACTTAAAATTGAATGAATTTTAGACAGATTTTAAGCCAAATAATTATTATTGATTCTACTATAACAATGTATAAGAAGAATGGTGTTTTATTAATTAATTTACAGGCATTATTTCTTTAATTGCATAATTAATCATACGGATATAAATTAAATAAGAGGCCTGAAAAATTGTTTCAAACAGACTGTTAATATGTACCTCCTTCATGATATCTACAGAACCACCACGCATAGTTCAGATGCTAGAAACATATTCGATGCATCCAAATATACCCACGTAAAAAAAAACGAACAATATCCACAATTTGTGTCCCCAAGATACATCACTTAAAAATATGTTTTTAGATGATACAGGATGATATTTTTAAAGGATATCACCTCTATATATCTGGTAATGTGGGTTTACAATATAGGTATATTGACCTATAAGCTACTAAAAGGCGAACATAAATATTTACTGTATAATAGTAGATATTTATTTTATAATATAATCACTTTCAGTTTTGCATAAATGACATTAACTTTTGAATTTTAAATAGGACATATTTGTTTATGCAGTTTATAGAACAATGAATTGTAAACAATTTTTCAAATAGTATCATATTTATAAAATGAAAAACAACTCAGCTATAAGAAAAGAAACATTTTAATGTACTTTGTCGATCTTTTAATTTAACAAAATAAAGGCGCCTTTATATCTGTTAAATTTAAAGCAAATAAACATAAACATAAAACACATCACATAACTTAAACAATCCATAAATCCAAAGCTGTTTATGCGAGGGATACATAAAAATACGCGGACAACGCCCATTCCCACCGACATTGTCAGTGCTGGCGGTTGGAATAAAACCAATATCGTAACCATCAATAGCTAGTCGCATTTGCCACATAATACGCTTTAGTCAACTCGGCGACCGTGATGGTTAGTCAGAAAGCTCAATGAACAAAAACAAATAACAAAATTAATGCGTATTGATTTCAATCTTGGATTTACTTAACTCTGAGATATGTTAACGTTGTATTAACAATAAACGAAAATAAGATAAAACAAATGCAATAAGGGTGTTCTCAAATGATCCTACAACTTTATTTTCCTTGTTTTATTTACTCTACAGGGTATTTCCTAAATACATGTCGTCCACATGGTTGGGGTTCCTTATCAAGAAGTTATAGAAGTTATATTTTTATTTTTTAAAGATGTATATTTAGGTGTGGAAAATTATGAGATGAAAAATGTATAACAACATTTAGTGAGACTACTTTTCGTATATTTTTCTAAAATTGAACATTTTAAAACTCTAGGAGCAAGTTTTTTACTCATAGCCGAATTATTCTTTTTTGTAAAAATATGGTCCCACTTGCAAAATTGCTTACAATTACTCGTTCTATAAAACATAAAAAAACTACAGGAGGTCCGATCCCATACAGATAGATAGTGATCTCATTTCCAATTTGAAAATTAATTATTTAAATTAATTAATAGATATAATATATTTCAATTCACCTTTCAGTAAAAAAAGTTCTAAAGAACTTAATCGTAAACAGAGATACTGAGCTATTTCCCTTTAAAAAATTACCCGGTACAAAGCATACTTTAATATCCAACACATTTTTTAGTTCTCAGTAGAAATACATATAGTGGAGACAGAATGTATTACTGATACACTCTATTGATACGAAACCTAAACTAATCATTTAACCTAAAAAGTATAATGTTACTTACAATGAGCTGACCCCGCTGTTCGACCTTTGTATCCTTTTCTCGATGTTTTCCTTCGAATACGGATTATTTTTCATTTCAATGGCGTGTTTCCATTTTTCCTTTTCTTTCTTACTATAACTTCCTATAACATAATAATCAATTGATACGTTCTAAATCCATATGAAATCTTTACCCACCTGGGAATTCTTCAATGTTATGGTCTTCTTCCTCATCTACATTTTCAATGTTTTCATTTTCGGTTATTGCATTAGCTTCTACGTTTGTACTTTCAGGTGGTGGTGGTGGTTTTTGGAGGGATGGCCTGAAATATTGATACATTCCATTTACAGGTTCAGCTCACCTACCTGACCTGACCTTAAAAGGCATACGCCCTTTATTGGTCAAAGCATCATTAACTCAAAAATTAATATTATGGAATTAATATTATTGGAATCAATATTAAAATTATTTGATATTGTCTAAATTTCAGAAAAATGTATTAAAACTGTCTTATTATATTATTTCTTTATGGTACTTATAAATGTTCTTTTATGCAACCCATTCAGGCATTCTAAGATACACCTCCTATCTATCTGAATATTATTTTCAGATTTTAAGTGTATATCTGAGAACACATTTTTGTGTAAAGTATATGTAATAAATTGAACTTTACCTTGAAGGTGGTGTTGGAGTCTTCACTATCGTTCTTGGTAATGAGCCATACTTTTCTGTATATTCAGCTTCTTTCTCTGTATTGCTGTATATTGACAGTATCGATGCGTCTTCTACATCTAAAAAATAATCTATGGTCATAAAATTGATATCATTAAACTAATCTCAGCACATGACACATTTTATGGTACATGATAGTCGATAACAATATTTACTTGTAATTTTTATTAATTTCTGGTTAACTACCCACAATTTAAATAAATATAATATAATTATTACAGATTACTCACTATCATCATCAACAGTTATATCCGTTTTGGAAATATACGGCTCGTCATAACCATTTCTGTCTCCTCTATCCACCTCTTTTACGCCGGAATCCGCCGAGGACTCACTCTCAGATCCATTTCGCAAGGGATTCTTTCCACCAATTATCGTTTTGGACTCGACCAGGAGTGTCTGCCTTCCAGGCACCGGTTCCATGTCCCCGTAATCGGAAGCTATGTCTGACAAATCCGACGTGTCGTCGACTTCTCTGTCGCCGATCAACACCTTAAAATAATGCGCATTGGTAAAGGGCTCATAATAATCAAGATAAAAAATATCCGGATTATGTTAGAACAAACTAAAATTTAGGATCTATTAATCCTGATATCGTGACATTACATAGAAATAGTATTACACACACTTTTATGATCTAATAATAATAACTGAAGCCACAGCGCGTGATTTTTTCAGATTATCTTTTATTACGTACAAAGTAATACAAATTGATTTATGTGTATAATAGCAAAAGTTACTGTGGAAAACTTGTACTAAAACACATTTATCATATTCCCTTTTATAAAATTTCATAACTGATAAAGTGGTTAAAATGTGACGAGAATCTCGGCTCAATCTTTCCCTAATCCAAAAGAGCTACAGCCCCTCAAAAAAGTTGTTCGAAATCGGTTTTATTTTATTAAATAACTTCAAAAGGATTTAATAGGAGATTTTACAATGTTAGTCAGTTGTTACACTTTTTATATTTTACAATATGTAAGAGAAAAGCTCTGAGAGAATAGATCTATGGAAGTATAGAAGTATATTTAACCAATCTTCTTATATGATCTTTTTTTTTTAATTCCCGATGTAAAACTCGAAGTTCTTGCAGAAATAAAGTATAAACTTCAATGAGATGCACAACAGGATAACAGATTTGCTATCCTGTTGGATAAGAAAATAAAATTTGTAAGTGCGTATGAAGAACATTATAAATCCGTAGTAGAAAATTAATATTAACAGAAACGTCAAGTACTGATAAGCTTTGAACTAGTAGTATTTGAGTTTAAGCAGTGTTGTTTAAGTACTTAATATAAATAATAATAATAATATTAATAATATTAATAAAATAATAAGTAGGGTTACAGGGGAAGAATGGTCAATGGTCTCGAAGGTAAAGGGACACAGGCTGATCTTATTTAGCGGAGAGAGCAGAAGAACCGTCAAACCAGTGGGGGAAACTGGCCTCCTAGGTAAGGTCAGACAACCAGTTTAGAGGAAGAACACCTCGATTTCAAATCACCCGGTCCTCCAGTTCGGAAAAGAAGTCGAGAAATACAACCTGGACATAGTTACAATGACAGAAACAAAAAGGAAAGGGAAATACAGTATATAATTTATGTACTGTATACTAATGTTTAGTACTGTATACTAATTAAAATTAAATTAATATTTCATTTTCAAAATTTAAAACAAAAATAAAACTAGTTTGTCTCTAAAAAAGATAAGTTAAAGTTTAATAAGTCATATTTTACAGATTTTGGAAACAAAGTAAGAAAAACTCTAAATCAAAACTATTGAAGAAAAATCAGACCACTAAGCTGATTAATTATTCTAGCTATATTACTATCAAGTTAACTTTGTTAGTCATACTTTTTTTCAAAGGTACCTGGATAATGTGGCAGATGAAAATCTCTCATGGTGAGGAGGCTTGTCAAGAACATCCTTATAACAATAAACAACTTATTTCATGAATGAAATATTTTCCAGAATGGTAGTACAAAAATTTTCTTCGACAAAGTAGATTCGATAGACATTGTTTGAATTTGAAAGATATTCTCACATTTCTACAAAGCAACTGGAAGAAAAGTGACATGATGTAAATAATCATGTCGACTATTCCACAGTTGGAATATTGTTAAAAAAAAAGTTCCACCCTTATAAAGTACCTCTAGTACAAGAGTTGCATGAAGATGATCCAGATCGTCGTATACAATTTTATGAAGATTATTAGTGGTTGGCATTTTGAAGAAAATTTTATTTAGTTGTATTTTTCTCAAAAAATACCCTCTATATTATAAATGGCAAATAGGAAACCCTCACTATAGGGCTCTGTTGTACTCGGAAAACTTTTAGGAATTAATTTTTATAAAGAAGAGGGAGTTGCAGTTTAAACAATACTACGATGACGAAAAAATATGTGATATCTCTGCAACTTAAGACTTTTGCGGAATAAAGTTTTGTGGATGTCTGTCTGTTTAAAAAACTTTTTCTTTATTGTACAGGAACAGTATACCAGAACTGTAATATATTAAATAAATGGAAGATATTCTAGAATATCATACTGAAATGATAACAGAATTTTTTGCTCTTTTAAAACCCATTACAGTGTAGTTTTATTATTTTCTATTAGTAAAAGGTATTCAGTGGAATAAAAAAAATTATTTGATTATGTTGAGATATTATTTTGTAAAGATATATTCATTCGGAATAACTAATAATTTCCAAATTGTATACTTAATATACAAATTTCTGTTGTTTAATAAACTTAGTTGGTCCACATGATTTGGGCCAAGTAAGTTGGCTCTGTCTGTAGTGAACAATTAATTTAAGAATCTAGTCTCATGGGAATCCTCACTCAATTTACTCTAAAGATCTTCCGGCGGAGTTTGATGTTAATATATATTCTGGTGCTATAAATGGTATCCATTGTAGGGTTTACATCTAACTTTCCTGTCCAAGATGACCATTACCTCGTAGTTTTCTAAAGAATCATTTTTTCGAATATCTGCAGGCCTTTCTTCTATGCGAAAATAATTTTAGGTGCATTATGTTTTGCTTTTATGATCCATGTTATTTAGCCATAAACTAGGGCTGAATAATAATTATTTTGAATAACATAATTGTCTACTCATCATACATATCTTAGACTCTTTGAACACAACCAACTACCAGAGAGGAGTTAACTGATATAATTCCAGAAGCATGTGGAAATTTGTAAGTTATCCTGATGTTATTTATAACCCACCCATTTTATTTTCTGCCTAGGTACCCAAAAGTTATGGAAGTCAAAATAATACATTGGGCAACTGTTGTTATTTGCCAGTTATTTTATTTTAAGCCACTTTCTTATGCCTAATGAGAAATACCATAGCCCATATTTGCTATCATTTATTTATTTTTTCTTTTACGAAAATATTCATAACAATGCCAAGGTGGTTTTGAAATGGCGTACTAGAGGATTTCTCATTTATTTAAAATATTAACAGTCACGACACATGACGTATTCCCATATAACAAAAATACTGGTAATAAAATGTTTGTAGTTGTTAATAATGGTTTTAATTTTACACAAAAACCTGTAATTTTAAAGTAACCCCTAACATATTTTCTTTATGTAAAAAGACTCAAAATTTTCTGAAACTAATTTTAATTGTAAGTTAGTAAAAACGTGAAATTAAAAAAAAATGTTAGTTAAATTGTGCTAAATAATACTTATAGATAAACCTAGACCAAATTAAACTATGAATGCCGTGCGTTTTTTCTATATCGCTTGTTGTTAGTATTATTCCACATATTTTTCAGTGTTCCTGTTTCATATTCTGATTTGCTATTGCATAAGATTTATATTTTATACATCGTTTTGTTCAATTTGGTAAAATAGTAACAGCTAAAATCAAGTTTATGGATCAATTGGCTGAAGGTGAAGATCCATTACATTAGAACCATTGTAATTTCATTTCAGTCTAAATATATTACCTATCAAAATAGTAGTACATTTTTAGTAATGAATCAAATATAAAATGTGTGGAATTATGTGGTTAATGTTTGAAATTATGTGGATAATAATTGGAATTAGGTGGATAGTTACCTTTGCTTCTGTGGTTGGATTTGGTACTAACATAGGTACTGGCACTGGAGAATGGCTTCCTTGAAACTGTCGCTTTTGAAGAAACCAATTTTGTTCATCTTCGTTTATCGTGGAAGAAGTTCGAAAGTAGTCGGTGTCATCTTCTTCGTTTTCGGAATCTGTTTGTGAAACTTCTTCGATATCTTGTTTTATCTAAAATAATCATTAATAATTACTATCAAATCTTTAAAACATGTCGTTCAAGACTAGAATATTTAAAATGGACAAACAAATACATGTATATCTGTGTATAAAATTAATTCATATGTAATATTCATGAAGATAATCGTATGTGCTTACATTCAAAGTCAGTATATGATGTTCTACAATTACAAATTATAAATGAGATACTTTTGACAAAAATAAAAATTGTTTATTTATAAAATTTGGTTAATGTGAATCTGGTATGAAAAACATTGCAATATTTAGTTTCCTAAACAAATAGAAAATTAATAAAAAGTTTCATCAGAAACTATCCTAAATATGCAATTATCAAATTAATTAAAATACAATAGAATAACTGAACGATATCTAAAACATTGCGAATTTCATAATGAAACGATAAAAAGATAATACATCATCGTTAACAACTTAATATTATCTTAAAGAGTATAATAGCTCTTATAGATTAATAATGTTGAACATGTTAGTGTCTTACACAGTTTTAAGAAAATGGAAGGTTAATTGCTTTCACGAATGCTATTTTCAAAAAAAGTTTTAAACAAAATGTTTGAAATGCATGTGAATTGTCTTTTCTTTGTTGATATTCGTTGCAATCTATATATAAGAATTATAAAAAATAATATATATTTTTACTATTCCTGTATGTCAGTTTACGGTCACTTAAACATCACAGTAAGAAACTAGTTATCTTTATCTTATATTTCAAGTTATTAGACCATTGCTAGATGGGAAAGACATCGTTATAAATGTATGATCGTTATTATTACTTTTATTTTAGCTATTGCATTACCAATTTTGACTATTCAAATGTGTTGAGAATTTGAAGAAGTAAATTCTCAATGCATCAGTTAGTTCTAATATTTCAATTGAGTAGATCATCTACAGAAGAACAAAATATATTATAAATTATACTATTTCTATTTCTTGAGAATTTACTTCAAGTGAAGTGTCAATATAACAATTAAAAGAAGATACGAAGGATCAGCCTATTAATATTGTTTTCATAAAGGGCCAAATACATAAACATAAGCATGTCAAAAACCTCAATTTTCGCGAGAATTGTCACAATATAAGAACAAGTTCAATAATATATAAATGACCATTATTATGGCTACTTTTCTAAAGATAAGAACAAATCAGTAACTACTTATCAGATGTATTATGTAGAACTTTCAAAGATATTATCTGTTAAATATAAAATTACGAGTCCCCATCATAACAAAAATATTAGCTACTATAAACTCTACCTTTTTATGTGTTAGATAGATACTTATGATATCACGTAAATTTAGATTATTCACCAACGTCTACCCTTGATACAATGAAAAATAGTAATCGATGGACTTGACGTTTCAACTTTTTTCATACATAAGACAAAAAGCAATAAATATAGATTATTGAACAAATTTTTGTTGAGAATTTTATATTAGAAGCTTTGAACATTTTGTATGAAAACATTTTTCATATCAATCGACACAACTTGGTGATCATGATACCTGATTACTGTGATAATAAACCACCGACTGTGATCTATTTTCAAATCTATGGAAATATTTTAAAGGAAAGAATTTTTCATTAAATTAAATCAAGAAATAGTTATTACTGCAACAGAGGGTTTGCCGATCAAAGCCCAGAATGCATTAAAAGTGCTTTACTAGATTTGTAAATTTTACAAATTCGGATAAATAATAAACAGTTTTAAAACCTTAAAAGGGACTTTTCCGCACGTAGAACATCTCTCGAAATTGAGTGGCCGAAAAAATATATAAACCAACACATAAATGCAGAATAGGTATGTGTTTTATGCGTAATTTTACTTTTCTCAAATAGCCCACCTTCGTGTTTTCTCATGATCCATGGACAAGGTGAGGTGTGTCCTATCTACTTCAAAATCAATAGATGTCGTCTGGTAGACGTCCCTAACCAGAATCAGTCGAAGCCCGATCGATCCGACATAATTTAATTGACTGATCGTGCTAACAAAAAAAAATTCTCAAATAGTCCACCATTGGCCTTTCTCATGGCCCATGTACATGGTAAAGTGTGTTCTATCCACCTCAAATTCAATAGTTGTCATCTGGAAGACGTCCCCAATCAGAATCAGTCAAAACCCGATTAATCCGACACGATTTAGTTGAATTATCGTGCTAACAAGAATAAATGCCGACGACAACAACGACGACAACAACGACAACGACACTCACAGCAAAAAATGTTTAAAAACCATTATTTTTTTTAGTTTTTAGTCCGAAAAACGAAAAATAAACCCAAAAAAAATTTTGTTTTTTCACTATTTCTTTACACTATTACATTACTTTTCCGCGTATAGTGGAGTGCGGAAAAGTAAAACGTTTAAAAGAATTATCATTATTTTTGTGTTCTAAATTTATCAGTCGCATAGAAAAAATTCTTATATGACTCACAAATAATAAGATACTATAACTATTATATTAATAATTATATTTGAATTAATAATTATCTAAAAATGAGTTAATGCCTTTGCCTAACAAAACAACCTTTCTATAACGTCATAAAAAGGTACAATGTTCGTCATATTCTCCTACATATCCATATATTACTAGTAGCGAAAATTAACCGATATCAGTCTAATAAAGCATACTGTACAGTAACTTTGTAGCATAAGTAACTGTTAAATAAGTAAATATGAACGTGTTAAATATTTTTTTTTCGTTGACTTAAAATTCATATTATAGATTTTATTGAAGTTGTATATTATACAAAATTCTAATCTATAACACCTTAGAACTGAGAAATTGATGTTGTATAAATTATAGAATTTAGTTCTGAGATAAAATGAAACCTTTGACAAATGTTACATTTTCATTCTTATGACTCATACATTTTCCCATTCTTATGTAATAATACACAATTGAACAGCGCGTTAAGATTGTTGGAGACTTCTACGAAAATAGGCGTTCAAATCAAAATGCATTTCGTGCACTTCGTGACTTTTTTGGTCAGCATAATCGACCAAATGTGTCCACAATAGGGAGAATTATGCGCAAATTTCAGCAAACCGGATCTGTAGGAAATGTGAAAATACGTGTGCATGTTCGCCCAATTCGTTCTGCGGAAAACATTGCTGTTGTTCGCGATAGTATAGCAGAAGAGCCGTCAACCTCGACTCGTCGTCGTGCCCAATAATTGAACATCTCACGAACATCACTGATGCGAATTTTGAATAAATATTTGAATTTACACGCTTACAAGGTTTAATTGACTCAAGAGCTGAAGCCTACTGACCATTTCAAGCGTCGTCAATACGCCGAATGGTTGGTTGAACAGACAGAAGTGAATGGTGACTTTACAAAGAAAACCATCTTCAGCGACGAGGCCCACTTTCACCTCTGTGGATTCGTTAACAAGCAGAATTGCCGCATTTGGGCAAATCAGATTCAACGAGTGATTGTTGAAAAGCCGATGCATCCACAAAGAGTGACTGTTTGGTGCGGTTTATGGGCTGGCGGCGTCATCGGGCCGTACTTCTTCGAAAATGAGGTCGGCCAAGCAGTTACCGTGAATGGTGTTCGCTATCGCGAGATGATAACGGACTTCTTGTGGCCAGAAATTGAGGATATGGACCTGGACGATATGTGGTTCCAACAGGATGGTGCCACTTGCCACACAGCCAACGAAACAATGCCACTTTTGCGCGAGAAATTCAATGGCCGTGTTATCTCACGTCGTGGCGATGTTAATTGGCCGCCACGATCATGTGATTTGACACCGTTGGACTTCTTTCTTTGGGGATATTTAAAAGAAAAAGTGTACGTCGATAAGCCAAGAACAATTCAAGAGCTAAAGGATGAGATAATTCGGCACATTAACGACATTGAACATCAATTATGTCTCAGAGTCATTGAAAATATGGATCATCGGATAGAAGGTATGCTACCAAAGCCGTAGCGAGCATTTGGCCGATATTTTGTTTCACACACAATTGTCATAGATCCTTCTATCATAATAAAATATATTAAGATAATTCTCTGAAAACTTTTTGTTCTATTTACAATTAACATCGTGCGTTTTGGTTGGACCACTTTTTATATATTTTTTTTTCAATTCTATTGGGATGTCCAAAATGTTCGTTCGGTTTTCCGAGTTAATCACTTGTGTCACGGCCTATAATGTCATGCGCACAACTGCAGCCTCGAAGCCTTCCTCCCTATTTAACCCTTTTTATTAATTTAACTGTTATTTATTCCTGTCATACCCGTGAACTTGTTTTATTATTGTTGTGCGTGAGCTTAATTGAAAATGAGTGAAACCGAACATTTTAGGCGCGTGATGCTTTTTTATTTTAAAAAAGGCAAAAGAGCCGCTAAAACTTGCCGCAAATTGTGTTCTGTGTACGGCAATAATGTTATTCAAGATGGAACGTGTCAAAAGTGGTTCAAGAGATTTCGATCTGGCGATCTTTCCCTCACGAACGCCCCAAGATCAGGCCGACCTAAAGAAGTCGTTCCCAAGCATTTACGAACCTTAGTTGAGACAAATCCTCGCCAAACCATACGTGAGCTTGCAGAGAGAATCGGAACTTCAAAATCTAGTATACAGAATCACCTTAAACAACTTGGGTTTGTAAGTAGACTCGATGTTTGGGTTCCTCACGAATTCAACGAATCCAATGGATCGCATCAATATCCTGCGATATGTTAAGGATTCGTCAACGTAGCGATCCCTTTTTGAGAAATATGTTTACTGAAGATGAAAAGTGGATCATTAGCGACGAAGAATATCGTAGAGAAAGTTGAGTGAACCTTCTCAATCCACACCAAAGGCAGAGCTTCACCCCAGGGAAGTTTCGTTGTCCGTCTGGTGGGATATCAAATAAATCATTTATTTATAGCTACTCCCGAGGAACGAAACAATAAATACGAACGTTTACTGCCAAAAAATTGAGCCAGTCCATACACGAAAGGCGCCCAGGACTTGTAAATCGTAACAAGGTCATCTTCTATTACGACAACACTCGACCTCACACTTCTCTGCAGACCCGGAGGAAATTGTTGGAGTGAGGGTGGGATATTTTATCCCATCCACCGTGTTCTCCAGACCTGGTGCTCTCGGATTTTCACCTATTCCGCTCTATGGATAACAGTTTACGAAACTTAACATTTGCCAATGACGAGGAAGTCAGAAATCATTCAATACCGTTTTCTGCGAGCAAACTGCAAAGTTTTTATGAAAATGATATTATGAAGCTTACCGAGAGGTGGGGGAACGTTATTGACAATCGAGGAATGTACATTATTGATTAAATAATGTTAATAGTACATACTTATGAAAAAACCAAACGAACTTTTTGGACAACCCTATATGAACGTGTTATACTTTTGAATTATAAATTCAAGAGTAAGAATTTTATTTTGAAAATGAACGTAGGAAATATCTTTTCTTAATAAAGATGTGGTAACATAAAATATACTTTCATCAAGCTGTCAATACTTCACACAATCGAAAGTCCAAAAAGTATAGTGCTCGATAAAATTGATATTAATTTTTTTTTAGAAAATCACTCATACATTTTTAAATATATAGGTACTTTAAATACAACTTTACGAGCTACCCTTTATTTTTTTTTTAATAAAATTTTATTACGTCCAGTAAAATGTAATAAGGGATTTAAGAATTTGTGTGAGAAAATGAATTTTTGAAATCGACAGGAAATAGAAAACAATACGAGAGAGCCACTGATATAAAACAAAATGCTTCATTCGCATTTAATGTTGGGCAGCATTAGAACTATTAATTTTCTTAATTATATCAAGAAATTTTTATGTTTAATTAATATTCTTGTTGTTGTGCTGAGGAGGGGCTTCTATGGACGCCCTCTGACAGTACGGGTGTCCATTTCCTGTTTGACAAGAAATATAAGATCACCCTCACCAGTAAGACCGACTGGATAGAGGGTCGAGCTGGTAGATCGCTCACTACCGACGAGCTAGTTGCAGTTACAATCGGTGTTCTGGGGGCCAACTAAAATCGGACCCAGAAGAAGGTATGTATCTGCTCGGATAGCAGGGCGGTGTTGGTAGCCCTGAATTCACCAACGACAAAGTCGAAGCTGGTTTATAATTGCTATGGAGCATTGAACCACTTGGCAGGGAAGGGACCGGTAGAACTCTTATGGATACCTGGGTATAATGGCATTAAGGGAAATCTAATTACAGTTGACCTTGCCAGACTAGGGACCAAGAAAAACCTCTATGGACCAGAACCTGCAGTGGGAATAAGTCGGAATCTGATCAGAGACCGCATCAATGGCTGGGTAAGAGACCAGCACAATAACAGATGGAGAGGAGTAATGGGTTGTCGAATAACCAAACTCTTCATCGAATACTCAGAGATTCAGAAATGGGCCCAAAAATTCATTAAATTGAACAGACACAAAGCTAGAATCCTGGTGTGAATCATAATGGGCCACCATAGTAGCCTGAATGCATATAAGCACAATCTGACGCTGACTGACAGCCCGGCTTACAGATACTGTAGAGAAGACGAGGAAACCTCGATTCATCTTCTTTACACCTGCCCCGCACTAGAGAAGAGGAGGTGCCTTATATTAGGGACCCCTGTTATCCTAGAGGAGACGAGGCTTAAGGCGGGGGACGTGCCTAAATTGCTCCTTTTATGTGATAGCATTTTTGGATAATGACCCGGATAAGAGGGAATCGCCAAGGGACTACCCATGCGATCAGTGGCTGATGAGGCCAAAACCCATATAACATAATAATAATATTAGTCGAATAATTACTCAAAATGTTTCTTATGTAACCATCCCTTATTTTACTTCACTGTAATTTAAAAGTGGTTTTTTCAAAAGGTGTAATCAAAAATCAGTCTTTCCATTAAAAGACAGTGTCAGTGACATTATAAGTTTCAAAAATATGTCTTGAAAATAATTAAAGAATACCTCACAAAGTGTCATTTCAAATACATCTTTTGACATATCCCAGTTAAAAAAGAAGCAGTACCAATTTTGTCGAATGCATGCATTATTTTTCGGACACACTGTATATTGGTAGAAATAGTAGTAACAGAGACAGAATCGGCTTACCGTGAGAGTCACCCGATCCACATATTTCCTCGACCCAAAACTCGAATCGCTGTGTATCCAATCGTCTATGCTCGATACCGAGGATGAGTCTAGATCCGTAGTTTTCCATTTATTATCTAAGGTCTCTTCGCCGAAGAAATATTCCTTGTTATCTCTGTGTCGTGAAGAGTTCGATAGTCTACTCGAAACGCTGGCTGCTGAAGAAGATGGCAAATTGTTCTGGCAGCTACTTATAACCTAAAACAGAAAAACTGTATTAAATTAAGGATTTATTAACACAACGTTGTTTTCAAATTGGGATACGTTTTGTTTTGGCTTCGGTTTCTTAACAGCAATTGTCACAATAGCCATGTTGGTTTTCACAAATTAAATTTAGGTATTGATCTTTCTAACATCTGACTACTTGCTTGAGAGTAATACGAAACCATACGTATACGATGTGACTCGAGTTACACCATTACACACCGATAATTAAAAAAGCGCAATGATGTACTACTGAATGATCCAATGGCCTTTTTATAAAAAAAAAATTAATTTAAAATTTCATAAACTTGGAAGCTTATTGGACAGTTCCAATTTATCCTGGCTTTCGGATACCCCGCATCAAACTAAATTTTATTTACCACCAACATTTCGTCATCAATTAGAGATGACTTATTTAGAGTTTATTTTTAAATAATTGCGAAGATCCCTCCAGACACCAAGGAGAGTGACACTTCGAAACTTGACAACAAGTAATACCTTGGCTTACTGACTTAAACAAATTTTGAAAAAGATAAAATAATACTTCCATATCCTCTTTAAATGAAGCAAACAATCAACAACTAGTTTTCACTTACATTTTAATATAAAATTTGTGGAAAACTAATACACCTTTTAAATTATTACTTTTTAATTATTATTAATTAAAAATATTACCAAATATGTCAATAATCAATTTCAAATAATTTTTAATATTAACATTTCCCAAAATGTTAAAAGACTTTTGTTTTGAACAGTTTATGAAAAATAATAGTGTAACATAACACGTTGTGGTTTTAAAGTAACTTTTAACATGAGAAATGTGATTTTTCATGCAATAATTGATAATTTTTACGTATTATTGAGAATATTTAATTGTATATTGAGAAAAAGAAAGACCTGTTGGTAACGAAAAAAACAGTTGCACAACCAATTAAAGAAGGATAAAAGGTCCATTGAAGTTAATTCTATTCATATCCATTGAAGTTAATCCTTATCCAGAATAGTTTATTAATAAATAGAAGTGTAGATATTGTCCTATAGAAAAACCATTAAAACTCCATGTACCTCCATGTATCTCCGTCATTAAAAACTGTTGTTTCCATACTTTTTCAACATTAACAATCTGAGGATATTATTAACTTCATGAGTTTTCTCACTATAACATTAAACATCGGAATATCGAAAAATTTAATTCAGCAATTCACAATCAATCTCATGGGATACCGTATGCAATGATACAAATAGTTATGTAGTTTTTTATAACAATGGCATCGACTTCTAAGGCCATTAGGTATTATTAGGCAGAAAGGAGTTAATTAGTTAAGTTAATTAGAGTGCACCCAATTCTCATCCTCTTAATTGCCATATGTTCTCCTCTAGTCACTAATCTTCACGGTTGTACACGGGTTTAATAGATTTTAGTCTTATATTGCTAGAATTCCAATAATACTGGAATGTTCTATGATTATATGATCAATTTTTGAACTTCCATTTTAACATCCATGCGAAGGGCGTGAACGTTTTCAACAGTTCCGTGATTAGTTGTTTTTAATGCTGTTAATCAATATTTTATTCCTATGCGACCAAGAATCCACATTAAATAAGTAACTGTATCATTAGTCGCCAGGCGGTGGACCAGATTCGGGATTTATTGGATAAGGAGATTGGAAATAAATTGCGTTTGATAGGGCTTGTAGATTCAATACAGTGTAGATGTCGAAGAATGATAACATGTAATTCAATTATGTAGATTGATGTGTAGTTAGGAAATCTCCAGGAAAGAGGTCCTTCCAGAATTAAGTGACAAAAGCAGACGCTGCTCTGTATTCGGTTTCGGAACCGTCAGTATACATTATCTCACTACCAGGATATCTTTCAATAATAGATCAAAAAGTGGATAACAAAGTGAATTTTTTATATCTTTTACGTGAAACGTGTATTTCAGGCGCAGTCATCAACCAAGGAGGGGTTTTATTAAACCTTTGCGTACATACATTGGGTAAGTTTATGAAGAACATGCTCAATGATCCAGCAAATCTTGCACAAACTGGTTTGGTAATTGTCAAACGGTTTTCATACGAGTACATTTCACGTATACTTCCGTCAAGTAGTATATCATAGTTCAAATGTGGTGGCTAACTTTTAGTTCTTGATGTATAATTTAGGAGATGTTGTTTATTTCTAAATGCTGAAAAGAAAGTCTGGATTCACTGCTTAATGTCTCCTCCAATGGACTTATACGAAAACCATCTGCTGCGAGTCTCCGTTCAGTACCTTAAATAGATTCCAGCGTTTTAAGCATAGTAGTTTAAACAGAGTTTGAGATAAATTACGAATCTATTATTAATATTTGGGCGCACTAAGGGTTTGAACCGTATTCTAAATGTCGAATTAACACGTTCCTGATCAGAGCTCCAATCAAGATTGGACAGAGTTTTAATTATGTTTAATATTTTCTTGCATATTATTATAGTGTGCTCGATGTTAGGGTCTCAATATAATAACTTCTTATCAAGAATTACCCCTAAGAGTGTCCCCATAATTTATAATACTGGATCTCGGCGAGGTTCACGCAATCTACAAGAATGCCTTTTGTTTTCATTGTGGAAAATTTAAAACTCTCATGATTAGTTTCTTCCATTACAGTTATGTAGTTAATTTGATTCGTTCAATAGAAAAACCTAGTCAGTAGGTAGTTTATCCAACAAGTTCTGTTATTGAGAAAGTCAGTCATTTTCTTTGAAAATCGTCTTGTTTAATGTTCTACAAACAGTAATTATTTATATCAAGTAAAAATTGTAAGGTGAAGTTTGATTCAATAAGTAGGAAGATGTCTCTGTCAACCTCAGATTCATCGTCATAAACATACTTCAACTACTTTGTCAAAACTAAATAAGGTGATCAAAAACTACACACATTTACAAAACTATAGACTAGAAGAAGGTGACTGGTCCAGAATTATATACTATACAGTAATGCATACTATAAGTCATGGATTATATATTGTTGATGGAATCGGTAGTATATCTAAAAGTAATCATTGTTAACTCGATAACAATCTAGATTATAACCAATGACAAGAGTTCGTTTCTAAGGATCTAAAGAGGCAAAAAGAGGACATCTACTGACAATATAGAATGCGTATTATATTCAACTCTCATAATTTCGAAGGTTAATGTTTTCTTATGATTTTTAACATATTAAACATTTTTCGTTTAATTACACTTTGTGATCAAATGACTAAACGGTTGATCAAGATCAATATGTGTAAGAATTTACAACGTATTTTAAACTAATTTAATGTAATTCGATGTTTACGTTCTTGCTACTACTCTCCTCTTATCTACTCAATTCTGTGAACTACTTACTTAGTATTTTTAGGGAATAGAAGTGTGAAATAATAACAACAGATCAATAAATCAAGAAATATTAACAATATGATACAAGTCACTAAAGCAGTACATCTATTTTTAGATTCTAAATGTATTTTTGTGGATATATACGTGTTACTGCATTTCTAAGAAAGTAAATATGTAAAATAGTTTGAGAAAAACACGTAACGTCAATGCATTATTGATTAATGAGGTGCCAATGTCAAGGTCCAAGTTCGTTTACAACTATAGAAATTCATTTTACATTTCCCAATGATTGTTTTTAAAATAAATTTGTGCTTATGTGGTAGTAAAATGAATTTAATGTTTGATAATTTAAATTTTTCAAAATGATTTTTTTATTAACTTTTAAAGTAATGTTACATATAATTACAACTTGGACGATTCTTGATACATTTTGTTAAAAAACTGTTCCATTATATAATAGCCCTTCAATGATATTATTCTATTATTATAGTAATATACGTTTAATAAAATATCCTTCGTAATAATCAGTTACACATAAAGTGGTGTATTATTAGAGTAAAAGTTTCTGAACCATCCAATTTTGACACTTAACTGGGCCTTCCTTGATTATTTTAAAAAATAATTTAGAAAGTATTTAGTTAACGATTATTAATATTATTTAGTCAACCTATTAATACATCAAGGATCACTAAATTATCCAATTTCATGTGTACTATGAATATTTGTATTCCATACTTTTGCAATATTTTATTTTAGAATCTTGATACTATATCATCTTCCTGTATTCTTCAACTGCATTGAGTGGTTAAATAAGTTTTTACGTTTTATGAAACTATAAACTTTTCCCAGATAGCGTCCATGTAAATAAAATTATCACCTTGTTTATTATGGCTGTTGCTAGGAGGTCCTCGTAAGTTCTATTGCTTTCATCTGAAGGAGCAACGGGATGATCGTGAGCCTTCTGAAAGCTAGAGAGGTTTACGGTCTCTTGTAGAAGCCTCTCGATCAACTGCTTCAGAGCAGCGTGGGCGGTGCAGGGCGACTGGCCAGAAATTGGCAAATCTGAAACAAGTAGAAAGGTCCGATGGATTATCTCAAGTAAGCAATAACAAGAATACGAGTAAACATAGGATAAAGTACAAAATACAGAATAACAACGTTATTATAAATTTGTATTATCTCAGTTATAAATCTATAAGAGTGTCAATCCCCTTTAATGTAGGGTAAAGTACAAGTACAAATGGATGGAAATATTTTGTGGGAGCAGGACGAACACCAGTGAGGATCAAGATCGATATACGAGTATAACCATATGACGAACACATTGCTGCCAGTGAAATATATTCTAGAACAACGAAGAGATTGTACGGTCGCTAAAATTTTTTACATTAACAATTTAAACAACAAATTTCTCACAACCAAAGAGTAAAACATAAACACATGTTAATCGTTATGATAAAGTTTAATTGCATCTCATATTGTCATTCGTATGATGAGAGAAAGACTATTAAAGTTGAACACATAAGGACATAAGCAGCGTCGTTTAATGCCAAAACGAACGAATTAATAGACAGCTGCAACTGTTGTCATATTTCGTCTATTAAACATATGTCATTTAAAATGGTGAAGAAAGTGTCTGACTTTGAAGCCATCATATTTTGGTTATTTCAATATTTAGTTCATTAGTTAGTGTAATAAAATAATGAAATAGATATGAAGACGATAATCAAAAATACAGTATTCTAAATGGTATACGCTTACTAAGAAAAAATATGTAAAAAGTTGAAATTTGCAATTACTTAATTGCGTATATTCTTATAAGTAATTGAATTATTATATTATCATAATTAGGTACTAAACAGAATTATAAGAATTTGTTTCTTTATAAAATGAATAGACTCTATATGAACCACCATATTTTATATTGTTTGTAAAAGAAAAAAATCGTCTTTCTAATTACACCATAGACAAAAGTAAATGAAAACTTATTCAAAATATGTTACAAGATTCTACTAAAAGGTAGATGAAGAATATATGATATACTTTTTTTCTAATTTCCCGAACAGTCAAAATACCCACGTACCGATAAGATAAAAGATCAAACCTTTATAACTCTAAAACAAAGGCCACATCAAAATCTTTACATTCTCTAATGAATTTGCCTCAAAGAAAAGACATCGAGAATGAATCTTCTATTTTTTCGTCTCTTACAATTATATGGCGCCATCATAAGATATCCCGAAGTTATATAAGAAAGAAGTAATTGTCAAAATAGTGTTCCATTTATATAAATAATAGACTTTCCAAAGATCCTAGTAGTAATTTTATATCTTCCCTGCTGTTTCTAATGATCTTGATAACATGAAGATAAGTACTTGCCCGTGATTAAAACAATGTGGCGAAGCTATCCTTCAGAGACGTCATTCGATGGTTTTTAAAATCTATTGGAGACTCATCTACAATTTATGGTTGTTTGCCTTCCAGGTAATGATAGCTGTCCAAAACTCTTCTTGTCTTACACGCTACGAGTGTAAAATAATGTTGAAAAAGCCGAATTTAGATAAGCAAAACTAGGGATTTCATCTCATCAGGTTCTAAATTTAATTAAAGAGTCATCAATGTTATATTAAGACTTATTTTGAAACGAGAGAACTCAGCTTGGTTGAAGAAACACCGACACGTTTTTATAAATATAAAAGCCTTCCTATATATTTTATTGTTCTGTGTTAAATCTCAGAATAAGATAAAGTGCTCCATCTAATCTACTTGAAGTATTTATTTCCCGTAATGTGGGGACTGGAAAATATTTTCGTTACTTAAATGAGCACTTTGTATTCATTTAAATATTTTCACAACGTCACTTATTTTTTTAACAGAATATAGTTGTAGAGACAGGATGGGGCACACACAATATTCTAAATTTAAGTTTCCTCATAAGGAATTAGTCCATTCTAAGTTGAATCAACAATAGTGGCCATGTTATACTTAAAGGAGAATATTTAACTAATGTTTTGTAAATGTATACGAACAAAATTGTAGAAATAATTAAAATTCCCACAGACTGCAAGTAAATTATTTGGGACAGTAAATCATAAGAAATAATAACTGATGTCTAAATGGTGTACTAAAAACATATTATTGCCGAACATTAATAAATCCAAGTGGTTCTAAATCAAGTACAAATATATGCACAGAGTGTCTCATTTGGAACTATAGAATGTGATTAATGTATAAAACTAACAATGTGTGACGAACTGAGGTTTTTATTCTTCAACATAAAATGGAGTCGATACAGATGCAAATGGAAAACCTGTATTGATGTCATACGTTTAGCAAAATAGTCCATAACACAGGCACATAGAACTGGCTGCAGTTCCCGAATAATACGTTGAAAGTTTGCTTTGATGACATTTATTATTGCTGGCTGGGTGGCGTACCATTTTCTCTTGACATACGCCCAAAAAAGAAAGTCCAGTGGTGTTAAATTACATGATCTTGCAGGACAATTTATGTCACCATTCCGCGGGACAACATGATCAAAAAATTTGGTATGCAACAGAGTTGTGGTTGAATGTGCTGTATGACACATTGCACCGTCTTTCTGAAACCACATGTTGTTTAAATCCAAATCATCAATGGAAGAATAAATTATCTACGTGTTGCAATAGTGTTCCCCATTTACTGTGATATCATTGTCAGCTTTATTTTCAAAGAAGTCTGGTCCAGTTACTCAACCACTTCAAAATGCGCACCAAATGATGTATTTCTTTTTCGTGAACAGTATATGGATAATTTTGTTTGCCGACGTATCCGTCAAGAAGAAAATGTATTTAATCGCTGAACAAAATTTTGTTGCAAAAAATCAGCAGCACCTTCTTTTTTTTTAACTAACCCAATTAACAAATGTACGACCTTGTAAACTGTATGTAATTTTTAATTGTTGTGTCAACCAAATTTTTTATGCTGACAGATGCAGATATTTCTTTAAAATTCGATGCGTGGTGGCTCTTGACAGATTTAATTGTTGTGCGCGACGTTTAGTTGATATGTTTGAATACTCCCGTACACTCTCTATCACTGCAGCAACATTTTCATCTGATCGACCACGGCGAGGATGTATTGGTGTTGCCTTATCAATAACAGAACCCATATCTTCAAATTTCTTGAATAAATTACGAACTGATAACTCTGTAGGCGCTTCATATTGTTATGATTTTGTACGAATTCTTTTTTAATGAAACTGTAAATGATCGCTCACTTTCATAAAACAGTTGTACACAAGCTACTCGTTGTTGAACTGTTAATTGCGGCACGTTGACGTCGTATAGAGGTGACATTTGTTAAACATTGAGGCCCTATTTATGACAGAACACAATATAAATCCTTTCGTTCCAACTGAGAAACCGTACCTAGAAATAGTACATTAAATAGAACTAAATTTTGAACAGGTGTAAATTCTGTATACTTATAATTCTACATCAGGAAAAGACTTTAATTGGTGAATTTAGGACGTCATATAGAAGTAAGTAATCGAAAGTAGTATTTGAGAAATCTTAAATAATCGTTGTAATAGTAAGATTAGATTTAATAACAAATCTAATTATTAGCGTAATCAGATTGGTTTAGATGTTTAAAATTTCTTTTCACTTAAAAATAACGTTTCAGTTTGTGAACATTAATATATGAAAGTGAACTTATTCTTAACATATTTATGTGTATAATTATAAATTTCTTGTTAATGATACAAAAAAATAAATATGAATAGCAATAAAAGAGTTAAATATTGTATTAATAGGTGTTCATTGTATTTAGTAATATCTTAGATAATATTAAATCATATGCAAATGATTAATACGGTATTACTCTGTACATTTACGCAATTAAATACAATAAATGAACAAGCACTTACCTAATACCTCCTCAACAATATAATGATATGTAAACAAGGCCACACAAAATATTATCCACAACGTAACTATCACGCTAATTAATATGGTTAATAGCATCTTAAATTTCTAATATCACAGCTATTGGTACATCGATGAAAATATCTACAACTAATTATAACACCTCAGCCTTGTTATCTTTATTGATAGGAGTATTTGTCATAACATAATTTTCTATCAGGTTTTCTAAGGTGTAGAATCTAAAACATATTTTTAATTTAGTATGCGTAAAGGTTTATTATCTGATTACGCTTTAAACAGATAATGTATAAATTTAAATTTCTTAATTGTATGCGGAGGGTAACCTTAAAATTCCACTTTGATCATCGCGGTTGAAGGTCACCCACGTACGCGGGGCATCATCTTTTTTTTGCTCTATAAGGCAAGACAGTATATTGAATGTGTTTGTATTAAATTGTAACTAAAATCTTCCAGAACTTGGTATTATTATAGACCATAAATTTTCAGGTGTTTACATTTACTATGATAACGAGTTAATATCGATTTTGTAGGTGTATAGTAGAATAATATACCTTATAAGGTTCGCAAACTAATGTTAATATTTTAATGACTTGCTGATTATAAATGTTATTTTGGACAACTTTTGGACTTTGTGTTAGCCTACAGAAAGGAATACACTCAGATTATCGAAGATTTTATATTTTTTTAATATTTCAAAGAAACAATTTGCTTGAGAAAATATAGATCCTATGAAATGGGATAAAATTTTAGTTATTCAGTAATTGAATTACAGGTACATATATAACGTGACCCAAAAATATATTTGAGGATAAAATTTGTATTTAAGGAGCTGGAGAATAAAACGGTATAATTACGCTTTTAGAAGCCATTGAGATGTGGTGTTACCGAAGAATGATGAAAATACCGTGGACTGATAGGGTTAGAAACGAAGAAGTATTAGAGAAAGTCGGCGAGAAAAGAAGTATGTGGAAGAACATAAAGAAGAGAAGAGATGTAGGCCACTTGCTGAGACATGGGCATTTGTCATAGGTTTTTGGCCAAATGTGATGTCATTCGTTGCTTGCTTTCTTGGTTTCCAGTTGACTTAACGGGCTTAATACCGTCGCAAAAGTCCTTCACAAACATTAACACGTTGTTGTTTCTTTCTGTAATCAATTGATTTAACATCCAACTTGCTGCCAGTTTACAAAATTGGAATAGGTAGATCATCCACAGCGCATTATCAATATTAGCGCAATTGATTTAAAATTCAAACTAGGGAAATTATCCCATTTTTCAGCTTGTTACTCTATTCATACGTTGGATTGACAGTTGGACTGGAGTGACAAATATGAATTTCCATTATGCAACCTCATCCCTTGGTATATATTAATGGATTTCGCCTCATCACTGTACAAAAAAAATGTATCCTTCCTGGTGCATTTTTGTAGGGAAGCTCATTTTTAAACTATCACTGTGTCAAAATTTTCAATATATTACTTTGATATGTGATGAGCAAAGTTTCTACATCTCGAAAATGATATTTCCGCCAATTTGTAACTCAAAGAGTCAGATTTTTGGGACACATAGTTTTCATTTAACTTTGTCTACATATACATCTATGTCTAATCTACATAATTTTCTCTAGAAGACTTAAATATAAATTGTAGACACAATATTTTTTTTTTCTAAGAATGAGTCTACAGAAATTCCACCACATGTTATATGATTTGAGGAAGATGATTGTTTATAATTTTATGCAAAGCCTGTAATATACGTACATAATTACATATAATTATGCATTTATACATTTCACGCAATTACTTTTAACTCTCTGATAATTTTAAAACATGAGCAACGTTTATGAGCATTGAAGTCACCCATAAACTGTTTTATACACAAATCTAATAGTATAACTAAATTTGAATTAATAGTTAATATGACAACCGGTTTCTTTAATACACAGTTTCGTTAATAGTATTCTTATACATCCGTATACAAGTTTATATTTTTTAACAGTGAGTGATAGATATTTTTTAACATTGTTGACTATACAACTATACAATAGCCACAAGTATTAAATGGGGAACACTGCATTCAAATATACTCATATATTCGAGGCATATATACGTTTATATATATATATATATATATATATATATATATATATATATATATATATATATATATATATATATATATATATATATATATATATTATTTGGAAAATATATTCAAGTATTTAACAATTAATCATTATACAGGTGCTCAATATGTAGAGAATAATGTTTATTACTTCTGAAAAACACCCTATATGAAAAAATTGTTCATAGAAATGTTGTTTAATTAAGTTTTTTCTCCTTATAATAACCTTGAGTTTGTTTCGACCCAGTAATTTCGTTAAGATGACAACCAATTTGATTATTTTTATTGCACTACACAATTTTTTGTTCTTATTTGGAATCAACTGTTTTTTGCGTACGGGCGTGTAACATGTGTATGGCGCTGCTCAATGCTGGCAACTCTATTCGGTAACGCTCTTGAATTCGAATTTTTGAATTTTTACTGAAATGTTAAATTAAAAAAAAAAACAATTGTAATGCAAACCCATATTCCAAATAAAAACAGAAATGTGTGTGTGCCATTTAAAAAAAAATGGTTGCCATGGCTCCAAAACAAGGAACGTTACAAAAAGGGGGGCAAAAAACTTAAACTAGACAACTTTTTTCTGAACAATTTTTTCATACTACCGGTATAAAAATTTTTTTTTTAAGTTTAATTTAAAAAGCCTAACTTAACAAAATGCGCCCTTTAAAGTAGGTATATAAAATATAAAAAATCATATAGACAATCGATACAATACATAATTTAGAAAGAACATTATTACAAAGATAATATGGTATGGTATATTCCTCTCCATAATTGGAGATAGATGAAAGATAATGTATTTAGAAAAAAAAAAAAAAATATATATATATATATATATATATATATATATATATATATATATATATATATATATATATATATATATATACATAGATATTTTTTATTTTCTTAACCAAATGTTTCAATTATAAATATTTAATTTATTTGTTTCTTGTAATTTTTCTGTAAATTAATATTGAATATTGTCTTTATTTTAACGTTCTAATTTTATATGACCATCTTCAGATATATAAATTACGTCTACAGAGATTTGTGTACAGATTACGTGAATATAAATGTTTTTACATTTTTTGTCTGTTATGGATGAAGGAGCTATGTTAAAAGTTATACAACTTCATGCGGGGGTATATAGGCGACACGACCGGATAGGTAAAACCTTTCCCTTGGGCAAATACACTAGTGCACTCCAGGCCAAGCTTGTTGGAATTACATACGGTGTTCTGGGGGCCGACCAAAATCGGACCTAGGAAAAGGTATGTATCTACTCGGATAGCAGGGCGGCGTTGGCAGCCCTGAATTCAGCAACGATAAAGTCGAAGCTGGTCTATAATTGCTATGAAGCATTGAACCACTTGGCAGGGAAGGGACCGGTGGAACTCTTATGAATACCTGGGCATAATGGCATTAAGGGAAATTTAATTGCAGATGACCTTGCCAGACTAGGGGCCAGGGAAAACCTCTATGGACCAAAACCTGCAGTGGGAATAAGTCGGAAACTGATCAGAGACCGCATCAATGGCTGGGCAAGAAACCAGCACAATAAAAGATGGAGAGGAGTGACGGGTTGTCGAATAATTAAACTATTCATCCAATACTCAGAGATTGAGAAATAGGCCTAAGAATTCATTAAATTGAACAGGCATAAAACCAGAACCCTGGTGGGAATCATAACGGGCCACCATAGTAGCCTGAATGCATGTAAGCACAAGCTGACTCTGACTGACAGCCCGGCCTACAGATACTGTAAAAAAGACGAGGAAACCTCGATTCATCTTCTTTACACCTGCTCTGCACTGGAGGAGAAGAGGTATCTTATATTAAGGACCCCTGTTATACTAGAGGAGACAAGGCTTACAGTGGGGGACGTGCCTAAATTGCTCCTTTTATGGGATAGCATTTTTGGATAATGACCCGGATAAGAGGGGATCGCCAAGGTACTACCCATGCGATCAGTGGTGATGAGACCCAAACCTATATAATATAATATGTAATATGCAGGTTCAAGGTGAGTTACGTTAAAAGCTTCATCTATAAAAATGCAAACATATTTATATATATATATATATATATATATATATATATATATATATATATATATATATATATATATATATATAATATAACCTATATACAAATTGCTCTGAAGATGGTTAAATAAATCTGAAACGTTACAACAAAAAAGTTTTTATAAAACATTCATCTGCTTCAATGCACAATAATGAGATAATTCGCCAAGAAAAGATATTTTTAAACAAGTTAATATGAAACACTAAAATCTAAAATTTCGTATTTAATACAGTTTATACCTTAATTGCAGTTCAGATTGTTTTTTCGATCAGTTCCGATTTGTTGGTTACATAATACTGAGGAATATATAAGATTATACATACACTCATGAATTACTCTTACAATAAGTAATTTTATAGGCCACCATTTTAGACTACTTGTCTCACAAGATCTATATAATAGAACGATCTGCATAAATCTAAATTACAGCTATACCGTACAAAAAAATTATTTTTACACAAAAAAGTACTAATAACGTAGTAAAATATAGGAAATATTTTCTACATGCCCTTTGATTGTGTTGAATCAATTTATCGCAAATTGACATAAAAGGAAATAATATTATATACCTAGTTATAGTTTTCTAAAAAAAGATATGAAAATTTATTAGGGTTAGCTATAGGTACGTATTTTATATTTAGTATATTTAGTAAGATTTCCTTTTTTCATATTAATTTTCTATGGTTATTCCACTATATAAAAATAATCATATCTAAGAAATTAAAAATTTTTACAATAGGGTAAATAATTACCCATTTACCCATAACGGTAATATTATGTTACTAATTGTATAATGAAACAAAAATAAGCAAGTCAGCTTTTAAATTAATCTTAGGATTAATTTTATTTTAGTTATGTGACAAATAACTTCTATTCTTATTAGTCTTATTACTGAGAATTATTTACAGTCATGTGAAGTCAAGTCATATATTACAATTTAAATTATACTGTATTGTTAATACAATTGTAATACAGTATTTAGAGATAAGACAGTATCATATACATTTAAGATAAATTGTTATTTATTGAGTATTAGCTAAGTTACCATTTTCATAACATATTTAAGGTTTAGTTAAACACAAGTTCAGTATTTCAAATAGATTCGTGTTTTATGGCAACACAGTCACCTATATTTTGTAAAACAAAGCTTTTTTAAAGTATTTTTAACTAGTGATAGCTTCTGGTAAATGTAAATTTGCATTACAGCTTCACAGTATCGCACAAATCGTACTGTGCGTATCGTACAAATTTGGTACTTAAAATGAAATTAATCGCCAAATGTGTTGTGTTCTGATCTACTTAAAATCTAATCTGACTACCAATTATAATGACACGGACACAGTTGATCAATGCCTATCAGTGTGTCAATTTTTGACACGACTGTTTTGTTTAAAATAAATGTTATACGCAATTATTATAAGCAATAAATTTGCTTATACATAATATGAGTACTCGAGTGGAAGTAGACAATAAATCTAATCAAAACTAGGGAACCGTGATTATGAAATGTTATTTGTTCTATGTCTTCAAAACACTTATCATCGAAGGCTGTCCAGATAAAAATATTTGAAAATGTTTTGGTTGAAATGAATAAAACGTGCTATAAGTAATAAATCGGCTAATATTAAATGAAAGTATATATTTTTCATCTTTCTAGTTATATTATCTTTCTTTTAAACCGATGTCTCCATCTGGAGAATGTCGTACAACGTTTGCACTACTACACTCAGAGAATAAGTTATTCCTGATAAGAGAACACATTTGTTTAACATTAATTTTTCAATATAAACACGCCAAATTATAGATAACTTATAATTATATTATACCCTAAAATGATTATTAAGTTAGCCAGCAAATATTCTTTGTTTGGGCAAATGTTCTTTATCAGAAAAATAATTATTGTGAAATTATCATAATTAGAAAATTATTATTATTTTTCTATTATGCTATCCGAGTACGCTTCTTTCTTTGAAAGCGCAAAATATAATTTTATATTTAATAAAATCTGTTTGAAACTAATTTGGTTTCACCATTTATCTATGTCCCTCTCCCATATTGTATATACATGATAATTATTTTTTATCTACTATACTTAGGTACTATAGGGGTATAGGTACCTCTTGTACCCTGTGTGTACCCATTGCGCTGAGTACCCATCAAATAATTGAAATACGTTATACATTGCGTTGATGAGTTAACCCGACATTGGTATAGACACGATAAGGCGAGAGCTATATAAGTTTATTAAACTAGATATCTGTAATTATATATTATGTAGACTACCTGAGCCGTATGTTGCTTTTAAATTCTCTCAGATGCATATTTGGAATAATGTGTATTTTCAGTAGATAAATATCGGTGGTTATAGGTATTTCTTATCTATTTGAATAGAATTATTAAAAAATGCATTACATGTTATTAGTGAACTATAATTTAATAAGATGAAATATAATAAAATATATGCAATTAAAATTTTTATCTCTCAATAGAAAGCATAGTTCGAACTGAAATAGGCGTATTCTATCGATTTGGTATATGTTGACTTTTTATTTATTTAGGTAATATTTATTTCACATGACAAATGTATTTCTTACCTAGTAGATGATAATATTAAGTAATATCCAATATGTTTGCAATTATCAGAGTTTGCTAGTATATCCGAAGTTATTATTCAGGAGAAACTTATATTTTCTTCACTATATCCTAAATTATCAGTTATTTGTCTTAATGAACATAATTCATTAACAATAAATGAATCGTTCTCTCAGTGTAGGAGCAAAACTAAGTATGTGTTGGTATATATGTACATTAAAAATGTATATTCCAAACATCTAATACATAAATCATCCAATACATTAATTTCATCCAATACATTAAATAATTTAAAAGACAAAATAAAATCAAATCAAATCAATACATAGTTTCAAAAAAATGTTGTCATCAAGTGATTATCAACGTATTCAAACAGACTTTAAATTTAACAATTAATTAATAAAAAAAAATGCATCATTCGTTTAATAGAATTAAATTGTAAGTTTATATACATGATGCATGAGTTTATATATGAATTTTTTATATACGTGGTGCACGAAAACGATACGGATTCATATTTGAAAACAAAATAATAAATTTACTTTTATTCTGTTGCATTATTTTTAACATTAACTATTTATTTTACCACTATAAGGCTATTTGTTTAATGGACGACTGGTATTTTAAATAAGAAATAGTTTTATATGGCTTAAAATAATTCGATCTGAAAACAAAAAATGCAGATTTAAAGTTATAAACTTCAAAATATTTAAGGCATTTCGATTCTGATTCTGGAACTTAGTATAATTCTAGTAACTCAATAATTTCTATGTGGTATACTGTTGCTTTAAATATTCCTAAATAACTCTAAGCAAAAAGATAAAACAAAAAAATACAGAAAATTGCATTAGAAGACATTATTAAATGCAGGGAAGTTTGTAAAGACAAAAACGATTATGTCAGTGTTATGAAATATGAATTTCTGAAGGAATCAGATGTCCCTAATTATATATTATAATGGATATTAGTAATATACCACTATTATATGCTTTCTGCTAGGTAATAAAATTTCCCTAATAGTTGTTTATGAAGACGGAGACCTCTAAAATATCCGGTTCAATTTTCGGACTCTATCACATCTACCTGAGCTACTATGTAATGTTAAACTGACTGCATATATAAAGGAAATTATCTAAAACTACTATGTGGTAAAATTTCAGACTACAGAATAATTAACAAACAGGACAGAGGAATATTGTTAAATAATTTCAAAACTATCAGTTTGATCGTCAACGTAGTAGTGAGGTATATAGTTTGCCTTTCTTGTGTATAATTTTTTCACAATGATTAAAGTTGAAAAAGAATAAAGGTTTTTAGTTGTATATACTTATGTCGAGTATTCATTAATGTATGTAGAATATATGTATATTTTTGGAAAAATGTAAATCTTTCCATAAACAAATTTGTAAATAACTACATTACTTACATACAGTAGGAGCGAAAAGTTGGATAAAATCGTTACTAAATAAGAAGAAAAAAATGTCCGGACAAGTCGTTTCTTAGATACGCAATTTTTGGAACACGTATGTTTGCTATAAAGTTATCGACAGTTTTTAACGGCAATATTCTTGTTACGTATTGAGTTGCATAATAAATATTTTGAGACATATATTAATTTAATTTTTAATAACATGTATCCATCCGTATTTCATTATTTTTTTTAGCTACTGTTTTGGGATTTTACGTTTTGCTGTTTCAAAATTTTTTTATTGTTTTTACGTTACATTTTCTCATCTTTCTAGAAAGATGGCAGAAAAAATATATGAAATTGGTACTGATAACAGCACATAATTATCTCATTTGTGGCACTGGCATCTATTAATGAAAGTCCTGTAATACCAGAATAGTCAATACAGCACCAACGTGATGGCCCACCACCAGATTATTTAAACGAATTGTGCATGATTACCTAAGCTCCTTCTTTCCCAATAAGTCGATTCGTAAGGGCAAGATAATAATTGTAACAGTGATACCATAAAAAAATATACGAATACTAAAAAAATACGAATATACAAAACAAAATCACCTATTCGAGCATTTTTTTTCATATTTTCCTGATTTTATCGAATTTGTTCCAACCTATACATACAGCTTGTCAAAAATAGGAAGAAGTGTGAATAGCGTAGAAGAAAGAGTGAAGTAGCATTAAAAATGAAATAGGAGGGAAAAGGTAGTACTTTACGCGCGGTCAGATCGAACTCTGTGTATATTCACATTCAATATATATTCATCGATATTCACTCTGCAAAGGTCTTAATGCGTCTGACTAAAGACAAAGCTATTTAATGCGCACCTCGTGGACGGTCCGATATTACAGTTTTGGGACTCGTTTCTATTCTTGACAAGCTGTAATTCTCGCACTTGTAGCACTGGCATCCAATTAATAAATATCTATGATAGATATTTATTATCTTATGATAGATAGATCCTGAATTTCAGAGATCTTTAGCCTCAAATTTTGTCTCACTATACAACCGAAAACGGAATTGTTAAAATTGCTGTAGTAAATTGGTTTAAAACCGTTGAAGAGTATATAATTATTTTTACATAGACGTTTTTCGAGTTAAATATAATTCGAGTAATATAATTTGGTGCATGCAGTATTGTATTAAAATGTCTTAGTTTTCAAAGGATTTGGTCGTTGGTGTTATGAAAAATACGTGTATTGAAGCATATTGCTGATGGTATTACTATTCATGATTCATGGTATAATAAAAATTTAAATGGATATTGCTATGAAGAAAACCTTCCTGAGGAATTCCTTCGAAAAATCATGTTATCGAAATACTTTGATGATGCCAACAAAATGGAATTTTACAGTTTCCCAAGCAATTGAGTTTATTTGATCAATTGGTGAAAAGCAAGATGTAAATCACAAATAAACACACTTCTCCAATCACAATTCACCAGTCTAAGATTTGGTACAGACCCACTAACCCGCGTTACTGTTTTGCTTGTATACCATCACAACTGACTCGTTATCACAGTCATTAAACTTTATCTAGATTATTTGCGGCAGTGCCACCTTCACTTTTACTAGACTGGACGGAAAAACAACACGCGTCGATGCGACTTCATCGCTAACTTGAAAAAATTACCAGCTATCGCGTATGCTGTACCCTGGACTCGAATAATGACGACTAAATTACCTAGATAAGATGGTCAAGGTGCGCTCGTAGAGATTGACGGCTTGTAATACCTGAAGGTTATACAACACATCGGAAAAAATTGCTATATGTGGAGGCACACATACAGAGTGGCGCTGCTATATTGTATGGAGGAAGGTGATCTCTTTCCCGTTCAAGTTGGTTTGTTGATTTCTCACGATTGGGTTCTCCTTGTTGATTTACATCACGTATGAGTATATTATTTGCATTTGTTACTTCATGATTATTATCCTACTTTGCGGCCACTGTAACAGTTTATTACAAAGAGACGCGTGATAGCTCGTTTGGGCATTGTCGATTCGAATCAGGAGTCTGACACAAATACTAGAATATACATAAATAGTTTATTGGCGATATATACTTTCGGAATATTTCGAATAGTTGCATGTACTAACTTTAAACAATTGATGTGATTCTACAGAGTTAAAAATGCCAGAGAACGTCCGTGAACATTCTAAAATTTTATTGGCCATTTACAATGTTTTCTAATCTTATTTAAAATATGTTTTTAAAAGGTGATTCTAGTTTATTACACAATGCTATAGTCCTTAACAGATTTATTGAAGTGAATACTTCTTTGGCGACGTTCTGATATTTGACGAGATTGGAGAGTGAATTGGAAAAAATGTAACGTTTCCAGATTTTGTTACACGAGAGAGAAAAAAGATATAACGTAGAGAGAAGGAGAAAGAGAGCTATACATTTGGTATACCTAAAACACAGGCTTCGTTACAAGACAGAGTACACAGATATATAACATAGAGAGAAATAGAAAGAGAGCTATACATCATATATACCAGTTTAGGTTATCCGCGTATCCCAATTGTCCAGACGCTATATATTAACAGCTGAAGTAGTACGCGTGTATACCGAGTATTTATCATTGTGTTTTGTAATTATTTACGTTATTTACATCTGTATTCTATGATTATTTGATAATATACTTGAACCGTTTAACTTGTTAAAATCTAGAAGATATAATATATTTCATTCACTGCTCCCTACTAGTTTACAGCCACACAGGTGCAAATGCACTTGGAAGAGGCGAAGACAAAATCCCTTTGATTTTCGGGGGGATTTCAATTTAAATTTCGGATCCAATGATTCTTTGACGTTGATTAACTTTATTCGAGAAACATTTAGTCTGCTTATAAATAAAAATCCCAAAGAATCAACAACAAAATCTGGAACAACAATAGATGCAATTTTTACACGTTATCTAGAAAATATCGAATCACGTACATATATTTCATATTTTAGTTATCACAAACCAATCATATCAGTATTACCAATTGAACCACCAGCCGATGATAGTGTAGATAATGATTAAACCGAATATATTTTACACAAATTTTATATTGTTATATTTTTTTTGAAATTATCCCCCTTTCTTTCTTTCTCTCTCTCTCTCTTTCAATCTCTCACTCTTAATCTCTCTCATTCTCTATTCTAAAGAATTATTCACTTCTATCACGTGTACTGTGCTGCACATGATATTTTTTTTAAATCATTTGTTGCATGCTTAGTGAACATGGCAAAGCGAGTTACTTTTTTTCCATTCATTCTACATTTTTTTACATGTGAACTTATATTCTTCTAACCTTCACCAAGAATAGACTTTAGTGTTTTAGTGTTTTAAATTTAAATGTTTTATTTAGTGTAGAGAACACACTCTTTATATATCAATTTCGGAAATGGAATCTCTGCCTCGAAAGGTGACGAAAACGGTGTCTCCTATGAACAGTGTCGCAAAATCATTGGAAATACACTTTGGAAATGAAAGCCAAAGTAGTTTGGACACTACTTTTATAGCAGTGTGGTTAGACACTGTTATCATAGAGTCGATGATAATCTATAGAGCCATTGCTTCGTGGTCTAAAATCCAACAAGCAATGACAAAACGGAAGATTAGTCAAGTACAAGAAGCTGCTTGTCTAAACATAACTGGAGCTATGGGAACGATATCAACAAGCTCAACAGATAATGATATATCTATAATCTAGTTAATGATATATCTGCCATTACTCGATATCTATCAAAGGTAGGTAGAGTTTTATTCATCTCCAGATGATGCCAACTTTGTTGGCGAAATTCGTGTCGAGTGTAGTGTATAGTGTTTTGGTGTTTTATGGAAAACGAAGTCAGTGTTACTATGGTACAGTTTAACCTTATACACCTTAGTTGGTGTACAACCTTATACACCTACTACAGATGAGCTGCGACAACATCCTCCCTCCTCCCTCAATTAATCTTTGATAGATCTTACACAATAAATATAACGAGCTAAAATAAGAGCGACAATGAAGGAACAATTGATGTTTTAAAAGATGGCTTAATATATTTGGGTAGTCGTACTAGCATAGTACAAACGGAATTGACATATATAGCAAAGAAGGAATAACAGAGAAAATAATCAAAATCTACATTGACATGACAGTGAAAAATCACTGCTAACCTTGCGGGATTATGAAATAAGAGTAAGTTCGGTATAAGAATGCCACCGCGAGCTAACAAATATAGGACACAACAAGGAAGCTGACAGATTGGCTAGGATGGTTACTAGTCTACATATTCGTGTACCTACCCCACTTGGTGAGTTATATATAACAGCGATAAAACAAATAATTGGAAATAAAACACACGGGGAATTTATGGAGATATCCTAGCCAACATATTGCATACACTTTGTTAGCAACATCTAGGCAAAACTTAAGCCTTGTGACCTGAATTCTAACCGAATACTGTAAATTAATAAAACATCTTCGCAATATGAAACTGAGTACGGCCCTCTGTGGAAGCTGTAAATAGGATGAAACTGTACAACCTGAATGTAGTGGCTGTTCCTTCTTTTCGATTCTCAGAGAATCAATCTATCGTAGAAAGGCGAACAGTGGCCAACTATAGCTGACGTTAGGAAGGAAACTTCCCCTAGGCGACGTCACCGCCTATTTCGCAAGAATCATTGACGGCCTAGGTGGAATAATCTTTTTAGGGTCGATGTGGAGACTCAGTAGGACATAAATATTTGAAAGTACTGCCCTCCTACCATTTCCAGATTTCAGAAATATTTTATTTACATCTAACAAGAGCATTTACAACATACCAGTATTGAAAGTCTATGAAGCAATAAAAAATGAAAAAGTACAATTTTTTAAGGATAGCTTGAAGGCAGAATAAAAGACAAATAATTGATTTCATGGACAGTGATCATACAGGAGGAGGTATGGTATTTTTGAGATGACTTTTATGTAGGCCCGCATGAAGTGAATGTTTTCAAGATAATTGATATCTACTCGTTGCAGTATGTCATTTCAGTAGCCATGGAGCCGTGGTTTGTGGAACACCATGTGTTTATTTACAACGCTTTCATTGAAACTAGCCGTTCTCTGGAACATTTCCCTGAGCGCCTGATTTCATTGCGTGGGGCTGTGGATTGGCCCCCTCGGTCACCAGACCTGTCATCTTGTGACTACTTACTATTATGAGGCTACTTAAAATGTAAAATTTACATAGACAAACCGCGAACTTTTGAAGCCCTTTCCGAAACCATAACGCGGGAAATTGAAAGAATTCCTCGTGCCATGCTCAAAAGAAGTATGAAGCTGACTTATGTTATGTATTATTCAATGGCAATACACAACTAATGTATAAAAATAATAAACTTTAAAATTCGTTCAAAAATGAACTTGTGTCATTTTTTTCAAAATACCATACACCCCTGACGCAACCGAGTATAACAAACTGAGTTTTGATACAAAGTTATTCAGTTCTTATTAAGCTCCACCGATTCTTTCAGCATTCTGTATATGGTGTATGACAGTAATCATCGGTGGAATTAAAGCAGCGAATTTCTTCAATAAATGTTCCACACGAATTTTTGTATATTCACACACCATTGGAAGAAACTTGTAGGGAAAGGGGAAGAAGTACTCCTCGACAGTAATTAATAATGAGTTACCAATAGATACATTAATAAATTGTATCCAATCGAATAGACTTTTTGAGAAAATATTATTTTGGTGACATACTAGGTTAATTTTTTGTGCCATGAGTAAATTGCTCTTTAAAATATTATAGTTTCGTTGTAAGTCATCTGTTGTTAAATTGATTATCCTTATATTACCCAGTCTTTTTTGAACAAACACTATATTATTAAACACTATTTTCTTTATTAAAAGTATCTAGTAATTGAAAAGTCTGGTAATTTATAAAATAATCACTTCGTTTGTTAAAGTTAATAGAAACACAACCATTATTAAATTGTCCCAATTATTGTTTAGATAAAAAGTGCACTCATTACAGCTTTCACACATTAATTCATATTTACTTTATACTAAACAGTAGATCATTAAAAGTAATCAAGAATTAAGAATAAAAATTAAAAACATAAATTGTTAATTTGGTCCATTGTTTTAAGAAAATTTAAAAATTAATCTCGCCTTTTACACCAAACACAAAGGCATAACATGTTCGATATAAGAAATTTGATTTTATACTTTTGGGAGTAATATTTTGTTATATAGTGTTCTTAATTATTAGAAGTATATCAACCATCTTTAATTTGATTTTGAAAATGAGATCTCGTCTATATAATTAAATAATTACATATTAAAAGGAAGAATAACAACTATATGTAACTTCTTTCCATACCATTATTCAAAGTTTCCATGTTTCCACAACCAAGAGCTATCACGGACGCCAGAAGAGGAGCTACCCTCAACCAGAGAATTTTGCCGAATTCTCTCTCTTGTAGTACGCAATCCCTTATAATTGTAACACAAATTTCGACTAAGAATCTGTACCCCATGTATCCTGTAAATCCCTTAAAATATGATCCGCTAGGGCTTATAGGCAAGCCAGTCCAGCACCTATCCAAGTGATGTTCACTACAATAGTTGCTTGACTTTCATTTGAATGAATAGTTAAACTAGGCAATCGTCCACTCATATGTGAGAATAATATGCAATATTAGATATTAATTTGCCTTTTTGCCATTACTATTTCTTATGGTGTCCTATCTTTTACCAATATATCTCAAGTTCCCAAAGGGAATTAGGTAATTATAATATGTAAACAGTAAGTCTCATTTTAAGTAAATGTTGTGATTTCAGTGAAAAAAGGAACAGAAAAATAAATGCATTAACTTTGAGATACATTGTAAAATTGGTTTAATTCCATCTAGGCCTTCAATCAAGTCCAAATACCAACAAAAATTATCATTAAATGTATCAGTGTTGTAGATAAAACGAATTAAGCTTTTGCCTTCTTTTAGGGAACTCTAATTTTAGATCACTTCAAAGTAATTAAAATTAAATACATTGGAATAACTACTCGAAAGTAGGTATATGCATGAAGTTTCACAACGTACATGCATAAATAATTCTTATTTGAGACATATAAATACCTATAGACTATATTCGTTATCCATAATATGTATCTCAAATGTACCATCGAGAAAGAATGTAATTAAAAATAGTCCCCTGTAACGTAGGCAACATAATTATGATCTTGTTCTCAAAGTGTACGTACCGTCTATTAATAAAGAACATAATTAACTCCAAAATAAATTATTATTGCTTATATTTCAGGGGAACGTATCGGAATGTCACATTACATTATTTCTCGATGGTACATTATTACACAGATATATATCTACAACGACTCCGGATAAGCACCAGTAACTGGATGTCCTTATCAAAGGAAACAACAGTTTACAGAGAAGAAGTGCAAAGAAGTAAAGGTGCGACATAAGTATGAATCGCAACTTACTAGCTATGGAGATATGTAGAGCAGAACCCAAATCTGTAAGCGCGTTACTGAGATCTTGATGATATCTTGTGAATATAGTTTCATCTGTAAGGTAATATTAGTGGGGTTAGTAGGCAGAAATATAATTACTGACATATTAAAACTGGATTAACATTTTCCAACCGAATTGATATAGGATTGATTATATTATTGCAAATTGCGTTACAAACTTACAATTTTTATCGTTGTACAATTTTGTCACGCTAGCGTCATCTACGTCCTCTCCTAACATGGCACTTACTAGCCTCTCTATGAAGTCCCTCACTTGTTCTTTTTCCTTCTTTCGAATTGCCTCCAAATCCTCGTCGATTTCATTTAAGGAATCTGGATTCATCTTCGTTGTCAGGTCCACTGGAATTTGTCACATTGATAAAAAATAATCATTATGTTAATTTTGTAGGACTGAATGTCCTCATTGTACTAAGTAATTCAAGCAACCTTTAGCAATTCTTGGCAACAGAAATATATATTTTAAAATGTTTAACTCAAAATTAAATAACTAACAATAAATTATAATCTTTAATAACAAAGCAAAGTATATGAAATTGTAACATCAGGAATAGGCACTAAGGCAACAATTAATGATTGGTGTGCCGCTGATTAGGTCCTTATAAATAGTACAAATAACAATTTAAATGATATACGGGGTCAGTCAGAACTCTGCTATCCATAGATTGTCATCCTCACCGATAATATCATGGAATTATATCATCAAGATAATTTTAATATCAATAATGTACAGGCTAGCTAGTATTTGTTTGTTTGTAGTCTTATTTTATTTGTTTCTTGGTAAATTTCATTTATGCTTTTAATCATGATTCCCCTAATAAAGTTATGTGTTTTCTATGTAAATTATTTCGTTTCATCAAGAAAGCCTGTCGAAGTCAACATCATACCATAGTACGTTATAATAGTATTAAAAATAATATATACATAAACTGATATTCGGTAATATACAGAGCGCTAAAAATTCTGGATAGCACCTTATGTTTTTGTTGTATTGAAGATGACAAATTATACACAAAAATCTCTTTTCAATGGTTTCTAATACTTTAACTGTTGAATGTTAAAATGACCACAGAAATGTATTTAAAATTTTCCATGAAAATTAGCCGTGAATCATTAACCATATTAATTGTAAAATTAAAAGGGTGACTTGGGCCGAATAATGATTTTTCAGATTTCGATAAAAATGACAAGGAACTTACTTAGTGTAGGTCATAATACTCTTATCTTACTTTGTCTTATAAAACTATCTGATTATATTATATATTTTAAATAAATGACTTTTAACTTTTTATATACTTCCATATCAAAAGAATTCTTGAGTTTACCTAATTCTAAAAATGCTACATTAACATAATTGTTTTAAGTCTACTCTAAAATATATTTGAAGAAAACAAAAGTAGACTTTGACAATACGAAATCCAAATGGTTGTTTATTTTTATATAACTTTTTGATTTGGGAAATTTCAATCTTCGTCTATTAGTTACCAAAATTTATTGAAATTTCATTTTTGCATGTTCATGAATTAAACATTTATATTACTATTAGCTCATAATGAAAATGCGGTGGGATTCAGATCAGATGCCCAACGAAGCTCCTCGTAGGGCATCTGACCTGAATAAACATGCAGTGCATTGCCTCGTGTCTACAACATAGATGGATGACCTATTTTAATATGAATTTAATAGTACTTATAGGACTCGCCTCCGTTAATTTTCTTTTGTCAAAAGACTGCATACCCGTTCTAATAATTTATTAAGCATATGAATACATATACACGTCAAATATTCTAGGTATAGTAAATATTATTGTACATAAACAATGAATCATTTGCACTGCAATACAGTATCGGATTATAAAAAGGTAATGCATTATTAAATCTTTGACTAATAACTTATTAATAGAGGTTATAACATAATAATATGGAAGAAATGAATCAAACCCCGACTAGAATAGAACCTCTACGATACCAAGATATTATGGGACGTCTGTATTAGAGAGCTTGGCGTCAGTTTACCCCAATAATTGTGTTTACCACTATTAAATGAAGGTGAGTGATAAATAGATATGAGGAAGAAGCTAGTGCTTCATCTGAAAATGCGATATAATATTACAAACACCACAACAAGTGTAGCAACTTAAAGGTAGCAAAAAGAAATAGTACAACCAGTGTAATAATTAACAAATAGCAATATAAGGACTTTAGCAGCACAAATTTGTTGTCTAAATTGTGAAAAAAGATTTCTTCCCTTCCCTTTCCTTCAATTACGCCATTTTTTCCATGACTCTGGAAAAAATCAGGAGTCTTGAGAATATTCAATATCTTAAAAACAAAACGTCTAGATCACATTCTAGAGACATGATTGAAGAGTCGATAATATTAAAAATTGCTTGATTGCTTGAGAGATATTGCTTTTTTTGACTGGATTTTAATATTGAACATTGATTGCGCTTCTAAATTAGTGAAATAAAAAATATATTTTATGCGGCATTGACAAGACCTACTGAGTATGTAGACGAATTAATCAAAAAGGGCCAAGTACAAGCGACAGTTCTGAGTAAATCAACAATAAAGGTCAGATAGTGTACTGCAGTGTTTTACAATTCCAATAAATTAGGCGCATTAAAATATGGACATAAGTCACACATACCTTTATTACTTGGTTGTATTGCACTAAGTATTCCTTGGAACCAGGATTCGGGCGGCCTCAGGCAACTTTTGCAGGTCCACCCTTCTTGCTGGCTCAAACTTGAGCAACGATGTTTGCACACTCTTCCCTGGCATTTTGTGCAGGTTATAACTTTGTCGCCCTCGAGAATGCCATCTATCGAGCGGAGATATGCACCACAGACGTCACAATACCATTCCCGGTTTGGTTTTCGCTTACTGAAAAATAAACAGATGTAAGTATTCCGCATAAACACAAACACAAATTGTTTTTGAACATTTATATAACATGCACCTCAGTATACCTTTTACAGGGATTTTCGTGGCAAAGCAACAACACTTTCATCCAATTTATTAATAGAGAAACTAACTACAAACTAACTGCAAACTAAGTTTAATTGAAATAAAAACTTGTCAAGGATAGGAACAGGTGTGAGATTTTCTATGTTGCATAGAAGAAAGAGTGCATTCGGAGCAGCATTCGGAGGGAAAGGGATGCACTTTACGCGAGGCCAGATCAAACTCTGTGCACACTGCACACTCACATTGCATGTACATCACTTTGAAAAGGTCTCAATCCAACTGAGTAAAGACCAGGTTATTTACTGCGCGCCTCGTAGTAGGTCTGATATCGCAATTTTGAGACTTGTTCATATTCTTGACGAGCTTGTACATAGTATCGTCTACACCCAAATGATTATTTACGTCATATTACTGGAAAATAACTCCTAAGATATTTTATTAGAGTACTTTTTCTAATTACAAGGTACGTAAATAGATTATCTAAAAAGTTTTACAGACCTTTGTTTATAAGCAAGCGGTACTAATATTACTTGCCATATAAATATCATTTTGTCCTTTTTACGCTCTATTTAAATGTAGGCGATGATTTTCATGAACATAATTTTCATTATTTTATAAATAGACCATAGATTGGCATCTAAATAATCAATTAAAATTCGCATGGAAAGTGACATTATATAAGAAAGTAATTACATGCATAAATGGAAATTATACAGCACCTTTGAAGGACATTTCAAATTCATTATAACGAAATTATGAAACAAAACGCTTCTCAGATCCTGATTTTACACCAAATTATTTCAAATTGATAACATTAACATTAACATTAAGGAGAAATTGATTACCTGTGTTTCGATTTTATGCTCACCCTTCCCTAATGTTTCGTACGCATTAAAAGGGTAGGTCTTAACTGTTTAGTCCCAGTTAGTTAAAAATGAACAAAAAATTGAGAAAAAAAACATTTAAATTCATCTAGATATCACACCAATTAAGTCAAACACAAGTACTTCATCATAAGTAACGAGTCCTGGGAGGGAGCTGGAACCTTCGATGTAGCAACAAAAACATGTTAACAATTTTTCATCAACACCGAAAGATTCCACGTTTCTGGACATGCATTTCAGAAACTAAGTTGACATCATTAAGAGGTGATTAAAGAATTTTAAATTTAATCAATAAACGATAAGAGGAACGATATTCTGAAAATGGATTTTAATTTAGCAGAGATGGTGGAAGCCATGAAAGTTATCTTCATTTATAGAATGAAAAACCTGGTGCTTTTAAAGTAAATAGAGTTTTTAATGAAAAAGTTGATAAAATTGTAAGTTATCAGTATGTAATTTGTTGATTTAGGAAATTTTGAATATAGCTGAATTAACTATATTTATAACCATATAATATTTATGTACATAAGGTGGCCATAGCAAAAATCTACTTCTATTACCATATAAATTGCAAAGCATACACTGGCAATTATGACAAGATATCAGCTCGTGAACATATGACTCAAAAAATAATGTGGTCAAATATATTTGTTCACGATGAATCGATTATTTCTTCAATGAATTTTTAAGCAAACACAACAAGTATTGGAGCAATAAATATGCAAGTGTGTTGAAAGAGACTCATAGATAGTTTTCTGAGAAGGTCAATGTGTGGGTAAATATTTTAAGGAGATAGATAATCAGTTCTATTAATCCATTTTATTGAAAATAAATTACTAGGAAGCATAAATCACTATTAGAGAATTCAATAAATCCATCCACCACTCAGACGTTATAAAACGAGATCAATATGAATGGAGTAAAATAAGCATAATTTGTATTTCCAACAAAATGGAGCTCTTCATCTCCTCTTCATCAGCATCACACTCTTCTCCTCATTGAAAGGAAAAGTACTCAAGATGGACACAAAATCTCAAAATTTAACACTACTTTTTTTTTCAATAAGTATACACAAGAACCCAAATTTATAAATCCTGCCAAATATATTGCTATTTCAAGACTCAAAGAACTCAAGAATTAATGCAGATAATCCGGGATACATTCGGAAATCCTGCAAGAATTCGAAAATGTAATATTTAACATACGTGTATTATTATTTGTAATCATTAGATAAATAATTTCAACTTTTATATCGGGGACATGTTCAACAATTTATTTTTATGATTTTTTGAAACACGAATAGAACTTTTAAAAATTATAGATTACAGGGGGCATTATTTCAAACTCCGAAGTTGGACTGATTGGGATATAAGGGATGAAATACAAAATTGGCAATTGTTTGAAAGTTCCCCCTGGAAACGAAATTGGTTTATTTTGCTTAAGAATCGAAGTGCCTACTTCAGATGAAGAATTAATATGACTGGCATTTTTTTAATGAAGGGGCTGTATAGAATATACAACAGCGTATCACTCGATCCTATCCCATTTAATAGTTAAGGCTATCCCTTTCTTAAGTAAAGGCGTAACGATTTTAAGTTTATCAACATTAAACCTCCAATTCCAAAATTCAATCAGCATAGTTCAATATTGTTCACAAACAAATCCTGAACTACTTTAGATGTGTCACTCTGTATTAACGTTCTAAATACCTACTACAGTTATTTGCATTACTATAAATCTTATAGAACCAATAATCGTTAACATTATTTCTATTCAGTATAGTGTAAATTCTAATAAATTCACCATCAATTAGTGTATTAGAAAGCTATAGATCAATGAATGTTAACTATGTAAATAAAAGTCTACTACATAAGAGTACGATATTTATCTACATAATAACTCCAACATTAATTTAGCTAACGATAATGCGTATTAAAATGTGTGTCTATTAATACAAATCTTATTTTTCGCTTGTCTCATTTCTCAAAGGAAACCGAAAAACGAAAAAACTGTTAACACAACATTTTGAGGTAAGTATATTTTTACATAAAATGTAATTTTTCTAAACGCTAATATGTGGTCAATTACGAAATATATTAACAAAGTAAATAAGGAAAATCGCCCCTAGAAAATATTACTATAACAATAGTTAATATAACCATATTTCCTGAAACAACAGACCTCTCGTAAAGTTGAAATGAAATGCAGTTGCACCCTTGGCATTAGGGATACTCGTACTTTTTGGTAAAATGACTATTTCATGCTGAAAATCCTTTACAATAGCCATCATATGTATGTGTGTGATGGCCACTGTAATACTTCAATAGATTTTGTATGAAACCAGCTTTTCACACATCCATATATGCTGCCAGGGGCGGCTGGTGTGTAGGTGCTGCAGAGCTGCAAAACTGCCAAAAAAATTAGATATTTGTATATTTTCGCGACATAATAATTACTAAAATTTATTAATAAAATAATTTGGTTAGTTGGTGCAGCTAACCAAATTATTGCGTTAAAGTCGCATTCTGCCCACCGTCCTCTATTGAGTAGTAGATCAGATGAATCACCTGGGTCTCTACGCGAGCGCGTCGCGGTACATTGAACTGGGCCACATGAAGTAGTTCTTAGCACGGCTCGGCACACCCGTCCTCCCCCTCAACTCCCGCGAAAATCCACACTTGGCGCTCGTAAATGCGCAAATTTACACGGTCAGTGAGCTGTATTTTTTCCAGCTAAGGCAACATCAGTGAATTTTTATTCCTTCCTATTCCTCGGGCGGGCGTAAATCGTACCTATTTCGTATTTCATGTTAATTTGAGATTTTAAATACTGTTTTGTGAATTTGTGTAGTGATTTATTGTACTAATTATTAATATTTATATACTGTGATAGTGACAATAGATTTAGTTTATAATTTAGTTCATGTGAAGCGATTTTTTAAATACTCTTATGAAGAAAAAATTGATTTAAAAAACAGTAGTAGGCCATTGCCCGATATTGTTATTGAGACTGCAGGTGTTAGTCGCGGAAAAGCATATAAACGTCAATTTAATAGAGACATTTATTCGAACAACAATTGGATTTGTGGGTGCAAAAAAAATGCGTTATTTTGTTTTCCGTGTTTACTTTTTGGCGGTGATAAAGTATGGACGGAGGTAGGGGTGACAGATTTGGTGCACTTAACTGAAAAAATAAAAAAGCACGACAACTTCAAAAGCCATCTGCATAATACAATGGAATTAGCTTTATTAGGAACAACTAATATTAAAGCGTAGCTAGATTCAGCTTATTGGATAAATGTGCAAAAGCATAATGATAACGTGACAAAAAAGAGATACGTTTTGTCAAAAATTATAAACTGCATAAAGCTTTGTGGGGCCTTTGAACTGGCGCTGCGAGGACATGACGAAGCTGAAACCTCTCAAAACCCGGGGACATTTCGTGGTTTGATAAATATTTCTGCTGAGCTTGATGTAACTTTAAGCGAGCATCTACAAAATGCTTCAGTATTTAAAGGAACCTCTAAAGAAATACAAAATGATCTTTTAGACTGTATATTAAAAGTATGTCATGAAGAAATAATTAAAGAAATTAACAAACCTTCATTTTAGGCAGTTATGGCAGACGAAACAACTGATGTATCTGCAAAAAGTCAGTTAGTGGTAGTTTTAAGATATATTCTCGATGGTGAACCGATTGAACGTTTTTGGACATACCTGAAACCTACAAAATGTGACGCTGAAACTCTTTCGGAAAATATTTTAAGTGTTATAGACCCTCTAGTAGAAAATTCACCTTACAAGCCTTTTCTCTTAACCAAAGAATATGACGGCAAAGATGAATATTCTTCAAAAAGGTATTAAATTCCAAAAATTTTTCTTGTGAAAGTCGCTACGGCGCCAGTAGTTTGGATACGTTTAAAATTTGCACGCGGACGGCCAATACCCTAGGATCGGCCCTGTGCAGAACATCCGTTTCATTTCATCACGAGCCGCCACTGTATGCTGCTAATATCCTGCTAACATTGCCACCGTACTGACAAAATCTCGTCTGTATATGACAGCACCATATCCATAGTCACCCTATACCAACTCATAGAGCCCAATACCATAGTCAACCCTTCGCCTTCCTTTATAGTTTTAATTGTGTATATAGGATTAAATTCTTCATTTTTATAATGACGCACATATAGCCTACCACCATCTCCTACAAATCCGTACAAATCTCAATCTTTTTTTATTACGTTTTAACAGCAACGATTTTCGACGAGCAATACGTCCCAAATAGTTGTGCTCCGTTTAGATTTCTTTTCACTGTTGAGACACTAATATTTTGTTCTTGATACACGATTTATTTATATATATATATATATATATATATATATATATATATATATATATATATATATATATATATATATATATATATTTCTTTTTTTTTTTTTTCGACAACTGTAAGTAACGAATTCGTTTATAGACCGAATTATTTTTCTATCCAATCTCTTGGACGTTTTTCTAGGATACAGACTACTGTGTTTTTTGCACGTTTCTCTTCTTTATTTAACGCCGCGCATTAAATAATTTCTTTGCCAGTATATATGATCTGGCTGTGTTACAAAGATGGTATTTTCCCGGAATATTCACATAGAACTATGGTGGTCTTCAGTGTCTTCAAATGATACTAGTGGTATCTTATTCCTATAGCTACGTTTATTTGGAATAAATTAAATAGTACCAAAGAGCAATAGAGCAAACTAGTACCGAAATATGCAATGTGTCGGGCCAGATGCGGGAATAATTTTAAAACTTATCTCAAAAGCCGACGCAACGCTTGTCATAAACCATTGACATACTCTGCAAGGGTTTTAACAAATCACGTTAACTTATTGCCTGTGATAATCACATTTTTATCCCTAAGAAACATCCTGTGCCCTTGTTCCGAGTACTAGCCAAACAAGGGTTTCTACTTTCTATTATTTACACAACTAAAAACTAACATATACAAAAAATATCACGACTGTCAATAGACGTATGTAGAGTCACATGTGCCCACATAACAAATATTAAAACATACGAGTATAAATAATAAATGAAATAAACATTTTAATATATTCATATTCAATATTGTTTATGCTGTGTTTATCGTCTTGAACACGACTGTAAATATATTATTATATTATGTTGTAGATAATATGCATCTGTATTAGTCCAGTAGCAACAGTTTGAAGTATAAACTATTCAAAAACTTTTAATAGTATTTTAATAGTCCACAACTGTGGGCTAAATGTTCGAACAAAAAACATTGCCCCAATATCACACAATTCTTGAAAATGTTGATAAACCCAAGATACCTACCTATACATTGATTTAGTAAAGTAATGAATAAATTCGCTAAAAATTCAAGGAATAACTTTTGAGAAAACCTCTTGAATCGATCGGTTATTTTGCATCTTCAAGATATAATTAATGCATACAGGATGATTCGTGTAGGGAGTATGACTCATCGATATATTTTTAGTGATAACCCCCTTATTTATGACAGAATGTGAAAAAACACATTCTTTACATACGCTACTGTACTACTATAATAATTACTGTGGATACACGTGGCTCCATATACGACTATTAACAGCCGTTTAAGTGTTGTAAATATTACCCTAGTACAATATATTAGCTAGCTAGTTCTCAGAACCAGGGCACATCTGCTTCTTAAGTGTAAAAGTGTGATCATCTCAGGCCTGGCTAACCGCACCAGTCCATCGGCTTTTGAGATAAGTTTAAATCAGTCTATTCCCGCATCTCGGTCCGAAATATTGTCTCTTTTGGTACTAGCTTGCTCACTATTTACTTATCTGCTAAATAAACGTAGCAATAACAACAACATAACCACTATTATCATTTCTCACACACAAGTTCCCCGAAGACCGCCATATTACATAATCGCGAGTAATAGGTTAGATAAAAAAAATCGATAAAACGATTTTGCATATTTCGAAATACTAAATTTAATGCATAATGGGATGGTGCACCATCTTGTTGAAAGAAGATCATTTCACAGGTCAGTTTTCTCTACATCTAGCTATAAAGTAATTAGTGCAGGAGACGACCTTGTCGTTTTGCAAGAAAATCAAATATCTTGCACGAGATAGGTTCACGCCAAAGAAATAGGGACACGGAATTCTTCTGTCGACTATGCCACACGACACATTCTTTTCCCACTCTACTATGTGGGGATTTTAAGTGTGATATTCGATTATACATCTGGGATTCTCGGTAGGATTTAAATTTTTTATCTGACAGAAATTTAAAAAACCATTATCGGTCTCTAAGACTACTGTCATTTGAACAATTGAACATGAGATTGTCACAACTTGAACATTTACTTTAGTTGATTTTTAAATAATCATTGCTATTAAATTTTGTATTTTATAAAGTGGCAAAATACTTTTATTTTTTAATTTTTTTTTTTTCGAACCGATACTTACGCAATATAATTATTACGGCAGATTATGTAAAAAATGTGCTCTATCACATTCCATAACAAGAAAAGGTGGTTATGTTTGAAAAATATATATATCGATGACCTCATATCTCCTACGCGAATCACCCTGTATGTAATATTGTATGTATTATTTTCTTAATTATATTTTAAAAATGCTCAATTAAATATAAAGTTTCTTGATAAAAAGTTATTTCTTGAATTTTTAAGGAACTTATTCGTTACTTTACGAAATCACTGTATATTCTTATATTATGGTGTAGATAATATACATCTGTGTTAGTCCAGTTTATGTATAAACTATTCAGAGGCTAACAGTATCTAAATAGTCCACAAAACCAAAGTCAAAATAAATTTTTAAATAGAGAACATTAGCCCAATAGGAGATAATTCTAGAGAACGTTCATATACTCAAAATGTCTATATAATAAAGAATGGTTTTAATAAAAAATATTTATAAAATATTTCATAAATTTAAAACTCTATAGTAACTAACAAAATAATTGAATTTATGTGTGAGACCTGATATGTTAAACTATTTAACGATTTTTACCAACAATTCAAAATTAGAAAAAGAAAGTTTTTATTTCAAAAATCCGTTCAGTCACATCACCCACATGTATAATATAAAAGGATCTTAGGACAACTTTTATTATATTTAAAAAATAACACTAGAAAAAAATAAATTCGATATATGCGATCGATGACAAAAATTAAGCATTTTTGAAATGTTAACTTCTTTTCTAATTTTCGACTTTACTGTATACGTATTCATAACTCACTAACGTATTCATTAATAAATCACCAAGAACAATGATGAATTAAAAGTATTTACTTCATAATTGTTAGGATGATCAATAGTTGAAACCTTGAGATAATTTAAGGAAGTTTAGAATGGAAATTAACGAACCAAGACAAATCAATTTGAATACATAAAACAGTCCGATTATTTGTAATTAAAATTACGGGAATTGTAAGGTAACATTTTCAACTGGAATATTTTATGGAATATTAATTAAAATGGAAATTTATGCATATAGTACTATAAATATAGCTTTATGGACTTTTATGGGTGGTTCAAATAGGGAGGTGATAGGTGCAGATTAAATTAAAAAATAAATCCCGCCATAAGATGTGATAAGAAATAAACTGTGAATAAAGACGAAGACGCATCACAACACCTCAAATATTAAAAATAATTTAATTTATCTTTAAATTCAGGTATTATTTAAAATATCCTAATACAGGAAAGATGGTGACCACAGTAGGATTAAAGCTAAAGCTAGCTATAATTAACACTCACTTTATTAACAACCTAACTTAACAACCTAATAATTAATTTAGTCTTATATTTGTTTATGAAAGAGGCTTCTCTTTTACACAATGAAATAAAGATACAAACTTATAAGTGTTAAGTATATTTGACTCAATGACTCATTATTTATAATGCTGCAGTGTTTATTTCTGCCAATTAAATATATGTACGTCGAACATAAAGAACATGTACCTTATCATTTACTTAGTCACATCCATTCCATTTTTAAGTAATCCTGTAAATGTTTTATTGTTTTCTATAACAACTTTGACGTAAGAATCAATACACCTATATTAAACTTATGGTCCACTTTAATTCGTCTATAGAACAATCACACCATGGTATTAAAAAATGCCACTATACTCTTGTACACAAATATGATTTATTTAATACGCTAATAAGTATAGTTAGCACTAACGCGATACGTAAGAAAGTGTTGTAAGGAGATTTCTTTTGTTTAAAAACTATAAAACTTTATATCATCTAATTAAGAATCGTTATTGAGGCAGTATTGCTATTGAAACAAACATACGTAGCGCTTAATATGTATAATGATAGTATATTAAGTAAATAATCTAGAAGGCTATCTCCAGAGACAACCCCACCTGTATTAAATTAATTTCACTGTTAAGGGGGTTACACTGAATGTAAATAGAATTTAAATTGTAAAATCTTCTAAAGGTGGAATTAAACGATTGAAAAACTATAATTTCTAGTTTGTAGAACAGTGGATAGAAGTGAAAAACAAATATATGTATATACTTAGAGGTTCCATTTTCAGCATCCTCATTGTTTAATGAAATGGCGGTATCTGCCAATACTAAACCTAAGACTACTATCGGTTGGTGCTGTGATGATGTTATTCTCTTGCTCAAAAATAAGTTCGTGGGAAACGAGAATGAAACTTTACAACTGAATAGAGGAGGCGAGGCTTAAGGCGGGGGACGTGCATAAATTGCTCCTTTTATGGGATAGCATTTATGGATAATGACCCGGATAAGAGGGGATCGCCAAGGGACTACCCATGCGATCAGTGGCTGATGAGGCCCAAACCTATATAATATAATAATAATAATTACAACTGAAATGTATAAATATATTATCGATTGAGAGTTCAGGTTAGATTTTTCGAAAGGTTATTACTTCTACCAAGGTATTCACTAGATCATTTAGTTGAGTTAAAGATGGGTACAATAAAAACAGAATTTTTAGTTTTCAAGAAATGCTTTAGTGCTTTAACCACTCTAGGCTGCCGAAAACAAAAAAAAACAACTACGGCAACTAGATAAAAAATAAACAGTTTTAAAACCTTAAAACGGACTTTTCCGCACGTAGAACATCTCTATCTCCAAATTGAGTGAGCTAGAAAAAATAAACCAACACATAAATCTGTTTTATCCGATAGTTTTACTTTTTTCAAATAGTCCACCCTCGTGCTTTCTCATGACCACTGAATAGGGTGGGGTGTGTCCTATCCACCTCAAAATCAATAGATGTCCCTAATCAAAATCAGTTGAAACCCGATCGATACGACACGATTTAGTTGAGTGATCGTGCTAACAAAAGAAATTCTCAAATAGTCCACCATTGTGCTTTCTCATGACCCATGCACGTGGTAGGGTGTATTCTATCCACCTCAAAATCAATAGATGTCGTCTAGGAGACGTTCCCGATCAGAATCAGTCTAAACCCGATCGATCCGACATGATTTAGTTGAGTTATCGTGTTAACAAAAAAAAATTCTCAAATAGTCCACCGTCGTGCTTTCTCATGACCCATGGACAGGGTGGGGTGTGTCTTATCCACCTCTTAAACTGTTTTCAAACATTACCATCGCTTTTCTGAAATCGGTCACTTATTTTTAATGAAAAATCAATAATACTCTAATTACTCTTTATTATGTTACTAGCATTACTCTTATGATGATATCACAAAAGTAATTTATGATATCGTGCATGCGTTAAATATTATTAATAATAATTAGAGAAGAACCTGGAGCATACGTATACGTGTTCGATAAATGGCGGAGGCGCCAATGTTAGCCAGTAATATTGCATTTTACAGTACAAAATTCAAAATCAAATTTCCATTTTGAATTTTGAATTCAAATCAAATTGACCTCTTCAAGACGAATATATATATATATATATATATATATATATATATATATATATATATATATATATATATATATATATATATATATATATATAGATAATAAATAAGAGACATACAATAGTGCAGATTAGATAGGTAATTAATTAGATTCACTAATAATATATTCCATGTCTTTTTGATCGGTTCGTATTCGATTTCAAAAATGAATGATGACTAATTTTGACCCATTAGGTATATATCTTTCCAAGTTTCTCAAAAAATGTACTTAAAAGTTAAAATAAAGTAATGTTTTCTCGCCTTTCTTTCTTTCTTAAATTTAAAGTTTACAAAAGAATGGAGATACAACTTAATATATTACACTTTTATTGTATTATTTATATACAAGTATAAACCTTCCGTTTATCTGCGTAGTTTATCAGGCGTGACGTCATGTCTGAGCCATAAACTGTATGAACTGCGCAGTTTAGATCGGTATTTACGCAGATGAAAAATCGACCATTGTGCCTATCCACCCTCTTTTGCAACGGTAATCTGCGCAGTTTGTGCAGTTTATCGTACAGTTTGTTCAGTTGACTTCCTCTTTATGTACATGATGACCGCGGATTCTAAACCAGATGCGCTTTTGGCGTTTATACCAATCTTCGCACCAACGTTTACGGAGTTTTTTCTTCTTCTTCTTCTAGCAACACAGCTGCAATTATACAACAAACTGCGGCTCTTCTTTTTCTGTCATCCATTGAACTTTATTTATTTTTAACGCTTTTTGAACCAAACCTGTCGAAAGTGGGGAGAGAACTGAAGAGAACTCGGACGGAACTGGGGCAAAAATTGAATTATGTTTTAGTATCAACATCTGATATGTTAGTATTGAATGATTTGTATTAATTAAATTACAAGTATGTTTATAAAAAAAATACAAAATAATGAATTTAATGTAAGTTTGCACTATTATTTGTGCAATTTAATTCGAATAACAGATTCAATTATTTTGTGCAAGGTGATATGTTAAATTATAATACGCGGTGACTATTTAATTTGCTTTTCTTTTCAGAATATTTACATTTTCAAAGTTGCTACTTGTACCAAGGAAATAAAGCAGTGGCTGTAACCTACGTCTTGATTCCTGACTTATTTAGTTCCTGACGGGATACTTGTGCTTCCTCCTGCGAGACTCAGCTCGAAGCACCATGTACTTTATTGTTGTCTACAAACCTCTTTTTGAGGGTAACTACAGAGTTAATTAATATTTTAATTATCCGTGGACTATATCATAATTAAATTTCCAGATAAAAATACATAGGGTATCTCATTTGGATCTATGGGATGAGATTTGTAAATCAAACCACTTAATAATATTTGACAAACTCAGGTTTTTTATCCTTCAAAATAAAATGAAGACGATACGGCTACAAATCCAAAGAGTACCGTTCATGTAGCCGTCTCGACTCATCTGGAGTCATGTCATTCATTTAGCAAAATTATCCATACCACGGGCACATGAAACTGGCTATATTCCCCGAATAGTACAATGAATGTTTGCTTTGAGGTCACTGATTGTTACTGGCTGGGTGACGATTTTCTTTGACATAACCTCAAAGAAAAGGCCCAATGGTGTTAAATCACATGATCTTGCAGGCCAATTGATGTCAGAATTTCGCGGGACATAATCAATAAATTTGGTATGCAACAGAGTTATGCGTGCACGTGCTGTATGATATATTGCACCGTCTTGCTGAAATCATATGTTGTTCATATCCAAATAATCAATTTGGTGGAAGAAGAAATTATTCAACATATCACAATAGGGTTCCCCATTTACTGTGATATAGCATGGGTCTCATTTTCAAATAAGTATACTCCAATTACTTCACTACTCCGAAATGGTCATCAATCCGTGGACGCATTTCTTTTTCATGAACAGCATGTGGATTTTTAGCTCCATAAATTCAACAATCTTGTGTGCTGACGTATCCGTCAAGATGAAAATGTACTTCATCGCTGAACAATATTTTGTTTAAAAAATCAGCATTATCCGATACGTGGTAGCTCTTGACAGACTCACTTCTTATGCACGACATCGAATTGATGTGTTTGGATACTTCCGTACACTCTCTTTCACTGCAGCAATATTTTCATCTGAGTAGTCCAATCAATAGGGAATGACCCGGTCACTAATTGTAAACAGCAAAAAAAAAAATTGAGCATATAGAAAATAAAATTTTAAGAAACTTAAAGTTTTTTTGCTCTCAAAATGGTGGCCACTAACATAACCTAAAAAATTCGCAAAAGTCAAAAAAACGGTTTTTCGCGAATAAAAAGGAAAGTTATGATCGGATTGGAAAAAGTTAAAGGAGAAAGTTGTAGATAATGAAAAAATCTTTCGAGTCAATTTTTGTGAGCTCGAATCGATTTACTTTTCGAGATATATCGAAGAAACCGTTGAAAATTGCGTTTTCTTGTTCTTGCTCTAAAAATAACAATATTTGATAAAAACATTTAATAATTTCAGAAAATGTAGTCCTAAGTGAGATGAAAACAATCGTGTTTGTACAATTCCAGAATATTTCTTTGGCAATAAATTCTTGTAATAAAACCGATCTACGAAAATCGCGTCATTTTAAACGCGATTTTTTATATAAAAAATTAAAGAAATCGATTGTTGCTGAAAATATATTTGTATTATAACTCCCAACGAAGAAAATATGCCCTCGAACAAGTCTGTAGAACCATCTGTTTCGATGGAAAAGCCGTTTTACGAAAACACCTTTTTTTACGAAAACAGCTATAACTTTGGAAAAAAAAATATTTTGGAATTGTACAAAAGCGATAGTTTCCGTCTCACTTAGGACTACATTTTCTGAAATTATTAAATGTTTTCATCAAATATTGTTATTTTTAGAGCGAAATAAAAAAATGCAATTTTCAACGGTTTTCTCGATATATCTCGAAAAATAATGGATCGATTCGAGCTCACAAAAATTGAATCGAAAGATTTTTTCATTATATACAACTTTCTCATTAACTTTTTCCAATCCGAGCACAACTTTCTTTTTTATTCACAAAAAACCGTTTTTTTTTTTTGACTTTTGCGAATTTTCTAGGTTATGTTAGCAGTCGCCATTTTGAGAGCAAAAAACTGTAAGTTTCTTGAAATTTTATTTTCTATATTCTCAAATTTTTTTTGCTGTTTACAATTAGTGACCATTTAACAAAGGGGCTCAGACAAATTGATTGGACTAGAGCGACCACGACGGGGACGTATTGGTGTTGCCTTATCAACAACAGAATCCGTCGCTTCAAATTTCTTGATTAAGTTACGAACTGTTAACTCTTTAAGCGCTTCAGTTTATCCTAATTTTGTACGATTTTTTCTTAATGTAACTGTAAATTATCGTTCATTTTCATGAAACAGTTGTACACTAACTATTTGTTATTGAACTGTTAGTCGCAGTATGATGACAGCGTATGGTTTGTAGATGACAGTCGTTAAGTATTGGCGCCCTGTCTTTGACAGAACACAAATAGCGTGTAATTCAAATCCTATAGTTCCAACTGAGATACCCTATAATATTTTATTGATTTTTGTTTTTCCTCGCTTATAGAATAACGTGATTTACTTAAATAGGAACTTCTGCTATATAGTACAACTACTATATAGCACATACTAACATACTCAATACCTCTAAAGCTAACTAATACTAATGAGTATCTATAATATTTAAACGAGTAATTAAATCGCAATAATATTGCACCGCCCCCTTGCTCACATCGAAGGCACCTCAGGAGCATACCTCCAGAGGCTTCGGATAAAAAAAAAGTTACCAAGTTGTGTGCAAGGGTCGATTTACTATATTAATTTTGTCAAAATTCCGAAATTCGAACGGAAAGCATTTCGTACATCGACCTAAAAATTTCGTTATACACACACGAAAACAGCCGTTTAGTAAATATAGATGTTAATAAAACTTGTCCATAGTTATGTTTGAATGAATGAATGATACATTACTAAATAATTTTCTTCAAAACTCCTTATTTCTGTAGTTTAAATAATTTTCTTTTAATATCATAAATTTTTTATCATCAGTGTAAAAGGAAACAATTTTACTTTTTGTTAGTGTTCGTATGTCAACGTCTAATTTTCTAACATATGATGGGATAAGATATGATAAAATAAAACCAAAAGATATCAATAAGTTTAGGTCTGTAGCGTATCTTCTTTTGGCGAGGCTTTTGACAAAATAATTAAAATTAGGTTAGTCCATTTTTTAAATGTAATATATTACCGTCATTCCCGTTTAGTTTTCGACTATTATGGAAATAATATTCGAAATAATAAAATGAAAACCAATACTACGATGTACTTCAGGGCACTGTTTTAGTACCTACTCTAATTTTTATACTCGTCAATAAATTTCTAGAGCATAATTTAATTTAGAATGGCACTTACTATCGATTATAAACAATCTACATTTTATTTCTAAAGACAATATTTTAATAACGATCAAATATTTACCCTGCTTAAAAAGTATTTAGGGGTAATAATCATAATCGATACATATTTGAAACCGATAAACTGTATTATAAAAAAATTGAGATGTATAAACAAATTTTATTCAAAAACATCCAATTGAAGTACATTTACAGGAGATTTTTTTAAATTACCATCTTGTATACCACAATCTAATAAGTCTTTTTTATTTATGCTAAATATTGATACCATTTTGTAAAATTATTTTCCTTCGTAAAATTATTATTTATTTTGTTAAAAACTTCTTTCCCATTATTGATATGTTATTGTCATAGTGAAATGTGAAGAATTAAGGATTAGTTTCCGTAAAGTATTAGTGGAAAACAAAATTAAACACGTGTTTGTCGTACCATAAATATACATAACAACGCCACTGGATGTTCGTCACCATTTAATAGTACTACCTCATTCTCATTATACTCGCAAAGGTTGTTTATAAAATTAAGTTGTTGACAGAATTAAACAAATATAACTGCCGGCTCATATAAAGCGCAGTGTACAGTTAAACATCCGAAATTCCCGAGACCTGGGCGTAAGACAACGTTTGTGAAGTATACAATACAAAATTAAATAATATTAAACAACAATTACATAAGACTATCCACGTGATGACCTAGGCACTTAACACCGGCGTCCTACTTAGCTCGAGAAAGTGGATAAATTGTATAACACGAATCTCTGTAACACTTTTACTTTCCGCAGAAGAGTGCAGTGTAGTCTCAACCTCCATCAGTTTACTGTTACAGAAAACTGTTAATGTGACCAAAAGTGTTGTGCAAATGCGGGCTTTTACGAACAAAATGTGTGTAAACCGACAAATAAGGGACAGATAGAATGCTGTTCTTTTCCCTGGTTACGGGTGTGGAAAATTTAAGAGTGCACGACGGATTCCCTCCTGGTACTTCCTTCCGACACGACGCCACCCACATGGACGTATTTATGGCTCTGTTTATGGTTTGCGCCATTGAAATTGTCGTTCTGAAGATGCTGGTTTTTGACGAGTCGCAAGAGCAAAATGAGGAGAGGACGCCTGCCAATTCATTTTTCGACTGGGAATAGACCCAGAGGACATTCTTAAATATTGAGCAGTATATTACTGCGTTAAGGCGAAAGTGAGAGTGATCAAGAATTTTAAAAATATGTACATATGTATATGTAACTGAATAATAGTATAAAAATGTACTACACTTACTATATTTTGTAAGTGTCTAATAAAACAATGTTATTATATATATATTTCGCGTCTTTTTTTATCTAAGGGTAGGTAAATATAAATTATTTTAAGGTTCTGGTTTTTAAAATCACTTTCATAAAGAAACTATGTACCCAGAAATATTGATATTCAAAAGTTTACTTCTTATATGAAGTATAAACAGACAAGGTGTAATGTTAAAGATGTTTGAAATGTAAGTATCGAGTAGTTTAGTCAAAGTGATACAAGATAAACATATAACGTAATAGAGTTGAAAAATGGAGCAGAAATCATGGACTAACATATTAGGAACAATATTTAAGTTGTCTCTGTAGGTATTCTAAGTTATTACAAAAATATATGGCACACAATGAGTGAAAATAACATGTAAATAGCAATATAGTTTCTAATTTCGAACAGATTTAATTTCGAGAAGTCAAATAAGCCTTCGCCAAGAAAGATATATTTATTTTGTGTAGTTGGTAATACAAATTTTCATAAAATACTTAGGAGCGCGACCGGAAAGTTGTTCACAATTCAAAATTATGCCTATATAGCAATTTTCAAGTCTGTTCATTTGCTTAGCTCTAATTTTCACGAGAAATAATGACATAAAAGTTATTGCCAATATTTATTCCACTTTAAATTTGGGAAATGTCAAAGATTATTCTCTAGGAATTACAAAATAAAAAAAATACAAATCAAGAAATTAGAAAACTTTGATTAAGGTACCAAATATAGTTTGGAAAAGCTATTTGTTTCTTACCTCTTTCTTAACTTGTTCTAAATGTGTAAAATCAAGTTATATTTAAAATATGGATCTTTGGGCAATTTTTTGTACTAGATGTTATGCAGAAGAACTTTTCGTTGTAATATATAATTAGTTGAAATTAGAATAACTAGAATATGAGTATAATGACGTATACAATTTTCTAAGATAGTTAAAGACGTTAACATTGGTCCATAGGAATTCATCATGCTAAATTTAATTTATATTATATTGATATGTACGTCAATTTAACTATTTAAGTAATAATTATATTATGTGTTATTTGGTATATAGACAACCTTACAATTTTTTAAGGCAGTCTTATAAATGTTGAAATATCAAAGTGGGACAATTAAGAAGAGAGATATTTGAAAGTAATATTCTGATAGAAAGAGACACACATATAGCACAGTCATATATACTGAAATGTCAAAGTACTGCTTATGAAATTACAGATAATTGACATTATGATTCTCATTAGCAGATATATGATGTTATAAATACTTAATGCAGTCCTATACACATATGCTGAAATTTCAAACTGAAGTGTATGAGAATGTATATAATTAACTGTGGAAATACAAAATCTCAAAAGATTGTACTTTAATTAATAGCAAACATTAAAATCGATCAATTCTCAGTTTACAGTTAGAAAGAATTAAAAGAACTTCAGAAAAATGGATTGAAAACCTCCTATGAAGTCAAAGAAGAAAAATTTGCCACAAATGTTTTTTAAAACACAGAAGAGTGAGAAATGGCATCGGTAAATAGCAATCCTAGCTTATAATCTTCTAGATTATGACAATATGCATTCAATGATGTAAACCTTGATGATTACCAATAATAAGGATGTCATGATGTATACGTCTATTGTGAGACATAGCTAGATTGAACAAAACATATTAATTAGATTGGTATCCAATTTGGCACACTTCGATTATTTCTTATGCATTATTTTTAATGATTAGTCCTTTTTGCAAGGATTTTAATCCTTGTAATGGACTTAATAAAACGTATTAAATTAAAAAATTTTAAATATAACATCAAAAGTTACTTAATATGTTAAAAATAATACTTCTCGTCTATCTTACACATTTTTACTGAGATTGCATGTTGTTTAAATATATACTATAATATTTATTAAACACTTTATTCACCCTGTCAATATTGTCGCCCTGTTCGCGAACCTGTATGTTCATCCTGTCGTTAAGTAAGCGTTATTTTTATTAAATATGCAATTAAAAAACCTCTCAATAGATATATTGCAAATACCATATTCAAATAAAAAAATATTTTAGAATTATTGGACACCGCTACAGGAATATACGACAGATCATTCATCCATGTTATAGGCGCAGAACAAGCGCTTAATTCTTATTAGCTCTACGTCAACAACTGAATGAATGCCCAGCATATTCCATAAAGAAATATTGTATTACATTAGATCATTGAATATAATAACGTTTGTGTAATAATTTCGTTTGTGTAACATAATTAACATGTGACAAATAAATGACTTAAATTTATTTACACGAAGATACGAGGGTGAGTCAAATGTAAATTATAATTTTTATTTTAATGCTCGTTGGGTAAAAGGATTAGCACACTGTCTTGATATATATTAGGTGGGAATGTGAAGAGGAGAAAATTCCATCGACGCGGCTCACCAAGGCCGATTAACTATCAGTAGCATCATACCTGAGCAAGAGGTACATACGTCCATTGGGCAACGCACTATTATCAAATTTTTGACACGTGAGGGCGTAAGACCGGCTGATATTTTGCGTCGATTGACTGCTCAGTTTTCCGATAAACCCCTTTTCAAAGACCCACGTCTATGACTGGCATAACAAATTTGGCATACCCTGAAAAAGACCCACCTCGAAAAGCCAAGACTCGCCTTTCTGTAGGCAACTGTCTTTTTTGGGATTCTTCTTGCCACTGTTTTTTGGGATTGCATTGATTTCCTTCATGAGTGGCGTAAAGTTAATGCCACCTATTACTGCCAGCTCCTTGATGAAGCAATACTAGGTTTTCTAGGGAAGAGACGAGATATGCCTATCCGAAGTGTGACTCTTCTTCACGACAACGCTGAGCTACATACAGCTGCTTTAACCCGAGAAAATATGGAAAGAATCTATTGGGATGTACTTAAACATCCGCCCTATAACCCGGACTTGTCACCACATGACAATCACATGTTTGGACCACTCAAAGAAGAACTTGGAGGACGCCGTTTTAATGAAGACCAAGACGTGAAAGCGTTTGTACGCAATTGATTAGAGGCAGTACCGACTTTATTTTTCGACAACAGCATTAAAAAACTTCCAATTGTTGGGGAAGTGTATTGATAAAAGAGGAGACTATGTATTTTAGAAAAATAAGATATATTCAAGAATGTTCTTACTGTGACAATAAATTTATTTATACAAAGCTCCGGTTTATATTTAACTCACCCTCGTATATTAGAATAATGCAAAATGTTATTCTAAATATGTTAGTTCTTCAATAAATTTTGTAAACTGAAAACTAAAAGGGCTATTCGTACGAGAGAAATTATTTGAAAATACATACAAGTTTTTACTGCATTTCTTCACTTTATCTACATAACAGAATGGCGCTTACCTTTTACACTTCATGTAATTTTTATAAGTTTCATGTGATGAGATAATCATGACATGGAAAGCACAGTAAGCTTTTGAACTTGATTAAATGAAACCTTTTCGATGACAAATAGGTTAAGGGGTTACTACAACGTATAAGCCGCTATTAATTCTCCAGATTTAGTGCAGTAGGTTTACTCGAGAGGCTGACCTTTTTGGCATTCCGTATAACTTTCTTTATATGCAAACAGATGGGTTTCCGCTAAAGTAATTGTGGCAGTAAATTATATTTGCTTATCTTAAACATCGCCGATGTATATTTTTACGTCATCATAAGTTTTCTACAAACATCTATATACTATTCATTTCATTGCTATTTGCCAAATGAAAAACTCTCTTATCTTGCCGATGAACGGAACAGTCTACCTGAGTCTAGCCATAAAAACAAGCCACGGTATGTTTTGAAATTTTTTATTTGGCAAATAGCGATGAAATAAACTATTTGTATTACTTCGCTTAAATAAGCTATAAAAAATTCTTATTGGAATTGCAATTATTTATAAATAAGCAGTTTTTCCATGCTTTCTTTTTACCTATTATTAATGTATTCGAATATAAGTGACATTTCATGTGCAATAGTTATTTTTAACATAATATTATAGTAAATATTTTTTAGGATATTGAGGTTTTTGTATATATTTCGACTGTTAAAACAACCTTAGGAGGGCCGAAAGTATGTTCTGTGAAAATTTTCTAAAGGACAAATTTTCAGCACAACCAAAGATTAATAAAGATGAAGAAAGGATTGAAAAATAACTCAATTAATTAATTAAAATGAAATAATGTCTGCTGCAGGTCTTCATTTGTTACGAAAAATATTGGAAAACAAGTCAAAATTATCTAGAAACATTATCATTAATACAAAGAGTAATACTATACAAATTAAACTTAAGAAAAATTCCTTCTTTCAAATGATATTTAACTTTAATAGTGACTTATGTTGTTATTCACGATCACTTTTAATTGCAGTGATATTTATTGAGAAATGCTAAAATACACTGTTAAATTTCTAAGTTTTGCCAATTTTTAAATGACTGAATCTACCAGTCAATGGATGCAGTTCAAGATAGTTACCTGTTAGGACTTGCGGTCTAATTGCCCTCATGTTTTGTGTTAGGATATATTAAATTAATTAAATTAAAAGATTAAGTATATTACGCATCCAAAATGTAATGTATAAGTTCGACAAAATTGATAATAAGGTGTTTTTTAATATCCGAACACGCAATATGTATCTGAAATGATAATTTAGCTCTAATTTTTTGAAGTCGCATTTTTAAAGTTTGTGATATTAACCGATATGTTTTAATATAAACAATATAAAACTATATTAAAAAACGAACGAAAGGACAAAAATGTCGAGTGCAAATATCCCTGGACATTATCGTTAACATTTTCACTTTTATCAAACTTTTGCACTAAACACAAGGAGAAGCCATTTATGTACCCACTATTTTTCGTTAAATAATGCATACCCATATATTCAAGTATATAGAAAATAACATAAATGATCACAAACATCTTTATTTGTGATTTGTAATTAGTTTCAACACTCAAAATTTCAACAAAAACAACGTAAATACCGTCACACCTCGAAATTCAAACGTAAAAATCAGAGTTAACTCATATGCATAACGTCATTCTCCATTTTCTAATTCTAATGAAAGCATGAAATTAATTTATTAAATTAAATAAAGTTAAATTAATTTGCATTAATTTAAGTTGCATTAAGAAAAATATTGATATATACAAGTTTAATTTTCTTAGTAAATGTTTAAAGTTTTTGAAAATGAAAATGTGTGGTACATAAATCCAAGTTAAATCATGGGTTTTCCTTAAATAGGCAATCAATAAAAAGCAAAATGGATTATTAACATGAATTTAAGCAATACCGAAAAATAATAATAAATTGTAATTGTAATGCAGCATGAACCTTAATATATATTCCATTTATGTTTTAATAAATACTTTATTGATAATAAGGCATTTACTTAATTTTGTTCAATATCTGATGTGAAAATAAATCACCAGTGAAAATAAATTCAGGATAATTTACCGCTACAAATCAATGTTCTTATACACTATTCAGTTAATTTTCTTACACTTAGTTATATTTATTATTATATTAGGCGTCACTTTTTATCCTTTAAGTAATTTAATTTAAGTTTTTTAAAAGATACTGAATGATCAGCTTTTTTAAGGTAGATTAAAAGAAGTATCAAACAAACACAAAATAAGCTTCGGCCTAATTTTAAAACCCCACAGGTGAATGCAAAAAATGGAAGCAATTAAGGTTGTTTTTATTCTTATGGGAAAAGTGTTCCCATTTCGGAATCGTTTCCTCAACTTCTAATTAATATTATTGCTTAATTCTTTTTTCGTCTCGTACAGCATAGCCTATTGTAAAATCGTAGCCTGTAAAGTTTTTAAATTTTAGTTTAATAATTTTTTGTGGAATATATAACTGAAAAAAATACCCCATTTTTTAATGTTAAACATTTTGTTGAATAGTGTTTTTAAGAAACATGGGCTGTAAATTTGTATTTTATATATGTAGTTACATAGACTGTATAAGTTTCAATTTAATAAAATCGACCAATTTTGAGAAATCTCTCCCGAAAACTAATGAAATCAAATTTTTAGAAGGAAATAATTCTGTGTTTATCGGCTTAACAACACCTGTTTAAGGGAAAACCCCTTATGGAAAGTTCACTTTACGATACTACTTTCTTATCTCTCCTTACCCCTCAGTTTATATTTATCTTAGAAGCTTAGATATGGAAAGAATAAAAAGGGCAAATGCTGTTAAAAATGCAATTAAATAAAAAACCAAACAAGAAAGCACCAGGGCGAGGAAGACATTGGGCGATGACTTCAATGAGAAAGAAGACTATCTATCCGTCGTATGCTGCGGGGAGTTTTTAAAAATTATGTATAATTTATTTTCAAATTTTGTGTAATATATACTTTACTAAACAATATTGTTTTATAATTATAGAAACAGAGAGGTCACTGGGCACTTTGTGAAACATTTTTGATTAGTGAATGAAAGAAAACACTTGGTAGGTTTCACGTGAAACCTACAAAGTGTTTTCTTTCATTTACTAATATTGTCTTAGGTATTTTTAATTTTATACATATATTTTGTTTAAAAGTGCTATTGAAATCAAAATTATTGGATAATAGCATCGACCACTTAAAATGAGCCACTTCGCTATTTTAAAAAAATATATTTAGAGAAATTCTAGTGCTTCTAATTTTCATAGAGCCAACACCAACCAATCCAGAAATGTTTCTAGTTTCAGGAAAAAAATAAAAAAGCATTGTTTTAAATGAAAAACTGTCACACCCTCCCTTAAGCAAAGATGCACTGAAACAAGCATGATTACGAACTGTATTAACAATATCTCAGAAAGGACAGAAGACTAGGACGTAATTATTAATTTAAACATTATAAGTTTACCCGCCATTTCTTATCTTATTACATTACTATTAGATATAACATAATTATAATTTTTTATGCACCAATCTAAAATGCACTAGTTGGAGGATTTTCCATGCTGTTTTAGTTTTCTATAGTATTTTTTTCCAAAATTCAATAATCAAACAAAAGTTTTGTTAAACCCCGTATAGACAAAGTCCTGATTACATGAATACATACATTACTTTAACACCATTTTCTTATAATAAACAAGCACACTTTTAACATTTAATCGGCCAATACTATTTTGTGTAACAACTAACATACATACCATATAGAAAACCTAGTGATTGTCTCGTACCGACTATCCTCGATTGTTTTTCACATCACGAACAATACGGAATTAGCATAGTAGTTCGAAAATAAGACATAAACGGTTTTATTGCACTGTAATTATTTACAATTGTCGAAGAAAAGAAAGTCCCGACGTATATTTTTAAACTAAAAACACCTATAAAGCATTGTTATTTGCGGGTGATTTTATGTGACGAAATACTGCGATGGCAGTCTCTTTGGTTTATTCGTTACCAGGTCCGGAGTTGACCGTCTAATTAATTGTCCAGTATGCGATGCAAACTTGAACCTAAACGTGTTTTATTCCTACGGCTATAACGAGGTTTAAAAACGCACCACTAACTACGCTTAAAAATTACAAGTTTCAAATATATAGATCCTTAACGCACAGTAAGATTGAGTACAGATTGAGTTTGCGAAAATTTTTCACATACTATATGCTTGTCTCACACTATATTCCACTCCACCTGGCGCTCATTGACTAGCAAAAGGCTTTGGGTTATGTGGAGATCTGGGCAGCTCTGCATGCGATAGACGCTGCTGAATTGACTCAAGATACTCGAATCTCGTCAGAAATATATATTATTAACATGCTACACTCCACGTAAAAGTCCGAGAAGACTTAGTCACCGGGAAGCTAAGACAAGCTAAGAGGATTGATTCTAAGAAGTATAACCGGAGCCCCAATATTAACACCGATCGAGGCGACGGGGATACTGATGGGGATACCACCTCTTGATGTCACCCTGAAAGATGAAGCTGCAAAGGCAATGCACAGGGTGGAAAACATGAATAGGAAGGTAAGGGACCTGAATAGACTCTTAAGAGAGCTAGCTGAGGACGGACTCCTATGGATGCCATCTTACAGTACGGGTGTCCACTTTCTGTTTGACAAGAAATATAAGATCACCCTCACCAGTAAGACCGACTGGATGGAGGGTCGAGCTGGATTACTGCTCGATGGAGACATCCGGTATACGGATGAAGCTAAGAATGGAAACAGAGCGGGTACGGAGGTGTATAAGCGACGCGATGGGATAGGTAAAACCTTCCCCCTGGGCAAATACACTACCGCACTCCAGGTCGAGCTAGTTGCAATTACATACGGTGTACTGGGGGGCGATCAAAATCGAACCCAGGAGAAGGTATGTATCTGTTCGGATAGCAGGGCGGCGTTGGCAGCCCTGAATTTAGCAACGACAAAATCAAAGCCCGTCTATAATTGCTATGAAGCATTGAACCACTTGGCAGGGAAGGGACCGGTGGAACTCTTATGGATACCTGGGCATAATGGCAGTAAGGGAAATCTAATTGCAGATGACCTTGCCAGAGTAGAGACCAGGGAAAACCTCTATGGATCAGAACTTCCCACTTATCTTCTGATCAGAAATTCCTACTTATTCCCACTGCAGAACCTGCAGTGGGAATAAGTAGGAATCTGATCAGAGACCGCATCGGTGGCTGGACAAGAGACCAGCATACTAAAAGATGGAGAGGAGTAACGGGTTGTCGAATAATCAAACTCTTAATCGAATACTCAGAAATTGAGAAATGGGCCCAATAATTCATTAAATTGAACAGGCACAAAGCCAGGACTCTGGTAGGAATCATAATGGGCCACCATAGTAGCCTGAATGCTTAAGCTGAGGCTGACTGACAGCCCGGCCTGCAGATACTGTAAAGAAGACGAGGAAACCTCGATTCATCTTCTTTACACCTGCCCTGCAGTGGAGGAGAAGAGGTACCTTATATTAGGGACCCCTGTTATCCTAGAGAAGGCAAGGCTTAATGCGGGAGACGTACCTAAATTGCTCCTTTTATAGGTTAGCATTTTTGGATAATGACCCGTATAAGAGGAGATCGCCCTGGGACTACCTATGCGATCAGTGGCTGATGAGGCCTAAAACCATATAATATAATAATAATAGTCACCGGGAGGATGCCTGTCAGGAAAGAAGTTAGGCAAGACGACACTATCTCGCCAAAACTGTTTACCCTGACGTTGCAGGACATGTTTAAAATCCTGACATTGGAGAGAAGAAACGTCAATATCCATGGAAACATCCTGAGTCACCTACACATCGCTGACGACATTATCCTGATGAGCAGCGATGCCGAAAAGCTTCGATTCATGCTAAGAGAGCTGAAGGAAGCTTCGGAATCGGTGGGCCTGAGGGTAAACTCCCTAAATTTCAATGATATGAGTCAAGATAACATCCAGGTCACACTCGACAACCACGCGCTTGAAGTTGCTGAAGAGTATGTGTACTTCGGCCACAACATCAAACTTAACAAGGACAACTAGACCACAGAAATCACCAGGCGAATTGGCTTTGACGTGGGAGGCTTTTGAAAAACTCGATCACATCCTCAGAAAACAGGACATGCCCATCAACCTGAAGCGGAAAGTATTCGACGCCTGCATCTTACCTGTCATGACCTACGGCGAGAGACTATAACCCTAATACAATACAGAGCGTACCGACTCAGGATGTGTCAACGGTCAGCTGGCAACGGGCAAAAATGGAACGTGGGGTGCTAGGGATCAGCTTGAGGAACCGATTCAGAAACGAGATAATCAGAGAGAGAACAAGAGTCGTTGATGTCATAGAGCGTATCGTCGCCAATAAATAGTGGACAGGGCACGTCGTCAGGGATAATATCAGGAATAATATCAAGACCATAATGTGGAGGCCCAGAGAAACTAGGCGGAGTGTCGGGCGTCGTCAAGCAAGATGGAAGGATGATGTTCGGAGGAAAGCCAGCAAGAAGTGAATTTTGAGTGCGAGGGATAGACAGCGGTGGAAAAACATGAAATAGACCTATGTCCAGGAATGGGCGAATACAGGCTAAAGAAGTATGCTTGTTTAAATCATATATGTTTTATATAATTCCCTTATTCTAATATTTCGGATTTCTCGGAATCACAAGAACGGAAAATTTTCCAAGCAGGTTATAAAAATAAACAAAATCAAACAAAGAAAGAGTACTTTCTAGAACTTTCAAATTCTAAAACATTACGGACCATTACTAACTTTAAAACCTCGTGGAAGTGGCGTTAATAAAGAGTATATAGATGACTATCCAAAGATTTGTATTTAATTCTTGGAATTAGGCGAACCTGTTGGCAAAGCGCCCAGGAAAAAATTATGAGAATTATACATCTATCCAGAAAGTTGTAACCCACTACATATGTGTGGATTTAATTCAAAAATAGTTTACAATATTAATTAAAAAAATTATATGTTTACTGTTAAAACGGTTTATCAAATAAAAAACAGAATATTTTCTTTCTATAGTTTTTCTTAAAATATGTACTTAAAATGTTTTTCTTGCAATAATTTACTAATTTAAATAATATATACAAATATAAAATTAATAGTGCCTGCAGATGTATTATTCTTGTTTTTTGTATACTTTTATGGACACATGTGTATTTGATTCAGCCATTTAAAAAATATAGGGAGGAACATGTGTGAAAGTTTTTATTTTCATTTTTGAACAATATACTATTTTACTACATTGCTTTTTTATGTTTCAATGAATATCGAAGATATCTATTAAAAACTAAATAAATGTCACTTTTTAAGTCAAGAATCATTCTTTTAGATACATTGATGGGGAATTTGGAATAGATCATAGACCCTTAGACAAAATTAACCCATCAGTGAAACTTCCGATTATTACTTTAACTTTTTCGAAGATTTAAATCATAGTGCCTACGTTATATTATAATTAAATGATTTCAATGAGTGTTTAACAAAATGGAATGTTATTATCGGGAAAGGAACATATATAACAGAAAGCAACAATAACGTAAAATGTAATAAAATCGGTGTTAATGGAAAACTATAGAAGAAGAATTGGATGTGAGATGAAATCCTAAGACGTTAAATTCAGTAGCATGTAAAATCTCCTCTATCTCTTATCATTACTGAGATTGGTCTGAGCATGTTATCGATCAAGTGGTGAATGGTTTCCTGAAGATTATTCTCCCGTTCGACATGAACGACTTGGTGGAGTTCCCCAAGAGTCATAGGTGCAGGTGTGTGGCGCCTAACTGATCATTTTAGTGCATTTCACAGATTCCCTATGTGGTTTACATATGAGCTTCTTGATGGTCAGACCATAGTTGAAATATTCACAAATCCAAGATACTCTAGCAACGTGGGCCGAGCTTTATCCTGCACACAAATATGCATGAATAAATCCTACACGAGGGAGGTATACGAACTAAATCCATGCGACCTCCGAAATAAATTTCGCCCAAAACATTATTGATCCGGATCAATATTAATATAATCAAAAAATAGTATCCTCTGAGATATATTGAAGGCAGCAAACTTCTCCCCACGCATTCGCCAGACTCGATGAAGTCCATCGAGTGAATTAAAACTTTACGATCCAATTTACGTTTTGTCTTGCAGAACACAGTCTAGTAACTCTATATTGTCTGGTGAGCAGTGGTGCAATAGCTGGTCTTCTACTATCCAATCCTCCTTCATTAATACTTCTCCTGACCGTTCGTTCAAAAATTGCTAACATTTTGGGCTGCTGCTAGAACTCTGCTTAGTTATAAATTGGTAGATTGTTTATTTCTTAATATGACTGGCATAAATTATCGCTCATCTCTTGCATCTGTAGGCTTATACGACCCTGTCCTGGGGTTCTACAATAACTTCCAAGTTCGTAAAAATGTTTAACTGTTTGACTAATTGTTGATTGTCTAACTACTAAAAAATTATCCACATATCGATAACTACGTTCTTCGTTAACCAGAGTTACCACTTTCACTGATTCGTCTTCTCTGAAGTTGCATGAACGATTAATTTCTTCTACTTTAAGTGTATTGGACAAAGTGGTTCATTCACTTGATGACATTAAATTTTAAAAAATTACTAGCGTAACTAAGTTTATTGTCTTTTACAAATCACGTAAACAGTGTTAAATATATTATTAACAAACATTTATTTTATATTTGTCAATCAATTATTGCAATTGTTAATCGATAGTGACAGAGGGTATTCTAAGTCACCTACATAGAAAAATTTAAGGATTTAATACTTCGAAAAATTATAAAAAATAATGAGACGCTTTACTGATGCCTTAATTTTGTCTAGGATTGTATGTAACATGAGATAAATTTAATGATTTAAAAGAGGCACAATTTTTTTTATTTTTATCCAATTAATTACTCTTCGGTAGCGTATGATACTTGTGTGTGCTATAATGATTTTATTTTATTCAAAAACGTATGTCCTCCAAAATTTAAAAAACTATTAAAAATTATTGTATTATAATAGTTGACAGAATATTTTGTTTATATACTTTCACGGCAAATTCTTAATTGGTAATAGTTGATTATTAATTTTGATTATCAGTTAAACGTATCACCTAAAATTTATTTTCATTAAGACTTGTCTTAAAGCTCCGAAAACATTTTCACGAACAAGAAAAATACTGAATAAGAAACTGTTTGCTGCAATTGAAAATTATACGATATGATGTAAGAAATATATATTACCACTAAACTCATAAGAATAATAATAAAGATTTTTATTTTATGATATAAACTCATGTGTATGCATACAGTCATTTCTTGTTTAATATGAGGTATATTAAATTTATGGTAAATTACTAAGTATGGCAGCCATTTTGAATTTAAATATCATCTTCAAATAAGATCACTTTTTTTTAATAAAGCACATATTGTTTATTATCACAATATTTTGCAAAATATAGGTACACACAGCATAAAACTATATTTAAAAGATCTAAGGGCTGATTTAGGCATTTGGCATTTTCGTTAACATTTTCACTTCCATTCAAATTTTATACTAATGACAATAAAAGGACATTTATGCATCCACCATTTTTCATTAATTAATGCATTTCCATATGTTCGGATATATGGAAAAAAACTTAAATCATCACAAACACCTTTACTTGTGATTTGTAATTAGCTTCAACACTAGAAATTCCAACAAAATCTAGGAATTGCGTAGATACTGTCACCTTAAAATTGAAACACAAAAAGTAGAGTTAGATCTTAGGTCGAAAACACTCTCGCATGCACATCATTCTCCATATTCATTTACATTAAAGTTAAAAGTTCTTCTCTTTCTGAAAGTGTAAAATTAATCTAAGGCAAATATTGATATATACAAATTTAGCTTTCTTACAATTAGTGAATATTTAGTATTAATGAAAATGAAAATATGTGGTGCATAAATCTACCCTAAATTAAATATTTCTGTTAAATAGACAATCATTAAAAAACCAAAAGGAATTATTAACACGAATTTAAACAACACATTAGTAAAAAATAATTATAATTCAGTTTAGAACTTTAAAATGTGTTACATTAACCTTTTATTAAATACCTTACGGATAATGAAGTATGCCAGTCAATTTGTTACGTAAATGTAGGTTGAGACACGGTGATCGTGTTTTCGTCTAGTCTACTGTGAAGAAGGTATTGCTATTCTGAATATGTTCTGTCGAGACCTTCAAATTTTCTCGTAATCGGTAAGGAATATTTTATATATTTATTACACCAATAAAATTAAGTTCCATTCTAAAGTACCCCCATAAGTAAGTAAGAAATCTAATAATTTCTCATAGCGAATTGTTTCACATCTATGAGCTCTTCAATACAATGTACTGTTACTAAATTGGTTAATTAGACTATTAGCAATATTAATGTCCGAATATTATAAGAGCACAGACAAAAGCCACATCCACAATATACATTATTATGATCATTAAAGTTGGAATTTGCGCAGGAAATGTAGTTCTTACTACACATCCTGCCTTAGAAATTAGTTCTTAACATCTTAACTACATTTTCTGTGCGAATAACAACTTTAGGGGTCCTAATAATGTCTTCTAAATGTTGAACATTATAGGTACCTACATTAAAATGGAATATTCTAATTTAAGTATAAATATATAACTTACGGAACAATAATTCTAATACCTCAATATATCACTTTCAAGGCAATTTAAACTACCAAATGCAACAAGAAAATGAGAGGATAATAGGATAACAAGAAAATCTGCTTAGTAGATTACTAATGTAGAAAAAATTGGATAAGTTCTTTAAAATGCCTCTTAGACATATCTCAAGAGTACGACATATAAGAAAGAGTACACAGTTTGACATATATATTACAGACCTGTATTCCCGACATGGTGATCTGTAAGCTTCACTGTTTTCTCAAGCCCCATTTTTTCATACGTATATAGCTATGATAACTCAAACCAGCGCTATATAATATGTACATTTAACATTTGAACAGCGAAATTCTCGTTTTAAATGGATGCGTGTTGCTGTGAATCTTATACGCTGACTGTATTATTAATTTCTGCTGATTTTAATATTCATATTCACCATCTCTACAGCAGATCTCCCACGGACAACCAACATAGCCTTGATGCTATACGCTGACGATACTACGATCATTGGGAGATCACACCACATGGTCACGAGAAATCTCCGAATATCAGTGATCAATGGGGGGGGGGGGGGTCACGTCGATACACGTCAATTTAAACGAAGAAAACATCGACTGACACGACATAAAAATACCTTAGAGTTGCGTTAAATAAATTTAAAACGTGTCAGCACCACATTAGAGGAACCTAGCCAAATCAGCTTCGGATTTAGAGAAAATAAGAGGATTTTAATCTGCGGAATAAACTAATTCTACTGTAACTAATACTGCAATCCCAGTTGATGTACGCCTGTACTACTTGGCGATGTCCTATGTCTACGTCCTATGATTAGTTGGAATCATAGACATCCGAAGGGACCTCGAATACATGACGATCAATGAATAAATACAAGAAAAAGCTAAGAAAACGTACACCTAATGAAAGCGAAAAGTAAGTGGGCAGATCAGTCAGATCAAATGCCTACTTGATCTGACTGATCTTGGCTGATTTATCTAGGAACATTATAAAGTAACCATTTCTTTGTTTCGCTGGCTGTGTGCTTCAGATCATTATCCTGCTGGAAGATAAATGCGTCTCTGATGTACATCTTTCGGCACTGCTGTTAAAGTTAAGGCACAAAATGTCAATATACTTATCTGCAATCATAATATCTTCGATGAAACTTAAGTTTCCAACACCACTCCACGATGTGCAGCCCCAAACTAAAACGCTCCTGCCACCGTGTTTCCGCCATTCCAAATTCAGCATTTGGTTTTCTGCATAGATACATATTTACGACCATCAGAGCCGAAAATATTAAACTTGTGAAATGAAAAATCAAAAACTGCACTTGAAAAAGCCTTTGATACTACTTTCTAATCGTTTTCCATCTTTGGTACAGTATATAACACCTACAGAAAACCAAATCTGATTTATCGGTTGGTTGTCTTGTTAGAAGTTTACCATATATTAAATTCACTAGTTCTTTACTTTCTTCTGAAAGAGAGGCAATCTTCATTTTCATCATGATATTATGAATACGATCTTCTCTATTCAATTGTATCTTCTAAGTTAAGGGCTTCTTCCTTCAACAGTCTGTGTATTTGAAACGGTGCTGTCTTCAAGATGTTTCGATGAAGAATACTACCTTTGAAATGAGGCATGTCAGGCCAACGGTGGAACACGGTAGCGGGAACGTTTTAGCTGGTGCTGCATGTTGGAGAGTGATGTTGAAAACCTAAGTTCATCGATGATTTTATAAATGCAGACAAGTATGTTGATATTTTGTCCCTTAAGTTAAACAGCAGTACTGAAGAGATGACAATAGAAGCAAACCGTCAATAAAACCAAAGAAATGATTACTTTATAATGTTCGTAGACAAATCAAAACTCCACCCCATTCCTCAGATATAAATGTCATAGAGCACTTGTAGTACTTGCTGGACTTGAAGGCCAGAAAAAATATTTTTTTTTTCGAAACAGCAGCTCTATTACAAGAATTAAATTGGACCTGAAATAACTCAGAACGTTGAATCCTCTAGCCACTAAGACGCCATAATTAGTGCAAATGTTCAACAAAATATTCAAGTGTAAATAATTTTTTTAAGAACTTGTTTAAATAAAAATGTTTACTGTGTCAATACTTTTTTGACCCATGAAATTCATATTCTTATATATTATTCGTATCTTATTTTTAATTTGCTCAATCTATTGCCACCAAAAATTAATAGTTGGTTATTAGTTTTTAATCAAATTTAGTATCAAACAGTTCACCTTTATATTTTTGAGATTTCGGAAAAAAATGGGATGTGCCAATACTATTTTGAGCTACCGTACATATTAATCATTATAATTGAATGGATTCAACGTAACCCGTGTTTATCTCAAGAGAATTAACTAGATCGTCTCCTTAGATTTCAAAATCCTAGGTACTACTCTGAGAGCTTAAATTGTATATGTAGCTCTAACTCCTGCGAGGCGACTGAAAGCCGCTGAATGTTTTGGACACAAAATAGCTAAACCTCTTCAAAGATTGTTGCGAGGCCCCCAACAAACGAGACGCCCTCAAGACAGGCAGACAGTGAAAATGAAAAGACAAGAGGAGCCCCAAAAGAGGCGATAGGAAAGGGGGATCCATCTCTACACGAGGCTGGCTCAATCTACAGCTATCAGCGTGTAACGAGCAGTAGTCCTTTTCGGTTTACATTCCCCTATTCAAAGGATTGTGCAATTGTTGGTGCAGTGCAGTTTTAGTATTACATTTATTCAGGTTTCTTGATCGAGTCAGGACACTCCTACGTTGTTTTGATAAATCTTCCCAGGCACAATTTATGATGAATCTTGTATCAAAAGAGTATACCAAAGGTAAAAATTACTAATGGTTTGAAATAAAATGTATCCAATTTGGCCACTGGAAAGGGCTATCGGAGCCCACTGGCTAACTTCTGCCCTGCCTCTTGACCGGAATCGCGCCATCGAATAGGAAATCGACCATCCGGAACAATCAAACGCATTCCTAACTGTTCCACCGAGCATGGGGGACATCGGACGTACACCTCTACGCAATAATTCGTACATTCTAAAATGCGTCGGTTATTGTAAAACTCATTTACAGTTAGCCGATAAATATTGATGGTATTCTGTAGAAGAGAATTTATCTGTTCTCCTGTGAACGGCGTGTGTGTTCGCTTGCGGTACGTTCACCACAGCATCGATTTTTAATAAAGTTTACTTTCATTGAGCCGATGGGTGGTACTCTTATATTTATTTACTATCACTTTCTTTTTTTTATCTCATTGCCAGTGTTATGGATCAGTTTCGGTTCATATGACATAGGTGATGCAATAAAGTGCTTTCAGAATTTGTGTAAAATAGAATTAATTTCTACAACATCTGGCAGTAAAGATTTCATTTAACTTTTTCTCGACCTATCATTATAATTTTGATTTGCAGTCGCTTATATTATGCAAGGCAAATTGTTAACATGAACATTTTACTGTACTTTTGTGCCATTATTACATAATCTAATGTAACACATGTTTCTGTAGATTCATACACGCAACACTTATTTCGAGTTGCATTACCTACTTGATATGAGTTTAAATGGTTGATATAACATGGACGCATACTGGTGGTTTTGATTTATGGGTATCGCACATGAATATAGCATAATACTATGTTTAACGCGCAATTGATGGTTATGGTTTAAAATCAAATGGAATTTACAAACTTTCAATGACACAACGTACGTACCTCTGCTAATATTTATTATTTTAGTATTATTTTTTAGGTCTATATAAGATGCTCTTACTCTGACTATCTGGCTGACCACTTAATCGTCCCCTTTCTCCTTATCTAATGACTCAGGAACATCTCATCTAAATAAGAGTGGACTGGTGCTACATAATGGGAAGATAGAGCATATTGTTGAAAGAAAAAGTCATTTCTTGGAAGATTACATTCCTCAAATGGTACACAATTTACACATTTGATTTAGTTCATTTTTTAAATGATCATTGCCATTAAATTTAGAATTTTTAAATTGCAAAATCATTTTTCTTTATTTTTTATGTAACCTATACCCACGTTTATGTAATTATTACAGCAACGTATGTATGTAAGAAGTATATTCGTTCATATTCCGTAATTAAAAAGGGGGTTGGCATTAAAAAAATATTGGTAACGTCATACCTCCTACACAAATGAAATATTAAGATTATGTTTTAAAAAAGGCGCAACTAAAAATAAAATTTTACGAGTTCGAAAGTTTCTTCCAAAAGTTGTTTCTTGAATTTTAAACGAATTTATTCGTTATTTGACTAAAGCACTGTATATTATAAATTATAACATTATATATTGTTGTGAGGTGTTTTATTAATTCATGTAAATCGGAAATATATTTTGTTTTGTTATTATAGTTATAGTTATATATATAGTGTAAAGATGAAACTTTAACGTGTTCCTCGCTAATTTCTGCTTAGGTACGAAACGTAAAAATTAAAATAAAAAAGCATAAAATATTATTAACGCTAATAAATTAATGATGATTAAAGACGAAATTAATTTATTCTACTCGTGATAGGGTCAAAAAAATCAATAAACATGTATATCAGTGTCAATGCCAATAGGAAGTGGCACTGAATGAATTAGCTATTAAAGCATTAAACACAAAATTTTAATTAACATATATGAATGATACCGATTGACTAGTCAGAATTGTCTACAGGACAAGAGTAATTTTTACTTTCTCAGGACAAAGAAGAACGATACAGTGATTCACAATCATGCATCATTGTACTTTCTATTTTATTGGCATAATTACATGTGTCATCAAATTACGATTTAACCAGATTATGTGACAAGATTATTTTCATCAAATTATAGAATTACTAAAATACTTGCGATAGTTATTAATAAAAACACTGATAATAACCACGCTTGGCGTAATATCACATGTAAGTTTACTTGTTATGTATATTTAATATTAAACTTAGTTTTCATCCTTCGGTTATATCTAGTAATTCGGTCAGCTAATGTAATTTTAGTTTATACTATTATTTACAGAGGAGTGAGGGGAGTTCCCTTACACTGTATATTTATAAATCTTGCTATTATAATAGATCACATTCTTATATAGTATATAATTTAAACGTAATAAAGATGGTGTTATTAAAGTCGAAGCCAAATGATACAGGCACATATAATCAAATAAATTTAACAAGATATATAAAAAGCTACAAAAAATTGCAGAAATTGTAAGATGTAAATAAGTAGGAATAATAATCAAAATGAAGAAAGTAGACAAGAACAGATGTTACTACATACATACAAACGTATCAAGATATAAAAGAATTCCAGAATTTAGGAGTTATTCTAAGAATACTATAGAAGTAAACAGTCTATCTGCTACCAAATTTTAGTACTCTCTAATAGAGACTATCAAGACAAGGGACATGGTGAAACTCTTTAATGGGAATCAACAAAGATTGCTACTAACGTATTTGTTAAAGAAGTAAGTATCATAAAACATCACCTGTTCAATAAATCTCAAACATTAATTTCTATGTTTTATATAAAATATAAAAAATTTATAGACCACTGACATCTACCGCACGGCCTTATTGACCCTCCTTTTCAATGTGGGAATCTTAATTAGTCAGAAAACACTTCTACAAGTAACTGTTTCAAACAATTTAATCATCTTAGTTGCCTTAACCGGTATCTAAAACATTCAGTATGTCGCATTTGGCGATAGTAATGGATTTCATTTTTGGTTTCACCAGAAAACCAATAGTATTAATGTGTAATTGCAATAAAGCTAGTACGAGTCGTTTTTAAAGAACGCCAGTTTGATTGGTACTATGAGATTCAATCAACCACAATCTCGTATATATCTTTCTAGGAATAATTAAGGTTTCTACACGGTTGAGTAGATAGTTTTTGGCAGGGGCGGCTGGCGTATAGGTGCTGCAGAGCTGCAGAACTGCCAAAAAAATTAGATATTTGTATATTTTCGCGACATAATAATTACTAAAATTTATTAATAAAATAATTTGGTTAGTCGGTGCAGCTAACCAAATTATTGCGTTAAAGTCGCATTCTGCCCGCCGTCCTCTATTGAGTAGTAGACCAGATGAATTATCTGGGTCTCTAGGCGACCGCGTCGCGGTACATTGAACTGGGCCACACGAGGTAGTTCTCAGCACGGCTCGGCACACCCGTCCTCCCCCTCAACTCCCGCGACAATCCTACTTGACGCTCGCAAATGAGCGAATTTACACGGTCAGTGAGCTGTATTTGTTCCAGCTAAGGCAACATCAGTGAATGTTTACACCTTCCTACTCCTCGTACAATTAGCGGGCGTAAATCTATGTACGTATTCTATCTACGTACCTATTTCGTATTTCGTGTTAATTTGAGATTTTAAATACTGTTTTGTGAATTTGTGTAGTGATTTATTGTACTAATTATTAATATTTATATACTGTGATAGTGACAATGGATTTAGTTGATAATTTAGTTCATGTGAAGCGATTTTTTAAATACTCTTATGAAGAAAAAATTGATTTAAAAAACAATGGTAGGCCATTGCCCGATATTGTTATTGAGACTGTAGGTGTTAGCCGCGGAAAAGCATATAAATGTCAATTTAATAGAGACATTTATTCGAAGAACAATTGGATTTGTGGGTGCAACAAAAAAATGCGTTATTTTGTTTACCTTATTTACTTTTTGGCGGTGATAAAGCATGGACGGAGGTAGGGGTGACAGATTTGGTGCACTTAACTGAAAAAATAAAAAAGCACAACTCGAAAAGCCATCTACATAATACAATGGAATTAGCTTTATTAGGAACAACTAATATTAAAGCGCAGCTAGATTCAGCTTATTGGATAAATGTGCAAAAGCATAATGATAATGTGACAAAAAAGAGATACGTTTTGTTAAAAACTATAAACTGCATAAAGTTTTGTGGGGCCTTTGAACTGGCGCTGCGAAGACATGACGAAGCTGAAACCTCTCAAAACTTCGTGGGGATATTTCGTGGTTTGATAAATATTTCTGCTGAGCTTGATGTAACTTTAAGCGAGCATCTACAAAATGCTTCAGTATTTAAAGGAACCTCTAAAGAAATACAAAATGATCTTTTAGACTGTGTATTAAAAGTATGTCATGAAGAAATATTTAAAGAAATTAACAAACCTTCATTTTTGGCAGTTACTGATGTATCTGCAAGAACTCAGTTAGTGGTAGTTTTAAGTTATATTCTCGATGGTGAACCGATTGAACGTTTTTGGACATACCTGAAACCTACAAAATATGACGCTGAAACTATTTCGGAAAATATTTTAAGTGTTATAGACCCTCTAGTAGAAAATTCACCTTACAAGCCTTTTCTCTTAACCAAAGAATATGACGGCAAACATGAATATTTTTCAAAAAGGTATTAAATTCCAAAAATTTTTATTGTGAAAGTCTATATTTTTGTATAAACGGATTTTACATAAAAATTCTGAAGTATCAGGAAAACGCGTAACCTTGAAAATTTTCAAAATTTCATTATTCACAGACCTTTGTCACTACCTCCTTCACAAGATAAGATTTCAAAAAATTTAATAAAATAAAAACTACAGTAGTGAATAACGATTTCCATATTTACACTAATTTACAAAAATTACAGTCATATTATCATGACACGACCTTGATATAGATTTTAAACCACAGACAATATTATCTACCTTATTGTATAATGCAAAATATAAAAGAGATAGAAACAGAGGAATTTATAAGTTACTATAAGTTATATTCGACACGATTTTAATGCCTTCTGTATAGGTCAAACTGATCGTTCGATTAAAATGCGTTATAAAGAACATCCCAAAAAAAATGCTTCTTTTTTAATTTGAAATTTGTTTGTAAAATTTCCCACATCTTGATAATTACTTTAGGTACATAAATGTGTTTTAAAGAGTTGATACAGCATTCTTGATCATTCATTTATTTGAATCGTCTTGAAAATAGTACAGTGAAGCATTGACACTATAGTGGCGTTTAGTCGCAATAAAAATCGTGGTGGGAGCGAAATATGTTTTAATTTAACATTAAATAAAATTTACATTAATGTCGATACACGTTCTTTACAAGTATCGCGAAATTGTTTAATTTTGCTTGAACCCAAAACTACAGGAAAGTTTCCTGATGTTGGCCAAGTTCCTTAGGTTAACAGTGCCGTTAATAATTTTTTTAATAAAAATGCCCAATGTCTTAATGTTACTTTATTTGATTTTATTATAAACTTACGTAGGATACTCATGTTTAAAATAATTTTTCTTGATCCTTTCTTTTGAATAGTTTTCATTATTATGATTACTATAATGCAGATTTGGCGCTATGGAGCATATGCATTTTTATCGTTTTCTTAAAGCTTTCTAAAATATTAATTATAGGAATAATCTCAACAGTAATTTTTATATTATCTGCGTACTAATTTAAAGCCTATTACCGTAGTTTGTCTTCAGAAATACATTACAGACTATTTACAACAACCATTAGAAAACGTAATTCAATGGGCCATAAAACATTATATATAATGGTTCATAATGTAAAAAATAAATACGTACTAACAATTTCTTTAGTAATTCGTAAATCCATAACGTTATCTCTTAAGCAAATACGACCACGTGTCTAATAAATGTCATGTGTCATCAAGTCATCATAATAATGGATTATGTTATTCAAAACTAATTTTTCTTTTATTTCAAACTATAAGTAGGTTACCTAGTTCTTCAATCCCCTACCTTCTCACCTATTTGACACTGTTTACTATTTACTTTATTTTCTATGGCATGCAATTCGGCGAGATTAATCAGGTGTAATTATAAATTACGCAAACGTTCGTATATTTAGCGAAGTTGTCATATAAAATGCGTACGAAATATTTATTTTTTATAACGCTAGCCCTACTTTAGTAATTATAATCTTATCAAAATTTACATATAGTCAGACTATATTTATTTTGTGATAAAAATATTCAGGTTTAACACAAAATTAAGATATATTTTTACGTATTTGTTACTTAACATACAGAAAAAGTAATTCAGTACTTTTTTTTACATTTAATTTCCCAGTAAATAAAGCTTCCATACGGAATTCGAAAAAGGAGCTGTTCTAGATTTCATTAACTACTTTATATATACACGATGATTTTTTGAAAAGGATTCACCTTTAATTACTTGGTTCTTAATTGTTTAAGGACCGAAACACGTCAAATTTTATTTTTGGGAGATCACATAAGTAGGGTAGATGCACAAATTAACCCCCTGGTCTATAAACGATTATAAGAATAGGACAATGGGAAAGGGAAACAATGATACCTCATACTGAAAGAATTTCAATTATCTTTGTAAAGATACGCTCAGGGTCCAAGTTGATCAATTTTGAAGTTATATTGAACAATTGAAATCGATTCTGATTTCCTTTTAAAGGATAACCCGCATATCTTAGAACATATATCCATAATAAAATTCTCCAGGGCACGTCAATTTTCATTTCTTTCTATCTGTTACTCCACCTCACCCCCGCACCCCAAACGATCAACTTTGTTATATAGTGATATATAGTTCAAATATCTTTCAAAGTATTCTAATTCAAATTTCCAATGGGTGATCGATGGGGAAGAAGAGTGAGTTGCAACTTGATGTATGGGACATTGACGTGTTTTGGTGAATTCGATTATCGCTTTTATTTTTCCCAATGTCGAAGATGTTAAGAATCTCAATTTTCAGTTGTTTATAACTCCAAAATTAATCAATTTAGATCTCTAGTATTGGATATTTTTATATAAAGAATTAAAAGGTCTTCAATGTGAGGTGCTACTTGATCTCTATTCGTTATTATAATTTGTAGAAAGATGGCCATTCAACTAAAAAGCTTCGTACTTATGTGTTCCCTGAAACAAATATTAATCTGTTTCAAAAATTTCTCTCTTAGGAAGACAAGAACTAAGTTATTCAAGGTACGTTCATTTAAAAAAATCAGTGTATTGATGAAATCTAATATAAAATACACAGATGAAAAATAGGCCATAGACAAAAATCTATTAGGGTACTAGTAAATAGCGATTTTTTTTCAAAAAACAATAAAACATTCTATCATAAAACTATCGAGTAATTTGCAGATACTGTTTTATCACAGGATTTGGATTTGAATTTAATTTTTTCTTAATCTCCATCCCAGATTTTATAAAAAAAGGAAGACCATTTCTATTACTATAGAAAAATAATTATTAACTTATTAAAAAATATAAAATAGCATGTGGGAAAACCATTTTTGTTAATTTAAATTATAAAATTATATAAATCAGATTGTTTCCAGTATTAGACTAATTATTTGACAATATATTAGTTGAACTTTGTTATTTATTTAATCCACCTCATAACAGAAATTTTGAAAACATTAATATTATTTCTGTTTTTAATGATTATATAAAATTAGAAATGTCAGTGTCATTAAAAATGTCAGTTTGTCATAGAAATTAATTCTATTGATAAGAAATACTGTACTGTTTTATAAATATAAAACTTTTTGTATACACATTAAGGCTTTTTTTATTTATTAGTGTTTTTCAGAAATACACTAATTTAGTTTTTCAAAAAATAGAGATATTATATTTTTTGATGTATGAACAAAAATATTTGTGATTGTTAATAAAATATTAATAGTGCATTCTATTTGAGTTTCTCTTTTTTATTTCGTGCCTTTCAACAAGAGTGATTGTTAAATATGGATTAACTACATTTTATTAATTTAATTTTCATTACCTGTTGGTCTGAAAATTTCTCAAAATGTTTTGTATATTTCACAAATAATATAGTATAACGAAAATTTTGAATTAACTATGCGCAACAAAAACTATGTGTGCTACTAACAAGTGTAATTTATTTATTCAATTTACTTCAGTGAACATGTCACTGAATTTTGAATTCATTTCCCGTAAGATTTCTATATCTTTTATTCGAGACATAAATCCTAAATTACATAGATAGAAGTATTTTATAAAATTTCATTTAATTGACAATATTTATAATACTAAATACATATATGGATAGCAGTGGCGGCTTATCAAAGGAGGCACCATGAGGGAGACATTACCTTACCAATAAAAACAGAACGAATAAGAATTTGTTTTACTTCCCTAGCTGTTTTAATAAAATATAATTTTATATAGTTATAACTACAATTCTATATACAATTGTCATGATAAAATACCAAACTACTATAATTTAAGATAAATGATCAAATATTTCAAGTATTCAATATTTAAATTTTTACATATATGCTTGCATATATTTTTTTGTGGACCTACCGTTAACGGTAAAGAAAAAGAAACTCCAAATTTTAACGGAAAACAATGAGAGGCAAGTCTCCTTCCTTACCTTGTGCAGAGATAACATGAAGGTGGGTAATTTAGCCCAAACAAGAGATATCTCTTAGAAGCTTTAATATTTTTAGCCACGCCATTCAGGAAAACTATCAACAGCAGTGAGCATGCCATTGCAGAAACTTAAAATCCTTTACGAGAGACGACGAGACTAGATTCAATTTACAAATTGATTGCTAAATGAGACTCACATTTTATAACAAAAAATATAATTAGAATGACCTAATAAACGATACCTGTGGGTGAGTTAATCTTCTTTAAGCCCTAAAATATAATGCATGATGTGTGTTTTTAATAATTTTATCAACTGACGAAGTTGTAATTGGAATAAATGTTTCATCTACTTTCACAACAGTTTGCTAGATATCTGCTGTCTAAGAGAAAATCGCATTATATTACATGGCAAGATCTATATTCATACTAATTTTGCCAAAGTTTTTAATGGTAAATATGCATAAATTGACAAAATCCCAGAAACAAGCAAAATATTGCAATTTAGTGTTAATAACTGTAATTAGCGTATTGTAGTTTACGTGTAAATATTACTGCGGTTTACTGCAGTTGCGTTTATGGTTGCCATAACTGGTCGTTTTGTGTTTCAACGAAGCAACTGATAACTGATGTGTTTATTCATGAAGAAATCGTTGTGGTTTTTCAAAATCAATTATTCCTGTCTTAATATCTAACATATATTCTAAAATAAGTAACAATAATTATCATACAAAGAGTCGCCTTCTGGACAATGATAATAAAAACAATTTATGTTTATTTATTTTTCAACCTGAGACAATAATACGTCGCGATGCATATACTTATCTTCATATTAAACAAGATTCTTAATGTATGCGATATAGTCCGTGGGATACTAATTTCTCATAGACGGTTGTGCATAGGAACAATGTTAAGGTGTTGAGAAAATCCGTTTTTCAGAATGAACGGTAAACTTCTTATTTATTTAAACATATGCAATTCAAATTATATGCATATAGTATACACATAAATTATAACTGTAATGAACGGTCTATAATAGTATTATAAATTTAATGGATTATAAATCTATAATTATACGTAAATATAGAGAGATATTTAATGGACATATTCAATATATTTAAACCTGTATTCCACAGTATAACTTTTTACGATAGATGGTTACTGAAATGTTTTTCGTCTTGTAGAGAGAAGTTCCGAAAAACATTCCGAACTTAAACCCGTATCAAAAGTCATAAGAAATAGACCAGTTTTCCTTGAACACCGAAATATTATACGTCTTGGCTAGATTCTTCCAACCAATTCGGCATGATCAGAAGATGATTAAAACTAATTTTAAGCTACTTCTAATTTCTATTTATACCAAATCTTTTTTAGGTTCGGTAAACCGTTATGAATATTTTCCGGATTCATGTTCACTGTTCAATAGTAATCTCACTCAACTATTTTCTTCATGGTCAGTGAATAGTGAAGTAATTTTCAAAAATAGTCATAGAATAGACTATGATTCCCAAATATAGAAGAAGACAGCACAAGTATATTTAAGTCTCAGACCATTTTCGTCTATGCTGGCAAAAATATAACTAAATGCACTATATCTAACCTCACTGAGTGAAATTGTTTAATTTAAATAAGATTGTGTGCGACTCCATTATGCAGTAATCGTATGTCGGTATTGAGTGGCCAACTAGATCACCAGATCTTAAATTTAGCTATTTAAACAATAAAATATTTCTATATAATAAAAATTATTTTCTACAAATTAACTTATTTTGAACATAAAATATTGCATTATTATTTAAGGAATTCCACAAATTTTGTAGTTTTTACTTTTGTTTTTGTCCCGTAATGTACTTATTTTGCCGATAATCAGGTGGTTCAAACTTTTTTGTCGTAAATGGTAGAGTTAAACACCCATATTCTAATATAATATAACACTTTTTTGTTTAAGTCCAAACTATTAACTGTTAAAATAATTACAGTTCTACCCCGTTCTCCCTGTATAAACAAGTAAATGTAATCAGCAATAAGGAATATTTCACTTCAAGTTTTAGATAATGTTAGGTAGTAGTTTTACTAGAGTCTAGGTCAGTGATGGTGAACCTATGACCCGCAGGTCACAGGCTAGCCCAAGCCACGGTTTTAAATGGCGGTTTTTAGTTGTTTTGCTATTGTAAGTTAGTATTAAATACTCCGACATGGCTTAATATTGACAATTTAGAAATGGGATTAGTAGAATTTCAAAACGACTTTATATGGAGAAACAAATTTGACAATTTAATTGCGGAGTTATAGACACAAAATTGTGAATATAATTCTAACAAAAATAAAATAGTAAACAGAGAATTGTGAATATTATTCTAAAGGAATGGTATTCCTTGCCAAGTATATTTAATGCAATAAAGAAACTAGCAAATGCCATTCTAACGATGTTTGGTTCAACATACGTATGTGAGCAACTATTTTCTTCGTCGAATTTTATAAAATCTACGCGGAGAAATTTACTTGGCAACGAATTAACTGCTGCGTGTGTTAAATTAGTGAATTCAAAGTATGAACCAGATATAAAAGAATTATCTAAAGATAAACAGCAAGTCTCGCATTAAATATGTGAAAAGTAGTTTTAGTTTTTATATCTTTTATTAATAAGAAATTCTATATTTACTGTGTTCTTCATTATAACTCTAATGTACAGATGTCTAGTAATTCTCGTAATTATTATTTCAAATTTTCCGTGGCTATCTTGATTTTGTTTGATATTCGATATTTCAAAGGGCGATACTGTCCAAACTACTAGAGCAAGGATATAACATGTATATATTGTTGTAATAGGAAAAACATGTAGATTTGAAAAATTGAAAAATAAACAGGATATTCTATTTAAAAGGACATAAGTTTGGTCTAGATCTCCGAAACGCGAGATTCGATTGTTTTTATAAATACATGTCTGAGATTGCAGAAAAATTTAATACAGCTTTCATATTTACCGTGTTTTTCTATTTAAATAAATAAAACAATTAACGGGGGTAGAATGTTATATGGATAACCCTGTACATTTATCAAAATAAAATTTAAAAACCAAGTATGCAACCTTATTCCTTTGTCACATATATGTCCGACCTGCTGCCATATTTAAATATAAAATCAGTATCATTTTGACCCACATTATCAAATTTACAAATAAAGTTATATAATATTGACCCATACGGAAAAAGGGTTCGCGATCACTGATATAGGTATTAATAGGTAAATAAATGGAGACCATTTTCAACATTTGTTCTAATTTAATATATTTAAATACAAATAACATTTAAACAAAGTCTTTCAACAATCTCATAGTTTAATGCCTATAATTAACTAATTGTTGATATCAGCTCATTAAGAAGAATTCTATAATGTATATAGGGTGTTTCATTTAAAAAAGTATGTCTCGTGTACTGCGCGTCATGATCATGAATCACCTAAATCAACTGAAGTTACACGTCCTTTTATACATCCTGTACAAAAGCTTTTAAAACCCATATATAATGTTCCAGTGAAGAAATAAACCTGATGAAATTTTTAATTAAATTTGAATTGTCTTGTGATGTAGCTCGAATTATATTTTAAAATTACAATAAATATAATTCGCCCAAATCAAACATATATTGCAGACGAAGTTTGTGATAATTTTAGAGTAAAATGCATTCCATTAGCTACAACTTAACGTATTTACGATAAACAAATAAAGGTTAAATAAAAACGTTTTCTTATGAATAAACTGTTCTCTCGGTATAGTATCAGAAATTACCGTCACTATTTCCCTAATTATATCTATAATCTATCAAAATTTATTTTTGAGAATGTATACATATAATATGAGACACATTTTAAGTGGTCAATCAGGGTGACCTTCAGCTAAAGCTTAACCACCTTCAAAAAAATAAACAGTATTATGGTGTACATTGATTATGGTCACTAAAGATTATTTATTTAATTACCTAGCTCTCATATATAAAGAACTCCCGTTGAAAATTTATGTACATCTTTAATTCCATGTTTAAACGCAAAAAGGAGATATTCAATATATTTTGTAAGTTTTAATTCCTAGAGATTCATACATTCATTACAATTCGTTTTATAATCTGCGACTTTTATTACGATCCTATATTTACCTCTTCCTCTGTATCCCATGTGCCAGAACGTAACACACCCCCGACAGTATTCCTGCCAACACGCTTACCCCTAGTCCTGTAGACACCACCAACGACACCATATCCGATTGCATATTACTCCACCATTTACTACCACCGATAACACATACGTTCTTGATCAGGTCACATTTTACCCTTGAACGTCCCATAAAACCCCAGTTGGACGATTATTTTCACGGCACGATTCGACACTCAAGAGATTATTGTATTCGGCGGTCGAAAGTCTTGAGAGAAGAAGAATCCTACCCCACTTTCACATACCGCTCGAGGGCTACGAGATGCTCTTGCTTCTCGGTGCCGATCACGAGGTAAATTATCCGACTCCACCTGTGGATCTGACGTAGACCGGCCTTGCGAAGGTAAACACGCCGCGGAAATTTCAAGATTGCTTGCGATATCCCTGTGATTGCGTCGAGAAAGTCTCAGTTGGGTATGCGCCGCCTTCCTTTTTAGGTGCATCTTCCGTGCAGCCTCCGAAAATGGATTGATTACTGACTGGATTGCGGATATCTTACGTGGGAACGGCGAGATTAATAAATGCCAGATCTTTGCCAGTTTTGAGAGTTGTTTCAATCGAATGCACATATAGGGAATGAAAGCATAAAAATGGCGTACACTATCGAAAGTCTGCCGGAGTAAAACTGGACTCGATGCAATCGATTTCCGATGTCCGATATAAGAAGGAGATATCATAGTTCACATAGATGCCATTTTAGTATTCGAAATTCACAAAGATTACATTAGAAGAACATGAAGTTTCGTACCGAATCTAAAAGGTCATGTTTCATACACATTTTTGGTGCACTAAAGTTTAGAATGAATATGTGCAACATGTTTTAAGAAAAGAAATTTGATGCATATAATACCAGCTTAAAAGAAAAGGGCAGCACTTTTCTAATTTTATGAAGAGCCCGCCTTGAAATCGAAGAAAAACAGATGTGATTGTATATGTTTTTATTACAAATTTTGGCATGAGATTGCGCCAGTGTCCAGTGTATTTATTTAGTCAGTAGGTGGATCACAGTTCAGTTCCAAAGTTGACGATCTTATGAACACTCCTTCCGAGCCCGGCCGTCCTGAATTCCGAACCGACTGATATTGTAAAACGATTTGTGTAACCAATAAAGAATTCCAATTGGAGCGAATTACCGATAACTATTACACCACCTATGATCTTACTGGATATTTGCTTCAGATTGAACTGAAGTGTTTGGGAATCCTGAAGAAAAACAAGAAAGAAATTCCCACAGAATTTGTCGTAGACAAATCATGGCCTGTTGGGTCAAGCCCTTTCGGGTTTCAATACAACTATTCATTAGTGAGCCATGTTGCCAAAAGAAACAAATCTGTGCTATTATTATCAACTCATCACGACAAAGAAGAGTTCGATCCTGAAATTGGAAAGCCTTTCATGGTTATTGACTATAACGCCACTAAAGGAGGCGTGGATATGGTTGATCAAATGTGCTCAACATCCACTTTGCGTAAAACAAGACGTTGGCCTATAGTCGCATTCTTTAGGGAGCTAGATACAGGTGGGATAAACTGCTATAAAATATATCTGAATGACAACATTGACAAGTTCTACACCAGAAGAAAATATCTTAATTCCTTGACCTATGGCTTGATGGAAGAGTATTTGATACAAAGGGCTGTACTCTCGTATTTACCCAACGATGTGTCAAATTTTCTTTCCAAATTCAGAGTAACCCCCAACAAGCAGCCTAACTCTTCAGCTCACACATAGCAAACCACTTGCTACTTACGTGGTTCTCACAAAAATAGTACAACCAAAGTGACCTGTGAAAAGTCGAACTACTGTGTTTGTAAAATGCATAGTCGGCGTACAGTAATCTGTCAACAGTGTCTCATCAACGAAATCGAAGAAAAAGAATACAATACTAGTATTACCTTCTATTTGTTTTACTCTATTCTAGTTTATAGAACATTCTGAAAGTTCTCCTCTTTTGAATATAAAAATTATATGTTGTTTCTTTTAAACCTTTTATAAATTATGAAGGGTTAATTGTTTATTCATATTTATTTTGGTTTATGTTTTTGCTTTCATGATGAACAAATAGCTGTATTTTAGTTCCTAAAACGACTGATGTTTTGTAAAAGTAATACTGATGACTGAAACATTCGTCCACATGTTATGCAGCCTTACTATTAAGCGTGAGAATATGATGATAACCTGGTGCGGATATTTCACTATTTGTAGTATAAATTGAAACTAGGGTGGCTATTTCCCGCCCTAGAAAGTCAATATAAAACTATTGTAAGGTATGAAAATAAAGTACGAATTAGTTTCGATTTTTTTAATGTGGAAAAGTTTCATCTATAACAAATTTAAGGCTACCTAAAACAGCCCCTCATATAAGTGTATATCCTGAAAGAGGGTTGGAATGTTTGATGCAACAATAACTAAACAAGATACCCAAATATTAATACTTCACTTGGTGCAAGTTTCGTCAACAAAGATAAAATCATTTATAGATGATACAATTTGAGGTTAAACCAACTTGTGATGATTCCATACAATTGAGCAACCAAATGCATGACAACGACGTATTAATCTTTCGGTATTTTCGAAGATGTTTAGAAAACTGGTCTTCTGTTTACAGTTTTTTCGTTATCTACTTATTTGCAGTCCTCTGCTCAACACTAAATGAACTTTGTTAAGAAATTATCTTGATTTTCCTGGTTATATAGAGATCATTTGGAATTTCCAGACCCTTGAATGCACTTTCAGTTAACTAAATAAGTTAACATAAACTGGTTATAGAAACTGGTTTAGAGAAAAAAACGCTATAGATTGGAGAATTCCCTAAACAAGGAAGAGCCAATCATTACATAAACTCTACTGTTGAAAAAAAAAATAGAATAGTCGATAGTAAAACCATTATATCCTTCTGTTGTAATATCTGAAATTGTGGACAAAGAACCTTTAAATATTATGTAACAACAACATGATAAAGAATATTCTGCCAGTTAATGAATTAGCTTTAGGGGAAGTTTCGGAATAGGCGATATAGTGAGAAAGATTTATTTGAAAACCATGTAATTGTCCATTACAAAGCTATATATTTTTAGGAGAATATCAACCTCAGTAACAGAATAAAAGAAAATACTTTTAAATAAAATTATATTGCCTTATACTAATTTGACTTGTCCCCCCCCCCCCCTAAATATCAGCTCTGAATACTACAATAGTAGTTTAACTTTGTAGTTAAAAAACGTAAATGTTGTGAACTATAAAGTGTATAGAGTGATAGAATGGAAACAAAAGTTCCTTTTCATGATAAAAGCCATACAACTGTTGTCCATTGTTATAATTTATGGCTAATTTTTATCAGTAAAAATACAGAATTTTAGATTTATCACATTTTTTATATAGAGAATACTGTGTTAAATAAATAATTATTTTGTATTACTTATGGCTATGGATCCATAGTTATAGCTTAGAAAACATTCGTAGCCTCTTCATGAAATATTTTTGCAAATTGAAACATGTTATTAATATTCTAGAGGATCAGTTTGTAGTTCTCATGAAAATTGTACAAAAATATTAAAAATTGTAAAGGTCAAAATTGGTTTAAAACTAAGACGTAAAACGAAACTACTAAAAGCTCATAAAATTGATATTAGGATGTCAGTTTCTTGCTTGTACTTCATTATTATCTTATACATAAAATCTAGAGCATAACTTGATGAATATAGACTGAATTAGTTCAAAAAAATAATGTAAAATAAGATAACTCTATTTGATTGACAACTTCGACCTAACTACCTCAAATATCTAGGATAATATAAAATGTTAGTCCCCGTATTTGTTAGCCTTTAAAATATTTTATTTTATTGCTACCCGTGTAATTGACAACTACATTAAATTAAAAGAAAATTACATCTCACCGGATTCATGCATTTTAACATGTTATTATGTGAATTGTGTCATACTTTCCCTAAATCTTTCTAAAAGGTCTTTTGTGTCGGTGGAAAATAGAAGATAGTGTGGATCGTGAGAACTGGAATGTATGTGAAAATTTTTTCAAGTCACGTATAGCTTACTGATGCAGAATTTATAGAACGTCACATTGTGAATTCTTTAATTATTATAAACCATATATTTTTACAAAATAATCAATGCATGTACTAATACGAAAGAACGTTAACAACAGATTAATTTAATCCAAATATTTGATATTGAAATCTTAATTGAACTTAACAGACGCAAGTGGTTATTGAACTACATAGATAGGTTTTCGAGATACAAAGTTTTAAAATTTTATTTTTTTAGGGTTTTGAATTTTTTTTATTGTTAGACAAACTGAAACATAACTTATTTATGTGTTCTTATATCTTAAGATAATAATATATAAAGTGACTGAAATGTTTTCCTCATTTGTTTGTTGATCATCTGAGGAAAAACTTCAAGAGAAGAATGTAAAATTTAAAATCAAAACGTTAAATTAGAAGTTGTCTTAATCTTACTCAACATTGTGGTAACGAAAAAATTAAAAGGGCTGAAAAGGACCATGATCCAAAACAATTCGGACCCAGTAGATTATTTTAAAAATTAATAACATTGTTCCATATATACTGTTATACATGCTAAATTTGTATTAATTATCGTTAAAATTATCTAAGAAAAAATAGATAACCCTATAAAAATAAAATCGTATATCTGAAAAGACATTTATATGAACTTTTTATTTTAAAATCATACAAGGAATCACCTCTTCAATGTATGCTTCATTACCACCTATTACCGTATATTAAACAAAATTTAGACCAACAAAATATTTATTTCAACATAATGGATATGATGTATAATAACGCCAAGTAGTGAAATATATTTACATCGAACATTTTTTTGATTATGTAAACCATGAAAATTTAACACATTAGATCAAACTGTTCAAGCAATTGATCAAACAAGCTGTTCCACTGTTTACCATTCCATATGAAATTTGACAAGTAATTTTATAGAGTTGTTTAGAATTTTGAATCCGGATCTGATGACTGAACAGTCTGATGACATTAGAAGTAATACCATGGACAAAATTTTATCAGTGAGTGATAACATTTAACGACATCGCTATTTTTATTTGGTGCGTCTATTAAACGGTCATTTAGAGCAATTGAGCGCAATTGACTTGCTCTAATTACATTCCCACAGTACACCGTACATATAAACTTGTTCATTTATTTCGAATTACCGTCATCAAGTAAAAGATTGGCAATTCATTTACTGAATAATACTCCGTATTTGGCGCGATATTTGGTATTTACTTCGAGAAACTGCACTTTCTTACATCACGGCTATTGGTGCCCAAGACAGGAAGGTGTGTTCTCAGATATTTTATAACTTTCTATACAAATAATGAAATAGTATTTTTATGTGAGGAAACGTTCGTTGGCCTTTGACAAGACGTGAATAGAATTAAAGATACAGAGGAAGGAATTAACAAAATTAGGTGTGGTTTTAATATTTATAATAATGTAGAATGGTTGAATCTTTATAAAAGTGTCAACTATAGAAATGAAATGGAAAAATCTAAAAGCTACTCATCCAATTACTTCAATTATGAATTGAATTAAAGAGAGATGCCCACTTGGACTCCTTATCAGACGATAGGTATGCCTCATTGGCCAATAGCAACACCGTATATAAAAAATGACGTATGACATAATTAATTTGTGTATATAATGTGTATTACTACATTTATATATGTTTTGTCAAACACGTATATACAAAAAATTATAGTTGTAAAAATCGTTTTACAACGTTTTACAATCAACTTAAATACAACTGTTATTATAGATATACATATAACTTAAATTCCACATAAATATAATGTCTCATATTTTTTTCTATTGTACAATCAACAAAATTGAATATATGTTTGCCTACAAAAATATTACTCCATCCCTCATGACTTACTGAGAATGAATAAAAAATATGAAAATTGAATATAGTCTTTTTAGTGTGACTTTTTTTAATTGAATATATTCAAAAAAAATTTTCAAAATTACAAACCTAACCTTCATATAAACTTTTGCGAGAAAGTATATGTTTGTATGCTTGCATACTTTTTGTTTCAGTAATTTCCATGAAAGCGTGTGTGGCATCATGTCTGGAAATAAGGGTGGCCAGTATGTTAATTAATTGACTATTATAGGATATAATATTGTATTCAGTGTATAAGAAAGTGTTCATTTAACCAGGAGTAATCTGGTAATCTCTGAGCATGTGAATGAGTGACCCATTGAATAGATATCCCCTCACACAACTAATAATAATAATTCATCACTAACGTCTTGCAGCTCGGTATTTAGATAATTTCAAAGCATTTCGAAAATCATATTATTTTCTCGTTAATTGTAGAAGTGTAAGTACATTTTTGTTAAATTATTAATTATTTGAAAAAATTAAATATTAAAAATTAATGTTTCCCATAAATTTGTATATAAACTGGGTTTGCAATTCTGAATATAATTTGATAATAAAACTTTTCGATCAAACACAGGCTACTATGCTTTTTTTTATTTTCATGATTATTTCTCAGTAGGCCATGACCGACTAACTAATTGTCTTTGATATAACTGATAAAAAGTTGAAAGTGATTTGAAAATAACTGAGAAAGATACGGGGTGTGGAGGCAAGAGGGTAAGGTAAAACACTCTGTGGATGAATTTATCAATCTATTTATCAGGTCTATTTAAATAATCCAAAACGCATTGGAAAAATTAACCGCAATCCTTATGATGAGGTTGTATAATATTTAAAATGCATTTAGATAGATATAATAATGTTGATCACTGCCTGGAAAGCAAAAAGAATTATGAGGCTGTTTCAACTTATAAATGGAAAAATTAAATAAAATATATTAAAAAGAATATTAAAATTTGGTATTTTTGATTATACGCTGAAAATTGTTACATAACACTTGGTTGAAATAAAGTCCATCTTTATATCACCTACAAAGGTCAAAGGAAATAAAAACAAGAAGCGCGTTTCCTGGTAATATCCATGATATCAAAAATAATACACTGATTTTATTGCTGTCAAGTTGACACCATTAAATTTAAACATTAAGTACTCAGGTAGTACTCAGGTTAAAGAACTGTTATAACGACCTTCATTTCTTCCTATATAATTCCTAGAGCACCTTCAACAGGATGTTTGAAATACCCCGTTCTATTTTTGCAACACTTTTCTTGTACTAATTAATTGTAATGAGGAGTTCATCTAAATATTTTTAATTGCAGCCTTAAGGACATTGAAACATTTTACGTTGAGTGATTTATTTTCATTATTGGCTTCTTGTTAGTTTAGTTTTTCAAATGGCAATATATTTATTGTATATTTTAAATATATGCAAATTTATTGTAAAAATGTTTATCTTTATATACTGTCAAAACTTTTTCAATTTATTTTTCCTTAGCCTCCTGTTCTATAGTTGGATGTTAACTGTGAAACAGTGTTCTCTAAATAAATAAATAAATAAATATTTTATTTAGTGTTGATTTCTCAATATTTCTAGTTCCATTTTTATCACAAAATGTTGAAATTTTGTATTGAATGATACTATAAATAAAATATATTTTTTTGTGTGTTTGATTTTATAAATTCAAAATCAGTTATCAATGTTCTTCACAAATTAATGGCAATTTCATAATTGTTAAAATCAAAATTAATTGTTGATTATATTGTCGTAATAATAAAAGTCCCAAGTGTTACAACCATTTCTATGTACGTATATTATTACGGATTATAGAAATACATACATCATCGTTAATAACACACAGTAACACACATATTATAAATCATAATCTTATATCCGATTTTAAGATATTCTAGTATCATGTTCCTTTCTTAAAATTTCTACTTCCTTGTTGTCTGCCAAAGTCAACAATTAATGGCAACAGACGATGAACGAGATTCGTTGGCATTAATTAAGAAGAGATGCATACAAAGTCTTATTGATTTTAAATATAATTGGTGAAATTTCAGTCGGATTTAGTTTCGGAGAATTTGGTTACTCAACAAAGCACCGGAAAGTTAATCGTTTAGTTGGCATTAATTAACTATATTTCATATATAAGTAGGTATATTTATTGCTAAATTCCTGCGCTTCTTATAAATTATATCCTTTCATTTTTTATTTATATTGCAATATTTGGTCAGATAGATGTAATCTCCTAATAAAAATATATAATAAAGACGCGTTTTAAAACATTTAAAATCATTTCTTAAATTTGAACTTCAAATTTCCATCTCTTATAATAGGTACTCCAAATTTAACTATAGTATGGTCCTTTAATCGGCTTAGACGACGCCGAATAGTTACCAGTATAAGAGTAACGATTTGATGTTTTCAAATAATTTTATTTTAAAAGATAAAAGTCTAAAAGTACATACCAACAGGCGCCAAAATAAAGAATTCTCTCCATATTCAGAGATCTTTTATTGAATACAACTCAGAATATAACTAATTTTTTTTTTTATTTAGTTTCTCTAATTTCAATTGACGTTGACGTAAGTCTTCATTATCATCAGTATAAATAGGACATAATTAGCACCTCAGATAGACTTATAGTTATGATTGGTAGGTTATATCCGGTAGTGCTGCTGGAATATTCTTGGAAGAATGTTCGAGACTTATATTTGGCGGGGTGTCCACTTCCTGTTTGACAAGAAATATAAGATCACCCTCACCAGTAAGACTGGTGGAGGATCGAGCTTGATTACCGCTCAATGGAGACATCTGGTACACGAATGGAGCCAAGAGTGGGAACAAAGCGGGTGCGAGGGTGTATAGGCGACGCGATGGGATAGGTGATGGGATAGGTAAAACCTTCCCCCTGGGCAAATACACTACCGCACTCCAGACCGAGCTAGTTGCAATTACATGTGGTGTTCTGGGGACCGAGCAAAATCGAACCCAGGAGAAGGTATGTATATGCTCCGATAGCAGGGCGGCGTTGGCAGCCCTGAATTCAGCAACGGCAAAGTCGAAGCTGGTCTATAATTGCTATGCTATAATTGCTATGAAGCATTGAACCATTTGGCAGGGAAGGGACCGGTGGAACTCTTATGGATACCTGGGCATAATGACATTAAGGGAAATCTAATTGGAGATGACCTTGCCAGACTAGGGACCAGGGAAAACCTCTATGAACCAGAACCTGCAGTGGGAATAAGTCGGAATCTGATCAGAGACCGCATCAATGGCTGGGCAAGAGACCAGCACAATAAAATATGGAAAGGAGTAACGGGTTGTTGAATAACCAAACTCTTCATCGAATACTCAGAGATTGAGAAATGGACCCAAGAATTCATTAAATTGAACAGGCACAAAGCCAGAACCCTGGTGCAAATTATAACGGGCCACCATAGTAGCCTGAATGCATATAAGCACAAGCTGAGGCTGACTGACAGCCCGGCCAGCAGATACTGTAAAGAAGATGAGGAAACCTCGATTCATCTTCTTTACGCCTGCCCCGCACTGGAGGAGGAGAGGTACCTTATATTAGGGACCACTGTTATCCTAGAGGAGGCGAGGCTTAAGGCGGGGGACGTGTCTAAATTGCTCCTTTTATGGAATAGCATTTTTGGATAATGACCCGTATAAGAGAGGATTGCCAAGAGACTACCCATGCGATCAGTGGCTGATAAGGCCCAAACCCATGTAACATAATAATAATAAATAATAATATAATTGGCGTATTTCATTTTTTAAAATGTTTCCGAAATAAATAAAAAAAATACTTACAATAGTGCAAATTCTGCAAATCGAAGTTACATTTAAGAAAAAATCGCAACGATGTTTTATAAACACTAATTATTTTTCCTTGATATTACTAGAGATTGCTAGAGACTAGTGTTAAATCCAGCCATATCGATGAACATTAAATTCATAATCAAATTACAAATAGTTAGATGCAAAAAACCATTACTCCGTGATAAACTTTCATTATGTAATAGTACAAACAATATTGTTATACAGTTATAGTGCTGGTAACGTGGAACTTTTAATAGTAAACTTAACGAAACGAAAACATATATTAACGTTATAAATATATTATCGTTAAATTCTTCAAAAAGGAAAAATTGCTGTAAATATTATGTATCATGAACAAATAAACGTATTATGAAAAAATAATAATATAATAACACTATTGATAGTTATTTTGTTTTACCAATACTGACGTAATTTTATATCGTTGGAAATATCCCACTTGTTCGGAAAAGTTAAAATTCTATGAGCAGAAACTATATTGCTATTATTTTTGTCAAATATGCGAAGTGATAAGAATATATGAGAGATAAAGAGATGTCTATAGACTATAGTTAAGAAGCATCTTTAAAACTACTACAACTAAAAAAAAAAAAAATATATATATATATATATATATATATATATATATATATATACAATCTATATTAAAGAACCCTTATCTAAGAATGTCTCAAATACAATAATATATTTGTTACTTAAATAAGTAAAACTTAAAGGCGGTAGTTTGGATTCAGTTTCATTATACTACAACAAAATATAAGATTTTTCACTTACTTGAAAAATTTACGCATGTGACGTAGTATCTAGTTCGTCTCGTAACTCGTCGTAGTTATCCAAGCTTCTAATATATTTCCTAGTGTGCTTTCATCTTTTAAGCTTCCATAATTTTACCTATATTAGATTCATACATATAGTTAATGCACCATATAATGCTATAAACTAAAACTGAGAATACGATATGATATTTATTGGTTGATTATTATCACAACTTAATATTAATTAAATATATCATAAATCATATGGCGTAAATTAATATCGCAATATCGTTAAATAAAAGTTATTAAAGCAGTAAACTTGATAAACGTTAACATATCTGTGTAAAAACGGTAACACTTATTTAGTAAGCATTTTAAGCATATTTTGTACTCAAAAACCCCTCTTAATATACAATAATTGTGTGGCAATAAATACAAAATTTCACTTAGGAAATAATGTTAATATTAGGTACATATGTTATAAAATACAATTGAGTCATATATTTTTAAAGTTTATGGTTTAAATCATTTTTGGCAACCTAAATTACTTGTGTTATACTTTAACAATAAACGTAAATATACAGATAAAAAGTAAAGATGGGTTTACTGTTAAAAGATGATCAAGGTATTTAAAGAAAAAATATCTTGGCCATATTTAACAGCAAACTATGATCTTCTTTGCATTATTTTTATAATTGGTTTTGCATTAAAAAAAAGTGCCTTTTAATAAAACGTTAGAAGGCACTTAGTTAAATAAATAGCTTCTCTTAAAATAATTAAAAATAAAATACAAACTCTTCAAACTTAAAAAATATCCCCTTGAATAAGAAAAAAAAAACTAAAGAAAATTTTCGAAGATGCCTCCGTCTTGCGCCAAACAATAACCCAACCTGTCGTAAAATTCTGAACGAACGTTGGTCAGCATAAGAGGGCTAATAGTTTGAAATAAATTTTCAATATTAGCCCTCTTGAATCTTCATCAAAACTTGATTTAAATTATTAGCTCTTTCATGAGGATTCCCGTATAACTTTGATTTAATATACCCCATAAGAAAAAATCATTAGGGGCCAAGTCTGGCAATCTTGGTGGCCATTGAATTACGCCTATTATAGATATAATTCTTTGGGGGAATATCGTATTGAAATAGTCAATGACTATTCTTGAGTTATGGGCCGGACACCCATCGTGCTGGAACCAAACGTTGTCAAAATTTGAGTTAATGTTTGCCAATGCAGGAACAATTTGGTTTTGAAGAAGATTCAAATAAGTCTCCCCATTTAAATTTCCATCAATAAAGAATGGTTCAACAATATCATTCCCATAAATACCAGCCCAAACATTCAATTTTTCGGGATATTGTGTTCTTGTATTTAACAGGCGATACTGATTTTCAATAATTCAATCGGTGAACACGATGTTACAAATAAAATTGTCATCCGCATTTTCTCGTTCTATTACCGTGTTACAAAATTCCATTCTACGGGTCTGGTCTTCATCGAAAATTTCTTGATGGGCTTCGTATTTATAGGAATGATATTTATTTTTCTCTAAAATTTTGTGAATTTTACCCACACTAAAATCAGTCTCCTCGGAAATTTTTGGGATAGAAATATTTGAATCTTCTTCTACTACTGCACACACCATTAATTCCTGCATTTCAGCATCCTCGTTAATTCTAGGTGTCTTGTGGCATTTACAACCTAAAATGCATCCCGTTGACTTAAACTTTTCGACTACTGTTGATATTGTGTTCAAGGCAGGGATCGGACGATTTACATATTTGACTGAGAAAAGGTCCCTTATTGCACGTAATGAATGTCCTTGAAGAGACCATGATATCATATCAATTTTTTCCTCTATGACGTACTAAAAAGTGAGTACGTCATAATTACTTTATGTCATTATGGTAAGTTTAGAATTAAAAGAATCTATTTAAAATTACACGTATTACTGCGAAGTTCACTCGTCTATATACCAAACACGTATGCGACGGTAAATGTGAAATCTAAGTCGTCGATCATCACGGCGTACGGCCGGACTCCCCACCTGAGCGGTGGCTAATTTTCCGAGAAGGACCGAACGGTGGAACCTAGGTACAGTTTTAATATATATATATATATATATATATATATATATATATATATATATATATATATATATATATACCGTGTATATATATATATATATATATATATATATATATATATATATATATATATATATATATATTCAAATAGAGTCTATTGACAAACAAAATATAAGACAATTAGAAAGTGTGGGCAACACGATGAAAACGAAAGAAGCATTCTTCCAAATTTAAAATTGATATCGATCCTGTTGAGAGTACTTTGCACTTAGAGTCTAAAATTAGTACCTAACTGTAAGTAGATCTGACATTAATAATTCAAGTCCACAATATTTTCTAAAATTTTGATATCACAGGTATAGTAATTACGAAAATTGGTGTTCTGATATAAATGCAAATTTAAATGTAAAAGAAAATTTGTGTTAAAAAAATTTGTATTTGTATTTATTTACGTAGTACACTAATATTCAAAGACATGTATTGCTTTAACTAATACCACCATTAAAAATAGTGTTAGCCATTATTCATAATACTTTTTTTGTATCATGTATCACAATTTTAACTGTAATTGTTGTCGTAGAACTAGAGTCCAGTATCGTAATATATTATTAATTCCACATTTTAAGTAATTAAATAATGTTATACATCTCACATCTTACATTATTAACATTGTCTCCATTATTTTATCTTGCACATGTTAAATTTTTATGTCAATTCTAATTACAGGAAGTCTTGCTTGTATTAACACGGTACTTTTATACCGAATAATACCAAATTTAAAATATGAAAAAATGTTATAGCTATATATTGTTTTACATTTTATAAAATAGCTATATAGCTTCGAAAAGTTGTTACAGTAAATACAGTAACTTATAGTAAACTAATATGCTGTAATAAATTTATAAACAAAGTAAATAATAAAATAATCATTGAATCCAATTAATGACAACATTAAAAATAATTTATAAGTACCTTGGGCTACTATACAACCAATTTATCCAGAATGTAGACAGATTAAAGTAGGAAAGAAACTTTGCAAGAAACTTGTTTAAAAACTTTGCAATAACCAGTATGTTCAGAATATACTAACAGTATATTCGTGAGAAGTTATGCCTTTTATAACAGATTTTACTTAATAAAATATTTTAAAATGTTATATCTGCATGATATGTAATAATTATTTCTACATTTATATTTAATAGATATAAATTACTAAATTATTTTGAAACGACATTTTTAAGAGTCTCTTTACATACAGCTCTTTCGTAAAATATTTAATAAATTCAATAAAAATTCAAGGAATAACTTTTGGAAAACCTCTCGGATCAGTCAAATTTTGTTTGAATCAATCAGTTGGTTCAGTGTTCATTAAAAAGTATCAATGATATTATAGCTTATATGTGAATCACCCTGTATGTATTGGTTATATTTAAAAAAAATATACAACTAAAAATAAATTTTGTCGGGTCCGAAAATTTCCCCCAACTTATTCCTTCAATTTTTAAGTAATTTATTCACTGATTTAAGCACTGTGTATACTACTTAACTCCGCCATCAAATCTGTCCTGTTCATAAACTATTTCATACCCACATTTTTTTTTTCAGGATTACTCTTCAGTCTATTGAAATTTTTGAATAAAGTAAAGGGTGGTCCAACCATAATGCACGATGTTAATTGTGAGTCACACCTTAACGTCAAGTTTTTTGCCCAACTTAATTTGACATTTCTTTCTTTCAGTGTTTGACAAATTCAACCATGGAGAGGTACACAATTGAGCAGCGCGTTAAGATTGTTGAAGCCTTTTACGAAAATGGGCGTTCAAATCAAAATGCATTTCGTGCACTTCGTGACTTTTTTGGTCAGCATAATCGACCAAATGTGTCCACAATCAGGAGAATTGTGCACAAATTTCAGCAAACCGGGTCTGTAGGAAATGTGAAAACACCTGTGCATGCTCGCCCAGTTCGTTCTGCGGAAAACATTGCTGTTGTTCGCGATAGTGTAGCAGAAGAGCCGTCAACCTCGACTCGTCGTTGTGCCCAACAATTGAACATCTCACGAACATCACTGATGCGAATTTTGAATAAAGATTTGAATTTACACGCTTATAAGGTTCGATTGACTCAAGAGCTGAAGCCTACTGACCATTTCAAGCTTCGTCAATACGCCGAATGGTTGGTTGAACAGACAGAAGTGAATGGTGACTTTACAAATAAAATCATCTTCAGCGACGAGGCACACTTTCACCTCAGTGGATTCGTTAACAAGCAGAATTGCCGCATTTGGGCAAATGAGAATCCACGAGTGATTTTTGAAAAGCCGATGCATCCACAAAGAGTAACTGTTTGGTGCGGGTTATGGGCTTCGAAAATGAGGTCGGCCAAGCAGTTACCGTGAATGGTGTTCGCTATCGCGAGATGACAACGGACTTCTTGTGGCCAGAAATTGAGGATATGGACCTGGACGATATGTGGTTCCAACAGGATAGTGCCACTTGCCACACAGCCAACGAAACAATGGCACTTTCGCGCGAGAAATTCAATGGCCGTGTTATCTCACGTCGTGGCGATGTTAATTGGCCGCCATGATCATGTGATTTGACACCGTTGGACTTCTTTCTTTGGGGATATTTAAAATAAAAAGTGTACGTCAATAAACCAAGAACAATTCAAAAGCTAAAGGATGAGATAATTCGGGACATTAACGACATTGAACCTCAATTATGTCTCAGAGTCATTGAAAATATGGACCATCGGATAGAGGTATGCCACCGAAGCCGTGGCGAGCATTTGGCCGATATTTTGTTTCACACATAATTGTCATAGATCCTTCTATCATAATAAAAAATATTAAGATAATTCTCTGAAAACTTTTTGTTTTATTTACAATTAACATCGTGCGTTTTGGTTGGACCACCCTTTATATGTTTTGCTCTAATTTGAAATTTTAGTACTGGTTTAAAAATACAGCGTCTGAACACATACATATGTATGTAATTTTAGTTTAGTTTGTAATCTGAAATACATACATACGAGTGTATTAATTTGGTCTGCATACATTTTGATATGCAACCAAATTATCACTTTGGTGTTACGTAGTTATGTGCCTAAGATTACTAGACCATACCTTACCAATGGTAAATTGATAATCCTGGGTTTCTTCCGTAACATTTTCAAGTTGTGATAGAAAATAATAATAACAACCACCCCTTTCCTGTTCGATAAATTTGTATTTAAAATTTCTATTTAAAAAATCTGTATTTTTATTTGTATTTGTTTACGTAGTACAATAATCTCTGGGTCGGTATCCACAGTATTTTTTTCTGTCGTATCAAGTTTTTACTATAATTAAGTTGTGCAAGAAACATAGTAAAGTATCTTACAAATTAGTATATCATTAATTCCACTATATTTTGTGTAATTAAATAATATTACTTGTTATTAACGTCTCCCTTATTTTATGTTACACAGATTAAATTATTATATGTCAGTTCTAGTTATAGTAAATATTGCTAATATCGATATGGTATTTACATATACTGTTTTATATTTAATAAAATAGCTATACAGAGATTAGAAAAAATTGTTACAGTAAGTTGACGGTATTCTGTCGGCTATAGAATGAAAATACAAACAAAATATGACCATTCAAGTTCTATGAAAATGTTTTACATACAATTTTAATGTCTCACACCGTTATATAATAAGAAAATGAATTAACATTGTTCAGATTGCAGGGTGGGATTACAATTTCGAACCCACTATTTGACTATGTAGTTATCGTTCCATTGGGTATATCCATTAATTAGTATATTTAATAAATACATATTTAAAAAATAATTATGACATTTAATAATTTTGACCATGAAAAGATTTGAGATTAATGAAATTTGAGATAAATATAAATTACTCGAATTAATGTAAAATTCTTAAGAGTACTGAACTAGTTTAAAGGGTAACTGTAAAACCTACTTAAAAGAACCTGATGACTAAAATATTTTGAAATCAGCATTCTTTTAACAAATGATGTTTAATTTTGTAGAAAATGATCACACGTACAATGTCTCAGTTAGATTGATACAGATGTGATTTTTATAACACTGGCAACTATGTAACTATAAAATTCCAAAATAGTAGAGAAATTTCATTGAATAGATTCTTTAGTTTAAAAAATTTTACCCAAAAGACTATCCGAAATTCTATAGTCTGTCACGAAAAAAATAATGTCCCAAGAAAATTAATATTTAATTTTATATGTATATCCCGAAAGTGGCATAGTATCAGAATTTGAAAATAATCCAAAATATGTAAATATATATGGAATGTGTCACTTATAAAACATTAAAATGTCATTGCCTCTTACTTTTTATATAAACCCTATACATTCCAAAATAAATTGACTATATTGACTATTGTCTTTTTTTAAGCTTAATATCACTCGTACAATAATAGAAAATTGTAAAAAGCTTAATATCTTTTGAACAATGATAGAACATTTATTTCTATTATATCAGTTTAGTCTAAGTAAATTGTAGTGGATGCATTACTTAGAGAATTGAAGGAAGCAATTTGAATTATAAATATTACGTCCTAAAATTTATAAAATCAATTATTTTTTGAATATATTCCAAAACTATGATATTAAGACATATAATTAAGAATATATGATGAAAATTGTCGTTAACATAAAATAAAAAGACGTAAAGCATTAAAGATCAAATCAAATTCTCAAATAATTTTGATAGCGTAATATCATATAATTAATAACATTTAAAATCCTCAAATATTATTTATTATATATATTACGTTAATTCCATAATTAAGCACAATAAAAAAATAGTAGCCTTTGGTGACCGGTTAAATTAATAATAAATCTATCTACCTATCAAAAGCTGTTTAACATAGTCGCTTTGCTAATTTTATTTTTTTATTCTTATGTCTTAACAATATATTTTATATCTTTATTCATTTTTTATTCAAAATTATTCACTTTAATTAATTGACCAGTGAATCTTTGTATTATATTTGCCATAGTCTTACATAACCAATACTCTAATACATTATCAGAAGTTCATGTGGGATTTATTTCGTTAAAAATCATATCTAAACATTATCTGAAAGTTCTTACCACTTTATCTTCCTACTTTATGTATCTATCAATTGACAACTTCTGGCTTTTCTACGAATTAACGCACAATCATCACCACGCAAACAATTGTGTTCAAACTGGCTTATAAGATTGCTTAATTTATTTAGCACCGACAGTATAGAAAAGAAATGCAACAGGAAATATATCTCACAGAACGTGACTTCCCGTTGATTGTCATTAACGTTTCATAGACAGGTACTTTCATTAGTCACTTATTGAGCTGATATCATGGTACATTGCATGCATATGAGGTTTATTAAATGTAGTCTCGTGATCAGAAAGAAGATCTGCGAGTGCAATGTATGTAAAGTGATTTTACAAACATTAAAATTGACGAAAAAATACTTAAAAAAGAAAGTTCTTTCAATTGCAATCCTATAAGTATTATAAACATTAGTAACTTTAGTTAGTGATTAATAGTCTTCATAGTCCTGTGAAATAATCATCTTAAAATAAGTTCATGGTATCTGTGTTTGTAGTAAAGTTAAAGAATATGTACTATTCATTCCATCGCTATTTGCCAAATAAAAAACTCTCTTATTTTGCCGATAATCTGAATGGTCTACCTGAGCCTAGCCATAAAAACAAGTCACGATGAGATAAAAGCCGTTTGGGATTTTTTATTTGGCAAATAGAGATGAATTAAACTATATGTATGTAAATGTTGTGTTGAAAATATTGTCTATTGTCTATTGTCTAAACCTTGTCTATTGTGTATTTAAGTTACAGAAAAAAGAAGTACATTTCAGCATTCTCTATGAATTATATTTGAATTCTATTGCAATTTTAAGCTGTGTGCATATAAAGTCAATTTCCCCCGTTTTATACCTATTTGGAATTGAGAGGCGTAAAAGTACGCAAATCAGTATATATACAGACATATGTACATACTTTTTAAAACTTAGTTTTCCACAAAACACCAAAACACTATATACTACACTCGACGCGCGTTTCGCCAACAAAGTTGGCATCATCTGGAGATGATTAAAACTCTTTTTAGAGAGAGGGAGAGTTTCTATCATCTCCAAATGATACCAACATCGTTGATGAAACGCCTGTCGAGTGTAGGGTATAGTGTTTTGTGGAAAACTAAGTCAGTGTTATCTTCACATCAAAGGTTCTGACCTACTCCAGTATACATACATTAAAGTGCAAAAATAATGTTTTAGTTAGTAAAGAGTCATATAATTATCAAAAACACTGACTAATAAGTTTGATGGTATGTCAATAGTATTCAAACAACAATTGATTAGATATTTGAAGCAGCTTTCGGATGAGGAGTTGCTCACAAACTGTTACCATTCAAAAATAAATTTCAAAATAGCTCCGTAACGCCATATTTGATATATCGCCATTTGATATAACGCCATACGATATATATATATATATATATATATATATATATATATATATATATATATATATATATATATATATATATATATATATATCAAATGAAACTTTAGTTTTACCCTTTAATGTATTTTAGTGATATGTATACCAATTTTCGTTCTTTTAGTATCTCAATTCCAATGTTAAAGGGGTGAAGGGACTTTAAACGTATCCTGTATATCTCGCCTCGCAGAGCCAAATGGTTTTCATATTAAACTTTAATATAATTATTGATATTTTAAATTGATACTGCAAAGGGTGAATGTAATTTATGCACTTATACGTTTTTATAAAACACATTTATACTTTTATATGTATAGCATATCACATTTTTTTTAAATTATGTAAATTGAAAATCAATATACCTGTACTTAATAGATTCATTGCATTATTGCTATCCATTATTATAGATAACAGGAGTTTTTTTATGATAATTATAATATAAAAATCTCTTTTTGTATACAGATGGAAAAATATACGTATACATATATAAAAACAATGATTTTGTGTATATATAGAGTAAACAGTTTATAGTTTAATTCATCAAAAGCGTAGTTGATATATTATGAATATATATATATATATATATATATATATATATATATATATATATATATATATATATATATATATATATATATAACGACAAAAGGAGCAATCTTTTATTGTATTTGAAGAAATATATAATTAATGCTATTTTTCAGTAACGTAAGATCCATGGAAGCGTTGGAAGCACCGCTTCCCTCATTTTCATGCGGCAGAACAATATAAATTTAGTGTTATTTCCTCAGGTTTAATATGTATTTAATTTTAATTTTCACTGGCCCTATTACTAATTTCCATTCGGCTCTGCGACGGGAGAGAACAGAGAGCTTGCTGCGCGACACCTTCAAACTAGTCGACGATCTTCGTCAACAACTCTCTTGAATGGAATCACGATTTGAGCTTTTGCTCAATCGATTTGGTGCACAATTTCTGGCAAATTTTCGGTTTATTTTGGGTGTATTCCACTGACTGAGAAGCGGTTTTCGTGATCGCGTCCTTCATTTGAATCATCGTTTATTATTATTATATTTAAATTACCCCAATTTTTCTTCACACCGATCTTTTGTTTGATATTTTACAAAAACTAAATTAAATGTCATTGACGTCCGCATTCAACATATGAACGTATTTGAGAAAAAGATAAATCAAAAAAGTAATCAATTAAATATTTTTGGGAGAAACAATAAATTTTAATTTGGGACTGCAAAGAAAAAAAAGTCTATAATGTGGGTCATATGGAAACGTTATACCGTTTATTATTCTCAAAAATCGTGGATAATACTATTGAACGACTAAGAGAGGTTCTAAATTTGTTTGAATTAAAATTTATTGGATTATAATTTTAAGAACTATGTACAGTATGTCTCATTTTACAGAGATGTATTTTTGACACTGTGACATTGCATTCACAGTTAAACATGTTATATGGTACTTATTAAGCCAATAATCAAGAAACACCTTAACCTTATGTAAATTTATAAGTGTAATAGACAGGTTTCCTAACGTGAATATTAAGATAAAATTACATTACAAATAAATCTATTTATCATTCTAGGTAGATCAATTTCTTTTTTCTTTTACTTGAAAGATGTTTCTTAAAAAAATTGTCTTTCGTTATCCATCAGTTCAAGGTGGGGTGGCTACCTTAAGTCGATAGCTCGCAGTTGAAACACTTGCAAAAAATTAAATAAAGCAATATTAATTTTGAAGCGCTTTCCCACATAAAAATTTCACCAGACATACATACATAAATCGGCAAAGCATGTCAAGGTGGATGCATGTAATAGAAGAACACGAAAAATATTTTTAATGTAAGATAATAAAACAATAGAAAAGTATACAGGACATTAACCAACTGTCTTCAAAGTGGATTTTTTTTTAGATTTATTTCTTTTTCGAAACCAATTCCGATAAGAAATTTTTTTTACTTGAAGGCAAATAAAAGGCCATACATAAAATTTATCAAAAATAATTGTTTATAAATGTTGTACGAAAAAATGACAAAACATCGACATGACGCAAAAAGAAACTATTTTTAAGAAAAAATAGATGTTCGCGTAAAAACGATATCTAGCTCAATATAAATTCTATCATACAATAAACTATTTAAAAGGAGAAGTTAGATATTAATTTTAAAAGAGATAACGTTTTTTATCAATCAGTTCTTGTGCAGTTATTTTTATTGTTAGTATACACGATACCTGTCGCCTGTCGCCACAACAAGGTTTTCTTATGAAAGTAAATATTTATAACATCAACACGTAGATAAGTTATAGCGAACAAAAATTACATTAAATGCAACTACATTAATATGTCGATAGTAAGAGGTTTAATATTATTAGAAACACTGGTGTATGTAAGTGTATGAAATAGTGTTTATATATTCATATAACAGTGTTTATGCGTATTATAAGAAAAAAATTTAAGAAAATAATTCATAATGCAAGAAGAACGTTTATAAAAATTAAATCACTGAGAACTGAAAATAAATTTATGTTTAAATACACAAATATACGAAAATTTAGATCAATAATAGTGTTGAATATGAGTACATTTTTAATATTTCTATACTCATTGTAATTATAGATAGCTATTTATTTCATATTTTGTATGTTTTTTTTTTTTTTGAGTCAGAAAGTTCTGATATACTGGCATCTGAAATATCTAATAGTTTCATAGTTCCATTATCTTTGATTCCACTCTAAGAATAGGGTATTTATATTAACTTCAAATTAGGCAAAGTTACACATCATTGTTACACATCATTAAATGGAACATGACTGCGACTTTGATTCATTACTGCATATTATTAATTAAATTACTTTAATAATAATTAAAGTAATTTGACTTATTAACTCATACCATTCGATATATACCAGAATCTAATCATAAATTATAGAACTATATAATTCCATTAGGCAGTAAAAAGAACTACTGAATTACTTTACTGTGAAGATATACATTTAGGTACAACTTACATAACAATCATACCGTGGAAATTACGATCTTAGTTGGAGTAATTCAAATGATGCTGAGCATATTATGCTTGAAAACAGCGACGTTCCTCTGCATACTGAACACGATGACGATGTTTCATTTATGAGCGATGATGCTCACGAGAACCATGTTGATTCCACCTGCTCCAAGTCAACAACCAATTCAACAGTCAATTCCACCTGCTCAACTGCTCGATGATTTTTCCAATTACTATAATTATACGCAACTTCGCAACATGGATGATGACACCATCAACACCTTTCCGAGTTCAGAATAATTACTATATATATATATATATATATATATATATATATATATATATATATATATATATATATATATATATATATATATATATATATATATATATATATTTACTAATAACTCTTTTTTTCAATAAACTTCTATTGAAGTCACCTTTGCCTCTAATCTTTGGAGTTCTTCTCACCTTATTGTCACCAAAAATCGTTCCTCAGCCAAAATTGGATTAGCATGACAGTTCTTGTAATTCTTGACGTTCAGTAGGGGCTCAACTTTGTCGAGTATGTATTTGAATGTTTCTCTTGACATCCTCATGTAGTTGTGGAACCTCTCTTCATCTTCCTTTAGTTGAGGGAGTAAATGGTGATACTCTCCCAACTTTCCCTTAGCTGATTCACTAAGTGGGCCCTGAATCTTCTGTTTGGAAACGAGTCACTCGCCAATAACCACTTAGCTTATACCGACAAACAGATATTATCATCTTTACTCTCACTGGAAATCATTCTGCCATCAGAGCTCGAACACAACTGAAAATACATTCAATACCATGAAAAGGAGTGAGAGGACATCCATGATGAACTGAACCACTATGAACACCCATCGATGGTCGATCAGCGAGGCATTGCGGTAAGTCGCGAGGGTGCGATCATCGACGGTGAACAGTGATGGTGCTCCGATATGTAACTACCCTTAGGCACCTCTTAGTTTGACGATTTTATACGGATGGTTCCTGTATTGGCCTTTTAAACGTCTTCACGTGTTAGGTAACGTGTATTTTTTTAATTAATATTACAGTTTTTTTTATATTTTGGTTTACATACATGTTATGGTCTACGTTTATATTTTAGTCTTCGTCCATGTTTTGATTTTCGCCTACGTTTTGTCACGAGCGAACGCGTAGTTTTTCTTGATCATACCCACTGTTTTTGAGGGCTGAAACAAATTACTGTCATAATTCATTTAAATATTAACAAACCACTGAAAATAGGCAATGCGTCTGTGATAATTTGCCAGAAAGCCGGTTTAATATGATTACATCTTGTATGAATGCATATGCAACTTTTTGAGACAGACGTAATCTAGACATAACTGACTATTGCATATGTCTTCATAAATATATTCTTATCCACCTTTTCCATGCAGTGCTCTTTGATAAGTCTATTTACTAAATACAATTGCTTCATTTACTTGCAAAGATATAAGAACTGCTGATCAGTTTAAAAATATAAACGAACTACAGTCTCCTTATTTTCTTACTTACTTTTACAGGAAGACATTTCTTGTTGATACCAACAACCACATTGTATTTGATACAAAATCTTCAAACGAAAACAAATGAACTTTTCGTAGACCATTCAATATAATTTGGATATATTCTCACAATTAGCTAACAAAAACATTAGATAAGTACTACTGTCAACACCATAGGTAATGAGTAATCATCAAATGACTTCTAAATGGAACCATGAACCCCATACAGACTTCACTAGCGCGTACTACTTTAATATCATATTAATCAAATGCAATATCATGTTCGAGTACGCAGGAGGAATAAAAAAAATGAACGAAATAAAAAAATATATTCACATATATGCAGTGCTTTATTGAACCATATTTCATATATCATATGCCATATGCAGTAAACAATCACAATATTACAGTGTAAAAATGTACATACGAAGAAAAATAGGTAAATAACTAAATGTTTATCATTAATATGAGCTATTAGTGCAACTAAGCCTGATATAATATCATTTACTTCGCTCTAGTTTCAATTAAAAATACTATTAAGGCAATTGAATTACTCGTGATAAAAATATAAAGAGCTCCTTGAATATGAACCAATTTCAGCGGTACCTGTACCAAACGTGATGGCTCCTTCGCGAAAATTTTCCTGGAGAAAGGAGCAAACATAGAAGAATATTTCTGACTATAGCCTCTCTCTTTCATTTCTTCGGTCCAGTAGTTTATGCTTTCCAGTAAAGGTAGACCTTTCTTCACAAGTAGCGAGAATACAAGTACCATCTGATACACAATGACTTAATTTGTAAATAACGGTTATACTCGTACTAACGGCAAAGAAAAATGAGTTTTTAGTTGACTTAAACACGAGGTGTTTATTTAAGTACACATTAAAAGAAAACAATTTTAAAGGTAGATATATTTAAATTTAGTTAGGTACACTTTTAAAATTACATCATTCTGGGGATATTTAAAGTTAAACTTTTTTTGGTTCGCAATATGTATACACTTATGAGCCTATTTGTTTATCGTTTATAGTGAAAATGATACTCTCAACAATGAAATTTCAACAATATACATATTTGGAAAACCAAACTAATTGTTGGGATGTAATGGTAACACAAGAACTTTTTGGTTTGCAGTATGTATACATTTGTGAGCCTATTTATTTACTGCTTACTGTCAAAATAATAGTCTGACTGAAATGTCGATAGGTACTATTCATTTCATCGCTATTTGCCAAATAGAAAACTCTTGCTGATAAACGGAACAATCTACTTGAGCTTAGCCATAAAAACAAGCCACGGTATATTCTGAGATTGTTTATTTGGCAAATAGCGATGAAATAAACTATATATGAATATGATTTATTACCATTAAATTACGTTAAAACCTATTAAATACATATAAAATCTACATTTGAGGCAGTATCAAAAAGTGACTTTTACACTTTAGGGCCCTATATGTAGGAAAATATAAGGACACCCAAATTTTGACTTTCTGAAGTAAGTTCAGAAAGCAAGCGTACGTATATTTCAGAAACAATTTTCTTAAAAACCCAAGTGATACTACTATAAAATTTCATAGAAGTGAATCTTTAATAATTAGTATCCTAAATTTATTTTAATACAGCAAGAATGATCATCATCAACCATTAGAATTTTCCGCAATCATGATAAGTAGATGCCAGAAAGACTAATATTTATAAAAAAAGTTTTTTTTATAAATATTAGTCTTAAGAAACAGTCAACAGATAATTGTAACTTTTGAAGTAAGAAAAAATATGATATAATGACATTCAAATAAACATTACGGGACCATATTTTTTTGATGGCATAGTATTGGGTAAACGTTATCTTTCACAATTTATTAATTAGAAAATTAATAAGAGTCTTCCTCAAATTGGTAGAATCATTTGGTAGTAGCAGGACAGAACTACACCACATATATATTTAAAGTGAAAATAAAGGCATATCTTAATCAATTTTTTGTCGATAGATGAGTCGGTAAACACAGCGAAATTAAATGGCCAGTTCATTCTCCCGACTTAATTCCAGTTCACTATTTTTATGGGATTATTATTTACTTAAGTATACTAATTATTTTAAATGGAAGTCACTCGAAGTGATACAGAGAAGGTATACAATTCTGTTCAAATAACGCCATTCTAGAATTAAATATTAGCCACAGTGTTTTCAATAAAAATCGCCTTTGCCGCTATTTTTTAGATACCATTTTTGTATAAACGCCCTTCCATTTGTCTAAGAATAAATTCAAGGTGGCAGTAACATTACGTCTTCAGTGCGCCTATTAATAGCTGTTTTATAAATTGTTTACAATTACTTACAATTTAATTCAACTCGTTGAATACTGACCTGGTATTTAATTACTGTTTATACAGGGTGTCTCAGTTGGAACTATAGAATTTGAATTGCACGGCACTTGTGTTCTGTCAAAGACTCAATATTTCACGACTGTCATCTACAACCCACGCGACGTCATCTTACCGCAATTAACAGTTTAATAACGAATAGTTTGTGTACAACTGTTTTATGAAAATTAGTGATCATTTACAGTTTCATTAAGAAAAATCCGCACGATATTAAGACAAACTGAAATGCCGACAGAGTGAACAGTTCGTAACTTAATCAAGAAATTTGCAAAAACGGGTTCTGTTATTGATAAGGCAACACCAATACCTACGTCCTCATCGTGGTCGGTCAGATGAAAATATTGCAACAGTGAGAAAGTATACGGGGGTATCCGAATACTTGAATTTGCGTGAGTCACCACGCATCGAATTTTTAAAAAATCTGCATCTGTACAACTGTCAGTATACAAAATTCACTTGAGGTAATAATTAAAAGTTACAGACCTTTACAACGTCGTACATTTGTTAATAGGGTGTTAGAAGGTGATGCCGATTTTTGCGATATGCACCCATTACCTTATTTCTTTCCTAACGCCCAGTTAACAAATGTACGTGTTGTCCGTAACTTTTAATTGTTGTGTGAACTGAATTTTGTATGCTGACAAATGCACAGATGAAGAACTTTCTTTAAAATCCGATGACATCCGTGGCTCTTGATAGAATCAAGTGTTGTGCACGACGTCGAATTGATGTATTTGGATACTCACGTACGCTTATTTTCTCCGCAGCAATATTTTCAGCTGACCAACCACAACGAGGACGTATTGGTACCTTATAACTAACATAACCCGTCTCTTTAAAGTTGTTGATTAAATTACGAACTATTAACTCTATAGGTACTTTATTTTGTCCTAATTATGTGCGATCTTTTCTTAATCCAACCTTAAATGACCGCTCACTCTCATAAAACAGTTGTACACAAACTGTTCGTTGTTGAACTGTTAGTCGTATGTCGACGTCATATGGTTTGTAGATGAAAGTCGTTAAATATTGAAGCCCTATATTTGACAGAGCATAAATGGCGCGCAATTCAAATGCCACAGTTTCAACTGAGACACCCTATATTATTCATTTTTAACTATAGTGCTTTTCCTAACTACATTTTTTTATTTTAAAGCAATCGATTCCAAAGAAACAAATATAATAGAGGAAGTAGAAGTAAAGAAAAATAATACTATGAAAAATTGAGTACTTACATGGTTTCTTTTTACAATCTCCACCTTATCGGAGTTCTTAAAAAAGTTTAAAGTTAAGCCGTGTACTCCTATAGCATAGGAGTCGTGTTCAACAAAGTCATAAAGATACCTTGACTCACGACCTCTAAGTCGGATAGCCCTATTCTTAAAAGCGTGCTTCATTCTTTCATCATACAAATATTCGTTCTCTCCATAATGGGATTTATATGTTATATCGGTTTCAAGTACGAACTGTTCCACTGTCTTAATCTTCGGTGTAAATGTAGGCATTGTCAAAAGGCAGCTCATCTTTGACTGATATGCAGTGTTCAAGCATATCAGGAATATTAAAAGGCTTAAAAACAATATTTTCATTGGTCTATTTGTAAGCTTTCTGACAGTACACATCTGAAAAGTTAGACGGACCATTACGAAAGCTGATTCTGTAATAGAATCGCCCGAAAAGAGTTTCCAGAATAAACATGTCATTATAAGTGAGATTGCGGAAACTAAAACTACTACTGGCGAGAACATGTTCACGACATAGTTTTTATTGACAATTGGTTTTCTTGAAGGTAATAAGAAACACAGATAGTCCAAAATACATGCAGCAGTCTTCTCAAATCCACCAGTGTCCAAATATACGCTTCCAACAAATAAAGCTATATCTATTTTACGACGTTCCATGTCCTCGTATAATACATTGTAGTTACCTGTTTCGCGAAAACTGAAAAAATAATTTAAAATGAAAAAATGTTATTTTGTAATGTCGTGTGTATTCAAATTTGACGTATGTGAGAGGTTTATAGGAAATGTTTATTTCGATTTTTTCTTTTCAGTTGAAACACAAAGAAATCCCAAGGCTCTATAAGAGGAAGATACACATAGAGATTGTGACAAACAACCATGGCCAGGGCACGTGTTAGTTATCTCTGATAGGACATCGATAACACAGGCCTACAAATTTTGACATTTTGAAAGTTGATTTGGGTTTGATAAGTGATTATAAGTGAGTTATAATCACTTATATAGATCAACTGAATAGTTGAACAATCAGAATAAATTAAAAACTAAAGGTAAAATTACATTTTAATAAACATTATATTTAACATATATTAAAAAACATAGTAAAAAGCAACAACACAAATAGTTTTGAGTATCTAGTAATCAGAATAAATTAAAAACTATAAATTGTATTTAATATACATTAAAGGACATAGTAAAAAGCAACAACACAAATAGTTTTGAGTTCTAATTTCTTTTTTTCATTAAAAATCTCTCCCTTTTTAACAAGAAACTTCGGTTTGTAGTTCTTCTTGTGTAATCATTCGTTGGATGTTCTGTTTTCAGCATCCAGCAGTAATCTGCAATCATCGTCACATCTCATCGACCCTGGTACCTCCATTCCATCTCCTTTATGTCTTGATGGAACCTTTCACCTTGCTCCTCATTAACAGCACCAATATTTTCTGGAAAGTAGTCCAGATGGGCATGCAGAAAACGAATTTTTATGCTCATATTACAACCAAGTTTCTTAAACTTATCCAGCATTGTGTAGACAATTTCCTCACACTACGAATGTTTATAGTTTCCTAAAACATTTTCCGTTACATTTTTAAAGCATATCTAAAATTTTTTTTCAATTTCTGTCATTATTTCTTCAAACTGTTGGTCCTGCATTAATTTTCTTATTTGTGGTCCTACGAAAATGCCTTTCTTTGATTTTGCTTCAGAAGAGCTGGAAATTTACCACATAAGTACTAAAACCAATTCCCATTTTTATTTACAATATTGCTTCATTAATTAATTAATATGAAGTGGCGGCAAAAGAATTTTTTGCGGATCAACCAAATTTGCATAAATAACGTTTTTTGAACCGGGTGTTAAGTTTATAATAAAGTATATTTGGTGCATTTTTACAACTTTTAAAACAAAAGGCATTTAAGGCATTTTTAAAACAAAATAAAAACACACGACACGATGTCAATAATAAACGTACACACATTAAAAACGTACTACAGCGACTATGTAAATACTCGAATAGTATAAAACCAGAATATGCCCACCGGCCAAGTCTGTTTCGGTAAATCCCGTACACTTGTGTGTATGTTTCAAACCAATTGAACACAGGGGAACCGCAAAGATTGAGATAAGATTTAATTTTATAGAACCTCAGTTTTAAAAACTAAATATTACTGTATAATGTACATTTACAGATACTGGTGCGTGAGGGAAACAAAAAAATAGTGTTTCTATAGTTCATGTTCAGGTTTACCAGGACAAGATTACCCATCTAGAATTCATTATTTACCCTCACGTACTCTATGCCAGATCAGCAACACGAGCACCAAACTGACTACCACACCTCATCGTTCCATATGGTTAAAGATTTCTAAGTAATACTTCTAATGGCTTGCAATATTATAACACTATGAGTGAAGTATAAGAAAGAGAGATTCATTTAAATTGAATAATTAAAAGACAATATCGGTATTACAACAGCATTCCATGTAGCAGCCCTGAACACCTACAATGGATAACGAAACAAGTTTGATAGAAAGTTACTTCTTTCATACCAATGTTTGGACACACGTAATTGACTTCTTTCTCTTGAAGCCCCAGGCAGCTGAAGAGAAGTTTACACAAAGATGACAAACGCCCCATGCTTACCTGAGTTCCGCGTCTAGCAACTAACCTGAATGCTCATCGTAATCTAAATACATTTTTTAAAGACCTGTATGACTGAACTTTGGTTCATTATGTCAAAGTTAACTGAACCCCCTCAAATCAATAAAAAAGATTAACACTCATTTTAAAATAATATAAAAAATTATTTATACGAACATTTAGTTATGGGATGTAAATAATACAAAATGAAATAATATGTTCAGATAGAGATTACTAGATGTCTTATGTTTTGAAAATTTGGAACGGCTACGTATACAAAAGTTCATAAAACGCAAGAAAAAATACTTCTTTCTTCTTCAGATTTAACTGCCTGAAGTAGGTATAATGAAAATAATGGTGGAATGTTAGAGAATTGGGATAAAATGTTCAAATGGATTTCTGACAAAACTATTTAATTTTACGCTGTATGTGTTTACAAATTGTAGTTGCTTGCATCATATTTCAATCAAGGTATGTTTTTCATTTAAATAATTATATTAATAATTGAAAAGAATGTATTCTTATTAAACAAATTATCATTTTCTATTCTTTTTGTAATATTATTAACATTAAAACTTAGAATTCTTTGTTTAAAAACTATTGAGAATGTGTCAATAAATACTGTGTGAATAGGTTACCTAATAATTTACCGTGTATCATAATCTGTATTATTCCTGATGTAAGTAATATTTATATTTATCTTTTCCGCTAAAGTATTCATGAAAAGGACCTGTGTTCCTGGATGCTCTTTATTAAATGGGTTACACAGGAACTTTCGCACCCAAGTGATGTTCATCTTACAACCATAGACCTTCTTTGGTATTTTTCCTAAATAAGGATTGCCATTTCCAACTTTTGCAAGAATTACTCTTTGTCCGCAGTTGCTCCTTTTTTCATAAGGATACCAAGTATAGAAAATGTTATTTTTATAATGAATGGCTACATTGAAAACATGGTAATTCCAGAAAGCAGAAAATGCCTGTTTTATTTCGCTTTTCTTAATATTCTCGTTGAAAATCACCAAAAATTTCAACCTGCTGTTCCAGTTTTTCACAGAAGCAGACTTTTCCAAAGCTGTTTTGAGTGATTCCGGATTATTTAATAAGAACACATAACTACTGTTGTTTTCAAAGTTATCGCTGCTTTTGTACTGGTAGTTGTACAAAATTTTAGGAAAATTGAGTTTTAAGATTGGGCTGTAAGCTGTGATGTCATCGTATATTATTGCTATAGACAGTGGTGATAAATATGTCGATATGTAATCTTCAAAATTGTTTATATTTTCATTTCTAAATTGAGACGACATCAACATAGTACCATCCACAATTGGCAAAAAGCGTAATATAACCAAGAAAAGATTGTATACATTCTTCATTATGGATGGAGCCTTCTTGGATCCCTTTTCTGCAACACAGAAAATTATGGATTTATTTAAATGAAATATGTCTTCATTTAGTAACACAAAACAATAGATATAAACAGAACATAGGAAATATGTTCATAGCTAGTTTAGAGATCACTGTAAGTAGCGAGAACACGCGAGGGCCTCGGTATTATATTATTCAGATATATTATAATATGTGTAGTTTGATAGAGCTGGAGGCTGTTTTGATGTTTAGTGAATAACTCGTCAGTTCTTCTTTATATAATTTTTCAGTGTGATTTGGTTTACTTACCTATAAATATTTCAATTATTTTTTAATATTCCTGCGTATTCAGCGTATAAGAAATCCGAGCATGGTTTTAAGTAAGCCACAAAAGACCGATATTAGAAATATATCGTAAGAAGCAATCACAGACTGTCTTATCAACAAGGACTTTATGGAGATCTTTGCTTTACAAATATCGGAAAGTTGAAGCAGAAAACATCCAGTTTTATGAAAATGTGCAGAAAATGCATGAGCAAGAAAAAAGAAAACGCAACGTCATTATCTTTGGCATCAATGAGGAACGTAACTCAGGGAGCCAAACACGAACACAAAATGAACAAACAACTGGTAACTGACATTTAATTCATTGTCTATTTCCGAAAATGGAAACATCAAGGCAATCCGCATACAAAAGTCTGACCCGATTAAAGCAACTCCACGTCCGCTTAAAGTTACGGTTAACGGTGAGTCTATTATTCATGACATTATCCATATGGCAAAAAATCGAGAAAACTCTAGGAACTATGTATAAAAACATCAATATCTCATTGGACCGCACTCCCAGATAAATCGATCTTTACCAGACAATTAAGAGGCAACTTAACGAACGTGTGACAGCTGGTGAAACCAACTTAAAAATGAAATACATACGTGGTGTTCCAAAAATTATCGCTTTAAATTAAAAGAGCCCAACGATCCAAAAACAGCGACAACAGAATTTACATGTTATTACCAAAACGTGCGAAAATTAAGAACTAAAGTGAACGAACTCGTGAACGTTTTATTGTAAAATGCCTAGAACTAATGTACTTAAATCGCCCATACATGTTATGTGCAATAATTTCAATAAGATCCCAGATATATGTGATATTAGATAATTGTAGTAGATTCTCAGAAGTTATTGCTGCTCCTAACTTAATTTTATAGCTAATAATAATTAAATCTACACACTAAATTGTCATTGTTACTATTATTATCATTTTTTCATCTATTTGTGTATTTATACTTTTTACACTAGCAATTTTTTTTATGTTATTTTCTTTTTTATATTCAACCATACTATAGTTTTATATGTTTAATTGTCTATATTTGTCCTGTAATTGGATTTTATCTGTTGGGCAATAAATAAATAAATAAATATATAAATAAAAATAAATAATTAATTAATTAATTTTTATTTTAATTCGAATTTTTGTCGTGTAATAATTGTAAACGAATTAAATTTATAGTCGTGACGTCTATTATATTAATTCATAAAGCTTTTTAATGTTTTGTGACATCAAACGTAATATCACTAAAATTTAAAAACTCCAAATTAAAACATTGTCGAGAAATCGGGTAGTTAAACATCATCTATGCCAATATCTCTTTGTAATTAAAATCAGAACCTGTTTTAATGATAACGTTTCAATCAAGATTATCGAAATGCTCATCAAAATGTTGACAATCGCGAAAAGAATAATACATAAACGCAAATTGACAATAGATTTCGATGGCTTAGAGGTGATACCTCGTATCTACAAATATAACTGATAGAATGGCGCAGTGAGAACTTATACTTACATTATTTATTATCAGGCTATAATGATAATAATTATGTGTGGCATTTTAATTACCTCCAAAAGGTATAAAAAAATGCATAAAAAATTTGTCGACGTTCAAAAAAAACTGGCTGTCAAAATACTTTTTTCCCTTGCTCCTGTAAAGTCATCATCATGAAGATACGACGTATCACTTCTTAACCATGGATTTATTTTAAAATCAAAGCGTTGTCAGGCAGGTATATACATTTATTTAATGTTTTGTGATTTGTTGTTTTACTTTAATGTTTTGTGATTGTCATCTTCTTAAGTCGATACATTTTTTTCCATCTATGAACATTTTCTAATAAATTTCAGTCTGGTAAATATCGGTTTTTACAAATTATTATTTATATTATAGTCAAATCTAATACAATTAATATAATATAAAAATTACCCTCATTTTATTAGCGAATGTTAAAAATTAGAGACAGGTCAAATATTTACCTTGCAGAGACCCTATAATGCATGTATATAATCTTATACTAATTCAGTACTTTATAATAAATACTGAACCTAAATTGAAAGGCTTAATGATTATATTTTTGTGTCTAAACTACATAAAAATAAGCATACCTAATTGATGTAGACTTGATTATAGTTCTAGTACTATTATGATATATTTCCAAGTTCAAACGTGTTTTAATGTATAGAGTGCAATAAATAATGTATAGAGGCAATAGAAAGGAGTAGTATATATAGGTATCTAAGAGAATAAATGCAGCTGTATTAATTCAATACAATCCATTTACATCTCTATTATACCCTTTTAGTTAAACTGGCAAGAGCCATTATATACATATGTATTTAATACGAAATACGCCTGCCTACTATTCCAATTTTTAATAGTATTATTTTTTTCAAGTTTCTCCAGAAAACTGAGGACTATTTAATAGAAACATATAATTACTATTCTCTTTAAAGCTACCAATACTCGTTTCCGTTTAATAGTTATATATATAAGATCTTAAGAAAGTCAAGTTTCAATATTGGATTATCCACCGTGGTGTCTTCGAACGCTATTGTCACAGATATTGAGGAAAAATATGTTAAAATAAAATCTTCAAAATGTCGTATATTTTCGTTTCTAAATTTGGACATCAAAATGTTACTGCCAGTGAGTGGCAAGAAGTTCTATTATTTGATATTCCTACTGCAATAAAATAAAATAAAGAAATGTGGATTTTATATACCTACATACATAATGTTGGATTTCATTATTTAAGGAACGAGACAGCATTAATATATTTAATTAACATTAATAATTTGTATTTTCCAGTACTTTATTTTACGTAAACAGAGTTATTTAGTTATAAAATACATACGAGTATATAGTTCTGTAATTAATTAATTAAATAATCTATTGTACTACATAAATACGTAGATACAAACATACTGCTTATATTAACGTTTATATGAAAGTAAATAAAATATTAATATTTTGTAATAATAGAATGTTGATGTGAACGAGTTTAAATAAAATAAAATTAGGTATATTCATTTTGTACAAATTAGTTTTTTTTTTTCAATGTTATTAGAGCTTCGTTTGTATTATTTAAATATCATTACATTTACACATCTTTTCAAAAACAACTTTTTACAGGATATAGTATAGATTTGAATACAACGTGAGAAAATATAAATATCTTGTATAACTAATTATTACAAAAAATCATGTTAAATAAATTGTTCTATAAACAGAAAATATTGCGTTTACTCTATTAGCAAGTAATAAGCTTTAGATATAAATGAAACATATATTTTTGTAGCGAAATGAAATTTTTTTATTCAATATGTAATGAAAAAATTAATAAAAATAAATAAAAAAACCTCAATTCTACTTGTTCAATCTATATGTTAAGTTACCGAAAAATGTACACACCTATAATTCATATAGATTTAGTACAATTGTAAGAATAATACTGTATTTCTGGACATAAACGAGTTTAAATTTAAAATCATAAACTACGTATAATTATTAGTAAATATTTTAAATGAGTACTTAGTGAATATTTTATTGCACTCAGACTCAGCTAATGCCCGTATTAAAAACAAAAGTTTATTGGAACACATTGTACATTAATATATCTAATACTATCGCCAACATGGTACTACACAGTTATTAAAATTCGCTAAATGAATTTTAATAATTGTCTCTACAACATTTTTGTTTGGCTATAATGAAAGTTGCTACTTCTTTTATTAATTGCCTGTCCTATTTGAGGTTTGAGGGTATATCAATTAAATATTTGTCCTTACATACACATACCTACTGTCTTTATATCTTTATCTCTTAAATACAAAAATCCTTTGTCATTCTTATCTATAACTTGAAAAAAAAACAAATTCTATAAGCCAAACTTTGTGTTAAAGAGAACAGTACAGTGCTTTCATTTCAAAATGATTTACCCCAATTACTTCTTTTAACAAGCAATATAACCTCTAACAAAATAAAAATAAACTAAAAGAATAAATTTAATTTTCCACAACACGATTTGAAACATTACTTGATTAAGTATTCAATATGCCTACCATTGTTAGTAAAACAAAATTACAATATTTTCTTGAATTCTTGTCGGACATTTTGAAATGTGTCTTTAGTAATTATCCTGCATGTGTGGGTAATCCTATTTCTTAGGTCTCGAATATTCTGCAGCAAAATGTCTTCTAATATCCCCAGAGGAAGACATCAATATACATTGGCAGGCGTAATGGCCTTGATGGGAGTATTTGCGAGCCGAGCAATATTACCGCTCTTTACTCGCCCATCCATGTAGACCGAGACTGTCGTATGACCACAGCTTACTCAATACTTGTACAGTTACAGTATTGAGTAAGCTGTGATATGACTATGAATGTGAGCCGATCTTCGCATCCGCCTTTGCAAGTCTCAACGTGAGACGCAAGATGCCACCCGCAAATGAGACCCGCGATGCTGGCAGCTCGGTGGTTCACCACACTCGACCTATTTTGGTCCCGACGTCTTCTAGTTCCGCTGGCAGGGACATTTTCTCGGCTTCTTCGCAAACATTTGTCGCCTGGTGTTACAGCATCACTTCGCCAGCGTCTACCCCCGGGGGTGTCATATCGTTGGCGGCGCCGCCAGCGTGATACTGGGAAGGTTGGATAGTGTACGGTAATCTACAGCCATAATGCAGACGAACCGCGACCAGAGGAAAAAATCCACTGGACTTATCTTTAGAGATCTTTTCAAAATGTAAATTATGTTCATCCAATAGAAGGTTTTCTTCTGCATCGGCTTAGTTTTCTATATATAGACTGTATTATAAGAGGTTCGATTTGATTTTTTTAATAAATTTAAGTATAATTTACCAGTTAAATTTTCTTGAATGAAAAGAGGTGTTATTCCATTTTCCAGTATTCCAACCCAGGCGTTGATTTTTTAAGGAAACTGAATATAATCCTCTCGAACCACATATAGATTTTCATTGTGCCAGAATCCATAGGTATATTTATTTATAAAATATTCTTTATCAATTTCGAGTCATTTTGTATTCTCGAAAAGTGATGTGTATAATAAAATTAAAAAAACATGGGTGTTGAGACTGTGGTAGACATTCCATAAAAACAGTGTTTATTATTTATATTGAAGCTCTGTACTGCTATAGTATTCCATTGATTTCATTTATCTTATTTAAATTATTTTATTTTTGCTTCTATTATGGGAAGGGTCAACTGATTGCAATTTTCTACAGGGAGTCAAACCAGAATTTTTCCTTTAACCAGAATTTACCTTTAAAATGAAGTATCACAAGATTGGGCTCCCATTTCAGACTTTCAAGTAGGGGTGGCTGGGGTAAGGCAGTGAAATCCAAACTGCAACGAATACTTGACGCTGTATAATGGCGATCCATCGATCCAAGGCACTGCTTTTATTGTTCTTTTACTGTTAAATATACATCAAGAAAATATATACTTGTTTCTGTTTGGTTTAGTATCCAGCTAGTTCTAAGTTTTTTTTTTTTTATTAAAGCTGTCCACCATAGGGTATATTAGATGAAGAAAAAAACGTGAAGAGGAATGAAAGAATTTCATAAAACGATAAAGGAATTCAAATTACATAAACTGATAACGTTTTCAAAAAATTTTAATACGGACACTGACGAGACATCCCAAACAAAATATAACGGAGTTATGATATCGGCGCTACGAGCAAAGAGACAGTCTTTTTGCTCGTAGTATCGGCGTCACCCAAGATTAGTCATTTTGGGTATTACCCTTATCATATAAGTTTTTAAGTTAGCCATCTCTTGTCGAGTAGAAGACATACAAAATATTGGTTTTAAAATGTTAGAGCGCACCACTTGCTTTTATTGATTATATTATTATTTGAGTTCGTGTTGTGGCCCCTGAAAATATCTATTGCAATAAAGAAATAACTATCTCGGATAGTTATCATGAGTTAGGAATATAAAATTAACACTACAATTGTCTCATATTAATTGAACCACGCAACAACAAAACATTATTTGCGGATAAAAAACAACTTGGACTAACCTAACATGTCTGATACTATTTTCTTCCTTTTTAACAAAACTATTCAAAAGAGAATGATTAATTGAAATAATATACAAGGTAACTAGTTACACGATGTATAGATAATTTAACTAACAAGAATACCTAGTTGTTTTCAGCCACTTTGTCATCATGTTCATGTTTTGAGATAAAACATTTTTTAACAATGGGGGGCTCCGTAAGCCAAGTGTTTCAGTCAGGAAGTGCTTTATTATCAAATGGTCATGGACATAAGGTTTCTGAGTCCACAAGACAAAAAGTACAAACTATATTTGATGCTCTACGTGCGAACCCCCGAATAGGTGTACAGAGGCTGGAGGGGCTTCTACAGCAACTCCCGAAAGCAAGTGTATTTCCTGATATTTTGTGCATTAATAAGTTTTTGGAATTAATAAACTGAACTAAGGGAATAAAACCCCGCTTTATTTTAGAATGAAAACATCTTAGCAATCCATGACGATGCGGGATACAATTTGCTACAAAAATGTGTAGGAGCCAATAATGTCGAACTAGTTCGATGGTTATTAGCACGGCATACTGCTGCGGATGTAAATAGATTTCCATGTAGTCTTCCTCTTCATATAGCATGTCTGAAAGGGTAATTTCTGACTGCCTTAGATATTAGTATTGTTTTATAACTGGTAATTTTAGGCATGATGATTGTGTTGAATTACTATTAAAGCATGGAGCAAAATCTGATGTTGAAGCTAGAATGTGTTGGCCAGGGCCACATAGCAGTAACTGTGAGGAGAGAGGAAAATATTGTGAGAAGTATTAAACTTTCTAGAATTATGTCACTTTTAAAACATATTTTTAGCTTCAGCAATACAACAGGAGGAAACGTGCATAGAACGAGATACTAGAGAAAGGTTACCAAGCAAACTTCAGTCAGCTATCTACTATGCTCTTGATGGAGATCAAGTAAATATTTTGACCATGCTGTCACAGAGAGGTGAAGACCCTTGGGTAAGTTGCACACTACTAGGTTTTTAATTATCGGTTTTCAAAGGCTACTATTTATTTTTTTCTTATGTACATATTTCATAGAATTTTTATTTCGATCAGTTTTTAAAGCAAAGTAATATCTCTTTAAAAAATAGAATGGTATATTTCGCTCAAGAAAACCCCTTCTACATGCTGCCTGTGAGAGAGGCGCCTGGCGTTGCACACAATTCTTAGTAACAGAGCGGTCAGATGAAATCCACATTTTGAAGGACGAATACTACCCCATACATTATGCGGTGTTGCATGATAGTAAATTTCTAGAACTGTTAATCAGCGCAGGTGCTGATACAACTGTTAGGACCTGCACCCAGCAGATGACGTTGCTTCATGTTGTTTTACTTGTCGCACACAAATCTGCAGAGGACACAATATCAACCATTCGATTATTATTAGACCACGGTTGTAAGGAGCTGATAAACACACCAGATAGTCTAGGCAATACACCTCTCCACGCGCTTATCGTCCGATATGCTCTAGAAGAGGCCCAGTATGGGTACGATAAGTGGAATAAGTGGGACATACTGCATTTGGTGCGGTATTTAATTCAGTCTGGTGCTAAAACGTCTATAAATCACACCGGCAACTCTGCAGTAGCTTGTGTCTTGAGACATATACGGGATTGGGATGTTTGTTATGAGCTGCTTCAGATGTTATTGACAGACGGTGACCCCAATATGGTGGGGCGTGATGGCTCTGTGCCTTTGATGGTGTGTTTAGTGCCCCTTATTAACAAGGATCCGTTGCACCATTTCACACACAGCATGAAGGTAAGACGATTACAGACATTGAATTGAATTAGCGTAACTTTATTTTATTTAGAAATATATTTATTAAAGCCCAATTAATTTTTTTATTTAAAGTATTTTAAGTTTGTTCTCATTGTTTTTAGTGTTTTAGTGGTTTATTTAAATGCCAGTTAATTTCAAACGTCTGTAATAAAATTTGTAAACTAATCTGCAATGTTTCTACACAAAGGCACAAGTAATGGTTGTGGTTTTCTACCATAAATTCATCTTTGTACTTATAGATTACTGAACAGTTAGTTATTGAAGAGTTCCTGTGTTTTTGTTTGTTTAGCACATGATATTAAAAGTTAAATTATCTAGACTTGCAAACTAACCATTATTAAAATAATATTCAAAGTATGCAACTTGTCAGCAAATAATAACTAACTGCTCATTAGTGCACACAGACATAACAAACCAAAAAGACTAGAAGGTAGTGACAAAAATGGCTTATTTTATCGAGCTACAACATGATTTAATTATGTAGGATTAATTCATTAACGGTGTGCAAATAAATGCTGGTCAGCGATGGCATATTTTGGCCGATTGTGTGCATAATTGAGTTATGGCATTATTATTTTTTTATTTTATAGATTTTTCTTAGAATATAAATAATGTAGCAACTACATAATATCTTGACGAATAATGTCAAACAAAAAAAAAAGATTATTATAACTCTACTTTTACATGATCAGGTTTCAGACTTAACTTACAGTAAAGCAACACTGAAACAATATACCGTCAAGAAAGAATGACATGATAAATTTTTGTTTCAGTTGATTATATATTTTTCTTATAGACAGCAATGTATAATCTGATGCATATTTTTTAGTATATTAGTTTATTCATTTTAAAATATATAAATTTATGCTGTCAATAAATTAATCTAATATATTTTTAATTCCCTATAAAAGAACATTTAGAATTTATTAAACTAGTATACAGTATTACCAATAGTAATTATTTTGTCCCATTAGTAACAGTAGATTGTGTTCTATTCATTAAAGCTATTATTTTATTACCCTTTATTGTATTTTAACAGACTAGGTATTAATAGAATGCATATTCACACTTTTAACTGTACATAATTTTCAGGAGTATGCTCCAAATTATGCATTAATCTCTTGCAGGTCTGCTACTTAAACTGCATACGAATCCTCTTGGAGAAAGGTGCCAACCCAAACTGCAGCTACAGGGCCAACCTGACCCCATTGCATGTGTTGGTCTTCACCGTGTCTGAGAATATAACCTTAAATTGTGATGTGCAGAAAGAGTTGAACTTTGAATTTATCAAGAATTTGCTCATACTTCTGCTGATGCACGGTTTAGATCCGAATGTGAGGGTCAGCAAACGCACTCAACATATTTTACAATCCTGCATGGACATGATACAGAATGTGCGCGATTGTAAGGATATTCACTACGTATATGATCTTACGCTTACTCTTATCCAGTATGGAGCTAATCCGGACTTAATTTTAAACATGTCGGAAGCAATAAAGAATCACCCGTTGCACGCCCAGAGCATATGGAAAACTAAAAATTATATACTGTATTACTATATTATGTTAATCTCAAGAAAGGAGAACCTAATAACCGATCCTAATTTGAGTTTTTCTAAAATTATAATGCTGTTCTATCTCGTGATGCAGCATAAGCCGCTTTTTGAGTGCTTAAAAATATTGCACACTCAGCAGTTGAGTTTGGTTCCTGGGAAAATGACTGAGCCCTTAACGTGTATTATTAGAGACTTGTACAAAAGACCGAGGAGTTTGAAGCAGATTTGCCGCGTTAAAATTCATAACTGCCTGGACCGTCGGCCCGGCTTGTACATCAACAAGTTGAATTTACCTAATCAGCTGAAAGATTACCTGTTAAATTTTCAACCATAAGCTGATAGCCCATGCGCTGATTTTGGTGCAAGTTCGCAAGTATATTGGAGTAGAATATCATGTTTTTAGAAGCATAGAATGCAATTATTTTAAATGCTTATTAACTATTTTATATACACAATCATATTTTTGCTAATCGTACACGGTCTGTGTTAAAATTGTTCCTTAGTCTCTAGCTATAAAATTGATATATATTATATGATAAGTATGTTGGTTCCTTATTTTCCTTAACTTAATTAGTTTCATTGTACATGCAAATAAAAGTGTTTGACACTTTTTTTAACTAAGGAAATGTTTATTAAGTTTTAGAAAAATAATGATTTACCTCGAGCATTCAGCCTTTAAATTAATTCGTAGATGAGATAGTAATTAATTTAATTTCCAATAATTAATTTAATTCTGACAGCAGTTTTTATTAGAAAATAGATTGTTTAATCTCAACATATAGATATATTGATAATGAAGAATGAAAGTCTGTACCGGGTTAGTCACCTAAAATTGACCCCGCCTTTATTTCTCTTAATATAAATCGAATCGAAAAATTCAAACAAGGATTTTACATGTTTTTTATAATTTTTTTGAATATTTAAAGAAATTTTCAAAAACTCTGAAAATTGAAAGGGGGCGAACATTTTTTAATTTTTTTTTAATGGAACACCCTATATTTTTTTACTTAAAAAAGTTACCCACAGTTTTCTGATCACAAAAATATATAATTGTTGTATCTTGGTAAGTATAGTTCTTGAGATATTCATACAAATATATAGTCACATCACAGGAATAAGTTTGGCATAAGACCATAAATCAGGAGAGCTATGAACCGAAATGATTTAAAGAAACAATAATGCTTCGTTTGACAGTTATGTTATGTTTGACTTATGTTTGATTGTTATATTATTAATACGCTTTAAGTTAAGTTTTAATACACTTGTTAATATGTCTAATATATTGATATGGGATATTTATTAGTCGAAAGGAAAGAAATATTAGAAATTTACTTAACCAGCAATAAAAACAAATATATAGCTAAGAGAGAATATGCAAGAAAATATCCTGAAAGACGCCTTCCCTCCAAGAACACTTTATCTAATATTTATCTCAAGTTTGGGGACAGCGAATCCTTAAAAGATAAGAAACGAGAGAGAAAGAAGCCCAAAACAGGAGAAGATATGTGAATGGACGTTTTACTTTTTTTACCGAACACCCCAATAAATCTACTAACGTTGCCGCAGAAGAATTTAATATTTCTCAAGTAAGTATAAGACGTATATTAAAATGTCACAAATATAAGCCTTATAGTATTTTGCCAGTTCAGCTTTTAACTGAAAATAACTTTGACGACAGAAGAGCTTTTTGTAGAGAGATGATTGAGAGAGCAGAAAACGACAATAACTTTTTAAAAAACTTATCTTGGACCGATGAAAGTAGCTTTTCAACGGCTGGACTTTTTAATAGGAAAAATACACATTATTGGGCGTCCGCAAATCCACATATTATAAAAAAGATAAAAACCCAAGGATATTATACAGTAAATGTGTTATAATTCATCAAAATACAATTGTGGGTCCCGTATTCATTAATGGGTCCTTGAATGCAGTTCAGTATTTGAATATTGTTCGGGGTGAAGTAGAGAACTATTTAGATAATATTCCCCTTGCAACCAGGAATTCTGTTATTTGGCAACAGGATAGTGCTCCTCCACACTCTGTACGGAACGTAACGGAATATTTAAATGACAAATATCTATTTTGGATAGGAAGATACGGTCCCATACATTGGCCTGCTAATAGCCCAGACTTGAGTCCTTTGGACTTCTTTTCGTGGGGAACACTAAAACAAAACATATATGAAAATTCGGTATATAATAACTCGGATGGGTTGAAGGACTGTATCAGTCAAGAAATAGAAAATTTGCGGCAAGATGTTCATTTACTTGAAAACGTTAGAAATGAATTTATTAAAAGATGCCAACTGTGCCTTGATAGAAACGGAGGATACGTGGAGAACATATAGATATGTTTAATTTTAATAAAGTTCATGGGTTTTATGTTATTTATTGTTGCCCATTGTTTTTTTATCATTATTTCGTTATTAATGTTTTGTGTTCATTAAACTTTGTTGTTGTCATTTTAATAAAGGTTTATTTGTTTATTATAATTATTATGTGTTGCCGCATCAAAGAATTTTCATACTTTTTTTCTTAAAAAACAAGATGTGTCGTTATATCTCAAAAACATAGCTCTCCTGATTTATAGTCTTAAGCCTAACTTATTCCTGTGATGTGACTATATATTTGTATGAATATCTCAAGAACTATACTTACCAAGATACAACAATTATATATTTTTGTGATCAGAAAACTGTGGGTAACATTTTTAAGTAAAAAAATACAGGGTGTTCCATTAAAAAAAAATAAAAAATTGTTCGCCCTCTTTCAATTTGCAGAGTTTTTGAATATTCAAAAAAATTATAAAAAGTCATGTAAAATCCTTGTTTGAATTTTTCGATTCGATTGAAATTAAGAGAAATAAAGGGGGGGTCAATTTTAGGTGATTAACCCGGTACAATAATTTATGGGAAAAATCTACATCAATTTGGACGAGAACTTGAAGAACATTCAAAAGTTGGTGAAAAATAACATGTATACAGAGACTGCCAAAATTTGTATCAAATAGAATTGGTGTGTCAAGGGATAGTGGCGTATCTGGGGTAAAAGCACCAATCACTTGGAGCTGGCTCAGATTGCTGGATGGGAGTAATCCAGGTGTAGGTTTAATTCCTACAACAGTCAAATGTAAATTCCTGTGGCTGTCTGGAGGTTAGGCGGCAGACTACCTCTAAACTGAATCATTCTTCCATAAGAAATAAATAAAAGGCAAATAAATAGAAATTGTTCAAAATCTATTTAACAATCAATTTTATCAACAATTTTTATAATTACAACATAATCCAGTAACAACATACAGTCACTGGCTAAATTTTAAAATTTTACCATCAAAATAAAAGGTATAAATAAGAAAATGAAAAGAATACAAATTCCTTAAACTATTTACGGATATGTACCTTAAAAAAATATTTATAGGCAATGAACATAATAAGAAAATAGTAAATAATCATTAATGTTATTGACAACACGTTTTTCAATATCAACATATTTTTTATATATATATATATATATATATATATATATATATATATATATATATATATATATATATATATAACTAAATAATTATATTTACTATAATATATTACTTGATTTTCAGATATGTACAAATTATTGGCAAAGCAGAAATAAAAAATTTTTCATTTGGTGCAAGCTTTTTGGTGGTCTCTGTATATATCTTCTGAGCTTAAAAAATTGTTTACATCAGTATTTTATGTCACAAATGTATTTGTGACATGGAAGTATACTACTTATAATACGATAAGGATAATTGTATCCATCTCCAATGTAAAATACGGGCTTCATCCAGATGTAATTAAAATGTATTTTTTGAACTTAAATATTTTCTAGATTTATGATTTTTTCTTCTACAATGGTCCCATTTTTTAGACTTCATTTAGTGCAGGTACAATTCCAAAATAAACATGTTGAAGCTACATCGTGGTCATTAGTCAAAAACAATTTTGTAATTTTTTTCATTACTAAGCTTTTATCTATATTGATAAAAGTACTGACAATATAACTCAAAAGCATCATTTTATACTCCTCTCACTTCGTATCAGTGGTTCTCAACATATGTTTGTTAATAAAAGGCATAGTTAATTTTTTCTTATATCACTTGATTTATTCTGAATATGTCTCCCACCAAAACAAAATTTTCACGTTCGTAATACATGTGTATGAATCTCATGCTTCATTATCAAGACATTCCACCAATCACAACTAGGACCATCCTGTCCAAATTTTATTTTATAAACAATATTGTTGTGAATGTAACATTCTGAAATGCGTGACATTTACGATTTTATGAGATGAGATTGCAAATAGTTTTTTATAAAATGAAAATGTTTTGAGCAATTATGACTTGCCATTAAATATTCTCATATTTTAATAAAGGATGAGTATTAACGAAAATGAATGAAGAACTCATGTAGAATACAACTGACAAGTGGGCAGAAGTTCTATCATCTGACTTTTTACCCTTATGTGTTATATACCATACAGTCTATCGATTAATACTTCCCCTTAAATTATGTATTACAGTCACCTAATCAGGACCATAAGAGTCACAACATGGGGTATAAATCAAATTTCATGAGAAAATTGGAAAATAGATTTTTTTCTTGTAGACTGTGATAAGATTTCACGAGATAGCAATTTTTTGAAGTAAATATTTTGTTCGCCAATTATGGCGGTTTAAAAAATATACAGGGTGAACCGCAACAAGGGTGTAATAGAAATATCAGCACCATTTTCTAAATGGTCCTAAGCTTAATTCACATGTTTACAATTGCTGAACAATAGAACAAAACTAAACAACATTCTAAAGTATTCCATAATTACAAAGAAAACACATGATCTTATGCTGATCATTGTTTATGTGTAGTATTACCTTGGTTGGGAATACAGTTATACTCAGTAGCAAAAGCTTCAATATTAGCTTTTGATATATGGCAAAAGTCATAAAAATGCAGTCCTAAAATATCCTTTGTTACTTCTAGTGAAACTGAAAATTACATACTAATACAATTATCGCTATTAGAAAGAACGGGATAAATTACCTTGCCATACAAGCAGAATTGTCTAAAAAATGGCGACGAAATTCGCGTCAACATTGTTCGCCCTGTATGTACATAGAAAAAGCACTTGTTTACACGATTTTCAACAAAATTGCGCAGTAGCATGCTTTAAACCAGCATCGTTGCATTTTCAATTTTAATTGGTGGTATTATGTGAATCTATTGTGAATATATTGCATATTAAAAAAAGCATTTTCAATAATCTACAGTGACTTGATACTCAATATATTAAGGATGTAAAACAAAACAAAAAAATAATGAAAACTTAAAATTATGTGTTTTAAGCCGAAAATATTTCACCTTTGTCCACCTCAAATCTTATTACGCTTCTGTGCTGTGTTCGAGCTGAACAGGGTTTTGTGCAGATTAGTACTCTTATTCAAAAAGAATCATTCGTTATGTCAATAGAGTAAGGACATACATCATCTATTTGCTAGAATTTTAAGAGTGTATCTTCTGACAATAGCTAAGCACTCTATTATTACAGATGTAGCATCATAATTTTTATAATAATCAACCACTGTTATTTTATTATTTAATCTCTATCTTTGAAAGTATTTTTTTTTTTTTTTTTAATTAAATACCAGTAAGTTCTTTGCTTATGAACCTATACCTCTATGCCTACATTTAGAAAAATGTTTAATTGTTAAATTACTGCCCAATTAGAATTTGACAGTGGTTTACATGAGAAACAAATTAATTTTAATCATTGGCACACAAGTAGTATGATTAATCAAATCTCTGCAATTTATCACACCAAATGATCTAACTGAAGAATTAAAGACATAAATTGTCGTGTCTAAACTTTTGTTTTTGAAAAGAAAATACTTAAACATATTTTGTCTGTTCCTTACTTTATTAACGCAATGTACATATTTGGAGATACATTAAAACTAATTATTAAAGTGCCTCATTTTAGTTTTACATCCATCATTAATATTAAATATAAAAAGATGTTAAACCGTAGTAATTGTTGCAGTGAAGTTTTTTTGTACCAAAATTTGTAGAGCATATACAAGGTGCTTCGACAAAATATATACATAGACTTTTAAAGAGAATAATTAATCATAGATTTAAGTTCTGCAAAGAAAATGTGGTAGTTTTTATAATTTTTTATATAATTTTAATACAGTACAAAGTTTAGTAAAAGCCAGAGGAATCACCTTGTATATTTTCCTTAATATTGCCTCTAAAATGCATTAAAAATGAGTTACCCAGTTGTCACTACCTTATAGCCATAAATTAGGATATTAATCATCACCTAAGGTATTGATATATTTAATTTACATAGGTAAATTATTTTATGGTGAAAAAAAAACTAACGGATATAATTTTTTTTTTAATTTAAAAAATAACGACAAACTATTTGTTGCTTGTTGCTTTTGTTTACAAATTGATGTAAATTTTCAATGCCTCTGCCAATTTCTTGTATTTTTTTGAATCACAATTAAAATGAAATTCTTAATAATGATTAAACATGACAATTTGTATGTGTTAAAAGTCTCTGAGTTATACTGACATTGAATGTTAGATATGCTGATTAGAATAGTAGGGAAAATAATTGTTGATTGGTTTTCTGAGAGAACCAATTATTACCATAAACTGGATGATTATCTATTACCATAAACTAATTTACACTAGATTTTAAACTTAGGTATAAAAAAGTGTAAAAGTATACATTAAAAATGGGTTCACAAGTATAGGCTTATGTAAAATCCTAATAAATTTATTTACAGAAAATATTAGGGAATATTTCTTTGTTCATTTTCTTTTAATTCACCAATTCCTAATTGTGTGAATAGGTCATATTTTAGTAATATGCGGAGATTAAAAAACAATCTATACAAATTTCATAAATACCCAACATAAAGAATACTAAATTGTTAAAATATTGATATTGTTATACATTAAAAACAATACCCGAAAAATATTTATATAAGTATTATGTACATAAACAAGTTATAATGTGTTCGTTATCCACTCTTGTTATGCTAATTTTAGTTTGTAAGCTTTATAAAAAATATAGTTGGAGAAAATAAAGATTTTGTGCAGTAAAAATCTCTTACCCCTAAAAATTTACATTTTAAAACCACTAGAATGACACTGTTCAAAATGATTTTCTCAAACAATGAATTTTAATATAAAAAATGTTAAAACACCAAAAAAGTGTGTTAAACCAAAGAACACATGGTAATGCAAGCAACAATTATCAATTACATTATAATTACCATAACTCAAATTTATTATTTATCCCGTCTTTGATGCAGTTGAAAACAAAGTAGAATCGTTAATACTTTCTTTCTAGAATGTATGGATACTGTTTTATAAGAAAGAAAATACAGGGGAAAGGTGACCCGTCACTAAATTTTAATTTTCTCCAGCAGTCTATGTGAATGCATAAAATAATCTGGCAAAGTCCTAAGCTAGGCGAAATAACAGATCTATAAATTTTAATATAATAAACATATATGCCAAATATTACATAAAATGATAAGAGTATAATATATGAAATTGTATAGTCTATTTTATGTTAAGATTAAAAGTACGTAATTATTATTGAGGCACGGTATCAATATTTGGATAAAAAATATTAAATAGAATGATACAAATTGTTTTATTTTCCTTCTGTCATTCCATTGCAACAGTATTAGAATATGCTGAATTTTAATTTGAAAGATTGTTAGAAAATTCATCATCGCATGAACATATAACCACTAAGTCCACCTTACCTCAATCAATTTTCTTCTTTCTTCCTAGCAGATTAACCAACATTTAACTTACTGGTATAAAATTTAATTACATGACATAAAAATTAAAACTGAGTATATTATGTTACAAGTAGCATCTATATATCAAAAACGTACAACATGTTGTCATACACGTCCATATGCTGGGCCAACTTTTTTAGGCCTAGCGTGAATTCTGGAGGCACTTCAAAGTTTTTCCACACTGGATATGTTTCCTCGACTTCATCGGCTGGGCTTTTGGTCTCTTTTAATAGCTGCAACAATTCCTGTTTAATTAACGGGTTCACACCAAATCGGTAGCAAGTGCCTTGGGTAGTTTTTTCTGCTATATTTTTTGTCTTGCGGGCTTTAAATTTCTTCTTCATTTTCCCAAAAGTATTGACAGTAATATACTGTCAAGGTGACAGTGTAGAATAGAAACTTTGATTTAGCAATCTTCAGACAGGGTAGCAGCTGGTTTAATACAAAAATATGTGACTACCATGGTGTTCATATGAATGTCCATAACAAATCAAAATTTTTTTATATACTTAATAGTATATGTGTATATTTTTCATAATAGCTAAGTTAGTTTTTTTAATTCAAAAACAGAGGGGTTGTTAATACATTTTTTTGCATAAGTTTTTGTATTTGAATTCTTTTCACAAAACCACGGCGAGAAATTAAAAAAATTCATAGTCGGATATCGAATAAATAAAAACAATTCAGAACGGACAAATAAAGAACAGATCTATTCTGAATTTCACCCGTTCTGTCTCAATATTAATTGATATCTAATCTATAGAATGATCTATAAAACTTTGCATATTCAGATTTTTAATTCCACACAAGTTGTACTTAGATTTATATGAATATCAACCTTTCTACATACATTTCATATAGGCCTGCAATAGTATCTACCCCCAAATTAAACTTTTCAGATTTTTATATATCCACAAGAACAAGAAAATCCACAAGACATTCTTATACTACTTGTATTCATACATAATGGTGTAAGAAAAAATACAGGATGTTGAAAAGTATTATTTTTATATTCATATAAAATTTCTATTATGACTATTTGTGCCACTTTTTGAAATCAGTAACTGTATTTGATGTATAAAATTAATATCAACTAAATTCACAACTCATGAAAGCAATATTATTTGGCAGAAGGAATGGTCGACTGGTGGCAGATATAAATGCCCTGAAGGAATACACCCAGAAATAAGACAAGACCATTCAAAGAAGCCCCAGCCGGCGGGGTCCATCGACCCAGGGCCAAAGCTGGGTCAGCTCGGACTATTCGCTGTTTCTCTCGCTTCCGCAGGTCGAAGGATATATTTTTGCCCTTAGCAAGGGGGCTAGCAGGGGGAAAAGGTTGACTCACCCATAAGTTGGGTAAAGAGCGATTCTTACTGCTCAACCCTACATCCGCTTATCTCAGGCCATTATTCTTTGTCAGGGATGGACGACCAAAATATTTTAGACTTCAATATTTATAATCTTATAAATTTTCATTTACTTTCTGATATGCACCATTGCAAATTGCATAGTAATGCAACATTTTGTTTCCTTGAAGACAATATGAAAATAGATTTATTAATATGTATTTAGATATATAGATCTTTATTTTCTACGGGTATACCATTACATAGAAATAGTGTACAAAAATATTATGTTAATTACAACATAGAAGAAAACGAAGATGCTCATGGACGTACAAATAGATCAACTATCAGGAAATATAGCAGAGTAAATTTATATAATAAAGATTTGTAATTATCAATTGTATTGTAATATTCACTTAATTATTATTGTTAATTTAAGCTGTATCCATATTCTGTTACAAAATTGTCAGATAGTGAACTTGAATTAATGTCACTTGTTTGATAAATGGAATTTAAAGTATTGTACCGGGTTAGTCACCTAAAATTGACCCCCCCCCCCCTTTATTTCTCTTAATTTCAATCGAATCGAAAAATTCAAAAAATGATTTTACATGATTTTTTATACGTTTTTTGAATATTTAAACAAATTTTCAAAAACTCTGCAAATTGAAAGGGGGCGAACATTTTTTTATTTTTTTTTAATGGAACACCCTGTATTTTTTTACTTGAAAAAGTTACCCACAGTTTTCTGATCACAGAAATATATAATTGTTGTATCTTGGTAAGTATAGTTCTTGAGATATTCATACAAATATATAGTCACATCACAGGAATAAGTTAGGCTTAAGACTATAAATCAGGAGAGCTATGTTTTTGAGATATAACGACACATCTTGTTTTTTAAGAAAAAAAGTATGAAAATTCTTTGATGCGGCAACACATAATAATTATAATAAACAAATAAACCTTTATTAAAATGACAACAACAAAGTTTAATGAACACAAAACATAAATAGCGAAGTAATGATAAAAAAAAAACAATGCGCAACAATAAATAACATAAAACCAATGAACCTTATCAAAATTAAACATATCTATATGTTCCCCACGTATCCTCCGTTTCTATCAAGGCACAGTTGACATCTTTTAATAAATTAATTTCTAACGTTTTCAAATAAATGAGAATTTTGTCGCAAATTTTCTATTTCTTGGCTGATACAGTCCTTCAACTCATCCGAGTTATTATATACCGAATTTTTGTATATGTTTTGTTTTAGTGTTCCCCCCAAAAATAAGTCCAAAGGACTCAAGTCGGGGGGCTATTAGCAGGCCAATGTATAGGACCGTATCTTCCTATCCAAAATAGATATTTGTCATTTAAATATTCCGTTACGTTCCGTACAGAGTGTGGAGGAGCACCATCCTATTACCAAATAGCAGAATTCCTGGTTGCAAGGGGAATATTATCTAAATAGTTCTCTACTTCACCCCGAAGAATATTCAAATACTGAACTGCATTCAAGGGCCCATTAATGAATACGAGACCCACAATTGTATTTTGATGAATTATAACACATTTACTGTATTATATCCTTGGGTTTTTATCTTTTTTATAATACGTGGATTTGCGGGCGCCCAATAATATATCTATCCAAACATAACATAACCTTTTTTTTGTTAGTACATTAAAAATATTGGAATTTATATAAAATATTTCTAGCATTATCACGATGGAAAGGCATGTATGAGTATTGAGTTTTTAGTCTAGGCACCAGAAAATTAACTTTCTTTAATGGCTCTGAACAGTCTATATTGTTATCTAACAGATTATATAAGAAGAATACAAAAATGTAGTCTTCTGATAATTAATAATGGAAATTGATGTCGATTAAGAAGTAAAAAGTGGTCTACACTCATTTCTGACTGTTATAGTGAAGAGTATGTATTTTAAGAAAATTAGTTGTACTAATTCTAAATTATTAATGTCGCACTGAGACATAGGATACCACATTAGCGCTCCATACTTCAGTTTTAACCCGACAGGTATAATATATTTTTATTGTCTCCAAGTTATTAAAATGTCTACATGTCCGTATTATAAACCCAAGCATTCTATTAGCAGTTGATACAATGTTTTTAATATGTGGGACAAACGTTAATTTTGGATCAAACAAAATGCCCAAATTTTTGATTTGCAAGAACCTGTGAAGGGAATTATTGTTAATTTTGTATGGGTATTCAGTAATTTCTGTTCTTCTAGAAAATGATCACATATTTACTTACATTCGGACTTAATTGGTTATTGTTAGAGCAGGTAATTAATGTAATATTATTTTGCAGTAATAACCAGTCATCCTGAAATAATATTGTGGCATATATTATTAAATCATCGCTTAGAAAAGTTTTTGGCATTAAATTGTGTTTGAGCGATATTCCATTACAGCCAAAGTAATCAGTCTAATGCAGACTGATTAGACCCTCTGAATGACTTACACTTATAGATTCAAACCTTTTCATGACAGATTTAACATTATTTCTTAAATACTTATTATTTCAGATTTTGAATATTGATCATTTTTTAATTGTAATTTAACTTCATATCACTGGACTTACTGCTGTATGATATATGGGCCTATTGTTCAAAAAACCATGAAATAAATATCGCTGTTTACTTCAACAAGTATGTTTATTAAAAATAGGCAACAAATAACAAACAGAAGTATGTTTACTATCAAGCAAGTAATGAGGATCTATATAATTAATAGGTAATGGTACAATGCAATGTATGAAGTAGCAATGAATCTTGTTGCACACATCCATCCCTGACATTTGAGAATGGCCAGAGCCAAGTGGGTGTTGGGCAAAGCGATTCGAGCCGCTCTTTACCCGCTGTAGCACTAGACTGCCTCGTATGGAGTAGGCCCGTCTTTTTCTCCGCTAGTCTTGCCCCCTGGACAATGGCAAAAATATGTCCTTAACAGCGAAGGGTCCAATCTGACCTCCGAATCTCGTTGGGGGTTCGCAGTCCCTTTTATATCCTCTCCCTGGCATCTGTTAATGAGGCAATTGTGGTTGGTGTTTCTAGGAAAACCTATTCCAACAGATTTGCTAGAATAGACTTAAAATGCACAGTTCAGGTTGTATAATAAAGTTCAAAAGAACTTTCCCATAATAAAATTTAATTTGAAGAACCTAAAAAGTTTGCTATAACCTTAATAAATACATTGCCATACCCCAACATAATCCTTACCAAGAACAGTGTATAATTTCATAGTTTGTTTTATTTATTAATAATAATTTTCAACTAGACTTTGTGCCTCAATATATTGCATAGGCAATATCGGTGTTAAGGCCGGTAATATTTCAGTGAAATCTTTGGAAATAAAATTGTAGCTATTGAAAACATAAGATATATGCGTTAATGTACTGAACACATCCTAAACACTTCAACCATTAATTTACTTATATTAACTATTCTTAGTTTTTTTAAAAATGTAAGTCAAAGTCCTCATTAACTGAACCCATATATAACAAATAAATAAACTAATATGCAATTCTGCTGTTAAATAGTTCTCTTCACCTGGTTTTCACGCATGCCTATGCTTAGCAGACAGTGGTATTACAATGTTAAGAAAATAAAACCAAGGGTTATATGTAGCCCATTTTTTATTAAATTTGTAACATAATTAACCTTAATGTTAATGCAGTTAAAAATAAACAAAATGATTAACAACTAAATGGTAGACTGAAAATAGTTTATTGCATTATAGAAAAGCTAAAATAAATAATAAGCCACATCGTGTATATAGACGCCAAAAAAAAGTGTTTACAGTTACATTGATAGCTAAATCTAGAAATAATAAGAATTTTTTTGCCTTAATTCTAAGCTACAAGTATTCGCTAGAGACTCTAACGACAAAAAATAGAAACTTTAAATTTCAATCTTAGCTAGGTAAAATACTAACATCTCACATGGGATTAAAACCTTCTTTAGCCCCTTTCGGGTGAACACACGCTTATACCTATGTAGTTAAAAAACCATCTGCCAAAAGTTCTACGGATTGCAAAAAGTAATTAGAAAAATAGGGAATTACGCTCTCTTAATTAGGCGATTTTCTATTAGACCCCACACAAATGATTTTTTAACCATTTCATAATATGGCAAAAAGTGGTCTACCTCAGTTTTTTAAACTAATTATCTATATAGATAATGTCTCATCCATTTTTACATATTAGTGTTCTTCACCCACGTTTAATCATCCGTATCTTTATGTAAATCAAAAACTATATTAGTTTTTACAGGAATGTGTAACACTATTGAACAAAACCGCACAGATGAAAAGCAGTGTTGAAAACGAAACGCTACCAAATCATTCACACAAAAGAAAAGGTGAAGTAAAATGAAACAAACGTATTAACTATTATTAAACATCAACGATTCATCATTCATTTTCTACAGAAGAGTCACATGTTCTGAAGTTTACATACTGTAAGTGATTTTAATCTTCCTGTGAACTTTTTATATTCGATTCATGATACTGTAAACCAGATAAATATTAAACACACAAACAAAATATCAATAATTATGTGAGTAAAAAATAATAGTAATCCATATTATGGTTGCTACAATATATTTTTGTCGAGTCTCATAATTCAAGAAAGTGCCTATAAGTAGATCTGTAATACACATTCACTCTTGCAAATATTTTGGAATTCATAAAAATACTTATAAGTATTCCTAAATAAGGAAGGCATATACAAATAGGGTCCTTGTATACAAAGTATTACCTTTTAAACATCCATAGTTTACCTTGTCTCGTGTGCATACAATATAAATTGATCTATAAGATACTTGTAAATGATTAAAAAACTATATTAAATTGTCTATGAAGTCAATTATCACTCTCATTGAGCAAAGTTTAAGCAATAGGCCTTTTCATTAGACTGGCTAAGTTTTTTGCATCATTACAAGGGGTCATATAACATCAGCATTAATTGTGCAAGAATGTATTTTGTATGTTGAATGTATCAGTGGCAAAATATGGAATTTAAAATAGTCACTTTAATATGTTTTTATCAAAATATCACAAGTCACAATTTTACCACAGACATTTTCCTGCTGTACAGCAAAATAATCTCACAAATAAATAGAAATTTTTATGAAAGGTGATTTTTGTTTAGAAATGATATTATTTCGATGAGAACTAATGAAGCCTATTACTAATTATCCCTATATTATAATTCAGAAAATGTTGGATGTCATTTATAATTTAACAAAAAGATATTGTCTTGAAATCTGTTGCAAGTTGTCCGTGTTTATTCTTGTGAATTTTTCTCTTATTTGAGCATAATATTTACACATTAAAATATTGTATAAATGTCTCAATACAATATTTTAATGTGTAAATATTATGCTCAAAGAAGAGAAAAATGCACAAGAATAAACGCAATTATAATAATTTTTTTTTAAGTAGCATATTTCTCCTGGGGTATTTGGAACTGTTTATAAATATTGTAATTCATAACCAAAGTAACTAGACAAGTTTCTAACATTATTTTTTTCTTCATAAAATTAAATTCAGATTAAAATGTAGTAAGGTGATTTGAACATTATTGTTTTCTTTATATACTTAATTAAAATTTTAAAATTACAATTTAGTTACCGAAAATGTATAGTTATCATTACAATACATTAATATATTTTATAAAAATACCCCCAAATATTTTCCTATACTAATCACTCTTATAATCTTTACAGCGTGAGTGGAAATGCCACAGAATCGCTTACTTTAGGTAGTTACTATTACTCAGTATTACTTTCCTGATGACCTATTCTATTTTTTTTTTTTTTTTTTTTTTTTGGTAAATCAGTCAATTCAGAACCAAAATAAGTATTTTGCCCATATTTTATTCCATTATCTCTCTAAAACTCTTGTCCCTTTCTGATACTCAATAACAAAAATATACATAATTCCTTATTATATTCACAATAAGTTAAAAAAAAAAAGTTATTAGAACTTACATAATGAATTTGTCTGTGTAATATAGATTTAATGTGATTAAACTCATCTGTTTGATTAAATTTAACTTCCTGAGTTGGTCATTCTAGGGAAGACGCCAGACATCATTAACTTTCTAACTTCCCAACATTCTTTTCATGATGGAACAATTATTGTTATACTTACCTTATAGGAAAACTACACATTTTAATAAAAACGTATACTGTATGAACGAAATTTATCCATTTACATGATAATCGAGATGCTTCATTAGAAATAAAAAGTATTAACTATAGTTAATGTATTATAATTTACCATAACCTTAGAAAAATGTAAATGCTTTACAAATCAACGATAATCACAAAATGTAACTATTAATATCACATACAGGGTATAATGAATTGCCCTGAAAACAAAACATACAATTGGAGAAAAAAGGTATTACAAAATTACTGGCAAGTTAAATTAAAGCATCAGTACATATAATTGGTAATATTTTATATATAATAGGTTTTATTATTTTAAATTCCATGAATTGTATACTAGAGAAAAATTAAAGAAAACTACTGAAATAATTAGCTCGTTCTCCTTTATCCTTTTCCAAGGCCATGCCTACATTAGTATGATGAGCAACATAACGTACACCCTGTATATTGCATATTTATCTAAAAAGAAATGTACAGCTATTAAACCTCAGTGCAAACAGTCAGTTTGTTTTAAATTACTTCACAGATTATCCATAAACACATACATAACATGCAAACGAAGCAGGTCAGTCCTTAAAATAAAATTAAACTTATTCACTTAAACAAAAATGAAACTTCTCACATTCCGCATGATTCCCTACAACAAACTCATTTCTAGACCACCATTCATACGTACCACAAGAATTCTAAACTCCAACAAAATATCTGGAAATCAACACACCACCAAAACATCTGTAGCACTACAAAAACATATTTACAGAAATAATAACAAATATAATATGTATCAATTCCTAAGATATTACAAATAAAGGTGGTATATTATAGTTATATACAAAACGCCAGCAAGAAGTAGGGTTATGTTCTAAGGCATCTTGCAGCGGCAATACGACTTTTTTTAATATGTAGTGTATAAACGATAGTTAACGACTTTATAAGTGGCTTGTGGGTATGCTACAGCGCTACGCCGTCTTAATTGTTTCACGTCTTATGATAAATCTGAAACAGAACATAGAAATTAAATTTGTATCGTATAATAAAAAACCTACGGAAGTGTTCGATAACAATATAATGTAAAATGTAATATAATCGCTTGTCCTTATGGAATAAGTTGATAACTTTGCTTAAAAGAATGAGACCATTTGTAATCTGCATCTAATGAAACAAAACACTTAGTATTTCAGTTATTTATAAAATAAATCCAGCATTGTTTCATCATAATTTTTTTTAACTATTATAAAATCCTTACCAAAATTTGTCAATGTCAATGATAAATATGATACGGTAAGTATTGAGATGCAATAAAATAGCAATACTTACAACTTGGTGCTGCTGAGTTGCTGTAATTTTTATGTATTTGATCATATGTAAACTTAACAAAGGCATCATATTGTTCTGCAAGTTTGGCCGTCAAAACGTTATCATATTCCTCCCTAATTTCAGATTCACGTTCTCTCAGCATGCGTTCGCATATTAGACCGACCTTAAAGAACCATAAAGCATTAAAAAATTTAACTCGTAAATGCTCAAGCACTTTACCTGTTTGAACGTGAACAAAGCCTTCTCTGAACGAGAAGGGAACTCCGAGTTTTCTCCTCCCGAGCTACAGCCATCTGAATTTTCCATCATACTATACTGTAATTGCTTGCGTCTTTGTAATCTTTTTAATTCAGCCTTGATGTTTTCTGCCATATATTCTATAAAAATTGCAGTATGCAATAAAAATTAATTGAAAAAATACATAAATAAATAAATATACACAAATCAAATGGCATAAAATTGCCTTGTAAAAAAATGTATAGTTTAATTGGTAAAAAAATATAGGTATATGAACTGATGTTATCACAGAAAGAATATATTTTGGCCTGATTTTACAAAGAAGTTACTAAAATTAACTAAGTGGAGTTATAAATTTTAAAGGCAGTTGTATATTAATCACCGCTAACTGGGAAATAGATATTTTATAAAGTGTTATAATTTCTTAGCAACTCCTATTGGCTTCAAAAGTATCGGTTTACTTTCGTATCTCCTCGCACAGTACTACATTTGTCTTTGTTTATAAAATAGAACTTTAGAAATCTCAGCATTACTATTTGTTATACAAATACTATCATATGTGAAAATATTTGAATTTTATTATTAATAGTAATCAAATTATCACTTTCCAATATTTTTTTTAATAACTAAAAAAGTCCAAGGCTCTTCATTTTCAAAAAATTCACGGATATAAAGGAAGGTTCATTTAATGCCATGTTAAACTTTAAAGATATTTTACTAGTTATTTTTACAGAAATAAATTTGCAACTGTTGTTATATGTACTGACAATGATGCTGAAATTAGTTATTTATTTTTACAATATCATTAAATATTATAAATTATAGTAGCTACATCACGGCATAGTCAGTTTAATTTGACTTTTGTTTTTTCATTGATGTTTAATAGAGCCCCCAAAATCTTTAAAACCAATAGTAGTGTTTAAGTAAGTAGTAACTTTTTGTAACAATCAAAAGAGAAATTGCTAAGCTTTAATAACTTATTATTAACATATTTAAATGATTGTTAGAAGTGCACATTTTGCAGAAAATAGATGAATGGTAATGAGGGTATGCAGTAGGTATAATTTTAAATATTAAACTACCTGATTACTTTATTCTTGTAGACGAAATTTGAGAATACACACAAGCTTAAGAAACGTTTATAATCCATTTGAAATACATAAGAATACAAAAATATACAGAATATTCCAGGAAATAAACAGACTATCCAATAGTTTAATATTTCTTCCATTTGTTCATTGCTGTTCTTACACTTCTTTTTGAGAGAAATTGACATTCTAGATGCAAAATTATAAGATATAAAAAACACATGTAATAAAAAATAGACATTAAATTATGGACAGTAGGTACCAATTTATTACTTACTTTCGGTACTGTTAAACACAAAATCAATTTATTACAATTATGAGACTATGGCTATCGATACAGTCAATAGTCAAATGCTTTTAAAGTTACATTCATTGGTATGAAGTGTTTTTCATATAAAAATGTTTAGATAATTAGAAAGTTATTAAAATTCAGAATTCTTTTTTTTTTTTTTTTTTGGGAAAATTATTATTACAGAAGTTAATATAGTTACTAAACAACAAGTAGTTAAATAATGACCAGTTTACAACTTTCTTATAAAATCAAACCAAATGAGACACTTTTGATATATTCTCTCGAGATATAAACAATATTGAATTAATCTTAAGAATGAGTCATGCTTCAAGACAGGACCATTTTGAGGCCAAGAGCATAATTAAACCCCAAATTAATTTATTATTGCTTACATTTTAAGGGAATGTACTGTAAGTATTTCATTCCATTCTTTCTTGATGGTACATATTAAATATTGTCTAATGTACCTTATCATATTTTTTATTCTAGATGGTATATAAAGAGAATTTCTAATTCTTAAGATAACATTTGGACCTATATCTTTTAACGATTATTATATATAGGTGTGTATCTTCCTTTTCTCTAAATTAAAATGTGATAGGTATACAATGATAAAGGAGTGTCCCAAAAGTAACATAACATATTCCAGAATTAAACGTACAGGGTTCACCCATTCATCATAAAATTTATTATTAATAAAAATATTTCATTTTATATACAGTTTGCATCATTAAAATCTTTTTCTTTTATAGAATCCAAAACAATTTAAAAAAATAATATAGCGTTATCCGATTCATATCCAACAAATGGAAATAAAATGAGTATTTATCATAATATTCATTAAAATTACGACACACAATATTTGTCAGTAAAATATTAAATATTATGGACATAAGATTTTTTATTCAAGACTGAATGACTTGCATTTACATAACATATGTGCGACTGCATTTATATTTTAACACATTACCCACATTAAAAAACTATTTCAAATTAAAATAAAAATAGTGCTGGAATTATGTCTACATATAAGTCCAAATCTAATAGTTATAACCTCTTTCTATTTTAATATTCTTGTTCATAAACCATTGAATGTAAAATGTTTTTCTCATTACCAATTTCACATTGCCAATTATTATTTATTCATGTACATTTTAAATAACTACTTGCTTGAATTTTTACAATGACCAATTTGCAAAAACAAAAACAATTTCACACCATCAAGTATGTCGTCAATCAGCTGATGACAAAATATGTCAACAAATCAAGAGTAAATAATAAAAACAATTAATCATATATAATTTGTCACCCATTGTTATTTTAATATTATTTATATGTTAAAAAGTGGACAAGATACTTAATGTTTTATGAAACACATATTCCACTCACCTGGAGTCAGTTTTTTACTCAGAACGTCTGGAAACACAGAAGTTTTGGGGGATGAAGAACCCATGGGGCTGTTAGATGTGCTCGGGGATCCTCTTTCTTTTTGCGTAGGGCTGGCACAAAAGGGAATACATCGTCGTCTTTTGGCAGGTCGTCCTCCTAAAACGGGTTCCCAGTCTAACGATCTCTTCAAAGTTGCACACGCCATTTTTAGTTTGGTCGCTAATAGATCAAAACAAAACTGTCAACTTCACTTGTTTTCGTTACTAGCACAAAAATATATCGTAGAATTTTGAGATTGCACTGAAATTTAAAAAAAACTGCAATTTTTTAACGTCGGATACCACTTGCGTTTAGATATTGAAAGATTTTGCTGCCACTAAAATACCAATATGGCGATGCGAAATACGAGAAGTGACATTTTGGGAATGCTTCGGTTACGAGTATATGCTTTGTTTTCTCGTATATGCGCCGATGGTATGCGCATGCCTTATGTAATTTTACAATTTGCTTGTGAGATGGCGCAAACATCTGACTTTGTTCGTTGTTCGTAGCTGTGAATAGGTCTACCAAAGTACCTAGCCAGAAAAGCTGTGTTCGGCAAGTGTAATGTTCGAATAAGTACGTTTCTGACAATAATACTTAATTCGCATACTTTTACAGTCTTTACGACACCATTTATAGGATGAAAGAATAATAATCTATATGAAGGGTTTTACATACATACACCGTTATATTTTTACACAGCACTCGTCACCTATGATGTCGCAATACACAGTAGCGTTAGGTGTAGCAAGCATCCCAATTTAATTAGCATTTTCACAGCCCCATGGCAGTAAACGCTAGTTGTTAAATATTTTATTTATTTTATTAATAAATAATTGTTTTTGAAATTCAGCCTACCAGCCAATGCTAATTATGCATATGCAAATACTCCGATCCACTATCTGAAATTTTCCAAGCGGCACCGTTTGAACGGTTACCGTGAATATGTGTTATGATTGAGTCTACAGTGTCTTTATGTATAGCCATTTTCGTGTCTAAAAGAAAACTTTGTCATAATGAGCTAGGGACTATAAATTCTGTCCTAAATACCATCTTCTCACATTACTGACACTACAGTTCCAAACGCAGTTTAAGCTGTAGTGTATAAAGATGGCGACGACTCTTTAGGGCTTAATTATTATCATATAGTTGTAGAAAAGCATATCCCTCTTTAACATTTGCAGATATACTATAAGTTGATTTTTTTTATTTTCAGTTCAATTTTCTTTGTTTCTCTAATCAAAAGGAATTTAGAAATATAAAACGTTATTAAGCACTTAACTTATAGATTACGAAACTGATTTCACAAGATTACACTTTTTCCATTCAATTGTTTAGCTCGTCTTTCCTATTAAAAGTTGATACCAATTTCTAATTATGATTATGTTCAAGTTATAAAAATATATATTCGATTTACAACATTCTTGTCGACTTTATTCATTTTTGTTGGTTTAAACATACTATATACTACTTCAAATCTGATATTTGTTGTAGTGTCAAATTTAACATCCAATTTTTGTATTTATATGTTGGTGCTACTTTATTATATTTTTCTTTAACGTCGACTGATCATAAGAAGTAGTGTATAATCCCTCTTTTATTTATGTTAGTATAGTAATTGATTAAAGAAAGAAGAGACATTAGTTTCTATTTTTATAATCATCAACCATGGTAAACAATTCAAAATAATACACATAATTCTTAATTGAATAGTTGGCGCTGAACATAGTACCAACATGATATATTAAAAATCCCTTGTGGCATTTGATGGAATTGCCGCCGTTTAGTGGTTTCACGTTTTAAGATGAAGTCGGTAAGAATTTCTGTTTTATACTATTAATTTACGTTTTCGTGAAGTAGTTTTTAACATATAATTACATCATATATTAGTAAAACAGACTGAGGCTTTTTAATATTGGAGAACTCGGTGGGAGCATATTGCGATCAATTACATAAAAATATATGGGAGAGCGTTAATACTTTTCTTGACATTCTCAAAATTCGTGCTTTTGTCGAAATTTATTTTCCATTTACAAAAACGTACGTAGAATCTAAGCTACTCGAATGACAAACGGGGGAAACCATTATTTTTACTAGGGAACTAGTTATTTTTACAAACCTATGTGATTTTCGTACAGCTTATCGATCATAATGATCCTTCTCGATCACTTGAAAATGATATACCAAATAATACACGCATTAAATGTAAATAATTTTTATTCAATTAATATTTAAAAAGAATGTTGCAACGTTGCTTCAGCTTATACACACAGAAAAAGCAGTTAAAATAAACCATAATTTTGCTAAATATGTTCATCTGATAAAGCAATAATTAAATGTGTAGATAATCAATTAAATAATCACTATGTGAAATTAGAAAAAAGGATTTCTATCTAAAATATTTACAAGTACCTATGTTAAGGTTAAGTACTAAATAATCCTAATATTAAAACTTTGTACAAAATTTCTAAATATACAATGAACATTTACAAACAGTATAAGAGCCTGGTAGGTGCTAACAGCTTTTATTTGTTAATTTCTTTATCTTTGGTAATACTTTAGAAAAAAGTAATTGTAATGAAGGACCGCAGTTTTTAAAAAACAATATTTTCTAATAAAATATTAAGCTCACACCATTCATAAATTCATAAACATTTTGATTATCAACCGAAGTAACAAACTATTAATATTAGAGGATTTCGTCCTCCAATCCGGGAACTGGGGGCAGACTTATGTCAACCTTGGACCTTTTTGGCGGGGTGGCAGGAGGCACATCTTTCTCTAGTTTTCGTTTGAACTTATCGTCCTCCCCCAACATTTCCGCTGCTTTTCGAATCAAGTCCTCCTCCGACAGAGAGCCCAAGACGCTCCCCTTCTCCTCAAGTATTGGGGAATTCACCGACGGTGGTTTAATTTTCGGTTTGCTCGGAAGGTTGAGGGGAATCGTATCGCTGGGCATGTCCATCCTTTGGGAGGTGCTACTCAGAGGTCTCGTGAAGGTCTTAGGGATCATCAGCGGAATCGTTAGATCGGGTGGGCTAGCCTCTTGAGGGGAAGACGATACTGACTCTGTTGTCTGTAAAAGGCAAGATTATAGAATGTTACAGTTTAGTGTAATACCAACATCGTTAATTACATCTAAGATTGACTGAATTTTTAAGTAAATATAAATGTTCTTATTCCCATTAAAACAATATCACCAGTGATCGGTGCACAATTTTTAAGACAAGACATACCTCGCCTATAGTCTTAATACTATCCAAAATCTGTTGTAGATTACTGGGAAGAGCTATATTTGCCAGAGCTGATGTGCCTATTTCCGATGAAGCTGACACGATATTCTGTGTCATGCTGGTTATTTCAGACTTCTGCATTTCGATCTTCTTATTTAACTCCTCCATCTGCCGTTGGATTTCTAGTGTGGTTGAAGGAAGGGCAGAAGGTCCAGAAGAAAGTCCTAGAAATTAAACAATTTAACATAAAATTCACAGTGAAAATTTAACAAAAATCTTTAATGAGGAAGATTAGCTAGCTTAGAATCTGGAGTTTATAGATCGATTGGGATTCCTTATTTCTTCTAAATTTTATGTTTTTTATTATTATTCTTCAATTGCTTCCTTTAGTTTTAACTTAACACCTCTGATACAGCCAGATAGTTATTTTAAATGTATTCCCTGATGTCGTAGAGACTTAATATCATGTGATTATATATTTTGCTTTTAAATAAAAACACAAAAGGATTAATAATTTTGTGAGTACCTTTTTTGATACCTAATTTATAGAAGTAATTTTTTTTTATCCCCATTAGAAACTGTAAAAATTACACACTACATATTTTTGGTAACATTTCAGTTATCTGCTATTTAAATATTTAATGGATTAGGGAGTAGGTCGTCTATGAAATTGTATTAAGAAGGTCTCGTCGACAGAACAACAGAAATGATAAGGCATTTACTTAGTAATATTTACCATGTATTCCTATTCGAAAATCCGTAACTTATACCACCTTACTCATTATAAGGCTTGGAAAGAGCTACAAAAAATTAGTTCAGCGTTAAAATTTCAATCCCAAAACTTTCTTTTGCAAAGGAGGTTATTTATTCCATTAAATCCAGTGGAAAAACAAAACTATCTTATATCTCTGAGAAGTATGAACAGAACTAGAATTTCTTACTTCGAGTATTTCTTGTGAAAAAATGTAGGAACCGCCAACAAAACCAAAGTGTACTGTGTAAAACCAAATAAAATAAAGCTAGGTAAGAACAAATTAGAAATTCTAAATCTAAGCAGATAACAATACAAAATAAAAAACAAGCAGAAACAAACTAAATAAAATAAATAAAAAAGTAAAAACGAATGAAAAAGGATCGACTACCAAACTCAATTAAAATTTTTTACATTTTAAAAGGCAGATGAACGCAATTTAGTAACAGACAGCAGTTAAATGAAATATATGTTCTTGTGCATTATTTAGCAGTTAAAACTGTGTGGTTATTTGTTTTATGAAATGCATAGTAAAACAGTACCAAATAATACAGCTACAACACAGTTAATGTGGTAAAAGTGCTCTTTTAAAAGTAGGTATTTCTGCTGAACAAGTGCCTTTATTGGTGACAGATGCAGCTTCAAACACGAAAAATGTGAGAGAACTATTTGGTTCTTGATATTGACTGGGTATTGGAAGAAATTCTAAAACAATTCAGTAAAGTTGAAGACAGTATTTACAATGAAAACCCTTTTTCTCAGTAGAAAAAACACTGGCGGGCTTCTATAACATTTTATCAAATGTACTGACTGCTGCCTCTAAGGTCAGTATGTATGTAATACGTCGCCTCAGAGTGTCAAATATCACAGACAGCATTTTTCAGACATAAAAAGGTATATCTTTACCGGATCCCAAGAGTGATCATATCCATGGAAAATGTTTTATAAAGTACTTTACACCAGAAATATTAAAAAGTTTTACTGCAAGTGAAATTATTAAGAATCTACTTCAAGAAGAAGCTCATATAATTTTTATGATTTGAAGTTATTAATTTACGAACAAAACAGCTGCCCATCGAAGTTCAAATTAATCAATTTAGATGCTGAGTGTATCTTTACAATTAGAGAATGAAAATTTCTTGAATATGAGGTATCCCTAGACTCTTGACTATACTAGACCTAGACTTTTCTATAATTTGTGGAAGAGTGGCCTAAGGAGGGTGAAATATCTGAATTTGCCATATGCTTCCAGAGGAACATATTTTTTCATCATAATATTCCTCCTTGGTGGTATAAATGGAACAAACCAAATAAAACAATACCTAAGTTCATACGAACATTTTGGCGATCCCTGTATACTGAAATATTGAACATGCTTGTATTACCTGGAATAGCTGGATATGTCGGCGGCGGTATAACGGGGTCAGGAATCATTGGCGGCGTCGTTTGTCCTGACTGTGGGATAGGCATTAACACAGGAGCAGGCGCGTCAGGATCAGAATCCTCTGGACTATACGGCTCATCTGCAATGTGAAGAAAAAAAATAGTACCTCAGGCAAAAAAATATAGCCACCAACAAGTTACCATCTTCATCACCAGTAACTGGAAGCGTAGGAGGCAGCGGCAATTTCAGCCTTGGATCTTTAACTGGTGGTGGCGTATAAGAACGCGAAGGTGCTACGGACGATGGAAGTGTCGCCGGCAATGGTGGCGTCTCCACTTTACTTCTTTTTGGAACCACCGAAGCAGGTAGCATAGAATCGATGTGCGGACGTTTCCGCTTGTCTCTCACTATGATGCCCAAGAGTAGAGCCGGACGGGACTCTTCAAAACCTAAACAAAATAAATAAACCATACGTCAAAATCAACATCCTTTGAAAAATACCTGGTCCACTTATTGGTAATAGAGCTTGTGGAATAGGCTTCTGTGGCGCTAATGGAAGTATATAAAAATCCTTCACAGCTTTATTCATGCTCTTAACAACTCCTAATCTTGTACGACTGCTCAAGTAACTATACAGTGCCAGGTAAGGCATCTTTTCTTCTATGTTTGTCGCATTCAGTCTCAGCAGGGAAATAATTTTGCTGTTTGAACACTTCATTTTGCCTATGTAGTCCCAGACAGTATCTGGCGATATTCGTCCCACGATATCCAGGTTTTCGGGTAATTCTCTCCCTAGCCCGCTACAATCGCCTAGAAATGTCAAAAATTAATATTGTTCATAACTGTTAATTAAGCATAATATTACCAGATACTTCGTGCGCTGTTATAGATATTTGTGCGACATCAATCATATTGATTGTGCCTCTCCAGATTTCCGCTGGCTGATTCCTGGGCGGAGGAGATGTACTCCTCTCCTCTGATGGGCTAGCATCCTTTTCTTTGTCAGATATAGACACTAAGGAATGCAGAAATATTGATTACAAAAACAGATGAAGAAGCAGGAGAACTCAGAAGAAGATATCCTATATTACAAGGCTGGTTAAAAGGCAATAATAATATATTTCCAAAGCTATAACATGGTCTGAGTAAAACTCAGACTTCAATATAAATACATTATATTATTTATTTATTGATTGTACATCTTAAATTAATAACAATGTTACCAATAAGAAATTATTTCATTGATCATTGATCACAACATATTCCATTATGTTGTCTTTGAACACTGTCAATGAAGAATTGGATGAAATTTTGTTACATAATTTAATGTAATGGTCATGTAAGTCTCTAAAAAGAATTCGTAGTGGCTTTTTTATTTGCTTCCCAGATATATACAGATGTCTACAAAAGCATGTATTACTACTATAAAAATTCTATTGTTTAAAAACAATTTAACAACGATTAAAAACAAAGACGGAAAAAAGCAAAAGTACAAACACTATGTGAAATGAAATCTTGAGAAATTCGGAGGATTAACATAAAAAAGTACAAAGCGAGGAACACAGATATAAGGAAAGATCCGGAGATTGAAGAGATCAGGAGATGAATATATAGAAACTAGACAATTAGGTTGATAGGAAGAACAGAACAGAGAAACAATAACAATAACAAGAAAAAAAAACTACCGGTGAAGATTAAGATACTTTAGGATATACATGTTCCATTACCTTTTCTATTAGGAGTAATGTATTATTAGTTGGTCAAAATTAACTGGATTTTCTGGTATTAATAGGTATTATAGTGCTTATTTTAAAACGTTAGGAATCTCAATAGTATGAAGAGAGAATTTAGAAGATTTAATATAACATTAGCACAAGTTTTGAAAATTTTCTAGAGCATTTTTGAGTTAAGAATTTCATAGACACTACTTATATATAGTAGAATTATTTTATGAAGAGCAAGTCGGCAATAAATCGTGCGACAAAGAGCAATGTATAGCTTACCTTCTCCCACGCGAATGCAGGAAAATAATTTGCGCGCGCAAATGATTTATAGGCAGGTATGTGTCTCTTATTCAGATTGGATTGGTATGGAAGAAAGTCAGACATGCATCTGTCTTTGTCGCACGATTTATTGTCGACTTGGTCTTCATAAAATAATTCTACTATATTTAAAGAGTTTATAATTATGTGTAAGGCAATCATTGTCAATAAGTTAAATTTTAGTATAGGGATATAAATAAACTAAGTAGAAACTTAGTCACAATAAGTATTTGGTAAATGCATTTACAATTGCTGATATATTATGTTCTATTATTGACTGACTGTCAAAATATAATATTAATATTAATCATTTCTTTAATGGTTCCATGTAAGTTTAGAATAATTTCTACCAATTTTATCAAATCAATATGATTCCCTTTTTTTTTTTTTCTTTAATAAATCAATAATCCTGTTACAACAAAAGAGCTCACTTAATAGAATACTATAATGATGCAAATTACTGGAATTCATTCAGAATAATTGTTCATTAACTTTAAATTAAGCCATAGACTCGGCAATTAACTGAAAATATTTTTTTTGAAAATGAAACAAAAAAGCATAAACTACAATTCAAGAAAATTAATGAAGTATCATAGCGACTTACAATTGTTTTTGGTGTCTGACGATGCTTGGCTGCCAGAAAACTCATCGCTCTCTTGGCTCCTAGGAGGCGTAGGTATCGTCACAGTAGATGAAGGCTCGTGATCACTATCGCTCTCAGCTGCTGCTATAACATTGGTATTTTTCACTAATCAACCAAAAAAGAGAAAGAAACGTTTCAATAAGAGTTTGGAACAATATGAAAGAGGCACACTAAAAGCTCCATAAAATGATTAGGCGATTAGTTTTTCAGAAGAAAATTTCAAGTGTACCTGGTACGATATCTTCTTGAGGCACATGCTTCCACAGACGATCTTCCAGCGGGGGAACGATTTTATTGTCGACGAGTTGTTCAAGTATTTCTTTGGACTTTTTATCTAGCTTATCTGTCGTCGATATGATGTCTTTTTTGTGCCTGGAACTCTTATGCGATGATTTCCTGTGCCTGTCTCTGTCTTTCTCCCTTGACCGCGACCGTTTCTTATGATCAGTGTGCCTGACACTGCGATCCCGGCTTCTCGACCTCTTTCTACTTCTATCTCTATCCCTATCAACAGAAGCCCAATTGCACAATTGTTAAATATTTTTTATGGCAAACAGTATGCAATATACAGTTTGGCCCATTAAGAAGCTAGACAGACTACTCTCTCTCTCTAAAATTATTTTGGGGTCAGTATTCGAAATAATTTTGTTTTATATACATATTTCTACATTAGTTTTATGTACTCATTGAACCTATAATGAAGATTCAGTTGTCATATATACGTATTGCAAATATTTTTTCATACAGCATTAAGCTGTTGTTTATTTTCTAGTTTAAATATTTGCTTAAAAAATAGTGCTGTATTTTTACAACCAAAAAAATAAAAAATTGAAGGGGAGCCTTGAATTTTTTACTTTTTTGGTTGTAGTTAAAATACAACACTAGCAATACCTAAAATTGTAAAATGACTTAATAATCAGACTTATTCATCAATTATAATCGACAGTGTCACTTTCTCCTGTATTATTAGCTTTCCGTTGTCTTTGAACAAACAAGGCACCAGTGGATGTCCTTTGAAATATATAAAAAAAATATATCAAAAGATACAACTTTTTATTTCACCATTTTTAGGTTTCCCAGTATTAAAATTTAATAGTGTAATTTGATGAAACCTTGAAATCTTGGCATATGTTGCTTCATCCCTACATACAAAACTCTAGGTGTATTTCAACCAAGAAGACTAGAGAAGAGGAGACATAACTCGAGTGGTGGGGGTAGCACGAAAAGCGTCCGCAGTGTGATCACGTGGTGTGCTTCATCATGGCGGTCATTGCGTAGAATCGAGCGAGGTTATTTGAAATCATTCTTGTTTGCTCTGTTTTGAGCGTTTCCAGTTTTTCTGTTGAATATGTCAAAAGCGTCGAGATACTGTTGCGTTGAGAATTGTTCCTGCAAAAGCCCTGATCGTGGCTCAATGGAACCCGACATTTTGATAGTGTGAGAGAGAAACCGCGATAGACGAGGATAAACGGCATGCGCAGATCCCGCGCGCTTCTACGCGAGCCTGCCATATCACCGACGTTTTTCGTGCAACCCCCACCACTGATTTTTCGAGGAGCTATGTCTCCTTCCTCTCTAGTCTTCTTGATTTCAACATTCCTCAGATAATGCTCCTCAGCTGTCTCTGCACAAGGTACCACTTGATTTCTGATATTTTTACTAAGGAATAATTGAGAAGATACTGTGCAGTCTTTGTTTCACTAAAACCTTGTAAGTAAATTTTCACTGTTTTCTGGCCTTTCAGACCCAATGTTTTCTAAAACAAAACTTCATGGATCTATAAGAAACAAGTTTGCAATATATATCGATGAAGTTTTAAATGAGACAGATTAAGGTGTAACTTTAAAAAATGAGTTTGTAATAAACAATCGTATCAAGTTATGAATTATCAACTGAATTTTCACTAACCTAATATTTTAAAAAATTATAGAAGACCAGTATATGCAAAAAAAAATCTTTTGTTTTATGATATCAAAACCTGAGATATGAGAAAATGTAAATTTATATTCGGATAATTTTTCATCCCAGAACTTTAACCATAATTACTTCTCAAATTTTTCTATTACATCTATTAGCTACTGTCTCTATTTGGTATGAAAAATAGTGTTTAGTCTGTGTCTACCTAGTTCTATCTGTACATTCCATTTAAAATACATTAATTATTTACTCTTATTGGATTTTATTTTTATTTAATCCAGCAATAAAGAAATAATAATAAAATTGTAAGTTATCTTGAATTGAAAAAAAAAATCTTCAATTGAATAGATTTATTATAAATTATGCCTATCACCCACCTGTCCTTGTCTTTGCTTGAAGATCGATGAACACGATGCTCCTTATCTTTACTGGATTTCTTCTCCCTATCTCTATTCTTGTCACGGTCTTTATCTTTATGGCTGTGCTTTGAGCTGCCCTTTTTATCGCGCTCCTTCGAGCTGTCTCCCTTTGACTCGCCTATGTCTAAAGAAGAACCTTCAGTCAAGGTTTTTATCACCTCTGTATTGTCTGTCTTATCGGTACGATCATCCTCTACAACTTGTTCTCCTGCAAATAAAATGTTATGTATTTATAATCATTTCCAGAATAAATATATATTAAACACCTACCCTTGTGAGTTTTCAAAACATATTGTCTGTTACAATTAAGTAATTCTAATTCGGACTTTTTAATCATATCTAATTGATGTTTAGCCTCCTGTTCTCTCCATAACGCCAGTTCCTGACTGGCCAGATCATCAGGTGACAACCTAACCTAAAAGTTTATAAAGCCGTTGAAAATGAACTAAAAACGCTTTCAACAAGATCACTTACAAGTTCATAGGGGTTGATCGACTTCTGACATATTCTCCTCCACAGTGTCTGATTTTTTGCATCCTTGATATTAAAAATCAAACTCCTATACTTATTCCTGTATTTCTGCCCTGTGTCTCCGAAACACTTATACAACTGCGATTCGATCTCCGTCGAGATGTTCTTCACTTCATCTTCAGTCAGTTTCAAATCCTCACTGCTTTTTAGCCTGTTCGTCAACTGTTCAAATATTGTCTTCTGAACATTTTCCCTGATGTTCTCCTGCGGTTTCGGCGAAGGAAATACCGTCTGCTCCTGTTGCCGAGCCTTAGGCGTTTTGGCGGGAATGATTTTTTCTTTAGTTGTAGGAGTTTTAGGCTTGCTAGGCGTGACTTGAGGAATTTTACTTGGAGCGGCTGGCATAGCTTTAGGCTTGACGGGCGTAGGAGTAGTTGCTTGCGGCTTTGACGGAATCGGCTGGGGCTGTATGAGCTTAGCTTTTGGTTCTTTCACATTTAATTGTTTGTTGGGCAACTTAATTCCCGTGATTGTAGCTTTCAGGGCTGGTTTTGTTTGCACAGAGGGATGCTTTGGAGAATGTTTTAATAAGCCAACGTTAATACCTTTCTTCTGTACAGCCAACGATATACCCTCATTATCGGGGTTCTTTACCAGTTTCAATTTTGATTGAGTAAAGGTGCCAGCCTGTGATAGATAAAAATTTAATTTTACTAGTAATATAAATTTTGTCTACATACATAGTACTGGGTAATAAAACTTCACTGTTTACATTTCTGTTTACTACTGTTTAAAAACTAAATATAAATATTACTGAGTATCTGACAAGGTCTACACATATTAGGTAGTTATAAACGAAAGCTAATATAGTTGTAATAATGCTAATTAATATAATACAAATTTAATACTTTATGTTTAAAACGTAGGCGTAAATGAAACTGAACATGTTTCCATAATACAGCAAACATATTATTGTGTAATATGTACAATCCTAAATTTATGAGATATTAATAAAAGTTTGGAGATTAAAATTTGATATTTGGAATTACTTTCTCATGTTTTTTATTTTTTCATTTTAATTAAACAGTTTGAACTAATTTAATATTCACAATGTACGTTGTGATAAAAAATTGTAAAAACTGGTGATAATTAAAAAAAAAAACAAAGGTCATATGTTGAAGGAACAATTATTCTCTATATCATATCATTACTGTGTGGAGCTGAAAACGCAACTGCAAATTGATAGAGAAAATTAGAAACTTTACATAGCAAAAAATATGAAAATAAAAATTCGAAACATTGTTATTGAAGACTTTTGTCATTTACCACAGACCATTTAAGAGTATATCAAAGAAACTCATATCACAAGCTGAAAGTATAAAGAAATTTAAGGTTGCACAAAAAATAAAAGGCCTATGGAAAGAAATACCGACATTACTCAAACAAAAAATTGCAAGAAATAAAATCAGTCCAAACAAAAATTACAATACATTCATGAAGAAGGCTAGGCAGCAACAGGTTATGAACGATATGTTTAGATTTTGATACATTTATAAAGAATGTACTACAGGATAACATTCATGCAAATAATAAAAATGGTATTCTTTGATACAAGAAACTGAAAGTAATTTAGAACGAGCATATAAAACAGCGCTACAAATATAAAGGTTTGTAATTACACTGAATTTTCTTAATGCATATATTAAGATTTAAATCGAATAAGCTATAATAATAATTGAATAAAATATTGAATAACGTGAACGGTAGAGGACATAAAAAATCGCCTTAGAAGATTTTAATATAAAGGATTCGTAGTGCTTTAAGATAACATTCGTCTGCAAGACTACAGTGTTTGAAATAGTACTTTTGTCGACTATAAATTTTTGGAAGTAAGTGGCTATAAAATTCGATTATAATAGAAAAAACATTGCTTTTATAATAGAGAAAACCGCCCCCTTCCAATATTCTTGTATATCAGATATTGTAGATGCAGGCTGTTATTACTTTTGGGCAGTATCGAAACCACAAAGCCATTGAAGAGGAAATAGAAATGAATTAAAGGCATATTAAATTTGACTATCATTGGTTATAGATTTAATTAAAGTCCAAGTAATAAAAACTGACAAATAATTTATTACAAAATAATATTTAATTACAAATAAATATGTTTTGAAAACATTACGTCCAATTTTGATATATTTCCTTAAGCATTTATAAACTACACTTGTAGCGTGTTCTAAGCCATGATGATTATCCCTTATTACAGTTGCAGCATTAATAATGTGATTCAGTAAATGACTTTATCCATCTCCAAATACAAAAATCAAGAGGAGTGAGATAGGACGGTCTCAGTAGTCAAGTTTGCGGACTCGCAATAACTGTCAAGAAAATTTCATACAATATTAGGTACTTCATCCAAAATTTTTGACAAAAATGGTTTTCCAAAATTTTCCAGTATAGCACCCATTTAATTAAACCAGGAAATAATTGATCATTGAGCATGCTGCATATGTTAATATTAGATCGATGTTGAATACAGTGGCGGTTCGTGGTATCCATATTAGGGTAGGCGATAGCGGCGTATGAGCTTCATCAATCCTTAAAAATAGCGCCGCAGACGAAAATTTTTAAAATTTTCAAGGTCACGCGTTTTCCTGGTACTTCAGAATTTCAATGATTGAATTTCATTTATACAAAAATATAGACTTTCACAAGGATTTTTTGAACTTAATACCTCTTTGTTATTCGTGAATAATAATAGTTATTGTGGGTATAAATTGGAATAAACGAAATATATTTACTGAGTATTATACCTATATCAAAGTTTACAGAATAAGTAAACTTTGCCTATATTATGTAAATTTGGTTGGCAATAATACATTATTTTAGGGCGCTTTAGGGTATAGGCCTCCTCCTCCCCTCACAGCCTTCCTTAACCATCGCCATTATTGACTGACAATTACAAAGTGGATACCTACTACTTCTTACAATTTAAATTAATGCGCTTATCTTTAATTAATGAAAATTTGTTAATTATATTTTCCGTGAAGTCATCAGATTTCTGAAGTGTGCTAAATAATTCCTTTTCAATTGAAATAAGTGCAAGCGACGATAAACGTTCATTCTTCATTGAGTTCCGACTATGCGTTTTAAACAAGAAAAATGTCTTTCAACCGATGTACTTGTTGCTGGAATTGTAGCAATTAAAACAATAAGTTTAAAAACCTCTGGAAATATTTCTCGAAATTCATATTCCACAAAATATTTCAACATTGACTCGATATTTAATGTTTCAAATTGATCATCACAATAGGTATATAACCCAATATCCCCAGTAATGTCACGGTTTATTCAATGCGAAGGCGTCTTCGGATCTGCCGAAGAACGCCGATCTACTTCAGGCGGCGATTGTATTCGCCTTCAACTGCTTTATTTAAAGAGTATAATTGGCTGCAGACGTCTGAGCTGCGATTATTTTGCCATTACAACAACGCTGTTTGTCGTCTTACCGACATCTGGTTGACGTGTTAGCTATCGATTTTCAGGCGGTGGGATGGAGATCCTAGCCTGGGCTGGTTGTTCTGTTTAGGAATAAAATGATTTAATTCGGTGTAGCGCGGCGCCGTGCGGACTGCGGTGGTATATATAAAGGGTGTTTACGGCACCAGCGCCGCCGACGGCGATAGATAATTTAATTAGTATAAAGTAGTTATTATTAATTATATTAAATATTTTTGTATTATCAGGGACGTTAACAGTTCATTGTAATTGCGCTGTTATGAGAAATGACATAAAATTTTAAAGGTAGGCGGCGCCTACCTTGCCTACCCCGACGAGCCGCCACTGGTTGAATATGGTATTCTAACATGGCATGGGGATTTTAAATGAACCATCAATGATCATTATGATTACCTGATATGTTACTCATGCAATCAAACAAAATAAATCATGCAAATTACATAAATATCTGTCATGCAGTCTAATTAATTGAGGTTATATTCTTAGTAATAAGAAAATAAATAGTGAAATAATTAAATAAACAACATATTATTACCACATTATAAATCACTATCAATTTATTTAATTAACGAAATCCTTTAAAACTAAACTTGTTCCATTAAACGAACTTTTAGAATATCAAGAATAAACATTCCAGCCTACCTTCGAAGTTACGACTTTGCCACCGGATCTCAAAACCTCATATCCCGGATGTTCTTTCAACCACTGCTCAAGATTGACGGCACTAGGAGCTTTATTTCCAGTTAACATGTTACCAGTTGATCTCTCAAATACAACTACCTAAAATACAGAAATGTTAGAAAAAAAAAAAAGAAAATATATCAGAAAACTTACTCTTTCAATCCCTTGCGCATGAGCCAAAATACAAGACTCACTACAGTAAATTGAATTCTTTCTAGAGGGTTTCTGGCAAACCACACACGGTACAGAACTAGAAGAACTATCAGCTTTTTTTGATGTACTGCCTGCGCTATCTGTGGAGGCCCTGGAGTTCCTAGAAGCTTTCCGAACCCTGCGAGCAGCAGCCTGGGGTCTTTTCAACATGGGATCCTAAAAAGTTGTTCACATTTAAACAATTTATGTGTACCATGTACATCAATACAGAATATAAGCTTGTCACTATTATTACCTTACAGAAGAGACATATCCATTCTTTGCCTTCAGCTTCCATTTGCTGTCCCATTGCCTTGGTGATGTTGACACATTTACCATGATACCATTCCTCACAAGTGTCACAGCATATCATGAAACGATTATTGTGGGGCTGGTTGCAGATGCACCATAGTTTATTTGGATCATCCTCAGATTCTTCCTCTTCATCATTAGAACTATCTAATTCATTGCCAGAGACGTGATCATCATCCAAGGGTTTGTGTACTGGCCTAAAATAGACATATACCAGAATGACTTCATTTATATGGTGTACACTATAAGTCAAATGCATACTTGAACGGTGGCTTCACTTCTTCTTTCCTCTTGTTTCTACTCCTTGTTGTCGGTCGTTCAATGGGCGGTATCACTACAATTCTTCCATCGGGTCTGACAATTTGAGTACCTTTCTGTACAACATCATGAGTATCCTAAAAGGGCCGTTGAATAACATTAAATATTAAGTATTATTTGTTTTTACAATCATATCTCATCTGATATTCCATATAGCTATAATAAATGCTCAATAAACAAAAAAATGGTATAATATTTAAGTTTCAAAAAAATATATTTAACAGTTTGCAGGATTGTTCATTTGCAACAGAAATAAAATACTTTAAATTTATGTTATGATTGTATTCTGCATATACAGTCCCTGCTCAATTTATTAGACTCACCCCTCATAGCACGGTTTTTTAATTTCTGACATATATTAAAATCAGTCTTTGCACCTGATGAGTATGCGTGTGTTACAACAAATAAATATTGATGGATGCATAACCAAAAGGTTTCGATTTGATAACATAATTTAGTCGGTATTGCAGAATTTTCATGCAACTGTCAGAAAGTGACTTTTTATGCTCTGTATGTCTGTTCCAGCACAAGCTAGAACTTGTGTTGATTTCGGATGAAAATAATTGTTTTGCTTTAAACTTTTCCTATTTTCATTATAGTAATTCAAAGGTGAGTAATGATTTTACTATATAATGCCATTATTTATGGTTTTTATACTTTTTGTTACAAAAACTTGAGTCGACTAACCCCTAAATGGATTTTTTTTACATGGGTAAATGTCAAGATTTTTCTTTGGACGAAAAATCGTCTGTAATTGCACTTTTACGAAATACTGAATACAGTCAACGGGAAATTGCAAACAGATGTGGGATATCCCAATCATCAGTTCGACGGTTGAGTCAAAAATTGCAAGAGGACCTACCTGTTGGTTCGGCTCGGACAGGTCGCTGTGGCAAAAAATCGCTGATAACTCCTAAAGGGCAGAGATTCTTAAGAAATATGGCTGTGGAATACAGAAGGGCAATCCACAGTGAAATAAGGAATAAGTTTTATGAGGCAGGCTACAAGGTATCGGTGGCTACTATACGAAGAAATTTGTACGGTTTGGGTTTCAAACCCAAATTAAAAAACCAAAACTAACACCAGCCATGGTCAAGAAGAGGCAGAATTGGGCTATTTTGCATAAAAGGGTCTCTGTCGATGACTGGCAAATGGTAGGTAATTAAAATTTATTTTGTTTTGTAATATTATTATTTTTGTTGCATGGCTCCAGGTCTGCTTCAGCGATGCAGCAACATTTCAAATTATGGATGATAAAACCCAGTTTGTTCGAAGACGTCCAGGTAAAAAGTTTAATACAGATTGTGTAGTAAAGAGAGTGAAGCATCCTACATCTGTGATGATATGGTCTGTCATAAGTGGGAAGGGATTGGGGAAAGCTTTATGTCGTAGAAGGAACCATGCGGCAAAATCAATATAAAAAGGTTCTCCAAACAAAATTGATCCCACAGATGAGGGAATGGTTTGGAAATGGTCGTAAGATATTTATGCAAGACGGGGCCCCTTGTCATACAGCCAAGAATATAAAAAAAAATCTTAGCAGAACAAGGAATACCTTTATTACCATGGCCAGGGAACTCGCTAGACATGAACCCTATCGAGAATGTATGGGAATGCTTAAAACGAGAATTAGCAAAAGAAAACATAACCAATAAGGTTCAATTAATTGAGAGAATAATTTATCATTGGAACCATAATGATCAATTAAAGGAAATTGCAAAAAACTGCATAAAAAGCATGCCTCGAAGGGTGGACGTGCTAATAAAAGCCAAAGGCGGTTTGACAAAATATTAGTAGTATAAAAATATGTTCAGTAATTAGTATCAATATATATATATTTTTTGTATAAGAAAGAATCAGAAATGTGAAACCACGCTTTATTCTCATGTACATATGCTTAACAAAGCCAATATTATTTATACACCTCAAAAACAACAATTTTGCAAGTGAGTCTAATAAAGTGAGGGACTGTACACACAATATTTTTTCAAATTTGTCTTTACTACCACGAACAATTTTTCTAAATAAATGTTAATTCAATATTTTTGTATATCTTTGTTATCCATTAGTAAAATAAAGCCATATAAAGTATATTCTAATTATACTTATATTTTCATTAGAAATATGGTATAAACACAATATTTATTATTACTATTTGTAACAGTTGCAATTATTTTATCACCTTTTATCTTTTTTTTTAGAGTAATATTTAAAAAAATACTATTAATGTTTCTGATCTGATAGATACGCAGTAAATGTAAATTAACTTGTTTAGAAAATTGTTTTTTATGAATTTGATAAGTTTATATTTATTAATAGATAAATACGCTTTGTTTATTTATGTTGATTCAACTGAAAGATAGGTCATGGTCCTATTACTTATCTTTGGTGATAAGAAAAGGGTTGTATCGGCAAAAATGTTACTGTGGGTAAAAGGAAAAACTGTAAATTAAAAAAGGAAAAACTGTAAATTAAAAATTAGCATGACAATCAATTACTCAATTGTCTCTGCATTTAATAGGCTTAATTAGCAATTAATGTGTTGTTCTGAATTCGACAAAGCATATGGTATGGTTGTCTCACAGTGGATTTTGAGTCTTCTATGAAAAAGGTAATATCTAATATTGTGAAATATAGCAATAAGATTTCATTTAAAAAATATCGATTTGATTTTATGACATAAAACACGTAAATTATATGGTTATAGAACAGCACGCCTAGCAAGTTATTGAACAAATTATCAATTCTTGACTAAGGGTCAATGAATTGGGATCATATTTAAGAATTGGCTAATAAAACCATTACTCATTGCCATTGGGGCAATGCAATCTTCCACGAATGGAAATATCAAGCTTGGCTTGATTATAATTATAACAAATATTCAACTTCATTCAAAATATTGAGGTCAGGTTTCAATAAAAGACAATCACTCTTTGTGTTGTGAAATTAAATACAATATTTATACGATATTTTTGTGAATGCTTCATGTTTAGATTTTCAGTTTTTTTCTATATTTTCTTATTTTAATATGAATTATTTTTATTAAAACCTAAATCTAAAAGATATACCGCTGAAATTAGTGTTGTTAAAGAGTGTTTTAATATTTAAAAAGTTTTGAGAAAAATAAAATGCTATTTTTAAAAATATAAACTTGACGGACATGAAGAAGTTACTGAAAATAAAAAATTTTGTAAAGCTTTAAAATACAAAAGTTGAGTTTATGGTATTAAAAAAAATAATAGTTATGCTCTTAAATTTTGCTTTCATTCCCACAAGTATTTTTTATTTATAAATTTACTTGCAATATGCATGTGCAGTAAGTTTACTGTTTTTCAATATAAACAATTCAGTTTAGCTTTGCTGTCATGTTTCATCCCCTGGCATTTTTATCGTTCTGGTAGTGTATATGTTTCTATTTCGCTCCTAAGACTTTTGTATATTGTAAATATGCTGCACATTTTTAGCGGACAATTTGTGGTATATGGAAATTTACTTATTTAAAATATGATGAATCGCAAATAATATGGTTGATTTTTAATCGAAGTTTGTTGTATAATATTTTTATGTATAAAGCATGTAAACAGTGTAACGACACATAAATACAAATAAGTGACTAAAGACTAAACTAAATTATTCTTGGATTCATTATTTATATTGAATAGAGAACCGTTTCACCAGTTTTGAAATAAATATCCTATATGAAGTTGTCCAGCCGAAGTACCTTGCAAATACATTAATTTACTATCTATGCCAAGACTTTAAAATAATATTATTAAAAATATCTCAAAAAATGCAATAAAAAAACTGTGGTTAGCTGTGGGACATGGCGACAGATTCTAAAAAACATTGGGACCAACGTTATATATTATTCACTTCAACTATGATCTATGTATTTATTAATCAATAAAAGATGAGGAAATGTACTAACAAAGCAATTCAACATCTACTAATAACTACACTACAAAAATTTCAACATTTGACACATCAAGTGTTACTATTTCTTAGTGATGGTTACGCTTTGTTTAAGTGGTTCCATAAAAAATTTATTATACATATTACATGTATGCTTCATGCATTATATCAGAACAGCAAAAATGATTTGAATGTGTTATGCAAACTTAATTGTTTCACAGTTAATTTTCAGATGATGGGGAACATGATTAGAAGCAATGTTTTATTTGCAAAATTCCAAAAAATTAGTTTTATAGCTCGATGCTAAAGAATCAGTTGCCATTAAAGAAAGTGAAATAAAATTTCAAGATGATCAAGTGGAAGAAATTACAAATTAGAAAATACTTCATTATCCTTACGTGAATCATTGCAAAACATGCTTCAGACTTTAAATGGTAAGAAAGGTATTCGAGATAAATTTAACAATGTAATAACGAAAAATTTCATAAACAGGTTTCACAAGTTTAAGAAACATTTTTTGTAATAGTGCTGAATCTATTAAATACTTTCAAAAACCATTTTTCACTGTATTGGATGTAATTCAAGGAAATGACTTTACAGACATATAAAATGCTGCAATGGTTTAGCCGAACCAATCTAGACTTATAATGCTAAATAGGTAAGTATTACACAGTATAAAAATTATTATACATAACTGCTTATTTATACCGCCACCACTGATGTCATTTAAGCGGGAAGACCTATCAATTACCTAACATATACAATACAAGAAAAAAAAAATGACTTACATGCATCATCTGCATTTGATTAGACAATACATTTGGATCAACACCCATAGGATCCAGGACCCCATCATTTATACCTTTATCGATAGCATTTTGCAACTCGGGATTAGACACCAATGACTGTGCTACCTGATATAATATATCCTCCGATATTTCATCATTATTTAGATTATCCAGCAAAGTGGGATCTAGATCTAAACCAGTCGCATCAAGATTCAAATTATTGGGGTCCATATTTTGAGTTACAGAATTGTTAATATCCAAAGGGAGAGTGTTAGTGGTATATGATTTTGTATCCTCATTCATAATTATAGATCGGATGTCTTCTGCACTGGGAATATCCTCAGCATTAGAAGAATTTGTAGTCGCTTCAGACACTTTTACGTGAGGTTTTTCCACCTTCTTTGTGTCTTGCGGGTGTCTCTCCAATTTACTCTGGTCTCCTTTATAGGATTTTTCATCAATACTGATACGTTTTGATTTGGTTTCACCTATGCTTACCCTTCTCTCCTTATTTTTATTATCAGAATGGTGATGGTTTGAATGTTTCTCTTTTTCAGTTATGGTAGTTCTACTATCCAGACTGTTTCTGTTGTGTTTACTAGGAGATTGGGGATTTTCACCGATAGATTTGGATCGAGATTCATTTGTTATTTTACCGGGTTTAGTAGGGCTGTTTGCTTCAGGCGTTGAAGGAGTTGTAGGTTCTTTGCCACCAACCCGCCGGATGATATCAGGAGTAGAAAACAAGGCAAAATCATCAAGAATCGGTTTCGGAACTTTCTTTTCTCTCTTTTGAGTTTTCTTTTCTGGAAGTTTAACCTCAGATTGTTCACTTTTCTGTTCTGGTGCCTTCTCCGTAGATTTTTCTTTCTCAGGAATCTTGTCTATTTCCTTTACTTTTTCTTTCTCTTTTACCTCACTTTTCAAGATCTCCTGTTTGAGGTCCTTGATTTCCTTTTCTTTACTTCTACTTTTCAGAGTAGTAATTTTGGGACTTTTTGAGAAGGATTTTGATTCAGATCTGGTTCTCCTACTTGTTCTTTTAGGAGTTTGCTTTGCTTTCAATTCCTCTTCAAAGTCAAAATCAGAATCATTTTCATCATCATCTATATCAAAATCAAAATCTTCTTCCTCATATTCCTCGTCACTCTCTTCCTCTACAACTTCTTTAACTAGTTTAGGCTTGAGCTTAATGGGCTTTGCTCTTTCTGGTCTAGGAATTGTTTTTGCTTCAGTTTTAATAATCCTAGCTTTTGTCTTAGATGTTATAGGTATTGCTTTTGGAGTATCCGTAAGCATAGTAGTGGTAGTAGAAGTTTTTGTAGGTGTTAAGACAATAGAATTTGACGTTACAATTGGAAAAGGTGTTTCATTTGTTGAACTGCCACTGGGTTTCACACTTGAAATATTTGTTAATGTAGCACTAATTGTTGATCCTAGCATAGTTTGTGATGGAATGGTGGTAGAAGTCCTATTATATTGCTGTACTTGTGTACTAGGGGGAGCAATTGTTATAGATTGTATAATCTTAACTTTCGGTGATGGTTTATCTATTTTTTGAGTAGTTAGTATAAGGGGTGGGGGTTCTGAAGTAACTACCGATGGTATGGGTGGTTCTATATCAGGCCCATCCAATATACTGAGAGTTTTAACGAGATCATCATCTTCATGAGAAGAGCTAGACCTCCGAGGAGATGTCAAAGGGGTATAATCATGGTCCAGCTTAAAATTATATAAATTTCGGGCAACTTCTTCCATCTGGTATTCTGTTTTGACAATTTCTAAAAAATAAGACAGAATAATTTGCTTGTAACATCATGTTTATATAACTTACCTTCATTAACTGCATCAGGCATGTAAGTTACATTATCAACAGTAATGTCAATACCCTGCTTTTCCATTGTACTAATTTTCATTATCTGTATATTTGTAGGTCCATTTCTTTGCTCTACAACAAACATTTTAAATGATTGTTAAACTGACATTTAAAAATCTTACTTAAGAATGTTTCAACGGTGTCTTGATCTGGTGTTACAGTACCATCTTTGCCAACAAGTAAAAGCAAACTGTCATTCAATTCATCATCCTTAATATCAGTAACCTTAACAACACTGTGAGCCATGTTATTCGTTTATTATCTAAAACATGTTTATAAATAAACCAAAACCTACATTGGAACACAGAATCTGTCATATCCCTCTTTGAAAGGTAATTATTGGTATCAATAAAAATAACGTTTTACACTTTTATAGCTGCAATTTCTACAAAAGGGCAAGGAAAAGTAAGGTTATACGCATTTATTTTTCAAACAAATAACAGAAACAAGTTCTTGCTGGTTTATTTTTATTAATAACAATTATAAAAAAAAGTTATGACAGCTTCAGTGTGTGAAAGTGTACGTTAACATGCAAATAGAAAATTAAGTAGTCAGAAAGGTTCCTTTATTTCATTACAAGAAGAAGTAACTATATCTAGGTGTAAAATATGTAACATGAAGTGGATGATTATCAATAATTATAGTAAGTAACAATTATGTACCCCAAAAAATAAAATTAAACTAATTAAAAAACACGTTTCTTTGATTATGGAGATGTATAATCAATTACACTTGTTTGTTTATTGATCGTTATGTGGCCACGTATGTCCTATAACCACTTCACTTTTAATTTCACATGTTTGATAGTCACTTAAAATGTTAAATAACGATGAATACATCACAGTAATATAGTTTTACTTATAAATACGATAATTTGTTAAATAATCCGTACACTTCCATTTTGTTAAACAGTAACGCTGCGAATTGTCAAATGTCAGAAGCTGTAGGAAATGTAGAGACTGTTTTTATTACCTACATGTAATCAACTAAATTAGAACAAACGTTGATAGATGGTAAAAAAAGTAAAAAATATAAAGTAGAATGAAGTTATATACTGAGTTCCCTGAGTTCATTGGTAGAATCGGTAGAATGTATTCCATTGTCAAAACGATTTTCTGAACATATTTTAGGCCTTTTAGGGTGTTCTGTGCAAAGCATCATAATAGGAATGAGCACTTCGATCTAAAATTCATATGTATCTGTGTGTTGTGTGTGTGTGTGTACTCTATGAATCTGACTTCAACCCACAGCTTCAACCTATCCATTTTATTGAATTCTGTTCATCGTAATCATAGAAAATATATAATAAGGTCGTAATCAATTATTAACGCCAGGAAAACAATATACGTGTTAAGTATGTATAGTGTGGATCATGTACCGGATTTCGTTATGTTTTAAATTATTTACCAAAATAATAAAATATGCTCCAGTAGGTATTCTCTGATGTATATTTTATGGCCATTCTATTGAATCTTAATGCTGCTGTATAATTTTGCAATATCTACTGCAATTGCTAAAATATGCTGCTGGTCAATAGTTGAAGCAAATTCCACTGCCAGTTTTAAACGTATTTTTAACTTCATTCAAGGTAAACTTCATATTGTAAATAATTTGTAATAGGTCCTTTTCGTTAATTTAATTTAATTCAATACATTCGCGGTTCAGCGAATCGACCATTTATGACATTAGATGTAAGGAATTGCTCTGTGACTTGGGTTACGTTCAGTCAATGGTCCGACCGATAAATCGTTCAGCTGATTAAAATTTTAATATTCGAATTCTTAGTTGTTGTGAAAATTGATCAGGATTTGAAATATAGGACTCATGATTATAATAGTTCAATATCATGGGCGACCTAGTTGCCTAAAATTAATTTATTCATTTTTACATATTTGCTTATAATACTCTTTTATATATTGTTTTTTGTATTTTCATTATTGAAATATCTACTGTTCACTGGAAATTATTAAAATGAAATAAGCTCTGCTTCTTTAGGAAATTTATATTTACAAGGAAACAGAACTGAAGCAGACAGAAAAGACTTTCAACCTACGAGCAAAGAGACAGACTTTTTGCTCGTAGCTTTCAACTATCATTGAAATAAACATTCATTTAGAAATTGTAACTGAAGAATTTACTAACAGTCGGAGTGATCGTCGTTGATCATATCATAATCTTAAGGTCATGATACGAACTCTGTGAATTGCTTAATATTTCGGAAATACAAAAGGTATGTATTTTTAATCTGTACTCCTTTGGCTTATATTTTTTATTTAGCTCGCCTAACACGAATATGAATTGATTTCAATTCCTGAATATCTAAAATAATTGTTACCTTGTCATGTGTATTATGATATTTATTAGTACAAAAATTGAAATGGCAGAAACCTATGAAATATTGTTTATTGTTCTTCTGCGAGGATCAAAACAAACAAATCACAAATTACAAAATGAGTGTTTATTATTTCATTAAGCATCATGAAACATGTAATTTAACAAAATTATTGTCATAATTCCACTTATTATTGGTTTTATTAAAGTTTCACTAGTTTTAGCCCTTTTATTGCTTTGTTTTTATATATGTATTTCGAATTTTTTTCAAATACTAAACAAAACAAGTGATTAACAATTCAATGAAGCTGATCTGCTGAACAAGTTGCTGAAAATAATCTGGTAGAGCTTAAGGAGTGAAGGGAGAACTGCATGAATATCTCACCTTAATCTCAAGTGAGATTAAATGGAATATTCTCAACGTTATGTTAATGGGAACAAGTGAATATAATCACTCTATAACACAAATAAATAATCACAGCTTACCTAAAGCTCTAAACGAAGGTCGACTAGTTTTTCCTTGTGTAAAGGTGTATTATATTCTGTTATAAAGCTTTTCTATGATTGATTAAAATTTTAGTTTTTATATATGAAATATGACCTAAGAGTTTAAGAAGATATAATTATTTGGATTATTTGTATCAAAATGTAGAAAACCAAAATTGGAAAATGGTAAAGTTCATGTTTTAACCTCAAAGCACATTGTTTTTATATTTATTTTAATGTTGTCTAACATACAAAACGATTCCTTTTAACTTACTGAAGTTTATTTCTTAATATTAGTAACTTGAATGCCTGTGTTAGCTGTGGACAGGTAGCTACAATTAAATGAAGGAGGATAATTTGATAAGTCCTGTTTCCTCGACTTTCTATTTTTAGAAAGCCATTTCTATGTATTTATGGTGATATTTTTGTGAAGAAAACCTGAAGTGCATGTATATAATATGAATTTCGAAACTAACAGAAATGAATATATATCTTCTAATGTTAACTATAATTTGGTAACTTCTATACCAGTGTTTGACTCGTGCGAATTTAGTTATAATGATTTTATGGAAAGATTCATGTTTCCAAATATACCATGTATAATACGTAATATTACTAATAAGTGGGAGTCACATAGACTCTGGCTAAAGGATGGTAAACTAAATTTTGATTATCTGTCTGAAAAATATGGTCAAAGTATTGTTACCATTTATAATTGTTCAGAAAGATACTACAATTCTCAAAAAACTCGAGAAAGTACTTTTGATGAATACCTAAATTATTGGAGTTGTTGCATGGTAAATGACAGAATTCTATCACTTGATTATCTAAAAGATTGGCACCTAAAATTAAATAATGAACATGATAACTTTTATGAAGTGCCAATATATTTTGCTTCAGATTGGTTAAATGAATATTATAAGGAATCTTTAAATGATGATTATCGCTTTGTATATATGGGCCCAAAGGGTACTTGGTAAGTATATTAAATCTCTAAAGTTATCTCTAAAGCTCATGTTTTAGGACGCCCTTTCATGCAGATGTATTTACATCATTTAGCTGGTCAGTGAATGTCTGCGGAAGAAAAAGGTGGCTCTTCTTCCCTCCAGGTGAGGAAGAGTTCCTGAAAGATGCCCTTGGTAATTTGCCATATGATGTAACTAAATTAACACACTCCAGAAAATATTTTGATATTGTGCAAAATTCTGGCGAAGCAATTTTTGTTCCATCTGGCTGGCATCACCAGGTTTGGAATCTGGAAGACACCATTTCTGTAAACCATAACTGGATTAATTCATGCAATATAATGACAATGTGGACTTCAATGATAAATAATTTAAAACTGATTCGTAAAGAAGTAGATGATTGTAAGGATATGGAGGACTTTGAAGAGCACTGTCAAATTATGCTTAATGCATCTTTTGGAATAAACTTTTACAAATTTTTTGATTTCATTAAGTTTATAGCAATATCGAGGATTAATATTTTTAAAGGAAATAAGTCACGAGTTTTATTTCATGGACATACGATAGGTCAGAACCATATTATTGTTGACTTAAAAGCTATAAAAAATATATTGGAGACATTTGCTAGCTGTGATGATGTAAATAGTTTATCGTATTTTAAAAATAATGATGAAATTATTAATTTATTGGAGAAAATTTCGAATATATTATAACCTACAAGTTATATGAAATAGGTGTTTTATTCAATAATTTTTCAAGTGATTCTACTTCAGGGAACTAAAAGTTTTATTACAATAATATGTCTACAAGAACGTGTCAATAGGAACCAAAAAGTGTATAAAACCTCCCTTATCTCAAATTTCATTCACATTCCATATAAAATGAACATTTTATTTTAATGATTTAAACATTTATCATTTTGGAGGAAGTTAACGACTTCACTTATTTAGGAAGTAATATAAATTGGGATGGAAGAAGCGATAAAGATATAAAACAAAGAATAGCGCAGGGTCGAGCAGCTTTTAACAAAAAGAAAGCACTTTTATGTAGGGGTAGCAAGTGGGAAGAAATTAGAAGCTTTTGAGATGTGGTGTTACCGAAGAATGATGAAAATACCGTGGACTGATAGGGTTAGAAACGAAGAAGTATTAGAGAAAGTCGACGAGAAAAGAAGTATGTGGAAAAACATAAAGGAGAGAAGAGATAGAATGGTAGGCCACTTGCTGAGAGATGGGGGAATAGTCCGCGATATTTTGGAGGCAGAAATAGGAGTGAAGAAAGGCAGAGGTAGGCCTAAATTAGACTACTACTCGCAAATAGTAAGGGATGTAGGTTGTAGCACAATTAGCGAAATGCGTAGGTTAGCACAAGATAGGAGAAGCTGGAGGTTAGCGTCCAACCAGTCTTAGGACTGATGACCTCATGATGATGAAACATTTATCAGTTACCACTCTACAAAGCAAAAAAGTATATCTGAAAATAAAATAATTTTGTGAACAATTGTATTACTTAAGAATGAATATAAAATTTACTATTAAATCATTCTAAATGGCATTTAATGACTGCCTGTAGGTGTGGTGTAGATTTCAATTTTTGGTTGCATATAGACTACTTAGAATATAGAATTTGGGGAAACTAATTTAAAATTATTCTGATGGCTGATGATTAATTTAGAAAATCGCAAATTTTTGTAGAGAGTATGAACAGCCATTCAATTTCCTAAAGCAGAAAATTCAGTTTTATATTTAAAATCATTTATTTTAAATATATGCATATGTATTAATGCACTAACAATGAGTATTTAAAATGATGAAGTATTTATTTCACATACATATATAAAAACGTATTTACTATTTTGTTTAGATATCTCTCAAATTACTCATCTTTGTTCACACCAATAATAAACTACAAATTTCTATTTTACCATTCTAAAAGTTTTTGAGTAGAGAGAGCTGTGTGAAGAAAATACTATTCTTTATACATCTACAAACTTGAAAATGTATAAAATAATATAGTAAAAATGAACTAAAGTATATAAGGAAATATTTTATTGCTTAGATATAGCTGTAATAACTAATTTTTATTATATCAAAATAGTAATACTCTACAAGAAATAATGTATTTTACGCTTTTATAAGGCTTGTGAGTTGATAATGAGAGGTGTGAAGACGAGAGTATTAAATGCAGATTTTTTAAATTTACAGCTTTTTCATAATATATAAAATATAAATTTGAAAAACATTTTACAAGCTGCAATTTACTACGATTCAAAAAATATTTTGAATTTGGAATTGATGTAACTTCAAATCAACTTATCAGCAACTTCAATAATTCCAAAGATAAATTGAAAACCAAAAAGAAATTAGTCGCTAAGGCTGTAACCAATTGCGTGGGGCAAGCCAAAGACTGATTGAACCAATTGAGCACATAAAAACAAAATTTTTATATTATGGAACAATAAAAATATTCTGTTACTGAATATGGTTTTTAAATTGCAAGAAGTCTAGGAGTACCGCAAATAAATATAATAAAGGATTTTATTATTCCGAAGCCCAGAGGGCGTGTAGTTTGTTCAAGGAATGTCCATGGGATGCTTGTAATTTTACTAAATGCTATTGTGATCCAATGGATGTGTTCTCCTTTGGGAAATAATGATATTCTGTGTATATCATTGAAAAATAATGTAATGAGACCTTAATAAAATAAGACTCGATAGTCTCCTTAAATATAGGCAAAAATTAATACATTTTAGAGGTATATTCATGCTCAATAGATGACGCAATAATTTTGGGACAGCACAGTTAATTCGCATATTAATTCATTATTGTCTAAGTTTAAGAGCAATGTAACAAAATTGCTTCACTATGGTTCTTCTCAATTTGTATGAGGACATTTACCTCATACAATGTTCTCAAGACATCAGGCATCGAATACATTTCACTGATGATTCTTCATAATCAATTTTGATATTCTTCTTATGCCTTCTAATTCATAAAGAAGTGTTTCAAGATTTCTATCAGAAACTTTGATTTTTCTTGTTAACTTCTTATCTGATTTTACTCATTTGTATTTGAATGGAAGTTGCATATTATAACCAGATAGTATTAACTGTATTATTTGTTAACATACTCTAATAATGAAGTATAAACCCGGACCACCCATGTGATACTTCTCAGCTGAATTTTCCATTTGAAATATATTTTATTCAAAAGTAAGTAAAATTAGGCCTATACATATATACCTATGTTACATAACCTGGTTTTAGTATTTAATTGTGTAATGTTAAAAATAAATAAAAATTGAAAATAATGTTGATTATATTCTATATATGTAGATATTTTTATAATGTGTGCTTTTAGAGGGATATAAAATGTATGAATTGTATTTAACCAGCGATATTCATTGGAGGATCATTTAAAATCGAGGACAACACATTTAAAATCACCAGTAACTTCGTGCTATTTTCAACGGCTTTCGAGATATTGTCAATTTTTTTCCGAATGGTGGATGTCCTTACAAATCAACGTATCAATACCGTTTTTATTTTTACGTTTTCGATTTGCTTTAATTTAATTTTCGTTTTGTCAAGGCCGTTTTAGTTTTTATTTCAAATATATTGGAATAAATAGAGAAAGAAAGAAAATAGAAAACTGACAAACGGCAATATGTTTCAAATTCTTTAGTGGTAGTATTGTTGAATAAAAAATAAGGCTACCCAGTGAAGATATTTAGGAAATTTAATGAAGGACAATTCTTGACGCATATTTACTCTGTTTTTATTTTTCGGGGCAAAATGGTAGATGTACTTATAGAATGCAGGTAATGGTACGAGAAGTAACATCCAGTATATGATTTTCAATAGAAACGATAAAAAGTGGTCAGTTTACCTTTCTCAATATGCGTATCAAATTTAATGTCATCTCATCCCGGGAAGAGATGCACAAAAAGTTTAAAAATCAACACCCGGTAGGTACTTCTTTTGAGTTCTATCAATTGTCAAAGTTCTACAAAATACTGACTCTGTTCTTTGTACCATTGAGAAAGAATATACTGAGAGACTTTCTATACGTTTCCCTTTCTATACGTAAAATGTAGGCACTAATGAATTAATTTCTGAGTTAAGTAAGCTATTAGCATCAAAATAGGGACCATTTGGAGACCAATAGCATAATTAACTTTAAAAACATATGTAATCAATTTGCACCCTTAAAATTAGTTCAGTGTTTATATTTTAGAGGAATGTTTCGAATGTGTCGCATTACAGTATTTCTCAATGGTACATATTCGGACAACCCATGAATAAAAGAAAAATTTTAATTTTACAGGTGGTCACTTAAAAATGGTCGTCATACTCTACCGGTGTATCGCTGGGGATACACCGGGACAGGTAGAGCAAATTTGGCGTCTTTCAGGTTTGGGATTTTAAGCCTTGTTCCAGCGGTTTGTTGCTTGACGAGCATACTCAGATTTGTGGTCTGTCATTTTCTAACCGCAAGTCGTTCCCATGGCGCGGACAGGCTCGTGGCTTAGCGAATCTCGAACGGCCACTAGTGGTCCTTTGCGTTATTAAATTTTTATCATAGTGAACACCAACATCCTGTAAATCGCCATCAAATTTGTTTTCTTCTTTGTTTAGCTCTATTAAAGGACACTCAACACTGATGCTCCCTTGAATTAGTTTCCAAGTATCATATATTTTGTTTCTATCTTTCTGGTCAACATTTTGTAGGTTCCAGATAGAAGATTCTCCCTCGTACAAGTCCGAAAATTCCATAATAACTTCATTTGACAATTCCATAATTATCCCAAATCACCCACTGAAAACGTCCAAAGAACTTTAAGAATAAATCTGCAGAACTGCAATACATAACAGATCGTGGGAACGGGTGTTCGAGCTGTCTTGAGGCTTGTCAGCTGTCGAGCCCCAAGCCTTTGATGTCCAAGTATTTACCGACAATACACGGGAGAGACCAAGCCACATCTAGCAACAACGAGTCTTTACGTTTCCACGGCGTGAGGTATGACAAACTTCAGACCAGGCTCGTCAAGCCACACGCCCCGTGGGATTTAGGCTTTAGACATAAACATTTGTAGTGCACTAGTACTTTTTATAAATTGTTGAATTGAATATTAATATTGGAAAATGCAACAAAACCAGGTGAATGGGATCCATTAGAACAACAGTTTGTAAAATATACATATTTAAAAGAAAACAAAAATGTAACACAATAGCTCACTCACAAAAATGAAAAAAATTTTTGTTTCTTGTTCCTGGCAAGCACAAGAATTCGATAAATGCCCATGTTTTAAAACCTGCTGTAAAATTTAACCACATACCTACTTTAATTAGTTTACAACATTTAGACTGAAACCAGACAGGAATTTCTTATTTAAAATTTAATCACGTCGATTCCCACACCGTGTCATTGGTTAAAAATCGTAGCTGACCCACCGGACGTTAAAGATAAACAAATATATATAATCATATAAATCGCATAAATTACAAAATTACTATCTTGCGGCAGCCCATTAATAAATATTCGAGGACGAGGGCCTTGATCTTGGGTTAACAAAAATTTCCAGTTTGTGTTCGCAAAGATATAAAACTTTTTTCTTGCGAAACTAAAAATAGAAGTAGGCAGTTACCTTTAAAAATACCGTGCCAATTTATAACGAAGGCTATACTTACTTAGCTGTAATTAAAAAGATGGTTTCGTCCATTCGAATTCTCGCATAGAAGGTAGAAGGTAGGCTTATACGGGGTGATTTTAAATATTACTCTTAATTTCTTTACAATTTGTATTATATGTAGGTATATTATTTTTCTTGATCGCTATCGACATATATTTATTATTGCTACCCGCATAAATTTATGTAGGGTGATGTGGACATACATGGCTCCACATACACCTATTGACATTGACAGCCGTGATGGTATTTGTATACTATATTAGTTTTAAGTTTTGTAAATATTAGAAAGTAGAAACCCTTGTATATTATACTAGTACTCGGAACCAGGACACATCTGTTCCTTAGGGGTAAAAATGCGATTATCTCAGGCAATAAATTTCCATTTTTATTGCTGTAGCCATACACTTGTCAAAACCCTTGCAGAGTAGGTTAATGGTTTATGATAAGCGTGGCGTCTGGTAAAAACTGCACTAGACTATCGGTTTTTGGCATAAGTTTGTCAGTTAGTCAATTCCCGCATCTCGCCTCAAAAGATCGGCTGCTCTTTTGGTACTAGCTTGCTCGCTTTTTAATTTATCCAGATAAACGTAGCAATAGCAATAACATAACCACTAGTATCATTTCACTAAACGCACCCCGAAGACCGCCATTTATGGAAACCATTTGTGGAATGAATTATCTTTAAGAGAAGGAAATAAAATATGTTTAAATGAAGCATAACTTTCGGATTATGAAAGTTAAATTTGTGGAAATACAGTAGAGTTCCAGCAATCCGGACGCTCGTCATGCAGCAAGTCCTGTTATAACCACATGTCGTCGGTATCCATATCATCCACATTCAAGAAGTCACTTATCATCGATCTGTAGCGCTCGTCGTTGACGGTTATGGCGATGCCAGTTTCGTTTTGGAAGAAGCATAGACCGATGATCCCGCCAGACCAAAATCGGCACCAAACAGTGACTCTCTTGGGATAAATCTGGTACTGGTGTATCTCGTGTGGATTGGTATCGTCCCAAATCCGACAATTTTGCTTGTTCACATTTCCATTCATCCAAAAATGGGCCTCGTTGCTGAAGATGATTCTTTTTGGCGAAATTTGGGTCAACTTCCAACTGCTTCAGAGTCCAATTAGCGAACACATGGTGTTGTCTATGGTCGTTTACCTTAAGTTCCTGAGTCAGCTGGATTTTATATGGATAAAGACCCAAGTTCCGACGCAAAATTCGCCATGTTGAGGTCGCAGAAAGGCCAAGTTGTTGTGAACGACGGGTCTTTCTGTACACTCTCATGCCCAGCAGCGATGTTTTCAGCAGACCTTGCGTTTCGGTGACGTACGGGTGTTAGCTGATTATTTATCAAACTGGTTGCTTCGAATATGGCCACCAAACGTCGAATAGTCGACTCGGTGGGACGGTTGACAGACGTTGTTTTAACAACATGGTTGCTATAACCTAACAAATTACGAACGTCCCTATTGAAAGACCCTGTCTGTATATTACTATTTATTAACCAAAACATTATCTTTATATATAATGATTATTTATGCCAATGTTTGTTCTCTTAGGTCTTTCAGTTTCAAAGTTGAAGGGCTTAGACACGCACTGTAAAAAATACTAATCACGATATTAATAACCAGATTGAACAAAAAGTTACATATATCATATAAATTTAATTTAAAATATTCTTATTTAATGTATAGCGAATTTACAGGACAATTAAGAGGTGCAATTTATCCGCACCATGTTGCGAGGTAATACACCTCGCTTGGAACATTTGTTTTATACCACTGATATTTTTATTAATAATATTCCCATTTAGTTAAATACTTACCAGGCAATAGTACTTAAAAGTTAACGTACCACGATTAAAAAGAATACTGTATTTTTTGTAAGATGTTTAATCAGTCATGACTTAAATTATGTTTTAATATTCCAACGACAGATTTATGAGGTTGTTTTCTGTCTGTCCACTCTGAATAAACATTCATGAAAACATTTTAACCATATCTTATTTTTCATAAACTTCAAAAGCCATTTTAAAAATAAAAATTAACACAACTTTATGGGTGCTTGGAAATACAAAACAAATATGGACAGGCGATAAGGTATGACATTATAGCGAACACCGTCAGAGTAGCGTCATTAAAATAGACGAATGATATCCACCTACCAAGCAAAAACTATTAAGTACAGAAAAAAGTGAATGAATTATTTCTATATCTTTAAAAAGGGAAAACATTCTACAATGATGATGGCTAGTTATTTGGTTAACTAAAAATGAACTGACCTCACTACTTAAAGTGTTTTTTAAATTTGTGGTTTTCGTTTAGGTTCATAAACAACAAATGTATCAACTATTATTACATCTATATAACTAGTAAAAGCAGAAAAAGGTATGAGGTAACAGAAAAAATATATTTTCGTCATAATGTCTCAAGAGAAAAAAATCGATCGATATCTGGTTCATATATTTTATAGTTGACGAAATTTCCTTAATAATATAAAAGTAATTCTATGTACAAAGCCAGTTCATATTATGATACCGAAGTGCTTCATTCCAGAGGCGGCGCCGGCGTTTTACGTTGCTTTGCTATACGATACATGTGCAGGCACTTAATAATATTAACAAACTACAGTGTTAATCTGATCAATCGAGAACAATACCGGATTTTTTTTTTAAATAAAGTTTTTTTTTGTAAATATAATACATATGACTTTTAGAAAAGTGTGTTTTAAATAATAATTTCAAGCGATTAAGAGGGGCACTTCTTACAGCAGTGTTCCAATATATCGTAAAATGTGTTTTGAATGAGTGCGACATACTGATTTTTTTTACATAACAACATAATGCTCTCTGTATTTTTAAATATTGCCTTTGCATTTACATTTTGAATGCCACGTAAATTATATAAATCATGTTTTGATTTTCAAATTTTATCAGAGTGTTGTGAAATAATCCAACTTAATGCTATTGTTTTAAATAATAATATTTAATTTTCTATTGCACAGAAAATCTGAGAGATAAAAACTATGAAGAACTATTCCTGCTTACTGTACTCGTTTTATAATGAATTGTCCTTGAGTGTAGAATGTGCAAACGAAATAAAAAAGAGTATTAATTTTAGACAAAAAACACTTTTAATCTTCAAGATAAAATTATTTTAACAAAAATTCGTTAGTTTTATTGCGATCGCATTAGCATTTTTGTAGCTGTAACAACTATTTTTCTTTAAGATCAAATTAAAAATGACTATGTTAATTGAAATTGACAAAACTAGAATAGTAGATACTACTGGACACATAGATCTACAATGTCCACATGAAGCTGCGTACAGTAGTTACGAATGAACTACACTCGATAAAAGCCTTCTTTTAGATTCCCTGGGTCCCCCAATATTTGGCATGAGGCTCCTTAGGGCAGTTGCAGTCTTTTCCGCCTTCGTTATGACTTTATTCACATGTTCAGCGAAGGTTAGTTTCGCATCCAAGCAAATGCCCAGGTACTTTATTGTTCTTTTTGGTTGTACAGTCATACCTTGCACTATAAACTGGATAGGTGCTATCTTCTTCTTCCATGTAAGGAGTGCTGCCTCCGTTTTCTCCGGTGCCAATTTGAGCCTCTTGTCATCCATCCAATTGACAACCTTTGTAGCGCTGCATTAGCGGTGTTTATAAGGTTTTCTTCTCCTTTGGCAACAACCACGGCTACATTGTCTGCGAAGCCTATTGAAGTGACCCCATCTGGTTGCTGCAATCGTAGTAAGGGGTCGTACTGGATGTTCCAGAGTATTGGTCTCAGGATTGATCCCTGCGGTACTCCGCTGTTGACTTGTTTGGATTTAAGCCTCTCCCTCTAATACTGTTCATCTAGCTGAAATTGTATTAACTAATCTACCGTTTCGAGGCTGGTTAATAAATTTAGAGATACGAGACATGTAAAACATGCTTTAAAACCAATATACATCAAATCATCAACAAACTAAAGTAAAGCTTTAAATGTAACACTTGTAATTATGAATAATCCAAACCAGTCGTATATTGAGAATTAATAATTCCAAACAATTCAAGGTACTTCATCTACATTATGGACCTTGAAAATACCCTATATAGAACAGTGCAGTTTTGTGGAAATATGATCGGTATGGCAAATGCTAACCAATACTTTTCTAGTAACATACTTTTTTTCAAAAAGCCTATATTTTGCCTAAACGAATTTATAAATAGACATACCTACCACTACTAGTCGAGTGAAAATCCTCATTAGATGATGGAATATTACACACACAATCCATTAAACTTGGTTAGAGGTTTATTAGTTAACAGTACTAATAAATCCGTCAACAAATTATTGGTCCATACTTTATACAAGCAAATTTTCGAACAGATATTTACCTAAACCTTTTGCACGATCTGCTCTATCTAATATTGTAAATTTATGATCATAATTGCAATATTTAATTCAAACAAGATGATGCCAGACGGCAAAAGTTGATGTTCGCTGATATTTATGTCGGATATTTCTGGGTAGTTAGACTGGACGAAGACAGACAACACAAAGTACGGTATACATCAGTACCTAAATATCATTTTCTAAGGATCCAAATCAATATAAATCTAATGGTGACAAATCGGGTGATCGTCAATCAATTAGTCGTCGGCTACTTTATTGACAGCCAATCGATCCTCAGAGACCCTTCTACAGAGATCAAGATCAAGATAGAAAAGACGTGGGCTGCCTTCGGAATAAGTTATTCCGAAGTCATGACCATAAGCTGGTACTTAGAACACGAATGCTGAGATGCTATGTCTTCCCCGTCCTCTTATAAGGCCCCGGAAGAAGGAGAACATCTCGGTTAAAGAACTTAAGGCAATGGTTTAACGAAACAACTGTACAACTTCTCCGCTCAGCAGTTAGTAAAGTTATGATAGCTAACATGATCCAGTCTATGATCGCTAACGATCGATAACGGTCAAACCACTCCAAGAAGAAGAATAAATCGATCCTCAGCATTCAGAAATAATGATGTACCTTCAGAAAGGCAATTGACGATAAATTGAAAAAAGGCATAAACCACTGAACTGACATGGCCAAGGTTGACACGGTTTCCAACTAATGTGACAAAGGAAAGTCACTATGAATAAATAAACCTCCAACTTCTAAATATTCCTAGGTAAAACGCAGTTTACTTTAATTTTCAGAAACTTGGACAGAAAAATAATGTGAATGTGTCATAAATTTACTTTTTCCATAAACATATGCACGTTTATCATCACTTTTCCTTTCATTTTTAACATGTCTGTTTTAAGTAAAAAGTTATTAATGTACTTTAATTCCTAACATCTATGGATCGAGTAATCATTCATGGCTTGATTACTGATGATATACCGATGAAAGCACCAACTGCTACTATGTGATTGTAGTTTCAATAGAATATAAATAAGTTTTAATAAGTTTTAAAATGTATTTTTGTGTGACGTCACCTTCAATCAGTCTGGATATCTGTATATCCTCCAACTTTTTTATTTTTATATATTATTTATTTACGTGTTACTTGACGAGTCACCACTGGTCCATACATGAACTGAATAGTGACGAACTCGTGTTTTCGTCGCTTTTTGGGTTAACGCAATCGAAAATACACAATAGCCTAGGGCCATAATTATCATTTCGTGTTCCAGCAAACATTCGCAAAGTCGTTAAACTCTGCCTCACGATCTTAAAAATCCTCCTTACAGTAACGAGCGTGGTAATAATTTATATCAATAGACCTATAATTGGATATATCTCTAAACTATTATAACGTGTATTCACGCGTTCTTTGTGATAGAACATTAGATACGCACAAATTTAAATTTTAAACTAAATAATTTATTTAACTAATCAATGTCTTCGAGCCAAATTTTGAAGTTACTTAAGTTCATGTAGTTTTCAGTCAACTAAAAACAAACGATTTTACCTATTAACTATTTACGTATTATCAACTACAGGTAAATTTTTAGCAAATTCGAACTCGACAGGAGTAAATTTCATTGACATTGTTTCTTTCCTATCACTTGTTTCCATGAGTCCTTCTCTACCACCACCGACAACATTTTTTTACTAAAAACAACAGATTTCAGAAAATAACTGAAAGGCAATTGGAATGTCGGTGAGTTTAAACACTCGGAATATTATGTCTTGGTAATATTTTAATATTAATATTATTTTATTTTTGCAATTCTGTTAAAACCTGGATAAGCTTACTTCACCTGTTTGGATTAAAATAAAATTGTTAGTTAAATTAATGGAAATAATAGATAAAAATAGTAAAATTGTGTGAAAAGAACAAATCGAAATTATAAGGCAATATCTGAAGCCATGATAAACCTTGTACGTTTTCAAGAACTTAAATTTAGACGTGATGTATCCACGGTCAACTAAACTGTAGCTAATTATAAAGAAAGTGGTAAACTAAAGATTTACTAATGTCTAGATGTTTAAAGGTAGAAGATATTTCATTACAAGCAGGAGATAATGACATATAATAGAATATAATTAAAAATTATTTTTATTATACTTATTCAGTCCATATTGATTCTTTAATATGCAAACAGATTTTTACTTTTCCGCACTTAACTATACCAGAGCGGAAAAGTAACGTAATCGTGTAAAGAAACGTAAAAAAAATTTATTAGCGTTTATTTTTCGTTTTTCGGCCTAAAAACAAAAAAAAATGGTAAAATTTTGTCTGTGTGCGTGTGTCGTTTTCGTCGGCATTAAAATTTCTTGTTAGCACGATCACTCAATTAAATCGTGTCAGATCGATCGGGTTTCGACTGATTCTGATTAGGCATCATTACCAGACGACATCTATTGATTTTAAGGTGGATACACACCACCCTATCCATGGGTCATGAGGAAGCACGGTGGTGGACTATTTGAAAAAAGTAAAACTGTCGCATAAAACACATATTCTGCATTTATGTGTTGGTTTATTTTTTCTCGGGCACTCAATTTCAAGGTAGAGATGTTCTACGTGCGGAAAAGTCCGTTTTAAGGTTTTAAAACTGTTTATATTCTCTGCAAGGTGGAATTTATTTATGTTCAGTTGACTACGAGTGTCGTTTGCTCTTCTGCAAATTTTTGATGAAACGTTGTGATGAAAACTCAAATGTCTAGTTTAATATTATTCTCTCTGCGAATATTATTTCCTCTGTATTCAAATGTCAACTAAATAACGATTTAGTCACGAATTAAAGAATTAATTTTTAGATGATTTAGACATTTTTTATGTGGGTTGCTTAAAAACGTACAAATGACGTAATGTCATTTTGTATCGGAGTAGTAATGATGGGTTATTAATATATATTAAGTTTGAGGTTTTTTTAATGGTATTAGGGTAGGACAAAGTATAATTTAATGGCCTGCAGATCATTAGATATTACACCCTTTTACGTTTTTTGGAGTAGCAAGACCTGCCGATTTGCCAAACAATAATATATAAACTAATAATTTATTTCTTAAATGCAGAAACTTAGTGGTTAACTGGACTGTCAATAAGACATTTTTTTCTGATGTATGATCCGTTGATTTCTGATATTTTAGTTTTTTTATTGAAAAATACTTTTTTTATGCAATTATAATAACCTAAATTCTAGCCTCACTACATCCAACCCATACATGATGTTATGAGTAACAATAACTGTGAAAGTAATTAATTAGACTGTCAATAAGACATCTATATTTACTAAACGGCTGCTCTCGTGTGTGTGTCACGAAATGTTTAGTTCGATGTACGAAATGCTTTTTGTTCGAATTTCGGCATTTTGATAAAATCAATATAGTAAATCGATCCTTGCGAACAACGTGGTAATTTTTGTTTTTTGATCTGAAGCCTCTAAAGGCATGCTCCGGAGGTGCCCTCGATATGAGCGAGGGGGCGGTGCAATATTATTGCGATTTACTTACTTGTATTATATTATTTTCCTATCGATTTCGTTGTTTTAGTTTCTTAGTTGAAAATTATTTCAACCATTTGTTGAAATAATTCATTCATTTATTCTTTTATGTAATTGTGACTTTAGCTTACCTACTCCTAACTCATACATGATTTTATATATCATGTATGGGTTTGACGCAATGTAACTACAGAAGTGGTTAATTGGACTATCTATTTTATATCTTACATTCCACTATATAGGTATATGAAAGTTGTAGAGTTATGTAAAAAATTGTCTCTTTGCTTATGATAGAATGAAGTACTTGACATAATTGTGTTTGTTATGTTTATCTAAGTAAATTATATACTATCTTTTGTATTTATTTGTCACTTGTGTTAAACTATTCTCGTTTCTTGGGCCACTGTGTAAAATTAAGGTGAGTTGTCTAGTGCATTTTAGAAATTACCATGGGCTCCACCTGTATCACAATGCCTAAATTTTGCACTCGTATCTTTTATGCATATCTCCGCTAAAAACATCAAAATATAACTATATAAATGCTTGATACTTGATAATTTTTAGGAAAATATTTTCATTGTGTTTGATTTTGCCTAATTTACGGAAATACTCGAGAAATGAGTTATCCTTCAAATAACTACTGACTATTCATTTCATCGCTATTTTCCAAATAAAAAACTTTCTTATCTTGCCGATAAACGATACAGTCTACCTGAGACTAGCCATAAAACAAGCCACGGTATGAGATAAGAGCCGTTTGGGATTTTTTATTTGGCAAATAGTGATGAAATAAACTATACCTGCTTCGAAATTTCTTACTTAACTCTGCAAGTAAATATAGTACTCTCTACAAGTTGTAGTTGATGAATTGTCATCTATTTATCAATGCAGGAGTAACTCAGCGATGAATAATATTACCAACAATAATTTTATTACTACACGTAACTTAAATACATTATACAAACAGTTCAGGTCCAGGAATTGTCTGAAACAATTCCAAATGTGTATACCTGTAATCTTATGTGGATCTTAGAGAAGTAAAACAAACATACGAATAAATCTATTTTTAAATCCAAGAATTCCTCTTTTAAACTCATTATATTATGATGACACGACGAATACCATTATCTAAGTTGTAGGTGTATCAATTTTTCAAGTATGAATTACTAATTTACGCCTACTTTAAGTGTAACACGTCAAAACCTGTGCCCGAGGAACATGCGCCTTTTACAAACCAGTTTTTCAGAGGATTAATTTTATCAAAGAACATTGTAATAACAAATCCGTGTTTGGCTGCTTTGATTAATAGACCAAATGAATCGGGTAGGATGATTCGTATTATCCCCTAACTGTACACATAGACGTGGTATGAAAGTTTTAAAAAAGGGCTATGTTAGTCGGTACTTGCTGAAATTATTTCAGCAGTCAATTTATAAATGGATGAATTAAAGCAGCTACCATAATTTGTATCGTAGCAAAAGAAATTCAGTAACATATAAGTCGGAAATCGACTTATATGTTAGGAACCACCAAACCGCCAAGCGGTTATCAAAGTAGTTCCCGAATAGCAAATCTATTACATAATCGCTCTAAGAAACAACTACTCCTCAGGCTAAAGCCCCGCCAGGCATTGAATTATACCTAGAAGCGATCCCCGACCCCTTTCTCGTGTTTCTGCACGATCAGATAAGGTTTCAAAAAATAAAACCCGCCACAGGTAGGATTCGACATTTGTCCCGGATCGGAACCGAACGACATACAGCTGTTTCGAACTTATTAGTTCTCATCAGTGCCGTACACGGTACGCCGATTCAGGACAAATGCCGAATGAACTTTATGGCGTATACATCTTTATCGATACGATCTCTGTCAGTAACATATAAGTCGGAAATCGAGAAAGGAACCACCAAACCGCCAAGCGGTTATCAAAGTAGTTCCCGAATAGCAAAACTATTACATAATCGCTCTAGGAAAAAACTACTCCTCGGGCTAAATCCCCGAAAAATAAGTTCGAAACAGCTGTATGTCGTTCGGTTCCGATCCGGGACAAATGTCGAATCCTACCTGTGGCGGGTTTTATTTTTTGAAACCTTATCCGATCGTGCAGAAACACGAGAAAGGGGTCGAGGATCGCTTCTGGGTATAATTCAATGCCTGGCGGGGCTTTAGCCCGAGGAGTAGTTGTTTCCTATAGCGATAATGTAATAGCTCGATTTCCGACTTATATGTTACTGACAGAGATCGTATCGATAAAGATGTATACGCCATAAAGTTCATTCGGCATTTGCCCTGAATCGGCGTACCGTGTACGGCACTGATGAGAACTAATAAGTTCGAAACAGCTGTATGTCGTTCGGTTCCGATCCGGGACAAATGTCGAGTCCTACCTGTGGCGGGTTTTATTTTTGAATCAAAGGAAATTGTCAAAACGTGGGATAAATCATCAGATCTGTGCCAACCAAACTGTCGTCTCACAAACCTTTCTCAGTCCTTTAAACGGTGGGGAATAGAACACACAAGCACTTAGTTCAAGAAGGTACCTCGTATGGTAAGTATACCGATAACTCTAACACAGACAAAGGAATAGAAGCAGAAATCCATGGCAAGTTTCCTATGAATGATACATTTCATTGTGGTGAGACCTTACGGAATTCCATGAACAAGTCTTTGCTCTGGGTGCATATGGTAGAGACAATATTAAGAGACATGCAATTAAAAATATTTCCATATTTATTAGGCAATCCTTCAAGCAATTTTATCATACCAAGTTCGATCACAACTGATATGGGAATGCCTATTAGATTTCCTAGTGTTGGTTAACCACAATAAACTTAACTTCAATTTGGTGCCAGGGCACAATACGTAACGAAAGGACCAAGTATTTGGTATTACTAAGGCTTCCGTTCCGAAGTCACTATTTGATTGGGTATGGCTATACACCGAAGAAATTAGAATTGACACAGACATGATGATTTGCAAGGTATCGCAATCATTACAAATTCTGCGGTTGGACTGAAATACAGTTAACTCCTGTCTAGGTTACTAATTAGTTACTGGGGTCTAAGGAAACACTTACATGGGATGGGTCTATTCAGGAGGATGGAGGATGTTAAACTTAAAACTGTAAAATTTTGCAAGATAATCCTCAGGTGAGTGAAATAATAAGTTCAAAAATATCCTCATTAGTCTACCAGGCAACTGGTAGAATAATAAGGTAAAATGGCGTTTTTCTTCCTTGAAAATATACCTGATAAATTACGATTTTTTGATAATGATGATACCTGCAGCAAAAAATAAAACATACATCATACTTAGGTAGCATTTAATTGTGAATTACACATCATTTGAATTCTGAAACACCAGTTAGAAATATCTAATTATATATTACATTACTAGAATTCCTATTTTAAATTTTTGCACGGTTTAGGTAAGTGTAATTTGCCAAACCAATAAGAATGGATAATTCAAGAGCAAAGTATTTTCAGTAATAATTATAGAATATTTTTAGCACACCAATAATATCACTATTATTTATAATGATGTGTTGTTTCCGTTCTCGCATCTTTGGTCCGCAACCTGTTGATCTTTTAAGTTTCAGAGATATTAGCAATGTTAACATGACTTTTGTATTATTGAAATACGGCATGTGAAGATGGCTGTCTTGAAAATTTACCGACAGCCGCTCTTTGCTATAAAAAATACCCAATAAAATGTCAAGGGTCTAATAATATCCACTTTATGTAAATTTCGACCAATTAAAATTATTTCGAGTTTAAAAGCTTCACTTTGTCTGGCCATGTCTGCATTATGGCATAAATGGACTAAAAAGGAATTTTAGAATGATTTACTGATTCATATATAAAAATATTTTTGAGGTATGCAAGAGATATATTTATTAGGTTATTTTCCAATTCTTGAATTTATTTTAAGTTATAGTTTCTATAACTTTATTATAAGTTATAGTTTGTCCAATACTGGACTTTTCTAGTTTTAAATATATCTATATTTGAATAAGAAAAAAATTTGGAAAGAATGTAAATGCAAGATGTAATACGTCTTACATAATATATAACTTATTTACTAGCAATATAATATGGTATTCATCTATTATAAGTATCCATATTTAAATATATATATATATATATATATATATATATATATATATATATATATATATATATATATATATATATATATATATATATATATATAGAGTGATAGATTCCAACAATTAAACCTGCCAACAATAATCCATTAGTTTACTATATATGTATTTGTTGTAACGTAATGGAAAGGATAGTATTTGATCAACTGAAATATTTTTCAATATTTTTTAACATATGTAGTTGTATATGCTCAATATTGCTTTCTTCCGGATCATTAGGCATCTACAAATTTAATTTCGTGACAATTTTTTCAATTTTCGGACATCGACTATTGATAGACAGTATCTTGTAGACGTATTTTATCTTGACTTTTCTCTTCGAAGGCACTCTCTCAATGTCAAACTCTTTGACATTGACGATTTCGTGTTTTCTCTTTTCTCTTTAACGCCTTCATCATATGTTTGAAGATCTATTAGTGTATAATCATAAAGACGTAAGATGTGGTATCAAGATGCTCTCCTCCTCAAGAACTTAACAGAAAAAGTTACCTAGTTACTCATAAGATTTTCTGAAAGAAGGAATTCCATTAGGAAAGGGATATAATACGTTTTGAGGTAGCAATAAGATAGATATAAAGCAATATCAAATATAATTCAGGAATTAAGAGATGTTTAAATGAAAATCAAAAAAAGACAATGAATGCAGTGGCAAAATAATGTAAATACATAACAACTTATAAGTATCTCCAGGATAAAAAAGAAAACAAAATTAATGTTACCGTAAGATAGAACATTATTTATTTTAGCAGACATATGTATCTAAATATATGTAACTTCTAGGAAAGTTAACCACCGCACCGTAAGGATACTGTACATCAAACATCATTTGTTAACTTAAAATCTGTTCTGTAACTCTACAACCTCATAGACAACTCCCACTGTCTTGTACTATTTGACACGAACCCTCTTGGGCTTGTTTGATTATATTATTACTACAATGAAAAATTATTATTTACTTGAATTTTAACAAGGCGCCTCCAGCATCGATATGTCAACGCGCATGCAAGATTGACATTTGCTGAAGCAACTTGTGTCGTGCATCTATATTGACGGTTATATAATGTGAACTCCCAATAATTGTGATTAGCTGCTATCGACCTCTAGCTGTTTAATTGGCAATATTGTGTAGAAAGCTATAATTTTGAGTTTGGTTTTCTTGAGACTTCTAAGGATGAGCATGTTAATATTGAATAATTTTAGGGATATGAATAATCTCTCTAAATAATATTCTTAGTAAATAAATACAAAATAATAAAATTTCAATTTGTAAGAAAACGAACTCTTCAAAAGAAATTATTAATGTTTAGAATATTTGAAAATTAATTTTGTTGAATTTTGTTGAACAACTACGAGTAATACTGGCTGAAAAATAAAATTACAGTTGAGGGCGTTTTAACTTATAAATAAAACTGTGTAAAGCGACAAAAATAACCAACGTCATTATCTGTTAACTCAATAGAGGGTTTCTAGGTTTCATGATTTTTCGTCAATATATGTTTCGTTTGTACTGAAAATTATAATATTGTTTTGTACGTTATTGTAAAATCGATTGACTCCGGTAAATCAATTCAAATACTGTAAATCGATTCTTTTAAGGAATCAAAACTGCAACAGTGAGAATGATGCGAGAAGTGCGGTTATATTCAAGTGGGTTCAGGGATCATATCATTAGAATTCAACGGCTTATTGAAACCTGGAAATGGTCAATATGCTACGCTGATTTTTTAGGTGAACGAGATTACACTCCGAAATATATACAGGGAGAAATATCTTTAGCAAACGCAATTTTGTGAGGATTTTCAGGATATCTGTAGAGAATGGAAATATTGTGCCAATCCTTTTTGATGTAATTGAAAATTGAAGAAGTTCCTCACACGAGTACGAGAAGAATAAGTATCCGGCTACATATCTATTACCCGCGGAGGATTTAAGTTTTACTGCCACCAAATTTACCACGACGATAACTTTGTCATGGGTACAGCAAAGATGTGAACAAGATCTAAATTTTTTCATTTTGTGGTGAATGATGAGGGATTTCCTAGAGAGAAAATTATAGAGATAATTCACGAGCTGTATAAGAGACGAATAACAATTTGTGTTAAATTATTAATCTCGGGCAGGGGTTGTTGACGACGTTCTGATTATACCATCCATATTGTTTCTGTAAATTTTGATGTGCCTAATATGCGAAGTCAAGTGGTGTCATACAAAGTAATATGAGATGAGGTTATGTGAAATGTAAAGGTACTTCAATTTTTGTTTGATAAGTTTGGAGTTTAGATTTTCTTAACTATTCCATTTGCTGTTCTATTTTATTAATATTATCATTTTCAGTCGTAAAAATGTTTTTACTCTTAACGTGGAACAATATATTTTTTTATTTCATTGTAATTGAAAATGATATGTTGTATTTCTAATATAATTTGCTATTTTCTTTATTTCTATTCATCTTTTACATCTCACTGGCAAGTATTGGGAGAACATTTTATTAGTTGTATACAGTATTATGAATGGCTTAGACTTTTTAGTCTGTAACTTACAAGTCGGAAATCGAGAAAGGAACCACCAAACTGCGAAGCGGTTATCAAGTGGTTCCGGAATAGCAAGGCTATTGCATAATCGCTATAGGAAGCGACTACTCCTCGGGCTAAAGCCCCGCCAGGCATTGAATTATACCTAACAATGATCCTCGACCCTTTTCTCGTATTTCTTCACGACCAGAGCTTTTCTTTTGAAAAGGGACCCCGTCACGGATAGGATTCGACATTTGTCTCGGTTGGAATCCGAACGACACACAGCTGTCTCGAACTTACTGTCAGTGCCGTACACGGTACGCCGATCCAGGGCAAATGCCGAAACAAATCCGTGGAGTTTTCATCTAAATCGATAAGACCTATATCTGTAACTTAGATGTTATCGATTTAGATGAAAACCCCAGGATTTGTTTCGGCATTTGTTCTGGATCGGCGTACCGTGTACGGCACTGATGACAACTAATAAGTTCGAAGCAGCTGTCTGTCATTTAGATTCCATCCGGGACAAATGTCGAATCCTACCCGAGCCGGGTCCCTTTAAAAAAAAGCTCTGGTCGTGCAGAAACATGAGAAAGCGGTCGAGGATCGTTGTTAGGTATAATTCAATGTCTGGCGTGGCTTTAGCCCGAGAAGTAGTTGTTTCCTACAGCGATTATGTAATAGCCTTACTATTCGGGAACCACTTGATAACCGTTTCGCGGTTTGGTTGTTCCCTTCTCGATTTCCGACTTGTAAGTTACAGACATAGATCTTATCGATTTAGATGAAAACCCCACGGATTTGTTTCGGCATTTGTCCTGAATCGGCATACCGTGTACGGCATTGATGAGAACTAATAAGTTCGGAACAGCTGTCTGTCGTTCGGACAAATTTCGAATCCTACCCGTGGCGGGGTCCCTTTTCAAAAAAAAAAAAAAACTAGACTTTTTAAACCAGGTAGACCGTCAATCGATGAACATCCTATGCCTGGATAAACTTCAAACATCAACAAATATGTGATTATGCGAAAAAGGTTCCTGCTGTGATTATTTAAAATCATCGATTAACTGTGCGAGAAGTTTCCGAGGAAGTGTGTATTAGCATTGCATCCTGCCATATAGTTTTAACCGATAAATTTGAGATGAATCGTATGTCAAGTGAAACATTTGTTTCAAGTTTGTTAACTCTCGATCTTGAACGTGCAAATGATGAAGAGAACCTTTTAAAAACAATTACAACATGAAATGAGATATGAATGTGTGGATATGATGTTGAAACCAACACAATCATCACAGTGGGTGAAGAAATTGAAACTCCGCCTGCAAAAAGAAACCCAAACGAGCGCTCCATCAAAGTTATGCTGATACTTTTCTTCGATTAAAAATGTATTGTGTGTTACTTCACGTGGTCAAACAATCTGTAATGAGTTTTATTTGGAAAATTTAAAGCATTTTCTGGACGCTGTGAGACGAAAGAGACTTCAATTGTGGGCAAGCAGGCCTTAGGTGTTGCACCACGATAACGTGCCGCATACTCGTCACTGCTTCAGGATTATCTAGTGAAAAGTAAGACAACAGTTCTACTCCAACTACCTTACTCGTCAGATTTATTCATCCCCAGCAATTTTTTTTATTATCTCCAAAGTCGAAATTAACCTTGAAGTAGCATGGTTTTCAGTCCACAGAGGAAATAGAAGAAGATGCGACAAGCGACCTGCATGCTATTCAAAGAAACAAGTTCCAAGATACTTTCCAGAAGTGTAAAATACGTTCGCAGCAGTGCCGGTGTATAGCCAGATTACTTTGAGGAAGATCATGTTTAATTGTTTGAAGCTAAGTACTATAATAAAGTTTTCATGGCACAAGTTCGGTCTTCTATTGAACATACCTTATATTACAATATAATTACAAATATATAGTTTCGATCACATTTGATGCAGAAGATTAAGCTCAAGGTTGTCTCAAGTATTATAGTCGTCAAGTTTTTCAAACGAAATTCTATCATAAATATTCCAAGGCTTTGCTGAAATTTACATAATATTATTTATATGCCTTCGGCAATGTCGTTCGATTATCTTCGTCTAGTTATTCTCGTTAGTTCTTTGGTAAGCATCACCACGTGGACGAAAATCCACAGTTGCATGCCCAGCGAGATTATTTATACATATATACATACATAAAATAGTACTTTAATAGCTCTATGGTGTAATTTACTTCATAAAAGCTTCATACAGTAGGTGACAAAATAAAAAATTTGACATAAAAACACAACAAATACACAATGGTTTTTATAATATAATAATAATGTTTGTAATATAAATTATATTAAAATATTAAAATTGAATATTACAATAACAATTAAATTATTTCGAAATAATTAACAAATAGTAAAAATCACTTTAAACGTAGGTAATAATTATTGATAAAGCGTCTATACCGGCAAGCTGCAACAGAGATGGACTAATAATTGATGCATTGCTGATGTCCGTTTCTATAACAGCGATATTGCCACCACATGTTACACAGAGGCCTGTTATGAGTTTCATCTCATCGCTGTTTTGACTACGCGGCCTTGCGAGTCAGGTCATGTGTTGAATTTCTGTGTTTTTATTTGTGCGATAACATTAGAGCTAACATGGTACGATATGAAACATGCAGATAATAAAAGACCGTTTCCCTTTAGTTAATGAGTTAATAGAAAATATGAGTAAAAAAAATGTTGTAAGAGCGCATCGGAGAAATATGTACGTTTAGAGCAGCTCTGACAGACATGGCTCCTGAATCATTTATCACAAGATGGGGTACTCGGTTAGAAGCTGTAGCTTATTATGATGAGCTACATTTTGAGGAATTAAAACGTATTATCTAGGTTTGATCCCAATGAAAGCAAAGTAACCATACACACAGTATAGAACTTACTGCAACTACAAAGCATACGAGATGATGTCCATTATATGATATTAATAGGAAATAATCTTAACTATTCCAATAAATAAACAGAAAACACTTGACTTATCGTTACAATTACAGTTTATGGTATTGGAAACTTAAACAAAAAGTAAACAACACATGTGAAGTCAGTACTCTCATTAAAAAGAACTGCAAGATGTAAGTATTTACGAAAAATCCAGGATACAGCCGTTTGGAATACATGTGTTCATTTCTAAAGGATACACTTTAAGAGTTACCTCCTATTTTACTAAAATATGGTCCATATATTGGGATTTCAAGAGAAGCGATATGACCTCTGGCGACCGAATGCTGAAATAATCTCTAGTACATGATTTCCCAACCTCACTTTTTGGTCGTGTTATTTTCGATATTTTACAGCATACAGCATACAGCTATTTTCCTGTGTTATTGTTGTGTGTTTATTAAAATTATTGTTATTGTTGTTATCGTTAATTGTTGTTATATTTATTATCCTTTTACACTATTATAGTTTTTGTGACTGAGAAATTGGATTGTTCTGTCGGCTACGTCTGGTATACTATACATAGTATATATAGTATACTTATAATAACAAGCACCTACTTATTTGTTATTATAAGTATTTTTAATGTACAATATCCTTATTTTAGAACGAACTGTCCAAATTAGAGGAGAAATTAAAAACAATTGACCTGCGCCTGATCAAATAAGAAGGGGAAAAGTATAAAGCAGTGCCGATTAAAGATGTCTGAAATGTGTTTCTCCAAACTTTCGAACCATTACTGTTGTTTTCCTCAATGCCATACCTAGGCCAAAAAGGACCCTGAAAAGAAAATGAGTTTTCATCTTTTTCCTAAAGAAATTTCAGGAAAAGTCAAGTTTAAATCCGGAATGGGAAAAGAGTTAGTGGATCGAAGAAAAGCCTGGATAATTAGACTACACATTGGCAAGCCTGTGACCAAATTTATGAAAGTTTGCTCTGTACACTTCAAGACAGAAGATTATTTTAATAAAGGTAGGTCCATGTGGTCAATCTGAAGTTGTCGAAAGTAACACTGAGGCTGCAGAGAAATGGCAACCAACTTAATGTGAGAAGATCTACAATCTGTTCTGCCATGTAAAATAATGTGACCAGCATTTAAAACTTCTTCTCCTTCAACCACACATCTGGCATTTATATTTCCACCAACATAGTTAATGTACTCTATTAAACTTAGTTTTATTAGAGTTATTTGGGCCATGTTCATTCTAAAATAACAATATTTTACATTAAAAATATTTTCTAATCAAAAGTGATAATACCTGAGAGTAGATAAGCAAAGCGGGTACGGGACCGGAAGTGCCGTGACAGCGAAGTGGATGGCATGTGTCCATCGGGAGTGTCCATTGTGCACCCTCTGGTCATTGTTGTCGGAGTCTTCGGCCTCTGGGTCGTCGGTGGGGGTCGGGGTCGGGTGGGGGCGGGAGAGGTAGGCCTGCGGTGCGCGGTTTTAACGGAAATCCACATCCTGTAACACGTATGTGATATACAAAGATATGTATACATAGGCGGGGTACTAGGTAATAAAACTTAGGATATTTAATAAAATTTAATAATAATATAAATATAAATATATTTCTTTCTACAAATAGAAAAATAACCTATGATTTTTCGTATAATAACATTTTTTGGAGAAGTATTTTTAGTTGTTCATATAAAGATAAGTTTGGACAATCAATATTAAAAATACTTAAATTAATTTTACCGCTATTTTGCAGTGATCCTGTGAATTCACTATATTCAAAGTATCGACCATCTTGGAAGAAATATAATAGTCCATTAGTGTATCTAAAAACGCCATTCATATTGGGAGGAATACCTTTAAAGTCGCGAGATACGTAACCATAACTTTTTGCTTGCATTGAGGTTTCATCTATTTCGACATATAAATTATCTTCAAAAAATAAGAATGTTTTTCCTGTATAAGTATTTACAGCTCCTACTAATTTATGTTCGAACGGAAGTTGGAAATGTTTCATATCAATTTGTTTGCGAATTTGATAACTCGGATAGGTAATAAAATATATTTGATTATTTACAAATAAAACTATTTCATCATTAGGTCGTTGGTATACAGCCGTTATCGAGTTAAATTTGGTTCCTATATGTAAAACGTTACGTATGTTTAAACATTGTGTTGTAATATTACGTGTTTCGAGGTTCATTATCCATAACCACGTTTTATAAAATATATATAAATTTTTATTCATGACTAAAAATGATAATTTCTTGACATCTATGGTACATAAATCTTTAGTTTGTTTGGGTTCATTTTGAAGAATTTTCGATGTCGGCTTTTCGATTAATTTTGTGTGAGGGGTTGTTGGATTTTTATTAAACGTTGTTCGAGGAGTTATAGCTGATTTTGTAGATGTAACTGGAGACCCATATAAGAATTGAATTCCGGTTATGTCATCTGATGACAATTTGGTAGTGTTATAAAACGGATACATAACTGACGTATTAACATCAGAATGATGTAATCCTAAAGTGTGACCAATTTCATGTACTAAAACTGAATATAAATTTGTTGACGTCGTCGAGGAAGGTTCATCAATTTTTAAATCCCATTGTTCTCTTGAATCTAAATGGATTTCGAGGCATGTATCTTTATTTGGAAAAAAAGCATGTCCTAAAACTCCCCCCCCCTCCCCATCAAAAGGCCAAGGACATTTATCTTTAAAACATTTACTATGTCCTTTATGCCAAGAAATTTCATTAGACTTAGTCATAGATATAATTATATCCGGGTTGTGATAGTTATACTCAAAACTCAAGCTACATACATCCTGCCAGGTTTGAAATGCATTTTTTGCTATATTTTTCATTTGCACATCTGCCGGTGAAAAATACCACCCAATTTTACGTTTCGTCCATTTGTCTCGATGTATTGCGAAAGTGTTGTCCGAAATACCACAACGAGGCGTTTCCATTAATTGTAAAGTTTCCATGTTAGGCTTTCCATCTGTCGGTAAGTTGTAGGTTAATTGAAAGTTCATTAAAGCCTCCTCTTTCTGCTCCTCTGTCACATCTGTTAAATCAGTCTCGGACAACGTTAGGTATCCATATTTTTGCAGATACCCAACAAAATCTTGAGCATGACATAAATAAAATAAAAAGCATGTTTACTATTCGACAGCTCTTATACAACTATATACATCAACATGAATTTCATATCTTTATAGGAAAAAGAGCATCGAATTTGAACCAATGACCTATGGATGTCTTATTTCCACTACCACCGCTCTACCAACTGAGCTATTGAATATAATTTGAGGAAAATAAAACAAAAATATAATTTTATAAAATTTATTATAATTTAAATTTTTATAGGGACATTATAGTAGCTTCTAACTGCTGATTACAAGTCATACATTTTTTAACCTTAAACCCACATTCACCACATACATTTTGATGATGACATGGAAGAAATGTTGTGTTAATTTTATTCACAAAACAAACCTTACAATATTTTGTATTATCTTTACACAGCTTGAAAATTTGCAGCAACAGGTAGAGCAACCTTACTTTATAGGCAAAACTGCCTACAGAATCCTCTGGAGCTGAATATGGAAATATCTGAATATGGGCGTTCATTGTGGTTATGTTTTAACAATACACCCGATACTCTTCTGTCCAAGCCTAATGAGACACTTTACGAGAAGTATAGATGTACACACGGTTATATAGTAGATTAATGCTGATAGTGGGTCTTGTGGATTTGGCTTTTCATTAGCAATAGGTGGACATGCTTCATTCATTTGTTTCCAACCTGTATCACCTACGGTGTTATCTTGAAACCGTATCCGAAACTTGTATTGGATTGTTCCGTTCAACAGGGGGGCGACAAGCGTAGGCACATTATTATTAGCGGCATATGGCGTCATTCTTATCCAAGTTGATGGCCAGCTATCATTTTTACTTCCGTTATTATCAAAACATACTAGAACTTCACGTGAATTATACGGTTGATGTATATATAGAAAATTGCTAAATATCGCTTGCAATATTATAAAATGAGAACTTAACATTACCATTTTCGATTTAAGACTGACATGTATCACACTGATCACTTAATTTATATTGGATATTAGTACTTTTACACTAAATCATGATACAGTGTATAGTTTTACTCTCCTACTTTTGATGGGGCTATTATTTCTGCGCAATCTCAGTAGGTTTTTAAATACTTTTTCTTCCCATAACGCTACACTAGGATCCCATTTAGTTATACATAAATTGGAAAAACTATTGAACATATTCTGCTTATCTTCATACAATCTTATATCTTCTTTTAATAGTTTAAACTTACTAACATACTCTTCTAACCTCACTTTATATAAGTTATACACATCCATTATTAAAAAAAATCAAAACACACAACTGGTTTCAACGCATGTGAGGAGAATACTGTTACTGAAGATTAACTAAACCTAAAATTATAATCAAAGTAATAAATAAGGTAGTGGGGAAGATCATTAAAACGTGGTGATATTAGATATATTTATTTTGGTATACAAGAATATAACCAATTATACAATTGTGTACAATTCTTTACACTACAATAAGCTTTAGAAGTATAATGATTAAAACAATAAGGTATAGTTTTATTAAATAGAGGAGGCTGTTGAAAAGCTTCATTATTGATTAAACTCTCCACATTAACTATAGTAGGGATCGACAATGGGGATTCCTCTAATTCACATAATTTTCTCTGAAGAAATTCTTCTTTCTGATGACCCTTTACATACACCATATTAGCACTCCCATTTAGCAAGTGCTTACGTAATATATCATCAATCATATCATAATCTACACATCCATCATTATATTTTAACCCATGATGATAATGCTCCAAGTACTTTACTTGTTTCTTCAAGTCTCCGCTTAAGGAATTGAACGGAACTGGAGGCTTAAACAGATAGTGGGCACTTTGTTGAGCACTCATAAATGAAATTTCTTTCGGACAAAAATCCGGTAAATTAAAACCTTGAATATCGACAACTAAAAGCTGCATCTTAAAAGGTAAAACTAATACTGACTGAAATATATACCATACATCATTATTAGTTTATTTCCCCCTCTTCTTTAAAACGCATCTCTAACGGTTCCACCAAGCGGTAAGAATTCTAATACTCTATCGTGAATAATTATACAGCATACTCTAGTATTATCTGGGAAGACTGTGTTAGTTTCTATCTCTAATTTTATATCAACTGTACTTGGTTGTGTTGCAACATTTCTTTTTGAACAGTCGATAACAAATAAAGCATGAGTATTAAATCCAACAAAGTCCAACAAAGGCTCATCGTTTAATGCGAATATTTTAGAAAATTGTGTATACATGAGGAAAGCATCACCATATTTTCTAGTTGTAAAATCAAGTTCCATGTTTTCATACGGATAATATTCTGAGCTTAATTTTAAACTGATGTTGTATATGTTAATATTATCGAAGTATGAAATGTCGCTTTCTTTATTACCATTTCGATTTGTTTGAAAAGCTACAATTACATATCTCGGACTCTGCACATTATTACAAGTTTTTACCTGCCAGGTCTCTTTCTTAGCGCCTGTCTTTAGGCTAGGTAATTCATGATACTCCCATTGTCTAAACGGAATCAGTATAGGCTTATTGCTATTGATTCCCGATAACCAATTCAAACGTAGCACATCATTTAAAAATATATGTTTAACTTTCAGTTCAATGTTATCTATAGTCAACTCTCCCTCAGTATCAGCTTTCGATACTTTAAAACAATTGTTATCAGTTCTCGCTCGTATTAATCTGATTGTATGTTTTCCAAACATTACTCGCTTGTAATCGTGAAACAACCCAAGCAGATGGCTTAACGGTATTCGCATGAAAAACTTTGTAGTTGTAGGATCATAAGATACTAGCTGGCCACTAGGATAATTCCACCCAGCGATAGTTAACGCAGGATCGTCTTTACTATAGCAACAATATGCTTTTATCGCACTTACGGTGCCGGGGTCTCTTACTTTATCCAGCTCTCTATTATGTAATTCATAGCTAACAGATTCGAATAGGTAGGCGCCCGCATTATTAGTAAACTCGACTATACCAGTGCCTGCGATGTTCTTTGTCAAAGTTCCCTCGATACATAACGCTGCTTCGTACATTAGTAGTAAAACATCTTGTTGATTAATTGTGATTTCAATTTCATCACTATTTCTGAATGATTTAACGAAAGGTTGATATGTCCGAGTTTCTTCTCTGATAATGGAATCATCGAATTGAGGGTCGTTGTACAGCTGTAGTTCGTCTAACATTATAACCCAAAGATTTTAAGAATAAAATATTTGCTGGTGTTAAGGATGACGTAGTAACCTTCTGTTCCAAACGCTTAACTGGTACTGACTGTACTTTATCGGGGCTGTGAGCGTATATATACTTCTTTGAATTATTAATTATCAAGCCCATAACTTTTTTAATTCCAATCTCGCAATAATTTCCTCACCTCTAAAATTAACAGGTTCAGAGTTCTGATCCAATATGGTTAATGTAATATTATGTATATATCGCTTGTTGATTAACGGAAGAAATAACAGATTTCTCGGCTCGATGTCTATAGCGTATCCTGGATTAACAGATGGAGCAAATTCGAAAATCGTATGAGATGGTCTATTATTGTAGAATGCGCCGGAAGTAATGTTACAATCAATGTGTACTGTAACAACCTTTACTATCTGTACAGATAAATCTGATTGATGTAAAATATTCGGTTCCAAATTTTTCTCTGAGAAACCTAGTAATTTTCCTAGCGAATCCTTGGGTGTAAAGTTAATTTCGTGCTTGCTCTTGATTTCACACTTCAACGTATTGTTATTAGGTTTCAATGAAAAATAATCTTCAATATCAGATTCTTTCGTACCTTTTGGTATAACTTGCTTTCTCAGATATGATTCAATATCGGTTATTTCATAAGATCCCGTAGGGATGGCTACAACCTTTTCATGTGTCTCACCAAGTTCCCAGTAGTAGAGTTTATTATTTTTTCCTTCTTCAATATTAGGAATACTGTTGTAAGTATGAAAACCAATTAGAGCCAACCCGTAATCGTATTGAGGATCTAATTCTATTGGATTTTCGAAATTAATGGAGAGAACAGCACTCCGACCTCTTATTGTGAATATCTGAGACATAATGAATGCATCTCATCTAAATCAATCGCTTTTGTAGAGAAACTTTAAACATAAATGACCACAGTTCTTTGTATCATATTTTTGAAAACTATCAGAGTTATATAAAATTTTATATTTGTTACCGAAATAACGCACGAGTTCTACAGGAGGTTTTAATGCGCCGAAGCTATCGAAGTAAAGAACTTTATCATTAATTTTTTTATAGGCTACCCAATGTGTTCCAGGACCAGTTTGATCATCAAGGTTAATAATTGCGCTTTCGTATCTCCTAGGAGGGTTTTTAGGTAGTGAATCTCGCATAAAAACACCTCTGAAATGTGGAATTTTTAACTTTTTAGCATATTTTATTAAATCGATGTCGTAAAGAGGCCTAGATGATGAGGGTAGCCTTATAGGGAGTTTTTTTGTTTTTTCAAATATAAGCCATATCCTTTTCTATAAGGTTTTATGTAGAGTCCGGATCCTTTTTTCCCTAACGCTACTGCCTCTAAAACTTTATTGTGTCTCTCGTCTTCTTCCAATTTTTTCTTAGAGTTTTTAGCATCTATTACGGTCTTCGCCACTGCAGCAGCTCCTCCCGACAGAGCTCCTAATGCACTTAAGCCAGCAAAAATTGGTAGTAAAGGTAGTATACCCCCAGTCTTGGGCAATGGTATGATGCGTGGAATATTAATATTTTTTCTACCACCGTCCTTTACTACCTGTCTCGCTGCTCTTAAAGCTAAAGTAGCGTTTTTACGTAAACTGTTTTTATCTGATGTTTTAGTTAATTTTTTAACGCCGCTGACTACACCATTTTGAAAATTTATTTTACGATTTTTATGTCGACGATTACGGATACCCAAACCCATTTTCCTTTTGGCTTTCATGACAGTAGTAACAAACCAGGCTGCTGCTTTTTCACCTAAACCAGCGTCCTTGGATTTTACTCTTTCCCAAGCACGTTGTTCGAGCTCGTAGTCGGCTTTGTGTTGGTCTTGTAAATTTAAACTTTTACTATACGCTATATCGTGCGCTCGGCAACTTCGGTCGAGTTCGTTAATTCCAGGATCTCCTCTTGCTAATCGTTCACGGAGTCGAGTATTTGGCCCGCAATATTGGTAAGAAGGGAGATGAAGCTCCCGTTTCGTTAATTTACTGATAAACGAATGTGCACCACCACCGCCGCCACCTTGTTTCAACCACAACATCTGATGGAACAATGACACTAATTATGCTGTGGTACTGTATATAACCAACAATAAACTAATAAAATAAAGAGTTTACAATGCGTCTTACAAGACAGCAGGTGTCTCTTCCCGTAGAGAACTTGGATGCATTAACATCCGTCTCTGGGGAGGCCGTGAGTATTAATAAACATGGAACTTTATTTCCTAACACTGTAAGGGCTATTATATGTGGACCAAGTGGAGCTGGTAAAACCAATTTGTTGCTCAGCTTATTATTCAACCCAAATGGCTTGTGGTTTGAAAATGTATACGTTTATTCAAAGTCATTGTACCAACCTAAATATAAACTGCTTGAAGATGTAATTAAGAAAGTGAAGGGTGTAGGCTATTTTCCATACACAAATAATGATGGTGTAATCGATCCGTCCGAAGCTAAATCTAATTCAGTGTTTATTTTCGATGATGTTGCTTGCGATAAACAAGATAAAATTCGAGCATACTTTTGTATGGGGCGACATAAACTTGTTGACTGCTTTTATCTCTGTCAGACATATACCCGCATACCTAAGCATCTTATACGAGATAATTGTAATTGTATAGTGTTATTTAAGCAGGATAGAATGAATATGAGACACGTTTTCGATGATCACGTGACCCCAGATATGACTTTCGAAGAATTTGAAAAACTGTGTAGTGAATGTTGGCGAGATAAATACGGTGTGTTGGTAATAGTGAAAGATTTTGATTTAAATAAAGGACGTTATCGTAAAGGGTTTGATCAATATATAAATGTGAAATAAAGCAATATCTGTTAATACTAGTTCACTTGTTAATAGATGAAGACTTGTCACATTATAAATTATAAGGGTTGTAAAACTATAAGGTTGTACCGTACAAGGGCTATAAAACTACAAGGTTGTACCGTACAAGGGCTATAAAACTACAAGGTTGTACCGTGCAAGGGTTGTAAAACTACAAGGTTGTACCGTACAAGGGCTATAGAACTACAAGCAAGGGTTGTAAAACTACAAGGTTGTAAAATATGAAGTCTAAAAGAAATTTAGCTAAGTACAACCCCCCAAAGGTAGCATCACCCAACTTACAAAGGGAGAAACTATTAAAGAAAAAAATTTGTAACGCTTCGAAAGCTATAAGAACAAAGTATCTAGCTTTAAAGATGGGAAAGGCTGAGGAAGATGAAACCATAAGCAGGGTATTGAATCCTATTATAACACCGCTAGAAGATATTAGCAGGAAAGTATCTCACAGTAACATACCGACGACAACAACAACAACAACAGCAGCTCGCGTAAAACCGAAAAAAGTCTATGAAACGAAAAAGCCTTCTGCAAGCTTTTTACCGGAGGAAATGGTAGGTGAAGTATTTTCTGAAAAAGAACCTGATGAGCGTGCTACGGCTGATATTCAAGAAGAATATGAAACTTTACTGAATTACAGCGAGCCTGTTATACGTCAGTTTTTAGAGCAATTCCCACCTCTAGCGAGATATTATATAGAAGGGTTTTTTTCAGATCGAGATAAATTTGATGAAAATTATGGAGCACGTTTCGATTTTAAAACGAATAAATTATCGATCGGTAATAAAGAATTGCTTATAGGAGCTAATAATGAATTCATTATTGATGGTAGACCTTATACAGGAACTAAAGGTTTATATGAGTTAATATTTCTGAAAAAACCTATTGGATATAATGATGCAGATTTAAAGAATTATAAAGAAATTCTAGAAATAAGTAGCGCACACAAACGTAATTATGTACCTGAAGAACGGATAAAAGGAAATAGGTATTTTAAATATGTAAGTGTTATAAAACCTCTATTTTCGGATATTATAGGAAGAACTACTAGAATACAATCGCAATCTAGCATTCCAACATTTTTACCATCTACTCCTTCTTTGAGACGGCGTCAATCATATTCAACGCCACCACGAGGGGGGTTTGGTATGATGGTCTACAACGAAAAACCTATAGAGTACGTATATTGGGATGATGTGAATGAACTCGTTGATCGTTTAAAGCTATTAATAGCTTCAAAGTCTGCGGGTAATACGGATTCACATGATAATGAGATTGAATCCATAATTAGCGAACTTAAAGAAATTGGAGTGATTGCCTAAATCACTATCATTCTCACCATGAGTGTTGATAAGTTCGGTCGATCTATTTCATACACCAGTGATGGAGATACTCCACATTTATTTTCTCCATATAGACATGGATTCATATTTACCAATGATGGAAATATTGATGTCGAAAATTTAAAACTTTGTAACGTTCAACCTCCTACTCAGAATAACGATGTTGCTAATAAAAAATACGTAGATGACATCATAACAATGGAAAATACTAAAATATATGAAAAGTGTAAACAATATGTTGAAACAGATAATATAACGAGTGAGGCTACACGTAAGAAATACATTAATGATATTATATCAAAGTTAAAAGCAGATTTTGCTATAGCTTTTAACAATTTTGCTAATCAGTTTTACAATAGATTAGATGCCTCTGATAAAAAAATTAATGATATGGAACAAATATTAAAAGATATACCTCAACAGAAGATTATATTACTGACTTTAAACTCCGAAGTAGATAATATGAAAAAAATATTACAGGATGTGAGCAAGGAAATAAGGAATATAAAAAGTGAATATGTTATGAGTTCAGAATTAAATGAAAAAATTAAGATGCTGGTAAATGATAGAACAATGATAGTTAACGATTTATCACAAAAACATAACAATTTAAATACTAATGTAAATATAAACGCTTTAAATCTAGAGAAGATTTCCGAAACGCTAGTTCAAATGGAAAGTGATTTGAAAAATGTACAGCAACTTACAGAAAATGTTGAAAAAGGGAATTAAATCAATTTATATCTACAGCAGCAGTAAAACAAATAATGAGCTAATTTTACTTTTTAAAAATGAAGCGAAACCGATAAGTTACATCGTTTTAATTAAATAATTGTAGCATACATGATCATTATCAGTTGTAGTTTAACGTTCGATTGCTATCAACATGAGAGTAAAACATTGAAAAGAAAAAATTCAAGTTGTTAATGAGCTTCATAAGGCTATACGAAAAAATTTCAAACGTAGGCGTACCGTTATAAAAGGTCTGAATGATTTATGGCAAATAGACTTGGCTGAGATGGGTAATTATGCTCGTGAAAACAGAAATTTTAAGTATATTCTAGTAGTGATCGATTGTTTCTCAAAATTTGTTTGGACCAGACCTGTTAAAACTAAATCTGGGGAGGAAATAACGAAAATGCTTGCCGACATATTTGAGAAAAGTAGGAAACTCCCTAAAAACCTACAATCAGATCAAGGTAAAGAATTTTACAATATTCATTTTCAACATTTAATGAAACAACATAGCATCAATCACTATAACACATATAGCGTAAAGAAAGCTGCCATAGTTGAGAGAGTGATAAGAACTCTTAAAGAGAAATTATTCAAATACTTTAGCTTAAACGGTAAATATAGATGGTTAGATGTGCTTCCGGAAATAACTGATAATTACAACAAACAAAAACATAGTACAACTGGTGTGAAACCATGTGAGGTAAATAAGAAGAATGAAAAAGAAATTTTAAAATCCTCCTATAATCACATTAAGTTGGCGACAGGTTTGAGAAAATTTAAAGTTGGAGATATGGTTCGCATTAGTAAGGTTAAGCATGTATTTGAAAAAGGATATACCCCGAACTGGACTGTGGAATTATTCAAAGTTGTAAAAGTTCGTAACACTAACCCAATTACGTATATGTTGCAAGATGATAGAGGAGCGGAAATAAAAGGTGTATTTTATACTGAAGAACTACAGAAAGCTAAATACCCCGACATCTATCTAGTTGAAAAAGTATTACGTAGACGTGGTAACAAGGTTTTTGTTAAATGGCTAGGGCTTGATAATTCTCATAATAGTTGGTTGGATAATACAAATATGTTTTAGAATTTGTGTTTCGAATTATACGCATTTAAATGATAAAATGTTTCAGACCGCTTGTTGTAACTAAAATTGTATTGATTCTTATGAAAAATACACACAAATCTTTTGTTATGAGGGGCCTTTTGAAATACCGGAAACAAATTTAACTAGGGTTTGAGATAAAAACATAGATAAAAACATATATAAGCAGTACTTTAAGAATGATCATCATTAAAGTTAAAAAATGACTGAGTTAAACACTCCTAGTTCGAGTCCTACGTTCTCCGAAGAAGATTTCGATTTTAACCATGAAATTGATAAAATTACCGAGCGGTATAGACTAGCTGTACAAAATGAAGAAAAATATATATATGAAAATTCTTTTAGTGTAGATAACTCAATATATAAAATAATAACCGGTTTAAGTGAGGCAAGAAACTACATTCCGGCTGTAAGAATATTAATGACTACCAGTGAAATTATCAATAAAACTACTCATGTTTCCTTTAATGAAGAAGAATGGTGTGACTTTATTACTTACCTTAAGGAATTGTTTAATGAATATTTTAAAAATACTGAAACATCAGAGGAGGTGATTGAAATAAAATTTTCAAACAACACCCTCAGCACATCACCATTTATGGATAACAAAATGTTGAAGATAACTAATGGCTTTACCACCTTTTATCTATCTGAGAATACTACACAGGAGTTTATAAAAATTGATAAGCTTATTATATCTAATATGTATGTATTGCATAATTTAGATTTTGCTGGATTTTATAATAATTTTTTAAATGTTACTAATAATATATTATGTGAATCTAATTATGAGTTATGTTCAGAAAATGTTATGCAACATTTATGTGATTTATCACCATATTCTACTCACATGTATTGTATACGTGAATGTTTATTTGTAAATAGAAATAAGGTTCTGAATGATTTAGATAGAAAAATTCATATAAAACAGGTTTAAATAAATATAAATAAATTGATATATGTTGTTTTATTGTATGTAATACTATATTATAACAATATATGTAGTTAAGCTGCCATCCGAGTTTATTTCCACCCTCCTCACCAAATTGGTCCGTGCTGGTGGTGGTGGCGGTGGTGGTCGTGGTGGTGGTGTCAGTGCATGGTCCTCTTCATCGAGAACGCTTTAATAAAAAAAAAAAGAGAACTTTGTTAAAACTTGTTATAGACATGCATTTTTTAATTAATATATAGACACACCTACCATATATTTGGATCATTAATAATCACGCAGTGGAAAGGTGGCTCAGAGCTGTAAAGAAAATAATCATAAAATAACCATAATCATAAATTAATCATAAAAAATATTACCATTCGCCTAAAGGTATCACTTCCGGTTCCGGATATGGTGATGATATCATGGCCTCTTTACAAACTAAAAATTTGTTTTTATGGCTTCTGTGCCACTCTATGCTCCTGGCACAGAAACAAAATATTCTTTGACACACCGAACAGAATTTACTCTCATTCGGTGTATCGATGGGGAGGAGCATCGGAGGAGAGTCTGCTTCCTCAGTAAGACTATAATAAAGGAATTATATTTAAACTATGTCTGTTAATTTCTACTTTTATACACTTACTCATCCATTAATATATCATCTTCCTTATTCTCCCAATCATCACTGTCATCACCATCGACAGCGCTGGCTGGTGAATATGGATTCCTAGTGCAACTGAAATAAAAGTAATTTATAGTCAACTTTTAATACAATAGTAATTACAAATCACTTACTTATCTAAATCTATAAATATGGGTGACGAAAAATTACAATAGCAATACATATGCCCACATGTGGTGCATAGTTCTGCTACATCTCCCTCCTCCTCCATCAATAAGTCGCTATAATAAAAGACATTTTATTTAAACTTAAAACTTCACGTCACTTATCACAAATATTACACACATACACTTACTTTTCAAACAAATACCTCTCCACATCAAGAGGTGGAGTTAACCTGTTAGTTAATTCAATCAGTTGATTGTAGCTGTGAAGCATTTTTTCTTTCACTATTAGGTGTACTGGAAACTGAATGTAAGTAGACATGTTCTACTATTATATATATAACCAGAATCCCCCGCGAAAACAATATCTGGAGACCGGAAAAAAATTTAAAATGGACAAACTTGATAAGCATAACCCCAATCGAGTGATTACAAGAAACGTTAGTTGTGATAAAACTTTATAAAACCCACAAGTAGAGGAAATAGATTATTTTGAAAGGAAAGACCATGATGCATGAATGGCGGATGTGATAACACATTATCTGAGAACCACAAGCATAACAATAAAAATTAATTAGCACTGCTATCAAATACGCGCGCAGAACACATTGCGATAAATAATAGTTTGTTATAATAAAGTCATTTTAACTTTATACAAAGTAAATACCCCCAGATGCATTGAAGAGGTGCAGGTGTATAAATAGTAGATTGCACAACAAAAATTTCATAGTACTTTTCTAACATTAGACCCAACAAGTTGTGCTTGAAATCAACTCACATAACTGAAGTAAACAGTAAGTTTTGTAATTTTTTAAATATTTTATTTATTTTTTTTGTAATATTTTTGTACATTATTTTTTATTATATTTTAGTGAATCTAAGTAAAATTAACGAAGTAACGAATATCCGCAGGAAGAACATAATAAAATTAAAGGACTTACCGGAGAATATTCCCTTGCCCATTATTGGTGTAAAAATAGTCAACACAAAGTATGGAAAATCAGCGTTAACTGAACTCGAAGAAAGCGTAGTATTCTTACCGCAGCGAGCTGTACCTGCTATCGAAGAAAACATTCAAAACTTCGTACCGAAGAAATACTCATTAGTCTTCAAAGGACTAGTTGATTGCAACAAACCAAATAAAGCTGTGAACTTTGAAATACAGGAAACTAACCATTAAACTGTAAATTTTCGATTTTTATATTGCCCTAAGGTAAGGTATTTTAAAAGATATGTATGAAGATATTATTAATATTTTTCAAAAAGCTTTGATTGTACTTACACAAAATTCAAATATAATTGAAAAAGAACGATGGATTAAATTTGCTAAGAATAATATTAGATTACTTAATAGAGCTATTAAAAATGGTGATATTGTTCCTGGTACTCTTAAAAAATTTGAGTCAGCTCTAAAATATTTACGATATTTTCAAGCTAGAGTAAAAAATATTTTATTACCAAACCATATTGGGGAGGGCTTAAAAAAAGAAAAAAAACGGAGAAGTGATTGGGTTAAATGGGAAGATATTCAGTCTGCATTTAAAAATAGAATTCGAACCAGTATTATTTTAAATTTAAAACATAAAGATGTATCTAACTTTTTTAGTGATGCATTTTTTCTTTTCAAAACACGAATTAACAATGTTTTAAAATCAATGAATTTAATTAAAGTTAATGCAGTTTTTTGTTCAGAATTTATATTGAAAAAGGCTGATAACGAAATTTTAGAAATCAAGTTCTTTCCAACAAAAAATCATATTATTGATCGTGGTACAAATTTACGTGAATGGTTTGATACATTTGTTATCGATAAAATTAAAAATAAACTTGAAGAGTTTCAGGAATCCGGGAGCGGGGGAGCATTTTATAGTATAATTGGGTTAGAAATAAATATTAATAAGTATGAAGTAGGGTCTGGAGTATCATCATATATAAGGTTACCAGAAAAAATTGTTAGAAAACAGGCTTGTGTTAACATAAAAAATTATGATGATAACGCCTGTTTTGCGTGGGCGGTAGTATCTGCCCTACATCCAATTGAAAAACACTCTGATAGAACTTCTTCATATCCACATTTTTCAAATGTATTAAATTTAGAGGGAATAGAGTTTCCAATGACCATAAATCAAATTTCTAAATTTGAAAAAATTAATAATATTTCTGTTAACGTATTTGCTTTGGAGATGGATTCTAAAAATAATTTTAGCATCGTACCAGTTTGCCTTACAAAACATAAACTTAACAAACATGTTAATTTGCTCATTATTCAAAATTCATATTTACCAAAAAATGATTATAATGATGACGAAACTTTAGATATTTATAATGAAGATAATTTACAAACACAATATCATTATTGTTGGATTAAAAACTTATCAAGGCTAGTTTCAAAACAAATTGGTAAGCATAATAGAAAGTTATTTATTTGTGATAGATGTTTAAATTATTTCGTTACGCAAAACAATTTGGATGCTCATAGTATTTTTTGTGAACAACTAAATAACTGTAAGATTTCTTTTCCATCTGAAAAATTTATAACTTTTAAGAACTACTGTTATCAGGAAAAAGTACCTTTCGTTATTTATGCTGATTTTGAATCAATACTAATTCCTTTTAGCGAGAATCAAAACGTAGTTAAAAACACTAGTAGGTATCAAAAACATGAAGCCTACAGTGCTGGATATTTTTTAAAATGTTCCTATAATAATGATATCTCATATTATAAAAGTTACCGTGGAGATAATTGTACGGAATGGTTTGCTAATGAGATGGATGGTATTGCTAAATACGTTAATTCTATTTTGAAACATACAGAGCCCATGAATGTTAACGTTAGCCTGAAAGATGCTTCTTCTACTTGTCATATTTGTAAAAAATCATTTAAACCTAATGATAAAATAGTTAGAGATCACTCGCATATTACTGGCGATTTTAGAGGTTTTGCTCATTCCCAATGTAATCTGAATTATAAAAATTCATTTATAGTTCCTATTATCTTTCACAATTTATCTGGATATGATTCACACTTCCTAATAAGGGATTTGGCAAAACGAGACCGAGTAACTGTTTTACCAATTAATAAAGAAAAATATATTTCGTTTACTAAACATGATAAAGAAACAAATATTAAGTTTCGCTTCATCGACTCATTTCGATTCTTAAGCTTTTCACTAGAAAAATTAGCATCATTTCTCAATAAAGACAAACTAGTTAATCTTAAAAATGAATTTGCTAATTTAGATGCGGAAAAATTCGATTTACTTACAAGAAAAGGAGTGTTTCCTTATGATTATATTGACTCGCTTCAAAAATTAGATGAAACTAAGTTACCACAAATAGAAAACTTTTATAATCAGTTAAACGATGAAAATATTAGTGAAAAAGACTACATTCATGCGCAAAAAGTATGGACATCTTTTAATTGTCAAAATTTAGGCGAATATTCCGATTTATATTTAAAAACAGACATTATTCTTTTAGCTGATGTTTTCGAGCAATTTAGGCAAAGCTGTTTTGAACATTATAACCTTGATTGTGCTTTTTATCATACACTTCCGGGCTATACTTGGGACTGCATGCTTAAATATACGAAGGCGAAATTGGAAACGATACAGGATGTTGATATATTGTTATTCGTTGAAAGAGGTATAAGAGGCGGTGTTAGTCAGTGTAGCAATAGGTATTCCGTTGCTAATAATAAATATATGTCCAATTATAATTCAGATGAACCATCAAAATATCTAACGTATTTTGACGTTAATAATCTGTATGGGTGGGCTATGTGCCAAAATTTAGGGTACGGCGGATTTGAGTGGGTAAATAATTGCGACAATTTCAATGTTTCTGAAATATCTGACGATTCTCCTGAAGGGTACATACTTGAGGTAGATATAAAATATCCAGAATATCTCCATGATTTGCATCGCGATTTACCACTTTGTCCTGAACACCGAGTACCACCGGGATCAAACTTATCTAAATTGATGACCACTCTGTACAATAAAGAAAAGTATATTATACACTACAGAAACATAAAACAGTGTTTGAAGAACGGACTTATTCTGGAAAAAGTGCATCGCATCCTCAAATTTAAACAATCTGCATGGTTAAAACCGTATATCGATTTAAATACAAAACTAAGAGCTCTATCAAAAAATGATTTTGAGAAAAACTTATTTAAACTTTTAAATAATGCCGTTTTTGGGAAAACTATGGAGAATATACGGAAACATCGCATTGTAAAACTCATTTCTAAGTGGGAGGGTCGTTATAGTGCAAAAAATTTGATTTCGAGACCCAATTTCCATAGTACTACTATATTTGATGAAGATTTAATAGCTGTTGAAATGAAAAAAACTCATATTATTTTTAATAAACCTCTGTACATTGGTATGACCATTCTAGATATCTCAAAAACATGCATTTTTGATTTCCATTATGACTATATGTTAAAAAAATTTAGCCCAAATGTTTGTAAATTACTTTATACTGACACAGATAGTTTGATTTATGAACATACATGTAATGATATTTATGAAGAAGTTATTAAGAAAGATATTGAACATTTTGATACTAGTGATTATGCTCCAGACAATCTTTATAATATACCGCTGGTAAACAAAAAAGTTGTTGGCCTAATGAAAGATGAAAATAACGGTGCTATAATGACTCATTTCATAGGTTTACGTTCAAAAATGTATACTTTTTTGGTTCAGAAAAATGAAAAGAAAAAATGTATAAAAAAATCTAAGGGGGTAAAAAATGATATAATTAAAAATAAATTAACTTTTAATGATTATCTAGACTGTTTACTAAATAAAACAACTAAATATGCAACTCAAAGGAATATAATATCACATGCTCATAATGTTTATTCCATCAAACAAAATAAAGTAGCTTTAAATTCATCTGATAATAAACGATATTTGTTAAAAGGCTCTCATGACACCTTACCTTGGGGCCATTACTCTATAATGGATATTAATATTAAGTTACACTGATCAATGTATTTTTTTCAGCCTGCTAAATGTATATTTCATAGTTCTGTAATAAACATGTATTAAAATATTTTGTAACAGAGAGAAGTGTATTATAAACTTCTTTTTTATTATTTTGTATAACAAATCATTTAATAATACTTAATGGAATCTTTACCAGACCATGTTAATTTTATAAGTCTAATTTTTGTATTTGCTTTGGTAACCATTACTTTAAGATAATAAAAAATATATATATAACTTTATGTCTTTTTTTTATATAATGTTGGGGTTGGGTTTGGGTCTAATGTTAGAAAAATACTATGTAACATATTTAACAATAATAAAATTATAAAACTTTATTGTCTTTTTTTTTTTAATTTTTAATCTAACGCTCTCCAAACTGAGTTTTCTCAGTAATGTGTGGTAATTTTTCTTAATACTACTTAATCTGTGGCGTCACACACTTGAGCAGCCTCCGGGCCTTGAGGATCTAAACTTAAATAACGCTGCAATAAAACGGTGGGTATCGGTAGCCTCCTGTTGTTACAGGATGTGGTTTTCCGCTAAAACTGTAACGTCACCGCCACCATGTTCTTTTTCCCTCTGCCATCTTTCAACGTCATGATTTTTTTTTCCTAATGCCACCATCTTTTCGCCCGCCATCTTTCTTTTTCCCCGCCTGTGGATTAAAACCGTTCAGTTTTCCGTCCGACTTACGCCCTGATGTCAACGTCTCGTGCCCGCCGCCCTCCCTCTGCCAGAACGCCATGTTTTTTTTCCCGCCCCCACCCGACCCCCGACGCCATCTTGTTACAGGATGTGGACGTTAATACCGCGACCGCCGCCCTACCTCTGCGCCATGTTTTTTTCCCGCCCCCACCCGACCCCGCCCCCCACCGACGACCCAGAGGGTGCACCGCCGACGACAATGACCAGAGGGTGCACAATGGACACTCCCGATGGACACATGCCATCCACTTCGCTGTCACGGCACTTCCGGTCCCGTACCCGCTTTGCTTATCTACTCCTGAGACAGACAAAAATGATAATACCTAAGACAGAGACTCCTAATAAGTAGGTACTTACCAGACGTAACCGACAGAACAATCCAATTTTTCAGTCACAGAAACTATAACAGTGTAAAAGGATAATAAATATAACAACAACTAACGATAACAACAATAACAATAATTTTAAAATACAGGAAAATAGCCAAAAATGCTGGAAAATATGGAAAATAACACAACCAAAAAGTGAGGTTGGGAAACCATGTACTAGAGATTAATTTTCGGATAATCCGTCATGGCGCTGCGATCTTAATTTGAATTCCCTATAGTGGTAACTAAATGTAGAATTTACCTTTGGTGACAGTAGACTGTGGAAAGGTTTTTTTCATAAACTACTGTTTAGTGATAGGCCTTGAAGTTTTGCTGCAGAAAATTTAGAAAAGTGCAAGTATTGTATTATGATGTATATTCTGTAAACTATCGCTGTGTAATAAAAGTGGCCTGATTTCGATTCTAGCGCGGTTCCCCGAAATAGACGCTTTATTTATTCCTAGTATCTACAGGAGTTTGGACACACGGAAACTAGACTTCCTTCCCCAGAAAGCCTACAGGCAGGCTTGAGTAGGTTGAGTAGGGGAAGGTTACATATGTATATATATATATATATATATATATATATATATATATATATATATATATATATATATATATATATATATATATATATATAGGTACTTATAAAAAGATATACATATATTTTTATTTGAAATCCGTCCTCATTTTGGTGTCGGTGTCGGTGTATTCAATATTGAAAATAGTTTCCCTGAGAGATGGATAGGGCAACAAGAATCAATTGAATGGCCACCACGTTCACCTGATTTGACCCCCTTGAGTTTCTTCTTGTTACGTTAGTTAAAATTACACATCAAAAGTGGCCAAATAATTTAAGGATTTAAGGAAGATTGATTAAAAACAACAAAGTCTAAACGAAATGGGAAATATCAACCTGAAAATTATTAAACGTTTAATACAATGTGAGTCAATTTATTTGTATTTTCGCGTAAAATAACCACTTATAAATGGGAAATAAGAAGCCTTTAATATGGGATATCGCGGTATCAGGAAAACTTTAAGGGTTTCAACGTTGTTAAAAATAAGGAGGGTTACAATTAAAAACAGTCTATGATAACGTCAGAGTTCAAACACAAAATCTGAAAGAAATTAAATTTTCCTGGTTTAGAGTTTTTTAAAAAATCTTTTAATAACAAAATAATGATTATTTTCCGTAACTTCATCATCACGCTCTATTATAATTTTATGATTTATTATCATCGAAAGATGTTCATTAAATGGAATTAATTTTTTTTTTGAAGATTTGGTGCTTATACATGGAAGATTTCGAACGGACAAATGCCAAGAAGAAACATACTCGACATAGTGTAGATTAACACGGATCCTATGTCAATTATTAATGTTTTTCTGTTTCAAAGTTCAACAATAATCTGACCATATACGTCCGGCCTCATTTAAGGCAGTCTAAAAATTGAGAAGAACGCCCTGTCCATTGTGCGCTTTTAGGGTCACTAGATTTTGTATCACTGCCGATGATCGATGATACACCCACGGAATGACAAGGCGATTGGCTGTTTGTTCCTGTAGGTCAGTTTATGCCGAGAATAATGTATAACTACGACATAACGGACACGAGACATGTTCGCATGTTGTATGTTTATTTCAGCGAGCAATTCTTATTGTTATTGCCGTTGTGGGACGTACATGCGGTGGGAGAAAAATGTGCCGTTATAAATTTTATGGGTGGAGGGAACGAGATGTATTTACTTGTAAAGGTTTTGTTTCAACTTTATGTAAGACACTTATAGGAAAATCCAATGTCTTATTATATTACTGTGTTATAAAATTTATTACGTTAATGAATTATTTCATAATTTATTATCAAATAAATGTATAGCGTCTTTCAAACAGATTACACTGAATGGAAGAAAATCTTTTTTAAGTTTTTTTTTGTCTTTCATGTGTCTGTAAACTACAGGGTCTTTCAGTAGGGATACTCGAAATTTGTTAGGTTAGGTTATGTTAGGTGAACTAATGAGTTCTTTCATAATTTATGATCAAGTAAATGTATAGCGTCTTTCAAACAGATTACACTGAATGGAAGAAAGTTTTTTTTTTATCTTTCATATGTCTGTAAACTACAGGGTCTTTCAATAGGGATGCTCGAAATTTGTTAGGTTATAGCTGCCACCTTGTTAGGGAACATTTGTAAAATGTATTGTGAATTGTTCAGTTGTGTATGGCAAATCACCACGGAAGATTATAGCGTTCAATAATGTGTACAAATTATCAAATTTTATTTTCAAAGCATTTATCAGTGCTCCGTTCGAAAGATGTTCCGCGCATTACGTAATTTTTATCCTTGCCACAACCATCCCGCCGCGCCGCGCCGAGTCGACTATTCGACGTTTGGTGCCCAAATTCGAGTCAACCGGTTTGATAAATAATCAGCCAACACCCGTATGTCACCGAAACGCAAAGTGTGCTGAAAGCATCGCTGTTGTGCGTGAGAGTGTACGGTAAAACCCGAAGGAGTCAATTTCTCGTCGTTCACAAAAACTTGGCCTTTCTGTGACTTCAAATTGGCGAATTTTGCGTCAGGACTTGCTCTGGAGTAGTTGAAAGTTGACCCAAATCTCGCCAAAATAATCATCTTTAGCGAGTCCCATTTTTGGATGAATATGAACAAGCAAAATTGTCGGATTTGGGGCGACACCAATCTACACGAGATACACCACCACCAAATGCATCCTGAGAAAGTTACTGTTTGGTACAGATTTTGGTCTAGTGGAATCATCGGTACGTACTTCTTCCAAAACGAAACTGGCATTACCATAACCGTCAACGGCGAGCACTAAAGATCGATGATAATCAACTTCTTGTTGCCTAAATTGGATGATATGGATACCGACGATATATGGTTCCAACGAGACGGCGCTAAGTGCCATAGAGCGCATGCCATGATGGACATTCTGCACTAACGATTTGAGGACAGGGTTATCCTGCGTAGCGGAAACATGAACTAGCCGCCGAGATCGTGTGATTTAAAGCCTTTAGACATCTTCCTTTGGAACCATCTTAAATCGCAGGTCTATTCGAATAAACCGCAAACGATTGATGCCCTCAAAGTCAACATAACGAACGCCATTCAGAAAATTCAGCCAGATTTATGCAATAAAGTCATCGAAAATTGGACCTCCCGAATAGATGCCACCACGCAAAGCTGCGGTGATATCATACTTAATGCCATAAAATATTCTTTCAAATAAAAAAAAATTGAGTTTTATTTACGTTTAAAAATGGAGCGTTCTTATTAAAAGACCCTTTAAATAAAATGTAAGAAAGGTACAAAATATAAAAAGATATCGTGATCAAAGATAGTCGTGGTCAAAGATTTAAAGTGTGCCGGGGATATTATCCTATATTTAACAGAATAAACTTACAGGCTATTATCCTGTAAGTTTATTCAAGCAGTTCTGATGAAGTTTTCTTGGTATTGCAATTTTTGGATTATGATTTCCAAAATTTATTAAAAGCTATTTTCGTTGTGGTATGTTAGATAATAGAATTTGGAAACATAGTCGGCGTTTATGTTTGGACGATTTTTATGATCAGTTCCTAGATGTAGCAGTAACACCAAATAATTTTTATGAGTACGGAAAAACTTGTTTCGAAAAACTAGTTCTGTTACTCATAAAACTTGCTGATAGTCTAACCGTTCGTACAGAAAAAGTTATTAATAACGTTTGTTGAAGTATGGAACAAAAACTTTCAAAACCATTGATGCATCTCTCTCAAGAAATTCGACTTTCTAATAGAACATGCTGAATGACTGTGATGCGAAATTTGAACATGCATTCATATAAGATGCAATCATATCAAACCCCTTGTTGGTAGACCACCCTAGAGGTGAATTCACGTTTCAGAGTATGTTAGTTTAAAAAATATATGAATGTAGAGCAGTGATACTCTGAACATCTTCGTTGAATCGTTATTATATTACATTACATTATGTTAGATGGGTTTGGGCCTCATCAGCCACTGATCGCATGGGTAGTCCCTTGGCGATCTCCTCTTATCCGGGTCATTATCCAAAAATGCTATCCCATAAAAGGAGCAATTTAGGCACGCCTTAAGCCTCGCCTCCTCTAGGATAATAGGGGTCCCTAATATAAGGTACCTCTTCTCCTCCAATGCGGACCAGGTGTAAAGAAGATGAATCGAGGTTTCCTCGTCTTCTTTACAGTATCTGCAGGCCGGGCTGTCAGACAGCCTCAGCTTGTGCTTATATGCATTCAGATTACTATGGTGGCCCGTTATGATTTCCACCACGGTTCTGGCTTTGTGCCTGTTCAATTTAATGAATTCTTGGGTCCATTTCTCAATCTCTGAGTATTCGATGAAGATTTTGGTTATTTGACAACCCGTTAATCCTCTCCATCTTTTATTGTGCTGGTCACTTGCACTTGAATCGCTATTCAACAATCTTTTCAACAACATTTTTAATTTCACCGTCGACGCAGAACAGGAACTACACTATGATGAATTTAAAATGTGCTTGTTTTCAATAAAATGGTACAACAGTACACATGGAACAAGACACTATTCATAGATTTTCTTAGTGAGTTTTTTAATTACCAGCTGATGCATACATATGTTGAGTTTCCTTCGAGGTATTGTTATTTAACTATAATTCACTATTTAGTGTTTTTTTACCTAATAAAATATAATTTTCAAAACGTTTGTAGGTAATTTGCAAAAACAGGAACAAATAGTTGTTGAAGAACTTGTTCATGGTTCTTTAAAGTTATTAAAATGTCTACAAATGGTATTTTTTTTTCAATTAGTGGTCATCACAGGTAAGCATGCATGTACAAAACAAAGAAACTCAGAAAATCAGCCGAATAAACGGCGATGAAACTGATGATCACAGACATTTCCGCTGCCACTGAAATACAGTTTGCCAGTTTTCCCCTGTATTTGCGCAACTGAAACTTTGCCTTGCCATTTCTACCTTCTTCTTCATATCCTAACACTCTAAAGCACGGAAAAAGCAATAGAAGCAATAGAGAAATAACATCTTAAAAATAATGGTTGGTTCTAAGTCAAAAATGCTGTTCTCCCAGCAAAGACCGTGACTTAATATGGGCCTTATAGGACGTAAAACGTTAATTTTCCAATCCCATCACAAAAATCCACCACTGAAAATTTACATCTTTGAATTGCTTATGCCAAAATTTGATATTGTAAAATAGAATTTGTGATAGTAATTTAAAACTAATGAAACTTGACTCATATTCTTCTAATTATTCTTCTAATTTTGTTTATTCTTGATTAGATATTCATTAAATGTAAATATTCGCTAGTTATTCACAGCGTATTCGTTAACTTTGTCAATTCGAAAGAGATTAAATTTATTAGAGAAAATAATTTACAGTAAATCAAGGATATGTTGGATATTAAGTTATTCAATTTTAATTAAACTGCAGTTAAAAATCAGTTGTTATTGATTTAAAAGTCTTATACATGATATAAGATAAATAAATAGACCGATATGGCTAAATATATGTCATATATTTAGATTTTGGAAAGAGTTAAAAAAGTTACTAGCTTAAATACATCACCATTCTGTCCGCTTCCTATTTCATCAGATTTGTCACACTTTAAGGAAGTAACTGGAGGCCAGTGATCTTTATATTGTTTAAAAACCTATTATTTAAAATAGAGGCGATATAAATAATGGGATCAACATTATCTTAAATCTTTAATAAGGTTGTTCCTGAAATGAGATCTTTGAAAGGATACTATAAGGTGCTGAGTGAAATAACTGAATAAGTAGTGATTTTTGAGTAATCACTTTTCACAACTCATGATACATGATTTCACTTGTAAAATATATAAGATTTTTATGCACTACATTTTATCAGTTCTTAGAAAAGTGGTGAACATTTTTTCTTTGAAAATTATTTCATTTTTCTACGCGATATAACTTCAACTTTTGGCGTGAAAATATTTACATTTTACTTGATTAATGAATAAATGAATACAGACAACTGGTTTAATTAATAAATCACCAATCTACAAAGGTCAACATCTGTAAATTAAAATTTATTCTAGTTTATACTATTATACAAGTGGTGGCAGTATCATAATTTATTATTAGCCTTAAAGCTAACTGTATCAAAAATAAATCAGTGTACAGTTTTTATAAAAAACTAGATGTGCATAAAATATGTGATCTTGTTTATAACATCAGCAATAAACAAGAAGATAATTCTTCATTAATAGCTTAATTGGTAACGGATAATTCCATTGCTGTTGTTTTATACATTCTTATTTTATTTATTCCAATACGATAGCTCATTTATACAATAAATATTTACGCCTAATCGATTTTAGTCCTTACAATTAATTTAATTTCATTAATTGATTTTAATTAGAATCACAGCCAAACATTCCAAGAAAAATTTACGTGAGAATAATGATTTTAATTTGTTTTCCCTTCGTCAGTTTCAATCCACCATAAGTATCAACTTTAAGCTTTGAAAATGGTATTTCAACATTCAACAGTTATAACAGTGAGTGGACGTGAGTTTTTGAAGTATGTTAACTTAGAATATAATAAGTATGTTAATGAAGACCAAGTGGATATACAGTTTTCTTAACATTAGTTAGAAAATATAGATGTATGGATTCAAATCAGGGTACATAGGAGGGGTCTTTACGTATGTAGTTTCAAGATCCAATGAATTCTTCGAAAGAGCCTGTAATTATAAGAAATCAATCTTTTTGTTAGCGCCATACAATGTCAACTTAGTCAAATCATTACTTCTTCTAATACGTATAGGTATATATAGAGGTAACACAATGGGCCATATATATTGCACTCAATGTAGGTAGCCTCTGTATATCATTCCATATTATAAAATTCAAAATACACAGGTACACATATCAAGAAGTGGTAGAATGTCCAAATGACGATAATAATCGCTTTTGGTAAGTTAACTTGGTTAGGAAAACATAAAGGTTTCATTGGATCAACATCCACAAATCTTTTTATATGTTGATACACAATTTTGCTCATAATAAGTGGATTTCTTCGTTCTTTCTATTTATGCCCGAAAAATGATTTTAATTATGGTCATCGGTAGTTTATATTCAATAAATTTCTATTTAAATCTAGGATAATTGCTTTGTTCGGAATAAATCTATGATAAAAATTTAGTTTTGGTAAGAAAATATTTTGGAGTTGCAGTTGGAGGATGTTGAGGAAGTTCATAGTTTTGGAGAATTATGTACTCTCGGGGTTCTATCTTAATGTTTAAAATATCATCTATAATTACAGATAAATTAAATTAGGATAGCCACCAAAGTTTCCTACTTGTTTTACAATGTTTATCCGTTTTACTCGTTTTACTAGTTTTTATATCACCATAAATAAAACAAGCTACCATACTGTTCATAATCCAATGATACATATAGGACGTATTAAACTATAGACTCGTCTCTTAAGAAGGAAAAAACAAATATTAAGTAGTCATGCATTTTTTTTTTTGAATATATTAATACACTGTTTTTGAAATATTCAAAGATATAAAAACGAATTTCCTGGATCTAGCTGAAGAAGATTTTTAAACATGAAAATTAATAACATCAGACTAAACATTAATCGCACAATTGTTTAATTTAATTAAAAAAATAACAATACTTACCAATAAAAATATTGTAGATATTTACTGTAAAAAAAGTCGATGAAAAAATATTCATAAACTTGCTTAGAAATATTATCTGGAGTAACCCTAGTACGAAAACACCAAATTATTATGGAAAAATATCTATTGAAAATTGGAAGTCGACTTTGATGTTAACTTTGTAAACCGAATACTTACTGTTACTGTAAACATTAATATTTACCTGTATCCTTGAATGTTGACAATATATCCAAAACATTGCTTCTTTTTGAATATGCAATGTGAATGGAAAGTGGCTAAGAAAATTGAAAACTTTAACTAACGAAAATAACAAGTTGTGGAAGTTTCAGATAGTGAATATCCCATTACTAAGAAACCATGCTTCATCAGTTAAAGCACGCTTCGTTTATATAGTTATCATTATTTAAATTACTGTTGAAGCAGTGACATTAGATCTCTCGTTTCTTAAAGTCAACGGGTAATTCTGGCACCACAATGACATTACATGGACACAAATATATTTACCTTCTCAAAATACTGTTTCTTCTTAGTTTTAAAGGCATCTTAGATAAGTACCTATCTATAAATCTGAGCAATAAGCTGTGCCATGTAAAGTTTTAGTTGGACTATGATACTAGTGTTCAATGTTCACCACCCAATATCTCGCGCACTTTTGGCAAAATTGTATCTCTCTCAGGTGATTTCCTCTTATAAATATTGCCAGCATTTGGAAGTGTGTTCGTACATGTTGTTAAAAATTTCGTAATCGATTTATTCACGATTTAGAAATTTTCTCTTGAATACCTAACGTTTTCATCTTGCTAGTCAAACCTGAAGCAAGTCTACTAAAGCATAAATTTGTTGCCTTTTAGGACGAGAACCATTTTGTAATATCATCAATTACAGCATATATACGAAATTAAGGTTTCTTTATTAATTTAACACACAATTTGTTCACTTGATCTTTAGCATTGAACAACGTCGATTTTTTAAAAAAGGAGTTTAATGGGATATTGAAAATCGATAAGAAGCAATACGATTGGCCAATTCAATTAAAAGCGACTGAACTACAGAATACCGAAAATAACTGAACTGGCATGGCTGCTGTTTACAATTAAGGCAAAATAGACAAAAACCGTAGGTAACACCCAGTTTATTTTAATTTTTGAGAAATTTGTGCATATTAATTATATTTTTTCGATAAACATTACACTTCCATGATCATGTACTCTTAATGTGCCTGTTTTAAGGAAACGGTTTACAATACATTTGAAAAAACCCTAAAATATAGAGAGAAGTCAGCACATTGTCAGATGAGATAGCATTGAGGAAAGCGCAAACTGCTATTATACGAAAGGAGTTTTGAAAGAAGTTGTGTATCTTCAATAAATCCGCATCTCTCTGTATTATTATTTTAAAATAGCCAGCGGTTTAATTGAATTAGATACAACCTTAAGAGGAAAATCAATTTAATAGAGACATTTTCTCACATTCTTGTCAAGCCAAGATGGCAAACAACAATGTACTATATTTCCTTATATACCATTATAGTAAAAAATAAAGCGTTCCAGTTCCAAAAAATCCGGAAGACAAATTCAAGAAAATTTTCTTATGTCAGATCAGATTAATCTCATTTCTAGTGACGACAAGTGCACAGAATATTCATAAATACAGGAAATAATATCGGCGAGCTTAGTTTCATTGTCACCCGGTATGCTGATGTATTTCGGAGAAAGCAAAATCCTTTTGGATCTGTTACTCTAGACGTTTTAAAAATCTATTTAAAAAATATCGAGTAAACCCGTTTTGCTCATAACAATGTTAAATATTTCCTTATTGAAACTGTAACGCCTCCAGGACAGGGGGCCGGCTCGTGCGGTACAAGGGCTCGGCTCCTCTGATCGCCCTGTACAAGGCGTTGCTGATATAATGCCAAATCCGGTGATAATTTCGGTCGTGGTGCATTTTGAGTGGGGTGTACGGTCGACTTGTCCATGTCTTAGTCCCGTATAAATCCTCAGATATGGAGTTTCTTGGGTTCAGTCCGCTGTTGTCTGAAAAGTGTTGTGTATAGCGCCAGAACTGTCATCAGCTGCGCCATGAAGAGAATCGTGAGTAGATTCAGTTAGTACTTTAGCTAATTAGCGGTGGACTTGCGAGAATTTTAATGAGATTATTGACGACAGGCCTAATTAATCGACGTATGACGATCTTGACGTTTTGTACTTTTACTATACAGAATAAAAAATAAGTGAATTAATTTCTTTTCTGTATATCCTCTGTTCTAATATAAGATAATTATCGCCAAGTAAATAATAACAGGAATCATAAAAATTTTTTTGGATACTACTATAAATATTTCCATGAGACGGGAGGAAATTAAATCAAGTTTGTTCAGGGAAGTACTTTAGTATAGAAACTATATATGAAAACAATAAAATATCGTAATATTAGACTAATTAAGATAATGAACAATTTCTTAATATGTCAATTTTTTAACTCAATTTATACATAATTTAAAATAAAATTATACGAGTAGTTCCCAGTAGATCATTATTGTTGAGACTATAGTTTATGTAAAAAATAATAAGGAATATAATATAAGGATACATTATGTAAAATATAATATAAGTTCATTCGAAGTTGGAATAAAAATCGAATAAAAATTATGGGACGTACAGATGAAAATAAAATCTACTTCTGAAGTAGATCTTCTACTTATCTTTATACAGTTAAATTTGATTTAATTAAATTTATTTATACAAAGAAATATTCATAGTTCTAATAACAATGGGTGTGTTATGCAAAATTAGTGTTGCCAAATCTCAAAATACTTTTTTTTTACTTCAATAAGTGCTCTTTGAACTAAGCAATATTTTATTAATTTAAAAAATATGTTATATATGTATTGCTAGTGTACAAACGTTCGATTTAAGAATTTTTTTAATTCAAATAATTATTTCTTATTAGACACAACAAACAAAACTTATGTTTGTTTTATAATATACGCATATTTATGACTAATAAAAATGAAACCTTTTTAACAAATGAATTTTTAAATCAAATAATTTTTTCCCCGCGTGTCAATCTCGTCCCAATTCCGCATATTTTGAAATTGAACTTTAACTTATAAGGTGTGCCGTTTATGTACATGACATGAAAAAAATCTATAACATTCCAAACAAGTCACTATTTTTTTCATTCATTGTGAATTGAACACATTAAATTTTTTCTTCGGGAGTAGGAATTTGAATACGCAATACAGCGAATTGTTTCTATAGCTCAACGATGCAATTTGGATATATACAGGGTGTTTCGTATACCGATACTCCTTTTCTTCATTTATCCACATTACAAATTTTTACAAATTTTTTTAACTTAGATGGCTGTTTTTATAAAATATTGCTAAATTAACAGGAATTTTACACCTAATGATGTACAACTAAACATCTAATGATGTACAGTTTGTATTTGTTTTTTTTTGGTGAAATGTTATACAAATTAATTTTCTATTTAATTTATGTATTCTCAGCAAAATACTTCTGCTGCTGTTACTTCTTTGGAAGCAATCTCTTTGAAACAGAATGAGCGGGTGTGTTATACCTTATTTGAAAGGTTTTAAAATGTCCAATTAACAATATATTGAATCATTTTATATCACTTCCGGGGTTATTTGATCAATTCTTATTTGTTCTGTTCTTTCTTATATATGCAGTGAACGTGGTAGCTTAATGCAAACTCATGGAATAAGCAATTTGTATTTACAATTGTTATGTATAGTTTATTATTTTGTAACTACTGAAATAAGGAGATTATACTCCACCTCATCTGCAAATGCCTTATATATTATAAGGTCTAAACAAATTAGGTCAAAACAGCTATTCTCTTGACTACATGCCAAACGCCGAGCGCTGAATTAAATGACAAAATTTGCCCTATTTTGTCTAACAGAGTTAGCACTAAAATACAGTGATTCAGAGTGTTGCAAAACCATAAATATAAACCATAGATGCAAAATGTCACCTATCTCAGGATATCGCTAACTACAGACCGGCTTCGACCTTATCTTGGGTCTCGTCAGGGGTTGAAATTACGAATTTTTTATCTTCTCCACTATAGGAATGAAAATATCATTGTATTGCAATTTACTTATTATTTATTAATTAACCAAAAAAAAAAAACAACAACAGAATAGATGGAAACAGATGATTATATGGCAAATTTTAATGTTACATATAGACATTTTAATGTTACATATATTACTTTTTTATACAATCAACAAATATTAAATAATGATAATGACTATCTCAAACTCATAATAAATATTTAAAATCGTTTTTACCTAAAATGACAAAACTATATATGTAAAGCCTAAAAATATATTTACACAATGAAATAATCTGAAGAAATTATCGTAGGGATGAAGATAATGTAGTATTCAAAACACAACTGACAGATTATGTCAATCGCCTCATATACACAATGTATATTTAAAAATTATAATGACTGTTTTAACTTATAATAATTTTTTTTTTTGAAAGAAATAATTGGAAAGAAACCATTTTCATCTACGAATTTATGTGGTATCGATTAATCTCAAAATTAAAGAGTAAGAATGCAGTCATTGTAAATACTAAAAGAACAGTAATTTTTCAATTTGTAGTTTAAAAATGATGATGCTTTGCATGATAGTCTGTAATATGATACCCATGCTTATACCATTCCTTTTATTTTCGATAACATATCTCTTGGCAATATTACGCTTAACGTAATATAATTATTTGAATCATTTATCTCAACAGAAGCTGACACAGCCCTTAGATAAGAAACTTTATAAATACTCATTTCTGTCCTTCATTACTAACAGTGAATCTTGTAAGTTTGAAATAAACGTTTTGTTGTGTCAACCCCGTGTCTCACTTGTATTACTAGTCAGTGTTTATTCAATACATTAAAAATAATGTGACCTTGAGGAGGCAAAATATTGACATTGTAAGTGACTCTTAAGATTTCACTCAATGTAGAATACTTATTAAAACTAGAATACTTATTATAAAAATTATTTATAATTTATTCACAACATGATTATTAAAATTTGTTTTATAATTTCACTGATTCTAAAATAATTCGATATAATCTAGAATAATGTATCTAAACAATAAAGAAACTTACAATATACAAATATAAAATAAAACACAACAGCCAATTTTCCAGATGGGAAAATTGGCTATTGTATATTGCAATTTTTTTCCGATGTTTTGTATATTGCGAAACTATAATTTTATCTATATTTATTGATTAGAAAATAACGTCATACAAGGCTTAGGATATTTAATGGAATATAAATACTATGAATTATATTTGAATTAAACTTGTTTAATAATTTAAATTTAATTAACTTAAAATGCATCTATTCATCTAATCAGAAAATCATTCAAATAGATCCATTATTAAGGAGACTGAAAATATATTAATTATTTATATTAGTAACATAGACAATACTATTTTGGAGATTAAGTGGTAATGGAAAACGAAAAAAATGTTTATTAATCTATAATACCTCAGTCATAATGACTCGGATGAAATAACAGTTGCGCTTAAAATTGACACCGTCAACTAAATAATGTAGGTAGTTTCTTATAAAATAACATTTATCAAACATTTTAAACGAAACGACCTTCACAGAGTTCTTTCACTCCATCTTCTTGTTGTCAGAAGTGAAAAATGATTCTGATAAATCGCAGATTTGCGTAGAAACTTGTAGAATATTTCATGCGATTTTGTATATTAATTTTCTTTAATATGCAGGAACTGTCCGATTGAAATTATTTATAAACTTCTTTTGTATGCAGATATTCTGCTGGGTAGCTGACTATATCTTGAATGGGAATCTATAAATAAATCATATAATGTAGATTTATGTAATATACTTTTAAGCACATCAATAGTTAGTTAATACAGTCCCCCAAAAAAAAAAAACTGAATATAAATGATATAATCAAGATTTTAATTTGAAGTAATATATTACAATGTCAATGAGAGTGTGTTTAATTATGTTTACCTAACAGGTTATTCAATAAAGAAAATTGTTTATTTGATTATTTTGTTGAAAGTACCAAGATTTATTAAATTGTACCATAAAAATCTATTTATAGAATACCAGTAATTTCTGGGATGAATCCGTTTATGAATAACAGTTCAGAAAAGTCAACGATCTGTTGATTGATATGATACAAATTATATTAGATCCTGAATTATAAGTATATAATAAAAAATACATATTATTACATACATTTTTACGAGAAACGCATTGTTTATTTACTTGCTTATTTATTTATATAATTCTATACAGGTATGCAGTACTTTCAAGGAAATTATATTTTGATTTACGCATGTTAAAAACTATATTATTATTAGACTATTCACTTTGGATTCCAAAGTGAATGGTCTCATAATAATAATATTGTTTGAGCATATGAAACTAATATAGAGAATTTAGAGACTTATTATTAAAAGACCATAAAAATATCAAATGAATGAATGCAGGTCACGTAAGAACAATATCTAGAGGAACCCTTGAAATTGGAAGCTGACAAAAGTGTGGTTAGAGTACACGATTCAACGATTTAGTATTTTATATACTCTAAGTTTTCTATATTCTAAATGCTAAGTTAACACAGTAACAACACCATTATTAAATAAGTAATGTGGAAAATATCAAGTGGTTTATTCAATTTTTTAAAACACGGATACAATAGATTTCTTTTCTGAAATCAGTATCGCTGAATTAAATATAGAATATTTAAGACTAATAGGTATTTAAGCAAGATTTGTGTGCCATTTTAGATTTGACTAGAGCATAATAGTAAGTAACTATTATTACTAATTTTGCTATAAAATTGTATCTTATATGTATATATTGAACGTTCACCCGTATTAAAAAGCAAAATATGCTATGTAAATAATTAATGAAATAAAGAAACAGTAATGAATCTAACTTGGAGGCTCGATGCACATCTCAGTTGACTTTATGTTCATAAGCATTGTTTGCTACCACAAATTTGCAAATCAGGATCACGAAAACTACGATGGGCATTCAGGTTAGATGCCCGACGCGGAGCTAATAAAAGTGCTATACTTCGTCCTGCGACCAATACATGGATGGGTGACCTATCTATCTCCTATAGAGGTGGCTGCAATGTTATTCGTATTGTGGTCCGGGGATGACAACTCAGCTCAGTATTAAATGTCACATTGTATGCTTATGTTGTATGTTTATGTTATGTGCGAGTCTGAACGGGAGAATCTAAGAGAGAGTTTGGCATCTCTCCCTGAGCGTGGGTGTATTTGTCGTCATCTATACGTGTAACCTCCTTTGTAGCCCACTTTTGGAGGTGTCATTGTATGTTTGCGTTCGAGACCTATGAGGGCGAGTTTGCTACCTCTCTCTAAATATGGCGTGTTGGTCGTATGTGTCCTATGTGTACCTTCCCTTCCACAGCCTGTGGATTTAGAAGGAGACAAGTTTCTGTGTGCACAAACGTTTTATAAAATTTATCTTCACCTGCCGTACGCTATCAACAACGCAAATAGCTACTTTCATTTGATAACATGTGACTCCAAACAAATACTGTATCTTTAATTGCCAATAAATATGTTTTTAAAGACTGAAAGATTAGTAGTATGAGTAAATACAAATAAAGTCAAATTTGACTTTTGGAACATTAAGGTAATGATATGTTTCTTATAATTAGTAATTGTCTGGTAACCATCACTTATTCCATACAAATTAGAAAACGACTGTTATTGTAATATTATATACCTACATATTTGCGCTAAATTTATTCCAGAAAATGTAAAAGTGGTTCGGTTGACCTGTTTCATTTATTTTGATTTAAAAATGCATTCATTACAGCGTTGAAACATACAAATGTTTTTGGTCATACTACTAACAACAGTAATTTTATTTTGTAATACTATTGGCGCTGTCGTAGAAAACGGTTACCAATATATTTTTATAATACTAGCAATTATTTTCACAATCTGCATGAGACAACTAGGTATAGCTTATATTTACACAGTGGAACATGCAAACATATTGATTTCTTTAAATTTACAGTGTTTTGCAGCGCTACACATATCATCATTTTTAGAAACGCGTGTAGAAAGAATGTGTTATGAAAAGCATGACGAAACTACGCATAACCACAACTATTTTCGTCAAAAGGTATATAATATCTTTTGAAGATCTCGTGGCCATTCCCATCTTCAATTTGTTCATCTAATTGAAGAAATATAGATACTTCGAGGATTGATTGACATTTTATTAACTTATTACTAGCTAAAATATTATTGTGTAGAAAAAAATTGTAATATAGTTCAAACTCCATGGGGTCTGCATGTCATGGAGAAAAACGATGTTGCTCATTTGTTATTTGTATTCTTAATTCATGCTTCACAGCAGTGAGAAACTCGAGATATCGCTCCATTCTCTTTATAATTCCATTCTCTCATAACATATTATCTTTCATTGTACAGATGCCAGTATGGAATGTCATCAGAAAACATTTCGACCATTAATATATGCCTATATCCTTTCCTTAAGTATCAGGCTAGTTTCTTCTTCGTCTTCCTATCTTCATAGTTTTTTTTTACACCAAATCCTGCACCATTATTAAGAAATATAGTAATTTGTCCTGTTCACTAACCTTTGTAAATATCAGGTGCACTATTCTGAGAATCACACCAATTTTTATAAAACTGTATTGAACAGTATAGTTAACTGAAATTTTTACATATAGCTCTTGTCGATTTATACTTGATGACTCGGAAATAGTTTACAATCCATTATAATGCGAAACAGTCACACTACTACTAATACCAGTGTTGTTAATAAACTAATGCATACTGAAAAGGTAGGCAAGAAGTAGGATTGTTACAGAAACTCAAGGTTTTAGAAATACTGGAAAAGTATTTTGAAAAAATACTTACAATTATAAAGAGGTGCTAAAAATCAAAGAGTATATAAGAAACTACAAGACTCCAAGTGAGAATTCAACAGCAGAATTTTTAAAACAATAGAACCAGATGTATGGAGAAGAATTCACCAACTCAAGAATAGAATGTCTGACGAATGAAGTTTTGGAATAATACAACCAGTTCCAGAAAGAAGATTAACAATAGATCAGGTGTTTACAATTGGACACATACACAGAAACCGTATGAGCGTAACATTGTTTTATGCAGCTTACACATTCACTTCCAGCAAATATTTGACAGCATAATCAGAAAAGGATGATTAGCGACTTCTTAGGCTTCTTAGGCATGTCGTCAAAATACATAGAAGGTAGAATAATCATCCAAGTTATATTAAACAGCTTATTACAAGAAAACTTGAAGTGAACGGTTTGATATGCGGATGATATAGGTCTTTTCAGCAAGCATGATAATGCAATGGCAGATACAGTGAAGTAATTAAACGGAAAAGCAATAGAAGGGGCCTTAGAATCAATGAAAGTAATATAAATACATGGAAATAACAAACAATAACATAATACGTATTAATATTGAGCAGTATAACTTTCAGCATGCCCAACAGTTCACATATCTAATATTAAAGATAAATAAGCTCAACAAGACTTCCAGTGAAATTAACTATAGAATACTTGTTGGTAGAGAAAGAGAGAACTTTTAGGCACACGGAAATTCTTTAGAAAAAAAACTGTATTGATTGTAACGAAAATACTGGAGATAATTTCAACAATTCTGTTGTAGTTTCGTCTAAACTGAATAAACTGCAAATGCATGTACTGGATTTTTATGTTCCACCGCGAAAGGCTACACTATTTAGAGATTTTCTTGCTTGGGAATTTACTGCAAGATGTGTCTTTAAATCGATGAAAATTTAATACCGCCATGAATTTATATTAGCTAACGGTAAACCGTCGACCTGTGACGTCAACTACGAAGATGTTGAAAAATGGACGGTACCTGTTATATCGCCGTTCGCTCCAGTAAAACTTATTCAGATAGACCGCGATAAATAACAACAGTGACTAAAGGTTGACGTTCGCACCTGACATTGGCAAAGTACCCTGACCTGGAGTTGCAGCTTCAATGTAAATCTGAAGGATTACGAGTGAAAGTGGGCGCCTCGGTGGGCGAGATAGCGGACATCTCAATCGGACTGCTAGTGTTGTTATACGCTACAAAGAAGTGCCAATTTGGTAATAAGCATGTTTGTGTATATCCTGGCGTTATCCAGTTAGATATAATGGTCTTGTTAGGTTGAATTTGGGCGGCTGGATTTATAAAATAAAGTATACCTACATAGAGTTGCACAAACGTTTACATGGCATGGGTGTGACTGTTGATAACGAAGAGAAATGAAGCGAACACTATAACGGATAATGGGTTCTTACGGTTTCGTCATTGTGGGTTCATCAATATAATATATTCTATAGGAGGTATCACTAACTATTTGTAGGTAGATAATGTAGAGAGCCTATGTTAAGAACATATATATGCAGTGCAGTCGGATAACTCTTCTGGACACCTCGATTTATGGCTATCTTTACTAAATTCAGTGTGATGTTACACTTTCTGAAATATGATGTAAAATTATAAAATGTCACAACACCAAGAGAGGTGCACACAGAGACCTTTTCATATGAAATGAACACACTAAGGTTGTGGTAGAATTTCATCATCCGCTGATATGAACTTCCGTATCAGCTGTGGTGTAAAATCAACACGAAATTTATGTATACTTCACCACTTTTTGGTGTAAACTTTAAATCTACAATTAGCTTACTATTCATATTTTCATTCGAAATGTAATACTCATTGTATACACTTCTATCTTCAATACATATTGTAGTATATAATCCATCATGTGTACCATCGAGTATGGTATCTAGCGGTTCAGGTTTAGGAAATATTTATTATATATCAGAAAATAATATAGTTAAATTAATAAATATAAAATGTATAGTACTAATTGAATTTGTTTTATGGAGCATTCTATTTCAATTTTATGTCTAGTTCCTTCTAACGTGAATGATGTTAATTAACCGTGTTAATATTTCTTATAAGAAGGGAATTTTGTTTTCATTGAGAATAAAAACTGTAATCTCTTGTTCTTGATAAAATTTATATGTTAATATATATTAAGTAATAGTAAACAATAATTGACACAAGTACATAATATAAATAATATGTTCATGTTACTTGGATTACGTCCTTGTCGCAAAAGCCTAAGAGGAAGGTTAGGTACATACCTATTAGGAAAAATCCCAGTTTGCTAGATGTCAAGCAAATCATCCAAGCACTTGCCAATAATAAATCACCTGTAACCGATAACCTCCCGGCGGAAATATTTAAGAATGGTGGAGAAACCCTAACCAAGTGCATACATATACTTATATCAGAAATCTGGATACAAAGGACCCTTCCTAATGAATAGAACTCTGGCATACTATGCGTCCTTCATAAAAAGGGTGATATACTGGAATGCTAAAATTATAGGGGGATTACGTTATTAAACACTGCATACAAAGTGTTTTCTATATTACTCCGCTCACGCCTAAAACCCTATGCAAAAATATTAACTGGAAGATAAAGAGGCTTCAGAACAGGTAAATCTCAATGCTTAGACAAATATTGGAGAAGGTCCGAGGACAAAACATAGAAACACATCACATATTTGTCGATTTTAAAGCAGCATATGACACCATCAACAGAGGAAAACTTTTTGAAGCAATGGAAGAATTAGGCATACCGCGCTTCCTGATAGCACTTACAAAGCTAACACTGAAGAAAGTAGAATGCAGGGTACGTATCCAGAGTAATCTATCCCCAGTAATTGAAACTAGCAGTGGACTGCGACAGGGAGATTCTCTTTCATGTATATTGTTCAACCTGGCCCTAGAAAAGGTGATAAGATCTGCTGAAATTAATACAGCAGGAACAATTTTTAATAAAAGTATCCAAATCCTCGCCTTCGCCGATGACATAGACATCATTGGTAGATCAGAAGCGGTCATTAAAGAAGCATATAGCAGTAGATGCAGCAGCAAGAGACATTGGTTTGGTGGTGAACACCAATAAAACTAGATATATGCGTACACTGCAGCCAGTACAAAAGAGGATATTGCAAGTTGATCAAGCGCAAATAGAGGCTGCTGACGAATCCATTTACTTATGTTCAACAGTAAATACCCGAAATGATATAACAGCAGAAATAAAACACCATATACTCCTAGATCAAGAAACATATCTCGACAAACAAAATGTAAATAGTATAAAACACTTATATGCCCGGTATTGATGTATGGGTTTGAGACATGGATCAAAAAAAAAAAATAGTGAGGAGCTGCTGGGATGTTTTGAGCGAAAAGTTCCACGTAAAATATACAGGGCAGTAAATGATAACGGGACTCGGAGAAAACGCTACAACTTTGAACTGTACAGACTCTATAAAGACCCCCATATTGTAAAATCAATTAAAATTAGTCGCTTGAGATGGGTTGGACATGTACTTAGAATGGATCTGGGAGATCCTACAAGAATATGTATGTTCCAAAGCTCAACAGGGCAACGAGGCAACGACGTAAAGGAAGACCTAGACTACGATACCTAGACGACGTGGAAGAGGACCTAAGAAGCATTGCTGTGAGAGCATGGAGAACAAAAGCACTGGATAGAAACGAATGGAAAGAGGTCCTGGAGCAAGCCAAGGCCCATCAAGGGCTGTAGTGCCAACATGATGATGATGATCCCAGTTATGCTTATAAGTAAATTTATATCTTGTATAATGTAGTGCACTACATTTCCATCCATGTAATGCACACGAACTACTCGAAAATGTTTGATAAAGTGAATCACAACATCTTGCTTTTGAACTATGAAGTAGTAACTATCAAAAATATTCATCGCCAGTTCTGGTGTGTCCCAAAGCTCCAATTTGAGACCATTACTATTCATTATATTCAGTAATAACCGACTCTATAATCGAATCATCTTTTTTTTGCTAATGATATAAAATTATTCTTAAATATCACTTGCATTGATAGCTATTTAATTAAGACTTATCGGCATTATTTTGACTTGGTGTTTAGATAATAAATTTTCAAGAAATATAACTAATTGTAAGTTTGTTTGTTTCATCATTTTTATTTAAACTACTTCAAAACAACGTAGATTCATTTACATTAGAAAGTGTGCTTAATATATGTACATATGTGTTCCTAGGCTTTACTTACATTGTTATTATGATATATTTATATATTAATTATATATTACCACATATTGTTATTGTAGATCTATATTCATACGCATAATATTTATGGGAGTATATTATTTAATTTTTATTTAGTTTACTACGTAACTCTCCACCTCTGTTGGGTGATAAATGCATTTTATTATTTAAGTATTGTAGAATAATAAGAATGGTGGCAAAAACTTCTATTTAGGATATATCTATTCTGTTCATCATTATATATTAATATCATTTTTTAGACATAAATAATTTCTTTTTAAAATGTAGGCTGAACTATTTTTTCAGGACCATTTTCGTTATGTTTTATCTTTATTTGTATGATTTTGTATCTACTTTTATCTCTATACTAAGATTTACAGCTATTATCTTGAATTGTCGTGTGCTATGATCTACGGAACTAGTTAAATTCTAAAGGAACTGTGCAAAATTGATTCAGAAAAGTAAATTAACACACTTAAAATACTTTCAGTTGGCGTTCACTCGATTAGCACTTGTATCAGATGTAAGAATAATACCATATAAAAATATATTTAAGTATGAAATAAAATTAAATAGCAAATATTTTCCATTTCTGTCTAAACACCTACTACTTTTCAGTGGTTATGCACAGATAATAGTTTAAGTCATATTATTCATTGCTCGAAAAACGCAGTCCTGCCATTTTTCAAAATTATTTTATTCCTGTCATATTAATTTTACCACAACCCAATTCTGTTTAGCGTAATCTTCATTAAGTATGTATAAGTATAAACTGATACATTAAGAACCAACAGTGGTGTATTATTTACTCTGTAAATTTCGCATGAACTAGTTCCTTAAAAAATAAAATATGATCTCCAATTATGGCAATTAATCTACGGGGCCACGGGATACTTAACTGTGGCCTTAACATATCTGAGGGGTCATAAAATGCACAAGAAGATTTAAAACTTTCCCAGATTTCTTGCAATAAATGAAGAGAAATCCCCAGTTACGTAGCTATGTGTCCAACAACGTTCTTGGGAATTCCCCTTTATCCGCACGGTCACTTCCATTACATTGGGTAGTTTCATGCTAGATTGCATGCCCATTAAACAGGTTCATTACTTTTTTTAAAATGTTTTAATTCCCAGTAATGCATTTAAAATTATGCTCATTAAAACTGAATTAATTTTCAACGTAATTTGGTCATGAAACAGAAATTACGATGCATATAAAGTTTTGTCCTAACCATTGTAATATTTGTCCATAACGATTTATCATTTGTTAAATATAACATATCTTATAACTTTCTGTAGTTCAGTACTTATCCGGACATTCTGCAAGTGTGGTTGTGTAAAGCTATAAGTTGTGGTTGTGTAAACGCGAAAAAAGCATTTAATAGGTACATTTAATAAATATTTTTTTATTTGAGTTTACTTAGTTGGACTTGTTTGTTAGTTTTAGCAAGTTAGTTAGGTTTATTAGTACAGTGAAAAATAGGATTTTGTGAATATACCACACTGATTTAGATATAAATAAATAGAAATAATTAATTATTAATGATATTTCATCAAATACAACATGAAAAATATATAAAAATATTTGTATTTTTTTCGTATTTACACGCTTTCACCAATGAACGTAATCAAAAAGTTGCGAAGGATTGAATGTAATCAAGATTTTCTTTCACAGAACTTTTTCTTTCGAAAAGAGAATTCATGTTACCTGTAAAGTAACACTAAAATGTTGTTAAAAGTCTCGAATATTAGATCATGTTAAACATCCTGTCTTTTGTTTTTATGCATTTCTGTCTTTCGTTTATGAAATGTGGTCGTATTTCTAACAGTAAACCCTCTTTACTTGTTCAACTATTTTTGTAAATTGTGTACAGAAACAATGTCTAGAAACTGAAAAATTGACGGAAAGAAATTATTAAAAAAACATATTTGCTAATTATGCCTGCTTACTATGAAAAAATAGCGTAGAAGAAAACTTCTATTATATAAAAAGGAATATATCACAAGTCGATAGTCAAATTATAAAACACAATGCCCTCCAACTATGTGACTTCTCAAAATAACTATACGAGACAACCTGTAAATTTTAAAATTAATTTTGAAACACATTTTTATATTTTTCTGTAGGTACTGCGAAAAGTAACACTTACGTTATTAATATAATGAAAAATAAGGAGTCATTATTGTATAAGAGACAATTGGTATAACTTGTCATATTTTCTTTTCATATATCCCTAAAATGTTGCTTATTTTAACTTATATTATTATTACCAATTTATGAGAATATTCCTTTTCACATGTTTCTTAAAAACATTTTTTTGTTAAAGTGTTTTCATTTGTATAAATTGTAGAAACCTAAAATTATAAAAATACTTTTAAGGAACAGTTAAAATAATATATGTATAATGTAATAATATCAAACTACAGAAATAAGGAGTTTATACTCCAACCCATCTGCAAATGCCTTATATAATAAAGACTAAACAAATTAGGTCAAACAGTAATTCTCCTGGCTATATGCCAAACGCCGAGCACTGAATTACATGACAAAATTTGTCGTATATTTATCTAACAGAGTTAGCACTAAAAATACAGTGATTGTTCTAAACCACCAAGAAAGATGCAAAGTGTCACATATCTCAGGATATCGTTAACTGCAGACCGGTTTCGACCTTTCTATTTTGGGTCTCATCAGTGCAGTGTAAACGAGTATACCTTCGACAGATAAAGCTCACATCTAGTAGACGTTGCTACATTCCAAGGGTCGTCAATGTAAGAGTTTACGGACCTTGGCTACGTTCCACCGCAGTAGAACGTACCAAACGCCATCGGCGGTTAGACAAAAATACGACAAATTTTGTCATGTAATTCAGTGCTCGGCATTTGGAATATAGCCAGGAGAATAGCTGTTTTGACCTAATTTGTTTAGTCCTTATTATATAAGGCATTTGCAGATGGGTTGGAGTATCATCTCCTTATTTCTGTAGTTTGAATGTTACCCTCTGATAGTAAAACTTTGCATTATATTGGTAATAATATCACTTTAATATTTTTAATATCCAAAAAAAAAAAAGAAAAATTTGTTAACTTAATCGAGAGACCTGACTAACTATTATCCAACCTCATATTATCTACTTATCTAGAGTATTCTTTAAAAAAGTTTGACGCACTATAAAAACATGATGGAGAAATGGAATACTACATATCATGTCTAATTAATATACAGAGTTGTGATAAAGTTTAAGTGATAATTTAAGACTTTTTGAAAAACTCAAAAAGTCAGATTTTGTGATTTGAGCTGTGATCGTTATAGTTTTTTAATTGTAAAGATTTGAGCTTTCCCTAAGTCAGGATACCGTATAACGGTATTCTATATTAGCGGTGTTCTATTTATCCTTTATAAAATAGACTGACAAGTTTTTTTCTTAAAATCTCTTTCTTAAAAGAAAAACTCAGAAAGTTCGATTTTGTGATTTGAGCTGTGATCACTAGAGTTTTTTTAATTATAAAGTTTTGAGCTTTCCCTAAGTTAGGATACTGTATAACGGTATTCTATATTACCGGTGTTCTATTCTATTTATCGTTTATAAAATAGGCTGACAATTTTTTTTTCTTAAAAATTACCTTTCTTAGAAAAAGACATATGTTTCCGTTAATAATAATCACTTTATATTAGTCTAATATTTTTACTCCGAATTTCGCATAACAGAATAAAATAAAATAATGAAAATAAGTCATTAAGAAAGTGATATTCCACTGTGTAATAACTTTTTTAATCGATCTTGGTTAAAAAAATCGTTTCCTCTTTCAAACTATTTATGATTTATAATTTTAGTTCATAGTTTTATTTTGTTGTAAATATATGCCTTATTGTTAGTTAAATTTAGTTCAAAACTCTGTGGGGTTTAAAATATGATAAAACATGAAGTAAACCTCGAATTGGAATATCTGATTGTGAGTTAAAAATTATTGTTAATATAACTTGTCTAAAATGTAAGTTCAAAATATAAGCGAAACTATTAATACAAGTTCATTAGAATCACCTTATTTTAGTTTTTTATTACACTTAGATACTGTGGACGTCTCAGTAAAAGAATGTATGGAATTTTCGCATTTTTCTCATAACTCTATAACCATATCTAGGTTTGTGTCCTGCTCTCCTATTCTACTCTCTCAGAAAGGGTCGTTTTCTCACTCCCATTGTCTTCATATCCTACTTCACATCATCAGTACATCTTTTTTATGTCCTTCCCCTGTGCCTGTATCCCGCTGGCATAATTTGTATAAAATGAAAGTTTAAAATATCGAATATAATATCATTGAAAATCACATTATTTTTTTATATTTACTAGGATACTGTGTCTAAGTTTTTCCCAGCGAAAATAAAAAATCGTTGAAATTATAAACGATAGCTATAGAAAAGTGTTTTTTGAAAGCATTTATTTTAAAATAGAAATATGAATATGAATAGGGGATATGTAATTCAAAATATATCATTCCATTTAATATCTGAAAGTTAATATTGGAATATTACTAATACTCTGTATAGTTTGAAAATATGTATTTCTGATAGTTACACATAATTATATGATTTTTAATTGTGGGATTAAGATTGCGTGATTGGGATAAATCTGTAATTATATTCACTGTCTTTAAAAAATATGAATTGACCTCCATGAAACCTCAATCATAATTTCTGCAACATTTACGTTTAACTTTTGTGAATGACTGTTTCCACAAATTCCTTTATGTATTACTCTTTATTTTATTGAAGTCTGAGTTAATTAAATTCATGTTTTTGACGTTGTACTCCTTTACGTTTCATTTATATTGGTCTCAATTTATACTAATAATTTAATACATTTAATCGCTGATTTTACTAATAGATAAGAATCAAATGCAGCCGTTTCATATTTCACAACCATTCCTGATTAGCATACCTGTTTCTTCCAATATTCATGAATCTAATATGCAAATTGGAAGTCCGTAATCCTTATTTTAATTGGTTTTTAATTCGACATTGGAGGTATATGGTTAAGCCATAAACATAATGTCTTGCGACAGAGTCAAAGCACTTAAGAAAATGGCAGAAACAGGATCTTGAAGACGTGTCGTGAACATCAATTTATAGGTATAGTCCCTTATGTTGCTGGTAACAAACTGAAGAAAATGTTATCTCTTTTCAACTCACGTGTAATAGTCCTGTTCCTTTCTACCTGTACCATTAAATGATTAAATATGACCCAGGTGTGGATTTTTTCTTCATTTTTGGGCCTCGTCTTTTACTATATTATAGGAGATATGTGTAGTAAATTACTGTCATCTGATATAGTAGGTATTTTTGCATGTAAATTGACCTTGAAAATTTTCCGTTTGTGTGGAATACTAAGTTCTCCCCATTAATTTTAAATTGCATTGTTAGATCTTTCAGATATATTTCTTATCATTTCACATTAGTTCACATTAATAAATTAATTATTCTTTCCTCATATGAACAATAAAAAATTATCAGCACTATTTTTATAATAAAGATAATTTAAATACTAAAATATTAATATCATCAGTTAAAATAAGTAATTTGCAAAATGTCGTAGCTTATCTCTTTAAACAGCTATCGCTTCTAATATCTATTCTATAAACTTATGAAGAATCAATAGCTTGTTTATAAATTTCTTCTTAAATTTAGAGAAAGGGTATTTAGTAAAATGTTATACTTACATAAAAATAATTTTGATGTAAATGGAATACAAAAACAGTTTATAGTTTAAAGTAAATTAGAGTCACAAGTAAAATAAATGGTTTAACAAATATTTTCCAAAATAAACAGAACTACAGTTCTAGGTTTACAGATTAAATAAATATTGGATCACATTTTTTTCAGAATCTTATCCACTCATTCTTTGATAATGGATTAGATGTGAATAGAAATCATTTTGAACGTTGTTGGTTATCTCTGCATGAATTTTTAATATTATAGTAAAATTTTTACTTTTAATTCATTCTTTTATGCCACTTCTCTCGCTCGCCACTTCTTATGCTGTGACAGAAATATAGCCCGACAATTTTATCTTCAGCTCAAAAGTCTATTTTCCTAGGACCGCAAACATCCAAGACTTCACATTCATCTTTAGGAAAGAAAAACATTATTTCATTAAAAAAGAAAATATGTTTTTGTAACGTTACAGGATAATCTTTTTGAACCAAGTTAATATTCTGTGGGTAGTATTCTTCTAATTTGGAAAACGTAAGAGATTTATACCTTTAAGTTTTATTATTATCAGTGAAAACTTGTCTTGTAAATTAATTGTATTCTTCAATATCAACAGTATATCCAGTCTCTTTTAATCATTTAAAATGAGCTTCTTACCAGATTCAGGAGGATTTTTGACATTTTGACATTTCAAATGTTTCTGTGTTCTCGTTTTATCACTATATACTGATAATATTAAAATTTCAGTGACTTCAGTTAACAATCAGAAACTCGTTAAAATATAATAAAAAAATATCAGTTTAATAATTAATAAATACTTTTACAATTTAAAATTAAATAACTGATATTCACATATATATTGCACACAAAAAAGTATATGCCACAAAATACGATGTATTTTTTCATTGTTTAACTAAATAAAATTATAAATTTAAGGGTTTTGGCTCAAAACATATTACATGAATATTTGCAAATACATTTTAAATCTTTCAAATTTAGTTTTCTTGATAAAGAATAAATAAAGTAAAAAAATAGTGCGTAGAGAATGAGAAAATTCTTTAAAATAATGTTAAATCATTTACCATGTTTTCAATGTTTAGTTGAAAATCGTATATTAAGTAGAAACTGAATTCACCCATTCGATACGGTCCACACAAGTGTATATAAAGTGCTAAATATAAAATAATTATATTGTTTTCAGAACGTAATTAAAATACATATTAAATATTACTCCAAGAATTGGTGTAAATGAAGGCCTTCCTCATTCTGTAGACAGACACAACAAGGCCAATAACCAGATATTCATTTATATGAATTTATTTTAAGAAACTTGCAATTTGTAATCTTTAACAATATGAGTAAAAATGCAATTAATATGTTATTATTTTCGCTTTATTAAAATAAAGCGTAGACAATGGTGTTTAAATGTCAAGATTATCTTCGTCACGTCTCATTTTTCCGGATCCTGGTCATGGCGTACATTAACGTCGTTCCTTTATCTTACTTTGTTTTCAGCTTCTTTAATGTCATCTAAGAAATGGAAGTTGATATATGTTAAATATATATCAACCATAACAAAAATAATGCATCGTATGAAGGAATAATTTAGGAAGGAATAGTATGAAGAAATAATACATCGTATACATCTTATAATATCTTAAAATATAAATATGTCCTACTACCTAGAGACGTCTCTTGTTTTATACTTTCTGAAAATATAAGACAAAATGTATCCCAACTAACAGTAAAACACGAAAAAATACTGCTTCTAAACCCCTGAATAATTCTGACAGGCCTTCATTATTTAGAACGAATAATATTTTCACCTCTTATATATTTGAATTTAATCTTAACGACGATATCAAGCTCAAGTCGAATAATATTACTTCAATATTTAGTGTAAAACTTAGAGTCAGTTCTTTTATTCCCACAAAGATGAATGACCGATTATCCACCTCTGAATTCTCCATACTTCTTTATTTATATGGATGAACACTATGAACAGTCATTTTTATATAATGTATTGAAGCAATGCCTTTAGACTAGAACTTGAAATCATCGTTAAGTTAAAATTAAATAGATAAAGATATGAAAATATTATGGTTCTAAACAATGGCTATATCAATACATTTTTCTTTAGAGTTTAGGGAGAACATAAGGATAAATAGATATAATTTTCTTTTTTTCTTTTTGGTGTCGATTGAGAAATGCTGTGTCTTATATATATCGTCAGAATTTATAATAGAGAAGAAGTTCCTAAATTGAAATGTATATCAATAGTTTAAGATATAATTGTTTATCTACACTGAATTATTTTATTATGGTTTACAATTAATTGTAGTTAGATGGAGAAAGAAACTGACCCACATCTCCTTTTGCTTTTAATGCTTTTTTGATTGATTGCTTTTAAAATGTTTCCTTCTATCCTTCTGCATGTTTTTTAACACTAAATGCTGTTTACAAACATATCTTACAATCTTCCGGGAATTTGTGGCAATATATTTTATGTTCACGCTTCATATTGACTTGCTTTTGGCTTGGGGATTGAAAAAAACAAAATATACTAATTTATAATATTAATAAATCCTTCAGAAGATTAAATTAATCATTTTGTAGATATAATGATATTTAGTCTTCACTAAGTCATTGTTAATTATTAGTTAGACGTTTCAGTAATGAGACAATGTAACAAATATTGTAGTATAAAATTGTGTTGCAATTTTCAGTATTCAGTATTCACTATAGCACTTCACAAAATGCTTCAAGTAAACTGGTATAGTAAAGAAAGAATGTTCTAGTGAAAGGTAAAATAATTAATTACTATAAAAATATATTTAAGGTGGAAATATGTTTAGATATTACTTGCGTTATTCTAGTAAAATGGCAATCTGTAATTCCTTTTCATTTTCCCTTCTTATTTATAATAATTTATTCCCTATAACTGTATCTCTTATTAAAATAAAGTCCCAAAATTTGTAAATGCCATGTGCAAGCAGATAAAACATTGTTTGTGGCGTCAGTTTTCATTTACTTGTGGCGTTTAAGTTTTTTGCAAAATACCTTTATGTCTAGATTGTCGTCATTCTGCAATAAGTAAATGATCGACGTTCACTAATAGAACTAGACAAGACTAATAATGTTACCTGTTTCTTCGAAACGTGTTTCTGATTAGATAACGCGATGCTTGTTAAGGAGATAAATGGGATAACGTGTACTAATAATGCAATCGAAACGCGAATGAAATCATCACTTCACAAAATAAAAGATTATGGGAACGCAAGGGAAATGTTAAAACTCAATAACTTTTTTTCGTTGGAGATATAATGAAGGTTAAAAGCACATCACCACTATTATTGTTTTGAGATAATTTGGACCATCTAGGACCATATTATTCAAACTATTTATGACAATGAGTATTGTATATTGTATTGTTGACAAAAATCACAACTGTTATTCGTTTTCTTACTACTTGTATGTTCTACCTGTTATGTTAAAGAAAACATTTATTTTAACTTTATTTTAAAACATTTATTTTTAATTTTAACTATATTAATAATCTCATGACAATTATGACAATTTTACATATGTAGAATCATTTAATTTATAGAACAGAGTGATTTTACTTGATTACATTCTACAATGTTATGAAACCTATATTATTTCTTCTTATTTTGAATGAGCCATGTACTTGTCAAACTCACAAAGGTTTGTAGCCCTTTGACTATAGTTTTAGTATGTAAATTCATAAATACAGGCCTTTTGTTCATTTCTTTAGGATTACTAGTCTTGCTACAATTTGTTCCTGGGAGTTAAGAATGCAATTAAGAAGTATACACCCTCCAGTCATAACTTATTAAGTCTGATATGCACGTGATGAGGAGGTTTGGTACTACCCATTGTCGACTAATGATACCCATTTTAATAGATTTGTAATAGAATAGTGTAGAATTTTGTCATCTGATAGCATTTACTATATTGCCAATAATAATAATAATAATAATAGGTCATCTCATTAAAACATGCGTATTACGATAAAAGTAGCCTGTTTTTTAAGTATGCAGTTGATTATCGACTCTGACGTAGGTAGTAGGGCGAGTCTTCCGAATTTCAGTAGACTGTGGATTATTTTGGTACATCTAAACGTGAAATTCAAGAGTTCCGAAATTCAGTTGGTCAGAGCCATAAGAAAATCAATTTGAATAAACAGGACATATATTGAACAATAATATGCACATAAACCCATTTCATTTCATAATTCTTATTTATGAGGACGCATATTAAAATATTGTTTCTAGGAACCTTTGACGCACCCCATATGATTTTAGGCACAAATTCGTTATTATAAAAGACTATTAATATGAAATTAACATAATCGAAAAAAATCTATGAAAATGATTATAAATATGTATACCTTATGCAAAAGTCCACAACTAACTGTGAGACATTTGGACATGTGGACTATAATCCATGAAGGTACTACTATGCATTCAATTATATTAATTTTATATAATGTATAATTTAATGATTTATATTTTGTAATTAAAAAATAGTTTAAACACACAGAAATCGACTTCGTCTAAAGCCTCAGGTTGTGGAGGGAAAAGGTTACATATACAGATGAGGACAAATACACCCACGCTTAGGGAGAAGCTCTTCCCATTGCGTGTCGAATACAAGCATACAATGACGCACCCAATACTGAGCCGAGTCCACCACCTCCCAGCAACGTGCAAAGTGTTGCACTTGCATTGTTATTCCACCTTCGGAATCTGACCTGAATATTCATAGTAGTCTCCAAAGCATCTGCATATACTTAATATATCCAGTTTTTACTTTTTTTTCTTCCCGTTTAGGAGACTGTCAACATAGTGCCTCAAAAACTATTCTTGTGTCTGTATATTTTCTGCATATTTTATCTATTTCTGTCTAATTCTGTTAGCATATTTTTTTCTGTCTCTGCATAACCTTCATTTTAATATCTACCGATTGAAATATACCATCATCATTCATTTTTACTACAGTTTACTATATTTTTACATCACACTGTACATCCAAGTATTAAGATATGGTTGATCAAATGCCATGGACTTCTTTGGATAAAGAAGTCCATGGCATTCCAGTTATGGAACACAGATATAGTAACCCATCTATACTATTTCGTCTTTTTACACATTTTCAGAATTATTTGTTTATAAGGTTTAAGTGAAAAGACAAGGCAGTGAAATTTTAAGACTTGTAGAATTATTTTCACGTTGATGCACCACAAAATGAGTATTTCTAGCTAGTGAGGTACCCCATATTGTAAGTGGCAAATTTTGTATACGATGGGTTAATATTTGCATGTAACAATCCCGATTATTATTATTATCTCTAAACAATTTTTAGATACTCGTATATTAGATTTTTTAGAATCGTGTAGGTTATAATTTAGATTGTCTTTTATTAAAACAACGATTAAAATGTTCATCGTAATATATACAGTTATATGTATGTAACACTTAAGGAAGTGTCACCTGTATTATTACATTGAGAATGTTTGGGCGGAACGCAATGAATCGTATAACAGTTTTTATAATTCGTATGAACCTGATATGCTAATTTGATTATCCAAAATTCCTGAATACATATGCATTTTTATTCATGTGGTTTATTGCTTAAAGCCATATCATTCCCGATAGGAAATTTTAATATCGATCAATGACTCTCTTAGCAAAGTATAAATTGAACCTTCAATTACGTTCTAAAAAGTTAACATTGCTATTATCATTTTAAATTAACACTCCTTCGGTCGCACCTCTTGAAGTCTCATGGACGGTCGCACTGGATCTATGAGATTCATTTAAGAAATTCTGATATTACGGAAAAAACTAATTATTACGGTACTATATTAATTACGGTCTTTTTCTTTAGGTCACAAAAAATGCAAATCATGTTTTTATAACTTTTATTAAAACTTTTACTAAAATCAAGGCTATTCTTTTAACAAAGATCTTAGATCCCGAATTGGAACCAAACGGTCTACTGCCTTCCGTTTTTGACGAGTATCACGATAGTCAAATGAAATGAATTTTTTATAACAAAAATTTGAATCTTTGTAACGACGTAGTCAACCTAAATATTTCTATGCCGAAACCATTGATGCTTCAAAGATCTTCAAAGTTGTCTCTTCCAGCTTTATTCTCTCCAGCAATATACAGTAAGCCGATAAATGCCTTAATTTCGGTTTTATTGGTAGTTCCGTTTTATTGGTAAAGCATCCCGAGGCCGCGAAAAATTGTCACGAAATGTGGCGATGTACTGATTAGTACAATTAACAATCATATCCAACATAGTGTCATCAAACGAGCACATCCATGTATCCAACAGGGTGTTATATTTTTTGCCTTCCCTATTATACCAGGAAGTCTTGTAAACAAATTAATTTTCTCAGTTTTCTTTCTGTTGGTGAATGGAGTTTTTTTTCAACTTATGATCTCAACAACTTCCTTCCCGATTTTCCTTTTGCAAATATAAAATGAGCCGTTGCCCTCTTGCATCTTCAGAACGAGAATCTACATCACTCTGTTTAGAATTGGAGTCCTTTTCGTGCACCTCTATTTCTTCAGTTTCATCCATATCAGAAACTTCTTCATCTATATCGTGATGAGGGTTCTTCCGATTGGATGACGAAGTGTTTTGTGCAGGTTCATCATCATCACTGTCGTGCAATAGAAGTGCATGGATTTTCAAAATGTCCTCTGCATTGTGAAGAAAAAGCATATTTTCTGACGCCATTATGTCGAAAAAAAGGAAAAAATCGTTCATAAAATAAAAGAAGTTTTTTGAAGAAGTACAAATTAGAAGAACACAACGTGAACAGTCGCATTGGATCTAACAGACCCAGTGCCCATATAACACTGAAATACCTTGTACCAAAGAAAACGATTCTTCTCCGGTTAATTATACACGAAATGTAAGAATATAATTATATGAAAATGGAAAAAATTGTGTAAAAAATGAATACTTACAAATTAGGTCGCGTGGGATTTGATAGATCCATCAGTCGAACAGCGCAGTCAGTTTCAAGGTCGCATAATTCAACACTGAATTATGTGACTTCACTAGTTAGGAGGATAGGTGGAGGGAGGACTTCTCATCACCCAGCTCTACTTAGATGTTTATAAAACACCACTACGTGGATCTCAGAGATCCGGAGCGACCGACGGAGTGTTAAATATAATTTTTAAAGTACCTACTTTGTCAGAGAAGGCTACAAAATACATGAACTAAAATTGAAATATACAATTTTCTAATATTTTTATTGTAATATGAATGTTATAATGTTAAATTTATTTCTGTTATGTATATTCCCATACACAATGCTGCTGATAATAATGTACTTTTATAAAAAGTACACTCTTTTTTTGTTATGCAGTGATTATATCGTTAAATATAAAAATTGATTTGAGCCGTTTTCTGTACAGAAAACAAGTTTTTATATTACTGGTTTTTTAACTAAATATGGCATGCAAATGGCATTCCTTAGAATACTTGGCTAACAAGTTGCTTAAAAATATTCATTTCTACAATCATTATATTATGATAGGTGTTTTACGTTTGGTATCGAAATCCATGGCAACGTTTTAACACTTGCGTGAAGTAACAAATTTGCAGAAATAAATAGTGCATTTTATTTTGCACAATTATTAATAATAACATAATTTTCTATTTTCAAAATGTTAACTCCATGCATCCTATTCTTGTAGAAATGCTTGATGCTTGAAGAATGATCATCCTTGAAACATTCGATTGTACCCAATTCTACATCGAATACCTGTTCATTTTCAACTGATTTGCGACCTTTTTTTTAAATTATTATTATTTTCTCCAAAGACTTTTCTATGACATAATAAGCTACACTGGTGCTTTTCTAACCATTATATCTGAAGGGTGATCATATTGAAACTAGTATCAGCTAATAATGTAGAGGAAGAATTCCGATTACAATGGCTTGTATATTTTTCAGATATTGACAAGGAAAGCAACTGCTTTTTTAATTGTTGCGAAAGTGTTAATGTTAATAACAAAATGTAAATAATCAACCTTTCTCAATTATTTTGTTATTGTATTAGATATATCAATGTTCATAAGATATTTTAAATCTTCAATATCACTAATTCTTGTATAGATACGCTGTTCTCTTTTACTATATTTAGATAATCCAAAAATTAGTACCACCTTAAAGTAAATAACACAATTAATAGTTGGATTTTTGAATACTCAATTTAATCAAGATTCGTCTTCATCGGTAATAATTCGCTTGTTTCAAAAATTTTCGATATAACTTTTTGTTAATATGTTAGATATATTATATTATAACACTTTGATATTCAGTTCAGAAGTTATTAAATTACAATTTATGACATATATACATTATGCTTCATATATATAATAGTTTTAGATAATTTCTTTTTCAAGAAATACCGTTACTTATTTTTTTTTTCTGAAATTAACACTTTTTCTCGCTGCCATTAAGCCCTAAATTTATTGTGAGTTGTTTTGTTATGATTAAATTCATTTTAATTTTTAGATTACAATCTGACGTAGCATTACGAACGTTGCATTATACCAGTTTTAACTTTTCTTAACTTCTGTTAAACAACCCATTTGCAAAAAATACCATTATAATTAAACAGACAATGAAAATTTATTTTAATCATCTCCCGATCATACCAACTTAGTTGACGGAACTCGCGTCATGTATAATCATTCGGTGTGGAAAACTAGTCTCCTATCTGTGTTGCTATATTGGAGGTTCCTGGGCCTTCCTAGGCTAATATTATTAATGTATTTCTGTTTCGAATGATTCAGTTTGTAAGTCAATGCTATAAACGTTAGTCTAGATATTGATTTTAAGTCATATTCCATATCCAAGTGAGAAATTCTGTATTAAAATTATAATACTTTAATATATGTATGTATCTTATATCATGAATACATTATTACATATAAAGCTGTTATTTTAGCTATATATAGTGGCGCAAAAAATTATACAATATAAAAATGAAAAAATGGAACACTCATTAAAATTTCAAAACTCAAATTCTCGACTAAGTCATCTTTTCATATACCACTTATACATAAAAATAAGAATTTTACTATTTTGTGACTAGACTTCTTATGTTAAGTTGCAGATTCTAATTACCCAACTCATCGCGCTATCAACGGTCAACAGCCACCCCCATCACCTGTTCAACCCCTATGATAATTTCTTCAGATACAACTTTCCATACTACAATGTTCTGGGATCCTACGCCCAACATATCCCGACGTATTCCCAGTTCGTGCCAACTTATATCAACGATTTGGTCCAAGACAGGGTGACAACCTCGTATCTAGCCACTCCGGACGTGCTTCCAAATCTAAACGTGTTAGCCGAAGTTCCCTATTCGGTGTCGACGAAATTTACGGTGGTGCCCATGCTGCTGGTATCTCAGGGTAATATGCGTTTGATAAATAATGCGCAGATCATGAGCGTGTCAACGACGAAGCCCATAATGACTGTAAAAACTGAACAGGATATCATTCTGCAGTGTACGCCTGCTGTCAGGATAGTCCTGGAGAAGCCCATAATAGTTTACAGTTTAAAAACGAGCGTTCTCTTTCCGAAAGAAATCGAGATCGTGCACGAAAGATTTAAGATCCCAATCAATGTTGGGGCGGTCATAGCTCCCGTTGACCAGAACACGTTCGTGTCTGCTGAGACTCCCATCGCCATCACAGTGGTGTATGCCATTCCTACAAAGCCAGTTAGCCTTGACTACGTCAACAATGAGGATGCTATCTTTGTACCAGAAACGGAGGCCGTTATTGTAGAAAGTGAGAGTCCCGACTTGCCTCCGAAGAATGTTACTGTACTTCATTTTCCTGAGCAAGAGGCGGAACCCAACTTAGATGTAGATGAAGACAATGAGGAACTAGGTATTTATTTTTGATTAATTGTTAAAACACATAATGCTCATCAGCAGTAGGAAAAAGTGTGAGATTTCTCTATGTATATGTATGCGTAGTCAGGGCAGCGTTCGGCTATTTCCTTAAACCAGGGTACTTACTGCGCACCTCGTGGGTGGTCTAATAGAGACTTTCTCCTGTTCTTGATGAGCAGTATGTAAAATTTTATGCATTTTACACAGTAGGGTACGTTTATCGTAAAATGTTTTGTAATATAGTACGAAAATGTCCATAATATACGATATCTTAAATGCGGTATAAATTTTTACACCAAATCACTATCCAAGTATACCAGTTGAACCAAATGAACACGGCAAGACCATGACAAGAAAAATTTTACCAATCTACAGCGTGATCTACATACAGTAAAATCAACACGATATCTCGCGTAATTTTAATCATCTATTGGCATACTTTAATATAATTTTAATCATTTTACTATTGATATTATTTAAAAAAAGAATATAAAAAATCTTTGAAATATAATACACTTTATTATATATTCATTATTGTATTTTGATTTTTAATATAAAACGTGTTAAAATAAGAGTAATAAATATAAAACGTGTCAAAATATGAATTTTAAATCAAACATAGTTTTCCGTAGCAAAATATTGAAATATTTATTGATTTAAAATGTAGATATTTGGGAATTATGTATGGAACAACACATCCGGTAAATGGCCGTCACGGCTTTAGTGGCACATGGGTACTTTTCTGGCGAAATTTTCAATACCGGTTTGCACAAATGTGGCGGTATTTCATTGATAGCTATGGTCCAATTTCGGTCCTTAATGCTAATGCGGTTGTGGGCTTGCTGGCGTAAACCTGCAATTTCAGAAAATCCTACAGAAAAAAGTCCATAGGTAATAAATAGCAAGATTGCTGCGGCCAATACTGACCACCAAAATGTAACATGACACGGCCAAGAGAAGACTCATGTAAGGCTGTCAATGTTTCACGTACGGTATGTTAAGGGACACAGTGCAATATCTTTCAATTGAGGCACAAATAATTGAGTTATTATATCGCAATAATGTTCACAATTTACCGTTAATGCATTGCCTACCTCGTTTTCAAAGAAAAATGGGCCAAGGATTCCTTCAGGCGGGACGGTTCAGATGGTCCTCGTCGCTAAAGCTCACTGAGAGATGATGATTTTGTCCACAAAATCGGCATTCACTACTTGTTGTTTAATGATCCAATTGGTGAACTTTCTTCGCTGTGTATGGTCTGTTGACAGAAGTTGTTTAGTCGATTAGACTTCGTAAGCATGGAGATGAAAATCTTTAGTGAGAATAAATGGTAAAAAGTGGCTGTTGAAATGTCCAATTATTGTGCTTGATAACGAATTGAGGTCCCTGGACTCTCGGCCATACTGTCGCGAACTACCGTGATGTTTTTACATCAATAATTTAATCAGTACTTTTGAATTTTTCGATTATTGATAAATTTGAAACATTATTTCTACCGAAAATTGCACCAACTTTATGAATCGTAGCAACCAAACTTTCAGCATTTTGATAGGAATATTTAACGATAAGGACACGTTGTATTATCGTGTAGCGCTCCATGTTTACTAACTCCTATCTGTCTATTATCGATCTGTCATAATTATTGATCTATCGAATCATGTCAGTCAAAATGACGCACAAAATTAAAATTTTGTGCTCTTATTATAACACTTAATATTACACTAATTAAATATAGGTTGTAACATAAAGGTTGGGAATATATTAACGGTGGTTTTTTCAGTAAAAAAATAGATTTTTTTTATATGAAGTTATGTTCTAGGGGTTTTCGTTTCCAAGCTACAGGGCGATAAAAACTCTGAAAAAATTTAGTTTTTCTCTAATAACTTTCGAACATTAGAAAATAATGGAACGAAATATTAGCCGTAGCTTAATTTTATAATGCCCTAATAACAGGACAAAAATTGACTTCGTAAGTTACTCAATGGCGTGCGTACGCATTGTACCGTAGAGTTTTCCGAAGAAAATTGTGATACGCCACCGGTAAAAATATTTTTTTAATATATATTCAAGATCCACTTTTTATTTTAAACAAAATTACCGTCTTGCATTTTATTTGTATCTGTTGTCATTTTCCCGTAATTAAAACTTTTGTAAACACCATTTCCTCCCACTGCTAACATATGAAAGTAACAAAAACATTATCAAGTATATGTTTTTCTGTTACTAGGGCATTATCAAATTAAGCTATGGCTAAACTTTCGTTCCACTATCTTCTAATAATCGAAAGTTATTAGAGAAAAACTATATTTTTTAAAAATTTTTAGCGCCCTGTAGCTTGAAAGCGAAAACCCGTAGAGTATAACTTCATATGAAAAAAAAAATCAATTTTTTTTACTGAAGAGTCTACCGTTTAATTTATTCCCAACCT